>CM051460.1:285267048-286467048 GCA_028095005.1 Rhynchospora pubera
CATTAATTTATTTCAATATGATCCATTTGACTTAATTAATTATAACGGTCCACAACGATATATAATTAATTAATCAACTTATCATATTTTGCAATACTAATTATTGCAAATAAATAAATAATGCACGTATGGTTAAACACCTTATTATGTGTGACCCTTTGAGGATTTATGCTATGTTGGACATGGAATTAAATCGCTATTTAATTCCAATAATCATAAGCGGTATCTAGCAACACGTTATGATTCCCAATTCGCATAAATAGTGTACTGCTACAATATTTCAATCCTGCATAAGAGAATAAATATGTTTCTCTATTTTGATTCTTATGTCTCACGATATTATCGTATAATCCAAGATAGGAATGTGTCATTCTTGCAGATTATACGTTTTTTGATCTAGAGTTGATCGCTTAGTTGCGCGCACACGATCCAACTCCATCAAGGGGCCCAAACAGATATCGTCACTCACTAAGTGAATTAATGAGGGACATACGGTTTTCTTGATGATTAGCTTTTCCCCGCACAATTCAAGAGAACATAAATAAAGTCCGTATAGCAGCCCTTATCGAGAATCAGCGGTAGACAGTATTTATTGAACCTATCCTCATGTGGAAAAGATAAACATCTTAAACTTAGAACCAAAATCATAATGAAATAAACAATGACACATAACACAATCCATATGTTTATTTCATTGGGTCAAGTCCTGTACTATGTTCTATAACATATACATATGCAATTAAGTTGGTAACTCTTTACCTATGATTAGTAGAACTTAATCATCACTTAACTTGCATACTAATCTTATATGATAATTAATGTTCCTTGTTAATTATCAAGATTATGGACCGTTTAGATTTATTATTGTCATTTCAAAGAATGATCAATAGAGATCTACTATTTAGATCCTCAACCTGAATAATCTGTCAATAATAAACCTAGGAACAGATGATAAAATATCATCCTACACATAAACTAATAATTAAGTCATTAAATTATTGACTTCTAGGACATAACTCTAACAAAAGAAGCCTTAAAACGAATGAAAGTAGGTAAGGCTCTAGGACTTGATAACATACCAATCGAAGTATGGAGATGCCTCAGAGATGTGGCTGTAGTTTGGTTAACCAAACTATTCAATAGCATTTTCCGATCAAATAGGATGCCAGATGCGTGGAGGAGAAGCGCTCTAGTACCAATCTTCAAGAATAAAGGGGATGCTCAAAGCTGTACAAATTATAGAGGGATTAAGCTTATGAGTCATACAATGAAGCTTTGGGAGAGAGTGATAGAGCATCCTTGAGACGGATGACAAACGTTTCGAAAAACCAATTTGGTTTTATGCCTGGGAGGTCGACCTTGGAGGCCATCTTCCTAATAAGGCAATTGATGGAGAGATATCGGGAGCGAAAGAAGGATCTACATATGGTTTTCAATGATTTGGAGAAAGCATACGACAAAGTGCCAAGGAAAGTTATGTGGTGGGCACTAGAAAAGAAGAAAGTCCCCACGAAGTATGTTACCCTCATTCAAGACATGTATGATGGTGCTGTTACTTACATCAGGACATGTGATAGTGTGACTAGTGACTTTCCTATTAAAATAGGACTACATCAGGGATCAGCTTTGAGCCTTGATCGGAGGTAAAACCTAGGTCAAATTAAACCTCAATCTAATCTAATGCAATATAGCTTGAGGATCGAATCCACAGGGACAGTTATTCTAAACTATAGACTTTAAGTAATTTAGTTCAATTGATCTAGGGGTAAACAAGTCAAAAAGTTGGTTAATTAATTAAAAGTAATAAATTTAAACTAAAGGAATTAATTCTAAACTCTGATTAATCTCTAAATTACTCTAAAAATTAAGGTAAAGATCTAAACTCGAATTAAGGACTTAAACTAGGGTCAATTGATCGGGTTCCACTTCCAGGCACTATCCTGGCGGGTCGACAGAGTTCCTGGTGGGTCGACAGGATTCCTGGCGGGTCGCCAGGACAGTACGACAATTCAGTTTAATTAGTTTCTAAGTTCTCTAAGTTCAGGTTTTTGGCTTAAACTCTGGTCCAAATACTAACTCTCGTTCTTGATTTGGTATTACTAAGTTTTAACCTCTAAACCTCCCTAAAAACTTAAGTTTCAACTCTCGTTTCTTGGCTTAAGTTTTAGGGTTTGCTTAAACTATTCGGTAGGATATCCTAGATCTCTCGATCTTAGGAGGGAATAAACCTCTCGGCTAAGTTCCGGTTTCCCCTTTTGGGTATACTAACTATCCTATGGTTTGAGAACTCAAATTGTTTTGAGATTAGGATTCTATTTGCTTATCTACGAGGTCAGGCCTAACCAAGTGAGCAAACCTTCAAATCAATTCAATTCAATTCACAATTTCAGCAAATAAACTCAAGTAAAACAAAGCAACTTAGGCAAATTAGAAAACTAAATCAAACTTCATTAATCTACCAAGTCATGGTTCCCTACAATTGCCCCTAAACTAACTACTCACTAAAAGTCATACTAAACATAAAGATAAAAGGTTTCAGCAGACTAAACATCAAAAGACAGAAAATAGAGAAAGTTTACAACAAGAAACAACAGCAAACAACTCTCAGCGTGTCTTCTGGCGGGTCGCCTGGTTTCCTAGCGGGTCGACAGGAGGCAGCTGGGTGAAATTTTTGCTATCTTCTCTCGATTTCTCTCTCTCTCAACTGACTTGTAAACTGACTTGTTCCTTTCTGGAGCTCTTCCTATGTTTAAATAGCTCTCAAAGGCGGTTTCCATAGGTGGAGATCATGTCTGGCTCGTCCCAGAATAGAGAAAGTGCTCTGCCAGAAATATCTCTCCAAATTGGGCAGGTCGGTTTATGTCTGGCGGGATCGACATGAATCCTGGCGGGTCGCCTGGAGGCCTGGCGGGTCGACAGAAATCCTGGCGGGTCGCCAGAACAGGGGTCTTGTCTGGTTTGACCCTGTTCCTTTGCTCCGGTCGCTTGGACTCTGATTTGCTCCGCTTGAACACTGCCTTGGGCCCAATTTTGCTCCAAATCATCACTGAACCTGAAATTAGACAAGGGCAAATAGCAGTACCATATTTCTAACCTAAATTGCTTTAAATCTAACTAAAACACAAATATTTAATTGAAATTAAGGCCTAAAAGGGTTGAATATTTCGATATGAAACCCGCCTATCAAATCTCCCCAAACTTAAACTTGCTTGTCCCTAAGCAACAATTCAAACTTAGAAAGATAGTTTAGGACTTAATTGCAATTCAATGGTTGGTTTCCTAAGCCTAAGAAGGGTCCTTAGCATAATTAACATCAAGACTTGAGCAATTTCAAAATTGAGCATGTTAAAATAATTTTCCAAAATTCAATTTCAAACAATTTTAGTCCAAGTGACCATGACTTCACACAAACAATTCTCAAAATAATTGACCATCATTAATCATGACTTTCCCCGTTTTTCTTTAATCCCAATTGGTTTTCAAGTTCCTAAAATTTGCATTATCAATCAAGACACGGGATCACACCCTCCCATCACAAACGTTAGCCCAACAAATTCAATCAAGCAAGAGTTAAGACAATTCACCTTTACAAATTAAATTTAATGATACATTTTGCTCCTGGGGCAAGGAGATTTTTCCCGAGGCGGAGAAGTCAGCCAGATAAAAGCGGATTTAACTTTAGAGGATTTTTCCTCTTCATTTCTTTTTTTTTTATACCATGAATCTCTTTCTGTTTCTTATCCATGGTTTATGGAGTTCTTTTAATCCGCTAGTACCTATAGCTTCCTACAGTGTCCATGGCACTGCACCACTTTTTAGTTCCCCTTTTTATTTTGTTTTTGATTTTTCTGATTTTTTTTATAACATTTAATTAAAAACAATGTGACATTTCATTAACTCTTGCTAAACAATCCTTTGTTGAATCTCAATTTTGTGTTGCAAGAATCGATCTAAGGGCATTTCGGGTATTCAATTTTAAATTTGGATGCCTAATAAACCGAAATCTTGAATTTCAATGCAAACCTTAAAATCTTAAAACTCAATTGAACTTAAAGAACTACGAGACTAGTCATGCTCAATGCTTTTCAATTATTTTTAATCCTTGAATGTATTGAGTTAGGTCAAATTCAAATTCAGATTTTCAAATTTCAATTTCAAGACATGTTCATTTCTCAATTTGCTCAAATTTCAATCTTAATTATCGCTAATTATCTCCTTAAACTATCTAAATGCAAATTATATGAATTAACCATGCAATATATACAAAACTAAATGAAAAACGCTCAAAACAAGGTTTCAGGCGACCCCGCCAGGATCCTGGCGGGTCCGCTTGAATTTGTCCCGAGAGCAGTGCAAAGGGGATTTATTCCTGGCGGGTCGCCAGAAATGGTCCCGAAAGTTAACAATCCTACATGCTATGATGCAATTTCCTAGATACATGTGCATTTCCATCAAATTTTCAAATTCTCCTCCCCAAACTTGTTCAATTGCATCCAACAAACACAAACAAACAGAATTTAAAAGAGAAAAACAAAGGAAAAGTGAAGAAAACTCACAAATTGTCGTGCCGACCTTCCGGTCATCAAATCTCACTGAGGCGGTGGAGGCGGTGGTTGTCCATAGATCGGGAAGAACCAATCATACATCTCATTCACTCGTCCACGAGCCACCTCATTCTCTCTTTCGTGTTGGAGGAGGAGGTTGATATCTCGCCTTGCCTCCGCTTGTTCCCTTTCAATTGCATCGCACTTATCGCTTATCCTCCGCCCTAGCTCGATCGATTCGTTAGAGAGGCGAGCTAGGTTGTTCAGACTAGCACAAAGAGATGCATAGTTGAACTCTTCTTGTGGCGGCGCATAGGAAGATGAACCACCCGCGTCAAACCCTCCTTGTGGCATGGCATAGGACGGCATTTGGTACGGTGGCATCCCGTACTGGCCAAACGGCTGCGGCCCTTGCTCTTCTTCTTGCATCGGTTCTTGCGATGGTGGCTGCATAGGAGCATCAGGTATGTCCGCTCCTTGGTCGGGTTCAGGTAGTAACCATGTGTATCGGTCCCCAAACCTGAAATTGTCATTAAGTGGCAATGGCACGGGTTCTCTAACTTCATTCTTCCAAGCCCAAGGTCCATCATCCGGACCAACCAAGAACCCAATCTGCCTCAAGTACTTTGCATCCATGAGAGAAGGGGCAGTACATTCGGTCAGATCCTCAAGTCGTGCCAACGGAATGCCATTCATTTCAGCCAGATAGGTCAGATACCCCCCAATGGTAACTTGTCTTTCTCCCTTTCTCCTCAACTTCGCAATCCCTTTCCAGTACTTCATCATCATTACTCCCAAATCCAGCTTGGGGTAATTTGCTACACCATACAGCATCCGTGTCATCACCATAAATTCTTCCTTTCTAATCTTTGAAGAAGACTCTCCTCTTGCAAACAAGGTGTTGCCAAGAGCCCTCTGTATCATCCGAATAACAGGATGCTGGATGAACTTTCCCTTTGGTTGCTCTCCCGCCTTACCCGTGTCTCCAGCAATCTGCCCCCAAAGATTGCTTGAGTATTTTCCCTTGTATACTCCACCGGGTGTGAATCCCATGTACTCACACAATTCCAGGGCATCAGTCTCATAATCGGTATCAAGGAGACGGTACCTCATCACAAACACCTCATCCTCTTCTTGAATGGTCAAAGAGGATAAAAACTCAACCGTGAGCCTCTTGTAGGCGGGCCTCTTGATATCCCAGAACTTCCTCATAATCCCCCCATTTTCAGTTATAGCAAGAAACGGTTCCAAAATTCCTATCTTCTCCAGAATGTCGAGGTCTACGGCTCGAGTGTTCTCAATCCTCTTGCTACTGAAATATGCTATGGCATCGGCCATCTTCTGTGAGTCAGCAATGATTGGCCCGATCACATCCTCTTCTTCTTCCATATATTCGGATCCGGACTGAGAAGCGGAGCGGGTCGCGGATTGAGAGGTTTCGGAACTTGACGGTGAAAGGGTAGGATCATGGGTTCTCTTTCGCGAGAAACTAGCACCGGTAACAGCGGAGCGGAGGCGCTTCGCCATGCTACCGATGATAGGGTTCTTGGCACGAGGCATGACTGAAATAGGACTAGGGTTTAGCTTTCAGGAAGGTTTCTGGCGGGTCGCCTGAATTCCTGGCGGGTCGCCAGAAATTGTTTGGAAATGAGGGTGTTTCGGGACAGATCCTGGCGGGTCGCCTGGTTTTCTGGCGGGTCGCCAGAAATTGGGTTGGTACGGGTTTTTGCGGTTCTTCGAGAAATTTGTGGTACTGGAGGGTTTTCGCAAGTTGAATAAGTGAAAATTGAGAGTAGGAAAGTGGTTAACTTGGAAATCGAAGCGAAACGGCGAAGGTTCGAGAGAGAGAAACGGGTTGGTGGTGCCGCGGCAAAATCCGAGGGAGAGAGTCGAAATTGACGGCGTAGACAA
The DNA here is from genome assembly GCA_028095005.1 of Rhynchospora pubera. Lineage (NCBI taxonomy): Eukaryota > Viridiplantae > Streptophyta > Magnoliopsida > Poales > Cyperaceae > Rhynchospora > Rhynchospora pubera. The sequence goes on from CM051460.1 coordinate 285,273,504, forward strand.
GCTCTCGGGGTGGAGACGATGCGAGAGATGGTCTCCGTTCGTCGAGAGGTGGTCGGAAGCGGCGGTTGCGCGGTGGTGGCTTGGTTTCGGCGGGTCCGATCGAAAGAGGAAGAGAGAGGGTCGGAATTGGGAGAGAGAGAAATGGGTTGGTTAGGAAGAGAGAGAGAGAGAAAGAAAGGTTTAGTGGGTTGAGTCAGTTACAAAACGTGTAACGGATCAGATGGGTCGCAACATGGGTCAGTTATTAGGGTTTTTGCCGACATGAGTCCTGGCGGGTCGCCAGGATTTCTGGCGGATCGCCAGAAATCGTCCCGACAGCTTCCTTTTTCGTCCCATCTTCTGGCGGGTCGCCAGAAATCATCCTGAGAGCCATGTTTTTGCCTTTCTCTCTGGCGAGTCGCCTGAAACTCTGGCGGGTCCGCCTGGATGCATTTTTCACCTAAATCAACCACAGAATAAACCATTTAAATCCTAATTTTTTGTATTTTTCGTATTTTCTAATTTTTTGTGTTTTCTTAATTTTTATCGTAAGTAAATAAATTGAAAGAAACTAAAATTTTAAATAAAAACCCTTGGGTTGCCTCCCAAGAAGCGCTCGTTTTAGGTCTCGAGCTCGACCCCTCATATCTACGTCTCTTCGGGTCTCGGATCAATGAGTGATTTCGAGACCAATCCTTCCTTCTCTTGCCCTTGGACATAAAGCTTGAGGCGCTGCCAATTCACAGTTAAGTAGCTCCCATCATTTCCCCATAGCTCAACTGCTCCATATGGATAGACTTTCTTCACTCGAAACGGTCCAGACCATCTCGATTTAAGCTTGCCTGAAAATAGCCTCAACCTTGAATTGAAGAGTAGGACCATATCTCCCTCCTTGAGCACTCTCCGTTGGATATGTTTATCGTGCCATTTCTTTGTTCGCTCCTTGTACAACCGAGCATTCTCATAGGCATCCAAACGGATCTCGTCTAACTCATGCAAATCCAGAATTCGCTTCTCTCCTGCAGCTTGTGCATCCCAATTGATTGTCTTGACTGCCCAATAAGCCTTGTGCTCTAGTTCCACCGGTAAATGACAAGCCTTGCCATAGATCAACTTGAAAGGACTCATCCCTATTGGAGTTTTGTAAGCAGTCCGATATGCCCAAAGTGCTTCATCTAGCTTCAATGCCCAATCCTTTCTCGTGCTACCCACCGTCTTTTGCAAAATATTCTTGATCTCTTTATTTGACACCTCAACTTGACCACTGGTTTGTGGATGATAAGGTGTAGCAACCTTGTGAGTAACACCATATTTTCTCAAGAGATTATCAAACTGTCGATTTATGAAATGTTTTCCTCCATCGCTTATGACAACTCTTGGAATCCCAAATCGGGGAAAGATTACCTTATTAAAGAGCTTCTTTACCATGGCTGAGTCGGCATGCTTGCTTGGAATTGCTTCTACCCACTTGGACACGTAATCAACAGCTACAAGGATGAATTCATACCCAAGGGATGGCGGAAATGGTCCCATGAAGTCCACTCCCCAAACATCAAATATCTCAACTTCAAGCACCGGATTTTGAGGCATTTGTTGTCTTTGAGAAATGTTACCCGCCCTTTGGCATTGATCACACTTGAGAACAAAGGCTCTTGCATCCTTGAAAATCGATGGCCAATAGAAACCGGATTGAAGCACCTTCGAGGCGGTTTTGTCGGTGGAAGCATGTCCTCCATAAGCGGACGAATGGCACTGGTAAAGAATATCTTCAACTTCCTCTAGGGGCACGCATCTTCGAAACATACCATCTACCCCTCTCTTCCACAAGAACGGGTCATCCCAATAGTAATACTTCGAATCGGCTCGGAACTTCTCGAATTGCTGGGACGAGTATCCATGAGGCTTGATTCCGCTCGCCAGAAAATTCGCGAAGTCTGCATACCAAGGTACTCTGGCGGGTCTGCCTGGATCCTGGCGGGTCGCCTGGAGATGGATTCGCCTGGCTGGTCTGTCAGGATGAATTCTGGCGGGTCGCCAGAAATTCTGCCGAGAGCAACTGCTCGCCTGGTAAATCATCGTTTATGGGCATTAATTGGTCCTCCGTCTTCTCCACTTGAATCCTAGACAAATGATCTGCAACTAGATTCTCCGTGCCCTTCTTGTCTTTGATTTCTATGTCGAATTCTTGAAGTAAGAGCACCCATCGGATCAAGCGGGGTTTAGTGTCCTTTTTAGTCATGAGATACTTGATGGCAGCATGGTCGGTATAGACAATCACCTTTGATCCAACAAGATATGATCTGAATTTGTCCAATGCATACACTATGGAAAGTAACTCCTTTTCGGTGGTGGTATAGTTCACTTGAGCCGCATCTAAGACTTTGCTTGCATAGTATATGGCATAAGGCTTCTTGTCACGCCTCTGTCCCAAAACTGCTCCGATTGCATAATCGCTTGCATCGCACATCAACTCAAAAGGTAATGTCCAATCGGGCGGTTGGAGAATGGGTGATACCACCAAAGCTTCCTTAATCCTGCGAAAAGCATCAACACAATCATCATCAAAGTCAAATTCAACATCCTTCATAGTGATATTAGTTAATGGTTTTGCAATTTTAGAGAAATCTTTAATGAACCGCCGGTAAAAACCGGCATGACCCAAGAAGCTTCGAATGTCTCTAACGCATGTTGGCTGCCTCAATTTCTCAATGACTTCCACTTTCGCTTTGTCAACCGAAATTCCTTGAGACGAAATCACGTGGCCAAGTACCACCCCCTCGCGAACCATGAAGTGACATTTCTTCCAATTCAACACTAGATTCACCTCTTCACACCGCTTCAACACCTTCACCAAGTTGGCTAAGCAATGATCGAAGGTTGTGCCATAGACCGAAAAATCATCCATTAAAACTTCCATGTCCTTCTCAATGAAATCGGAGAATATCGCCATCATAGCTCTTTGGAAAGTGGCTGGGGCGTTACACAACCCAAATGGCATCCTTCGGTAGGCATAGGTACCGTATGGGCATGTAAAGGTTGTCTTCTCTTGGTCGCTTGGATGAATGGGGATTTGGAAGAACCCGGGATACCCATCCAAATAGCAGAAATAGGAATGATTGGCTAGTCTCTCCAAGAGTTGATCAACAAATGGAAGGGAAAAATGGTCTTTTCTTGTGGCGGTGTTGAGCTTTCGATAATCAATGCACATCCTCCAGCCCGTGACCACTCGGGTTTGGATTAACTCATTCTTGTCATTCTTCACCACCGTAGTACCTCCCTTCTTAGGCACCACATGAACCGGACTAACCCACTTGGAGTCGGAAATCGGATAAATGATCCCGGCTTCAAGTAGCTTGAGAACTTCTTTCTTCACCACCTCCTTCAAGGTTGGATTTAATCTTCTTTGATGCTCAATGGTTGGCTTGCAATCATCTTCCATGAGAATACGGTGAGTACAAATGCTCGGATCTAGACCTTTCAAATCATCAATTGAGTAACCAATAGCCTTACGATGGGATCGCAATTCCTTCAAGAGCTTCTCGATTTCTTCCTTGCTTAGATGTGCACTCACTATCACCGGATATGTCTCATCAGGCCCTAGGTATTGGTACTCGAGGTTGGAGGGCAAAGGCTTCAGATTCAATTTCGGTTGTTCAGGACTGGCTTCCTGGCGGGTCGCCAGGATTTCTGGCGGGTCGCCAGAGACTGTCCTGAGAGCGTCAACTTCCTCTTCAGCGCATGGTTCTTCCTCCAAACTCGCCACATAAGCATCTCATTCCTCCTGGTTGTCGATGGGGTAGGTGTAGGCTTTCGTCACCGCCGAATTGAACTCTTCTTGTACCATTTCATCGAGCATATCCACCATGCAACAAGTATCTACTTGGTTGGGCAGTTTCAATGCTTTTTCAACTTCAAATTCGGCTCTTTCGTCTCCTACCTTCACGAGCATCTTTCCATTCCTATAATTGATAAAAATACCAGCAGTTGCTAGAAATGGTCTACCAAGAATAATAGGTACCTCGGGATCTTCTTCCATGTCTACAATACCAAAATCACACGGAACCACAATATCTCCAACTTGAAGTGGCACGTCTTCAACAATTCCCAAGGGCAAACGGGTTGATCGATCTGCAAGTTGCAATGTCATCCGAGTCGTCCTCAATTCTCCCACACCCAGCTTGTTGAAAATAGATTCGGGCATGAGACTCACGCTCGCTCCTAAGTCTAGCAAGGCTCGCTTGATGTTTGCCTCCCCAATCTTGCACGGAATCGTGAATCTCCCTGGATCTTTCAACTTCGGGGGAAGTTTCTTGGTTGATACAGATTTTCTCTCATGAGTTACAGCAATGCAAACGTCCTCTAGCTTCTTCTTATTTGTTAGAATGTCTTTTAGAAACTTAGCATAGGAGGGCATTTTGGTCAACATGTCGGTGAAGGGTATGGAGATTTGGATCTGCTTTATTATCTCCATGAACTTGCCATACTCCTTCTCTTCCTTTGCCTTAGCTAGCCTTTGAGGATATGGAACTTCTGGCGCATAACGGGTCTGAATCGGAGCCTTGGTCTTGTCTTTCTGAACTTCAGGATCTTTTCTGGCGGGGTCGCCAGGATCCTGGCGGGTCGCCAGAAATTGTCCTGAGGGCTATGTGATCTGCGCATTATCCTGGCGGGTCCGCCTGGATCTGTCCTGAGACCGATTCGTCCGGATTCTTGGGCCCATCGTACTCCGTTCCACTCCTTAGTCGATGTGTGACGCTCTTTACTTCTCCGTTGGGGTTCACTTCAGGTTGGCTTGGAAACATCCCGGTCTTTGTTAAAGCTCCTTGGCTTTGAGGGTTTGCCAATTTGATTTGTTGAATGAGGAATTGCAAGGACTCACGAACTTGCTTCATTTCATCAAAGACCGTATGATTCCACTCCGTTTGATCTGTCATGAATTTGTCCACCAAATTCCTATGTTGCTGATAGTAACTAACTTGATTGTTATTACCTGCCGCGTTGTTGTTAGGCTTGTTTTGAGGTGGTGGTTGAGCTTGCCCCGGATTCGCGCACCCGCTTGGATTGCCATAAGATAGCCCAGGATGGTTTCTCTTGTCTCGGTACACGTAATTCTGGGGCGCGTAGGGCGGAGGTGCCATGATTGCATTAACATCGGCTACGGGCTCGTCTCTTGCTACCAAGTGACATGCCTTTGCTGTATGTCCTTCTTCCTCACAGAATTGACATTTCTGGACCGCTTCCACGGGTTTGGTCTTCATTTCCTTCATCATTGTGGTCAAGGCGTCCAGTTGAGCTTGCAAATGAGTTGATTTGTCCACTTCTATCATCCCTCCTTTGGAATTCTTCTCTCTCGCCGACCAATTGGTTTGAGAGCTCGCCATGCTTTCGATTAGTGCCTTTGCATCCCTACACCCTAGGTCGAGAAGAGACCCACCTGCAGTTGAGTTAACACTTTGACGAGTTTGATGGTTCAAACCGTCATAGAAACTACAAATTAGTCTATCCTGGCCTATGTCATGATGAGGACACATTCTCAACAAATTTTTAAAGCGTTCCCAAGCTTCAAACAAATTTTCGTCACTTTCCTGTTTAAACCCAATTATCTCCCTCACAATCGATGTGGTTTTGATTCTAGGGTAGAACCTTTCCAAGAAGGCCTTGGCCAAATCATCCCAACAAGTAAACGGGTTACTATTGAAACTATTCAACCAATCCTCCGCTTGGTCTCTAAGAGAAAAAAGGAAAAGAGTTAACCGGATTATATCAGGAGCGACTTCTTCGATGTTGAGAGTGATGCAATTCCGTAGGAATCGCTGCAAATGTTTGTTCGCGTCTTCCGTCGGATTCCCACTAAACTGGTTCTGTTGGATAAGGGCAATGAGAGATGGGTTGAAGAATAGATCGCGAGTCCTTCGAGCTTGGGGAGGGTTGACTCCAAGTCGGACATTGTTTGCGGTTGGGGCTCCGATCTCTTTCAAAGGTCGATTCTCCGCCGCAATCCTTGCCGCCTCCCTAGCATCATCAAGGGCTCGTTGAAGCACAGCTGGATCTACCATCAACGGCCCGTCTCCTTCAGGACCAATAGGGGGGTTCCCGTTCAGATCTGCCATTGGTTTCGCGTCGTCTGTGTCTTTCGAACCTTCCTCAGGATCTTTTCTGGCGGGTCCGCCTGAATCCTGGCGGGTCCGCCTGAATCCTGGCGGGTCGCCTGGAACGGTCCTGGTGGTTGATTCGTGAATCGAGCTGATGGATTTCGCCTTCCTCATTGGTAAACCAGCAAGGGAGTCGAAATAGGTGATGAAGTCGAAGTTGTGGCCTCCTTGGCTTCTATTTGTTCTCCCGGAAAACGAACGGTTTGGGAAACAAACGAAGCGGAAGGTCGGGGTGTCTCGTCGCTCTTGGCTTGGCTCCTCGTAAAGTACTTGCACTCGCTTGCGGGTTGAGGTTTCTTAGACTTCTTCTTCCCGGCCAGCGTGTACTCCTACAAACAAGAAACAAGAGAAAAAGACAAAAGATCAATAAAACTTAATTACCTAAACTTAAATCTAGTCACCGTCCCCGGCAACGGCGCCAAATTTGATCGGAGGTAAAACCTAGGTCAAATTAAACCTCAATCTAATCTAATGCAGTATAGCTTGTGGATCGAATCCACAGGGACGGTTATTCTAAACTATAGACTTTAAGTAATTTAGTTCAATTGATCTAGGGGTAAACAAGTCAACTCTCGTTTCTTGGCTTGAGTTTCGCGAAATAAGTTTCAACTCTCGTTTCTTGGCTTAAGTTTTAGGGTTTGCTTAAACTATTCGGTAGGATATCCTAGATCTCTCGATCTTAGGAGGGAATAAACCTCTCGGCTAAGTTCCGATTTTCCCTTTTGGGTATACTAACTATCCTATGGTTTGAGAACTCAAATTGTTTTGAGATTAGGGTTCTATTTGCTTATCTACGAGGTCAGGCCTAACCAAGTGAGCAAACCTTCAAATCAATTCAATTCAATTCACAATTTCAACAAATAAACTCAAGTAAAACAAAGCAACTTAGAAAAATTAGAAAACTAAATCAAACTTCATTAATCTACCAAGTCATGGTTCCCTACAATTGCCCCTAAACTAACTACTCACTAAAAGTCATACTAAACATAAAGATAAAAGGTTTCAGCAGACTAAACATCAAAAGACAGAAAATAGAGAAAGTTTACAACAAGAAACAACAGCAAACAACTCTCAGCGTGTCTTCTGGCGGGTCGCCTGGTTTCCTAGCGGGTCGACATGAGGCAGCTGGGTGAAATTTCTGCTATCTTCTCTCGATTTCTCTCTCTCTCAACTGACTTGTAAACTGACTTGTTCCTTTCTGGAGCTCTTCCTATGTTTAAATAGCTCTCAAAGGCGGTTTCCATAGGTGGAGATCATGTCTGGCTCGTCCCAGAATAGAGAAAGTGCTCTGCCAGAAATATCTCTCCAAATTGGGCAGGTCGGTTTATGTCTGGCGGGGTCGACAGGAATCCTGGCGGGTTGCCTGGAGGCCTGGCGGGTCGACAGAAATCCTGGCGGGTCGCCAGAACAGGGGACTTGTCTGGTTTGACCCTGTTCCTTTGCTCCAGTCGCTTGGACTCTGATTTGCTCCGCTTGAACACTACCTTGGGCCCAATTTTGCTCCAAATCATCACTGAACCTGAAATTAGACAAGGGCAAATAGCAGTACCATATTTCTAACCTAAATTGCTTTAAATCTAACTAAAACACAAATATTTAATTGAAATTAAGGCCTAAAAGGGTTGAATATTTTGATGTGAAACCCGCCTATCAAGCCCGTATATTTTTGCCTTAGTGATGGATGAGATCATGAAGGATATACAAGGAGAGATTCCTTGGTGTATGCTCTTTGCTGACGATGTGGTGTTAGTCGATGAGAGTAGGACGTGGGTCGATAGAAAATTAGAGTTGTGGAGACAAACTCTAGAGTCCAAAGGGTTTAGGCTTAGTAGAACTAAGACGGAGTATATGGGGTGTGAGTTTAGTGGGATACGACCAGTGGATGGAGATGTCTGTCTAGACGGTCAGGTAGTACCTATGAAGGATACCTTTCGATATTTAGGGTCGATGCTGCAGAGCGATGGTGAAATAGATGAAGATGTTAGTCACAGGATAAGAGCGGGGTGGGTGAAATGGCGGCAAGCATCAGGCATCCTATGCGATAAAAAAGTCCCGCAGAAGCTAAAAGGCAAGTTTTACAGGACAGCGATTAGACCTGCGATGTTGTATGGCGCAGAATGTTGGGCTGCTAAAAGACGACATGTCCAGTAGATGAGTGTAGCTGAGATGCGTATGTTGCGGTGGATCTTCGGTCACATGAGGAAAGATCGGATTAAAAATGATGACATACGGGATATGGTTGGGGTCGCACCGATAGAGGAGAAGCTGACCCAACATCGTTTGAGATGGTTTGGACATATTCAACGGAGACCTCCAGAGGCACCGGTACGTAGCAGAATTCTTAATCATTTTGAGAACACACGGAAGGGGAGAGGGAGACCAAGATTGACATGGGAAGAAGCGGTGAAAAGAGACCTTAAAGAATGGAACGTCTCCAAGGAGTTGGCGATCGATAGCAGCGCTTGGAAGTTAGCAATTCATGTACCGGAGCCATGACGTAAGAACTTAGGGGTAGGAGCGATGCCATAGGTTTGTAGGGCCCTCTATTAGATCATGGTCGAGGTCTAGGTTTCTACTATTACTATTAGTATTATAGGTATTATTATTAGTATGGCTACTCTTATTTTTAGTATGTTTTTATGTTTTGTTTTGTTCTTGGATGTGCTCTCTTATTGGGTTTCTTTCTAGCCTAGCCCAACTTGTTTGGGACAAAAGGCTTAGTTGTTGTTGTTGTTGTTGTTGGTTGCTTCTAAATCACATCTGTGTTGAAAATAATTTTAAGAAGTTTTTTTCAATTTAAACTTGGCATTTTTTGCTTTTTTTTTTTTTTTTTTTTGAGAAATCTCAGCATCTATAGGTGCATGTGAAAATTTGGTAAATTTAGTTCAAAGATCGACTTGTTGTTTCACTAATGCGAGAAATAGTCTTGCGCAAATAAATATTATTACTATGTTATAATTTTTCTTTTTCGAACCAAAGAACCGAAATAAAAAATTTTCCGATAACTAATAATTGGCCGAATCTTCTTAATTTGGGATACGTTAGGTTTTAGTATTGATTTGAATTTTTTTAAAATGGAAATCGCCTTGCTTTAATTTTTATAATCTCTATCAGGGATTGTCTAATTAATTTTCTTCTATTTTCTAAATATTTTCAAGGATTTTCTTTTTGAATTTTCTACATATCCAACGACCAACATGACCCAAAAAATATCTAACCGCGAAAAAAAAGGCTACACTTCAAATGGTGTCCACTATTGCATTAATCTTTTCCACCTTGTTCTAATATTTGATCTAGTTTAAAATAAAATTCATAAAGCATAAAACTTTACAAGACGCATATCTCGTAAAAAACTAAAAATAAATGAAACGAAATCATTTTAGGGCTAACAAAACAAAAATTTTAAATTGGACAATTGAATTATATGATGGCATTGTATGATAGAAAAAACTCCTGAAACTGGAGCCATCCTCTTCACAAAATAGTCATAGGATATATTATCTCAATTTCTTTTTCATGTTCTATTCATCTCCATCCTAATTACCAAACTTAAGGGTTAATATGTATAACCCTTGGTCCCTTACAATTGAATTGTGAATATGTACAACCCTTACCAAAATTAATTGATTTTCTGCTTTAAATAGTGATTCAGGAAATTAAACAACGAGAAAAGTGCATGATAGAAATTCTCAATTAACACTATTAAGCCAAAATCTGGCCTGTCAATTTAACATTTTTTTTTATAAAAATATATAATATCCACATTAAATGCCTCGGCGTAATTCGTTGTTTTGGCAGTAGTTTCTAAATTGTTAGTATCAATTAATAAACTTAAAACATTTTATTTATCTTTCACATAGATAATAAATAATTAAAATAAAAATCATAATATTTACAATTAGTCTGAACATGAAAGCAAGTGGGAAGAATAAATTGTTGCACGTAATTTATTAACTATGCTGATCTACTAATTTTGTGGCTGATACGAAAAATGCAAATTTAAGGATTTTTTATATGGGTGCATCCATTTTAGTCACGAAGTATAAAATCAACTGTTTAAATTGTTGAGTGCAAATTGCCACTTGAAAAATTTATCCTTCTTTTTTTTTCGAGAATATAAATGGCCGTACGCTAATAATTTATCCTCTATCGCCGAAACCGTGATATAATAGTCCCCTGCCTATGGGGACTATGGCTGTAGAGGATATGAATCCTATGGCTATGGGCTTGTTTTTCAAAAAAAAAAAAAATCAATAGTCGTACGATGAAAATCACACTGATGTCTCCTCGTCCTCAGTTACATAAATTTTGTACTTCAATCCAAAAGAAAGAAGAAAAATTAAAATCTTGTACTTCATGTTAGCAGAAAAAACTACACGTATTTCGAAATATCAACAGTTATATGCAGCGGAATGAGTACTTGAGATCCCAGTCTTCTATTAGCAATGTCAGAGTCAAACAAGAATCTAGTTTCATCTATTAAAATATCAAATAATTAATTCAAACTATTTAATATAATCTTTGTATTAAAATTACCTTGAAGATCAAATTTTTTAACTATTTTTTTATTTTTATAATTGGAGGATCAAGAATTAATTAGTTTGAAAATTTTCTAAAATTAAAAATTAAAAATAAAAAATTTGAAAAAAAATATAAATTTGATCTCTAAGAAGATTTCATTGCGGAGGATAAATTGAGCAGTTCAAATTTGACATTGTAATATCGAAAATTGAGATTCGATTGTATTTTATGGGTTTAAGTGTCAAACGCATGAGACTCTAGCATTACTTATCTTCTTTTTATTAATTTTCTCATCAAGCTTGGTTAATTATAATTTATGCAGGTCCTATATAGGCTATATTGCTAGAATGCTAAGAGACTGGAACCATAATAGATGCTCCCGAGGTCTGCTCCGGAGATCAATTTATAATGGAATGTAAGGGAAATGAATGGAAAAAAAAAAATCGATTTGCCCATGGATGTTTACTCGCTCCTCGCTAAATAAAAGAGGATGGAACGAAAAAAAGACGATGGAATGGACAATAGAATTTGAAAAAAAGACGATGGAATGGACAATATATAGAATTTGTGAAGTTTTTGGAGTATTAACTTCAACCTCGATTTGGGGGATTACAATCTTTCCGGGCACCTTTTCCATTCCCGTCCCTTTCTTTCTATTAACGACGAGATCCTTGAGCACCTCAGGGAAAACATTAGAAAGAAAGATCCATAATCGTTCTCATTTTTATTATTATTATTATTATTATAATATATCAAATAATCAAAATAATAAAGGGAATTTGAAAATTCAATGTATTTACGAGTTATTGTTTACGAGATCAATTAGAGCGGATTATAGAGAGAGAAATGAAATTTTGGTGGGAACTCATTTATTTGGGAGTAAATTTTAGCATTGCCATTTGTGAATTTACTTGACAAAATTACAACACAAAGAGTCGAATTATTTTGTTTGGATTAAATTTTCAGACCAAAATAAGGATGATCCTTAAAATTTCTCATTCCATCATCTTCAAAGGAGAACATATTTTCTCTTTTCGTTTTTGCTCACTACGTGGATTATATTATCCAGAGAATACTCTTTTTTTCTAACACCAATGTTTCCCTCTCTCTCACCTTATGCTGACCTCCCACCCCACCCTTCCCTCCCTCCCCTTACATATTATTTTTCTAAATTTTCTAATTATTTCAAAACAATTAATTTTTTTTCACGACATTTAGTATTATTTTACTAATTATTGTAGTTTTGTAAACTAATTGTTATGATTTTATAAACTAATTGTCCTAGTTTCTAAAACAATAAATAACATTCTCCATGACAATTAATTTTTTTTTCATGACAGTTAGTATTATTTTTTAATTATCCTAGTTCTGTAAACTAATTATTCTGGTCATATAAACTTTGTCCTAGTTCTCATGATAGTAACCCAAGATAATTTTTTTTTTAAGAACAGTTAGTATTATGTTCCTAATTATCTTAGCTTTCAAGACAATTAATATTAAAATATAGGGCAATTAGTATTCTTTTATATAGCAGCATGAGGTGGGAGCGGGCAAGGAAGTGTAGGCACCAAGAGAGAATGGAGTAGGTATGCACTGGATGGTAGGGATGATATCAGAGAAGGGAGAGGTGAGTAAACGCTAGGAGTTAAAAGAGGGGTGAGTAACGCTAGGAGTTAGAGTAACGTTGGATGAGGATGATAGGCATAATGGAATTTAAAAAATGTAAATAATTAAGATCTGAAACTAGGAGAATTAATTTTTTTAAGACAATTAGCTATATTTACTAGAACAAAAAAAGCTATGTTAACTAAAACAATTAGCTATGTAAAAAAATATTTTGAAGATGTCTTGATCTTTTCTATATAAAATAGAGGTAAGGAGTTGGTAGGAGGGGATGAGGTGCATACGATGATGGATGATAGAGAGTTGGTTGGCATAGGATGATGACCAGAGGCAAAACGAAAAATGCGCTGCACATGATGACCAAGGATGAAGATCAAAGACAAAAACAGAAAGAACGCTAGATAAATATTTCGAAAATGAAAAAAAAATATTAAATGATGCTGAACAAGGAATGATGAGAATGACGCTGAGGAAGGGATGATCTTAAGTAATTCTATTAAATTTTCAGTTAGGCAGATTATTCTTCATTTTGCACCCACATTTAACATGATACTGAAATTTAAAAGCCGGATTGGAATTTTGGACCCGTAGAAAAACTTTTGGTTTCGATTTATATAAATTTTCAAACAAAATTCTAGAAATAAATAATTATATTTATATATTTTATAATTTAGAATTTAGAAAAGTGAAGAACAAATTAATATTTTATAAAGTTCGTAGTTAAATTTTCGTCCTAAGAAAGACCAAAATTTTTCAAGTCACGACATATTTGAAAGATTGGTTTCAAATTGCGACACATTTTTTTTAAACCTAAAGTTTAGTATGGGAGAGATGTCCTATTTCGACCTTCTTAAAACATGATATTTCTTCATTATTTTTCAGAAAACTAATTCTTAATTATATTAACTTCTTTCAATTTTTTAATTTCAATTCTGAACTAGGTGTTGCGTGTATTTCCACAAGTTTAGTGGGCATTAGTAAATATGTTGATATGATTGATGTTGAAACAACCATTTCATAATTTGCACGGATGCACTTGAAATTGTACCATCATTATAAATTTTTCATGATTATTATGTGCAAAACAACTTTTCTCCTACCAAGTACGATAAGAGAATTATTAACACGAGGGGAGTGGGAATAACAAGAGGACAGCGTGGTTGCCACAACCAAGGAATAAGCTGAAAAGACATCACGGCCGTACAAAGGACTGATCAATTGATGAGAGCCGTCCGATGGTAAGCAACAATCAAGAGGCCTTATAACGACTAGTGTACCTGTACCTTCTTCCTTAGGCTCCGTTTAGATAGTGTGGAAATAAGAAAAATAAAAAAAGAAGTATTGGGAAATGTGTAAATTTGTGAACAGTTTAGATTGTTTATAATAAATTTAAGAGTAGCATGTGGTCTAGTAGCTCAGTGGTAAGAGTACTAGGTTGGCCTCCATGAGGTCAAGGGTTCAAGCCCCGCATGCACCTTTAATTTCAAAAAAGTTGAATGACAAAGACCTCCCTCTTTCTTCAAAAAAATAAAAAGAAACTATTTTCTTATTCTTACATCAATCCAAACGGAACCTTAGTACTAGACTACTGGTGCATTGAATGTGATCTTATCGTATATTTATCACACCAAAGGTACCATGAACCTATAATTTACCTATTAGAGGTACCAGTACCACTGTGACTGTGAGTCGACTCCGCCTATGTACTTGAAAGCAGTAGACTGCTTTTTTCTTCACATTTACCACTGTAATTTTTGCAGAGGTTAACACATGGCAACGAGTACTGTCATATGGTTTGTAAGTCGCAACGGATTATTTCTTCATTCACATCATTACATGTCAACATTTTAACGAAGTACCATTGAGGCACGAGCATGCATAGTGACTCATCTCCGTAACATTTAAAAAAAAACCATCTGCAGAATAATTATTTTATTTTCCTACTTAACCCGGATTTCTCAAAATTAGTATTAACATTTCGGTTTCCAATAATTTTGTAAGATTATATTTGATCTTTCCGATATATGTTTTCACCAGTTTAAATTGAGTATGAAAGATTAATTTTAGAATTAATCACGACCATTTAGAAGTGTTTGGAATAGAGTTGACTAGGTTATTCATTAAAAAGAATTGTGAATATAAAATGATGACCTACAGTTTTTGTATGAATTAAGATATTATTTTTTGGATGGTTTGTTGAGAAATAAGAGTTGAAAACAAGAGAATAGAGATAAAAGTATTGTAATATAAGGTCATGTTTGGATAGTTAGGAATAAGGGCTATTCTAGACTAAATAGCTATTCGGGACTAAGAAACCATCCAAACAGTCCAGAATTAAGAGCTTATTCTTAATCAGACTAAGATTAGTTAATCCGATATTTTGTTAGAATAAGAGTTGAGATTAGAAAGAAAAGCTCATTATTTATTCTTTTCTCATTCAAACAAAAAGTCTTAATCTGAGATTAAGCTTATTCTTAAGAATTTAGGATTAAGAATCTTAATCCTGAATAGTTAATCATACCCTTAATCTCATACGATCCAAACATAGCCTAAATGATGATGGGACTAGAATCAATTCTAATTAACTTTTGGCTGAAAAAAATAACAAGAGTGTGAACAACCTATTGACTATTGTAGTAATTGTGAAGTGTGTTTTGCTCAGCTTGTTTACCTAGTTCGAATAAAAGCTTGATCAGCAGGTTGCCAAACATGCCTACTCTAATGATATATTCATTAGATAGTTTCTTGTAACATGATGATTCAACTGATATATTCATTTGGAAAAATACTATTTTGATTCAACTGTGAAAGTGTTACGTACCCAGACCTCTCACCATGTATCTGTTCAATGAGAAACATAGTATTATCGAACTTTTGAAATTACAAACTGTATCAGTACTTTTTCCTTATACGATGTTTTCATATTTTTAAATTTTAAATAACCGATCCGAACAGTTCAATATGTTCCACTTATTGAAAACTTATAAGAAACCAAAATTTACATTTTTTTCGAAATTTTTTACTATTTTTTTGGTATTTTAGAAAATCGTTGTTATTGGACAATCCATAATGTTTATATCATGAATTTTAAAAAATAAAAAAAAAATAGTAAAAAAAATGTAAAAATTGGTTTCTTGTAAGTTTTTAATATGGAGAACACATTGAACGTCGGTCATTTGAAATTTAAAAACGTAAAAATGATCATATTGGATGGACTCATTCGTCCTATATATAGTACACTAGCATTTCTCAAAAAAAAAAAAATAATAATAATCCACAAATTCTAACGACTTTCACCGACTCTTTTTAACATACTACTAGATTCATCTCCTCAATTAGTATCCCTCCAACAGATGGTTATGGTTGAGAGCAAAACCCTAGTACAAGTCCATGAGCAGATAATTTGTTCAAAAGTAAGGTACTAAAAGACCAGTATCTCTCTGCACTTGAGCTTTTTAAGAAAATTGATTGATATTTTAGTTGCTGTAAATTAAAGTTTCAGTTGTTGACTAATTAACAGACAGGAAGTCCCGTGGAGGTAGATTATTCAAAATAATCTTGTTGCTGGATGCATGAACCATTAACTCTCATCGTAACAAGGAAAACATGCCAATTTTTTTGAGGGAGTACAAAGTCTGAATCTAATTAATCAATCAAAACTTTTCAGCTTGAGAATGATGTCGACATCTAATATCTACCCTCCAAAATCTCAATCAAATTAATATGTGAAAACTGTTCAAGCAACCAATATCTTCGGCTATTTAGGATTCGCAAAAATCTAGTACTTTACTAAAAAAAGGGTGCTTTAATACATATGACTTATGAAATGCACATCATTCTGCACTAAAAAATAATTTATATATACATGGTTTATAGGACAAATGAGGACCACATAATGATACTGTATGACTTTGTAATTAAATAAGATGTTATGCGACAAAACCTAACCCAAATCTAAAAATGGTACATATTAGTAATTCTATATTGATGGTACTACAGACAAAAAGAGTCCTCTGAAAATGTCAGCCAACTAAATGCTGAAAGGACGATATTAAATTTTGTTACGTACCATTCCATGATTACGTACGGCTTGTTTCACGGTATTAAGCATGTTAAATTGTTTATCTTAGAATAATGATCGATATAGAAACAAGCTAAGGATTAGTTGGTAAATAAAAAAAAATGACCAAGCAACTGCCCGGACCGCTCAATAAAATGAGTATTCTACATATCAAAACTTTATAGAAAATTTATATTTAATTTTTCGTTTGTCTCATTGTCTGAAGGTTAAAGATGATGATATCAAACTAATCATGCATTGATATCATCCTTTTGTCTTAAAAAGATAAAAATAATAATTTTTTTTAAAGTAGTCAAGTTTAGTGTCTTTTAATATTTTAATATCTGAATCATGTTAAACAGGTTGGATCGATCATTGGAATATTTTATTTGATTTCAGGGCACATCGAACTCTTAACAACCCGTTACACCGTCGCCTTATATTTACACACACACATAGATAGAGAAAATTCTGAACAATTATGCTTAAAAATTAAGTATTTCAAAATTTGTTGTTACAGCCCAAAACCAACGAGCAGCACAGTCATACAAAAACCAGAATAATCAGTAGAAATCTGGCCATCCATCGGAAGCAAAAGACTCGGTAACATTCTAACTTCTCCAATCTTGGAATCTCTTTGGACCTCCTCTTGCAGAGGTACTGAATTGCACTGATATTTTTCTGATCTATCACAACTCACAAGACAGCCATAGAAATTTGCATAAAATATTTATTCTTACTTTTACATATACTTCTACTAAGTAATTTACAATTTCATCCCTTTAAGGCTAGTTTATTCCTCTCCAACCATATAGTCCAGATAATTGCCTGATGGGTTTGCTTTAAAGCCAAAGAGAATAAATAATTCTAACAAGTTAAATAAGTAACCCAGAAAACATGAACTCGAAGAACCAGCAGTGGAACGGACCGTTCTGGTCATAGATCGAACCGTTCCAAAACACAAGAAAACTAAATCATGAGCGGAAGCTTACCTAATTCCATTGCTATGGTCTCAATCTTGATGTTGAGCACGTCTTGCTTGTTGCTAAAGTCCTTAGTGCTGTGAGATCACCACCAAGGTTGGGAGGAAGTCTTCCAAAGGATCAAGACACGCCCTTTGATACCTTACGCCTAAAAGCAAAGCACTATCTCTCTCTAATCGATGGAATAACTAGAAAGAGGGGAGAGTTGCTGCTATCAACTCATGTATGCAGCAAACACGTTGTTGTCTTGTCCCTTGGGGACCAACCCCTATATATAATGAGAACCAAGGGCTTCTTGGCCTCCAAACAATGCCTTAATTAACCATCTTAATTAGGCAATGTTTCTAAATATAACCACCTATAAAAGGCAACGCATCTATTGCACAAAACTGTTATTCTTTTACAACTAAATTTAGCCTATTACCATAATTAATAGAAACTTGGCACTTAATTTAAATTCTTTCCAAATAGACTCGTTAGCCTATATGAAAATAATCTAACAATCTCCCACTTGGGCTATTATGTTTGGTGTTATCCAATGTCCTTAACTTAAATGAGCTCAACTTTTTTGGTAATAAATTTTGTGCCCTTAATTCCGTCCATCATTCACAATGACAGAAGACCAAGGAAGCATTCGTTACATTATAGCATTTACAGGTCTCTAATCCTATAAAGCCGTCGCAACTAAACTCACAATGATCACAATATCATTATAAATGAATGACATTGAATTAAGATGTGTATAAGTGGTGTGGAAAATACACGTAAGTGTGACTGTCACGTGTCTATTTCCAACTTTATTGGTCACCCAAAAACTGAAGTGAGGTCAACTTAAATAAATTGAGAATGAAAACTGAAACTGAATCTGAAAGTTGAAACTTTATTCATTTCTGCAGAAATATTCATTACATAATACACTGAATAAACTTAATAAACTAAATCTATCATCTGATCTATCACTCCTACTGAACAAAACTCCCACTAAAGCCTAGAATCCTGAACTGAAATTACACCCATATTAGTTACATGTTTCAGAAACTGCTTGGGTATTAGTGCTTTAGTGAGTAGATCCGCTATCATTGAGTTTGTTCCAATGTGCTTGATTGACAATTCGTCATTCTCAACCTTTTGCTTAACAGACAGAAACTTGATGTCGATGTGCTTCGAGTTGGTTGAGCTTCTGTTGTTGTTAGCATACATGACTGCTGAGTTATTGTCACAGAAAATCTTTAGTGGAGTCTGGATGAAGTCCACTACACGCAGCCCAGTGACAAAATTTCGCAACCATGTCCCAAATAATGATGCCTCATAGCAAGCTACACATTCTGCTGCCATGGTAGCCACAAGGGATTGTTTGGCACTTTTCTATGAAACAGCTCCACCTGCCATCATGAAGATGAACCCTGTGGTTGATTTCAAGCTATCTTGACATCCCGCAAAATCAGAATCAGAATATCCTATGACCTCCAGCCTATCTGATCTCTGATACGTTAGTGCAAAGTCTTTGGTTCTTTGAAGATATCTCAAAACTCGTTTGGCTGCCTTAATGTGCCGAACACCTGGATTGTGCAAATACCTGCCTAGCATTCCTGTAATAAAAGCAATGTCTGGACGTGTACACACTTGAGCATACATTATGTTTCCAACAATGGAGGCATACTTATTGTCCATTACTTGCTTCTTTTCCAACTGTGTTTTGGAACATTGTTCAAGACTGAACTTGTCCCCTTTAGCAACAGGGGTCTATGTTGGTTTGCAGTTTTCCATATCATTCCGCTTGAGTACTTGATCGATATAGGCCTTTTGTGATAAGCCTAAAATACCTTGAGAACAATCTCTAAGTATCTTAAGACCTAACACGTATGATGCATCACCAAGATCTTTCATTTCAAACTGCTTAGACAGAAATTTCTTAGTTTCATGCAACATATTCTTATCGTTTGTGGCAAGCAGTATATCATCCACATATAAAACCAAGAAGGAATATTTACTCCCACTGAACTTGTGATATATACAATCATCTGCTGGGTTACTCTCGAAACCAAATGAGAGAATCACTCGATGAAATTTGTAATACCATTGTCGAGACGCTTGTTTGAGCCCATAAATGGATTTCTTAAGTTTGCAAACCATTTTCTTTGAATCGTCTGATACAAAGTGGGGTGGTTGCACCATATAGATGGTTTCATCAATGTCACCATTGAGAAACGCGGTCTTAACATCCATTTGATGAAGCTCAAGATCTAAATGTGCTACAAGTGCCATGATCACCCTAAAAGAGTCTTTCGATGAAACTGGAGAGAAAGTCTCTTTGTAATCAATACCTTCCTTTTGAGTAAAGCCCTTAGCGATAAGACGTGCCTTAAAACCTTTCCACATTACCCTTAGAATCCTTTTTGGTTTTAAATATCCATTTGCAACCAATAGGTTTCTTTCCTTCTGGTAATGGTACTAAGTCCCATACATCATTGTCATACATGGACTTCATTTCTTCATTCATTGCATCGATCCACTTTTGTGAGTTTGGATTGTCCAAAGCTTGACAAAGATCACGAGGATCTTCCATCATCCCAATGTCAAACTCATGTTCTTGGAGATAGACCACATAATCATTAGGTATTGCTGGTCTTTTCTCTCTAGTGGATCTCCTAGGCACAAGTACTTGATGTGTTTGTAGTTGTTCAATGACACTATTATCTTCAACTTGATTATCTCCAGAGTCTAAGTCCATAGCATCTGGAACAGGATCCGTTTCAGTATTTAGACGGTCCGTTCCAGTCCTGGAACGGTCCGTTTCAATGTTGGGCACTGTATCTATGATCAATCGTTCCGTTTCAACTTCAGACCGATCCGTTCCAATCCTGGAACGTTCCGTTTCAGTTATGTCACGGTCCGTTTGAAGATCAGTGCTCGTTTGCTCCTCGAAAATAATATCCTGATGTGGTCATATCTCCCCTACAACCAAAACATCCTCAAAGAACTTAACTATAATCGTCTCAAATATATTCCTATTAGTGGGATCGTAAAACTTGTAACCCTTAGAACGTTCAGCATATCCAATGAAATAACAACTAACTGTCCTTTCATCCAATTTCTTCTCATTTGGCCTGTAAGGTCGAGCTTCAGCTGGACATCCCCAAATACAACAATGTTGTAGACCTGGTTTCCTACCAGTCCACATTTCATAGGGAGTTTTGTTGTTATTTGCCTTAGTTGGTACACGATTAAGTAAATAGGCTGCTGTTTTAAGCGCTTCGCCCCAAAGAGATTTTGGCAAATTAGTATGACTAAGCATACTCCTAACTATGTCCTTCAATGTTCTGTTTCGCCTTTCAGCTACTCCATTCATGCTAGGAGATCCTGGCATGGTATATTGAGGGACAATGCCATTTTCCTCTAGGAACTTAGCAAAAGGCCCTGGACGTTGTTCACCTGAACCGTCATATCTACCATAGTATTCACCACCACGGTCAGATTTGACTTGCTTAATCCTTTTGTTGAGTTGTAACTCAACTTCAACCTTAAATGATTTGAACACGTCCAAAGCTTGCGCCTTTTCACTTAATAGATATAGATAACCAAATCTTGAATAATCGTCTATGAAACTGATAAAGTAAGTTTGACCATTCCTTGTAGGTGTAGGAAATGGTCCACAAATATCCGTATGAATCAGTTCTAAGACATCATTCGCTCTATTGGCAACATATCTCTTTTTATTGGTTTGTTTTCCTTTAACACAACTTACACATGGGCCTAAATCTGTCATGTCTAAAGGATCAAGTATTTCACTTTGCACAAGTCTTTCAATTCTCTTTGGAGAAATGTGACCTAATTAAACGCTTATGCCAAAGTGCACCTGAATTCTCATGAGTTAATTTACGCTTAACACTTCTAGTACTTGTATGCAAGTTTTCATTATATGAAGCAATAGTTTCCAATGAATATAGATCGTCATAAACCGAAAGAAAACCAGATCCAACGCATTTAGAATTATGAGATAAACTGAATTTTCCATTTCCAAAAGAACAAGAGTAACCAAACTTGTCTAGTACAGAAATAGAAACTAAATTTCGTCTAAAAGACGGTACAACAAAAGTCTCATATAAATTCAAATACAATCCAGTCTTAAGTAACAATCTAAAATGCCCAATAGCTTCAACTTGTGCCTTCTTGCCATCGCCTACATAGATGTATCTTTCACCATCATTTGGCTTTCGGCAGCTCAGGCAACCCTGCATAGAGATACTTATGTGAGTTGTAGCACCCGAATCAATCCACCAAGTATCCTTTTGTACTGAAGTTAAATTAACTTCTGAACAAACCAAAGAGAGAGACGTACCTTTTTTCTTGCGCCAAGCTATATAGCCTGTGCAATCAGTCTTCTTATATCCCTCTTCGCCACAGAAGAAACACCCATTTGGATTCTTTGGCTTCTTGCCAGTCTTCCCCTTATTGGGTTCCTTCTTTGACTCTAAATTAGCAGTCTTATTCTTGTTTTGTTTCTTCTTCCCTTTATTCTTGGAAGTGGAGGCAACGTTAGCACTATGTGTCTTATCAAGATTCAACCTTTCCTCTTCTTGAGCTAGATGCGAAATCAGTTCATTCAGAGTCCACTTGTCCTTAGTGCAGTTATAAGTAACCTTGAAATGGTTATACTGACTAGGGAGAGAGTTAAGCACTAGACACACCTGAATTTCTTCAGATATGTCTAACTTAAGGGCTTGTAACTTTGAAGCAAGATTAGACACTTCCAAAACGTACTCACGAATGTTGCCTTTCCCATTATACTTCATAGAGGTGAGTCTTGCCATGAATGTACAAATCTCTGATTTCTCATTCTTGACAAATCTCTTCTCAATTTCTTCCAAGCATGTCTTAGCCTCATCGGAATCAGAAACTATACCCCTAAATGCCTCTGGGATTGTCTTCTTGATGATCATAATGCCCAAGCGATTGGAGCGTCCCCACTGAGCCACACTTTGAATGTGTTGTTGACTGCTCTTAGCAGTAATCTCAGATGGTTTCTTCTCCCTAAATGCAAGGTCAAGATCTAGACAACCGAGAACTATCATCAAGTTCTCATTCCATTCCTTAAAGTTGGAACCAGTCATCATGGGTATATTGTTAATGCTAGCTGGAATATTTGCTAAAATAAACCAAAGACAAAATACACTAATGTTAATAACCATAATGTATAAGTTAAATCACAAAATATAAAGGTCTAAATCCCATCTACTAGTCTTTATTCATTTGCAAGTGCTCTTTGGAGTCTCCAAGCAAACTTCAATCAACTAGGTGTAGTATCAAATGTAATGATTCATAACATATCAATTAATTAACCTTCATTTGGGCCGATTAATTAACCATATGTAAAATCTCATAATCATTACCCATATGATTCTACCAAAAATATTGCACATGTAGCCTTTAAATTATGTCCTTCCTTTGGGCGGTTCCATAATTTAAAAGTTACATGTACCTTAATACATTTTGTATTTTGAGCCTTTGAAACAACCATTAATATGAGAGCCCACTTTGGCGGGATGATATTAATATTGATTCAACTCTCAAATACAACTCAAGTTACCTTTATATTAGACTTAAAGTATATCTCAACCTAGATTTTTCATTATGCACATCAATACTAATATGAAAAGCCTTAACTAAATACTAACCTAGGATGATAAAGACTTAGGACCCAATTGCAAACCCTAAGGTATACACATATTGAATCATATGGAATACACACGAACCAACAAACCTGGAACGGACCGTTTTGGTGAGAGAACGGTCCGCCCTAAATAGACCAGAAGAGAACCAAATAGAGATATGACCATACAGTCCATTATGGTCATATTAAGGTAAGAAAAGAAAGTGGTGGTCTCCCGTTCAGCCAGCAGCCATTGAAATTACACCACATCCAGGCAAGATTCCCAAAAAAGGCCAGGGTCATATGGACACTTTAGGCGCCGACCATATTTTCTGCGGCAGAACTTGTCTTCATGACAACATGGTGTAACCCAACGCTTACAGCTCTTACTAATGAAAACCACGGCAGAGAAGAGAAGATGAGGGATGCATAAACCGTTATTTGTACCTAACCAGTACAAACAACCTGAATTTTGGCTTAAAACCTAACAATTCTGGTTCTGGAACGGACTGTCCTGGTAGTGGACCGGACCGCCCCATACTCTAGTCAATACCTAATAGTTTGCAATTAAAACTGAAGGTGGTACGGTCCGTCCCGGAGTGGAACGAACCGCCTGAAAACCGTAGAGGAGTAGAAGAATGTCGTCCTAAACTAGGTCGAGAAACTCTAATGATTTCTATCCTAACCTAACATTCTACTCTAAATCTAAATCATCCAATTAGGTCAGATTTTAAAAGATTTTGAGTTTCCAAAACTTTAACTTAATTTTCAAAATCTTTTCAAGCAATTGCAATTTCAAATCAACTTGAAATATAACAAAGGGCTAAATAAAATCAAACAATTCAATAACAGTTCAAGTTGTAGCCCTTTGGGCCTATACAAACAATAATTCTGGCACAAATCTCAATCAAACAAATCATAAACAATTCAAAAAATAGTTCATAATCAATTTTGTCAAAAAATGTGAACGGTCCGTTCGAGCCATGAAACGGACCGCCATAAATGCCAGAATATCAAGAAACAGTTCATACCAAATTCAAAACTCACAAAATCAAGCAATTAGATCCAAATTTTGTGTTATTCTACTGGCTCATGACGAGTGGCTCTGATACCACTTGTTGGGTTTGCTTTAAAGCCAAAGAGAATAAACAATTCTAACAAGTCAAATAAGCAACCCAGAAAACTTGAACTCGCAGAACCAGCAGTGGAACGGACCGTTCTGGTCATAGATCGGACCGTTCCAAAACACAAGAAAACTATGAATCTTGATGTTGAGCACGTCTTGCTTGTTGCTAAAGTCCTTAGTGCTGTGAGATCACCACTAGGGCTGTCAACGACAAAAAAACACACGTTCTGCCGTAACGTTAATGAATAACACCACGAATAACGGAAGTGAAATGTATTTCGTTAACTAAGCGAAACAGCAAACGAAATAGGCCGGTATACAAGACACATAAACATAACAGTAAACGAAATAGGGTGTTCCGTTTTCGTTATTTCGTTTTTGCGTTTAGTATTCTACGAGTTTAGAATTATTAAATAGCAGAGAAGGGGCGGAGGTATTGAGAGAGGCCTCGAGTCTTCTACTCTTCTTCTCTATTTTCCCCTCCCCCACGTCACTATTCTCTGTCTGGCTGTCTCTTTACCCCTTGAGATAAATCATAAAAAGAAAAGAAAAAACAGAGGAAAAAAAATCCAAGTCTCTTTCTCTCTACAAAGTACAAACCTTCTCGGCGACTCGGACGCCGCCTCCGTAGAAACCCTACCTATGGCTGCTACTCCGTCTGGGTCGCCGCTCCGCTGGGTGCTTCCGCCTCCAACACCATCGACGATGACGTGGTACAGACGGCTTGCTTCCGCTTTCGCCTCCGACACCATCTCAATGCAAAGCTCTTCTGTACAAACCACCACCCTGGAGTCAAATCTCACCTTTCATTTGCCACAAGTTCACCTCACAACTCAAGACACTTTATTCTGGGGTTCCCTTTCGCCATTTATTTTCATTTGATTTCACTTTTTAGATAGGAGGCTTCCTTTATTTTTATACCGCTAGTTTTTTCCTTTAATTTTGCTTTTTGTTCCTTTCTAGCAATTTACCAGCTAGTTAAATGCCGTCATTGTATTGGTACTTTTAATTTTGATTTCAATTAATACAAAGGTAGGAGCTTGACTCCTATTTTTCGTCAAAAAAAAAAGAAATTTGATATCTTTTAATTTTCATTTCAATTTATTTATGTCTCTTTCTAGGCTATGATATCTCTTTGGATCTGGGGCTAACTGAAATTTGTATTGTTGTTGGAAAATATAATTGATTTTTGTATTGATTTAAAATTTGTATTGTTGTTGGCAAGCGTATAAACGTTAAATCGTTTATACCGTTTAATTAAACGAAACAACTAACGTAATTAATTTTTGTACCGTTTCATAAACGATTTGGTTAACGGTTAATTAAGTTGTGGCGTTTAATTAAACAAAACAATAACGATCATTAGCCACGTTTGACAGCCCCAATCACCACCAAGGTTGGGAGGAAGTCTTCCAAAGGATCAAGACACGCCCTTTGATGCCTTACGCCTAAAAGCAAAGCACTATCTCTCTCTAATCGATGGAATAACTAGAAAAAGGGCAGAGTTGCTGCTATCAACTCATGTATGCAGCAATCACGTTGGTGTCTTGTCCCTTGGGGACCAACCCCTATATATAATGAGAACCAAGGGCTTCTTGGCCTCCAAACAATGCCTTAATTAACCATCTTAATTAGCCAATGTTTCTAAATATAACCATCTATAAAAGGCAACACATCTATTGCACAAAATCTGCTATTTTTTTTACAGCCAAATTTAGCCTATTACCATAATTAATAGAAACTTGGATACCAAACAAATCAGCCCACACTTAATTTAAATTATTTTCAAATAGACTCGTCAGCCTATATGAAAATAATCTAACATTGCCGTCTTCAATAATTTTACTAAAATTTTGTTAGTTATAATTTATAAATAAATCCTCCAAATATCTAGCTTCAATACAAGTATGCTCCTACATTTTATAAATTGGCCCATAAAATTTTTGTCTCAGGAGAATTTTAACTAGTGTTCACTAACATCAGTTTCATTTAAGTTGGATCATGTTATTCACCTTTCGTCCGGAGAAAAGTACCAACTTTAGAAAAGTTTTCTGCGATGTTGCCTTGAAGGGTCTGTCTAAGCCTTTATTATACAACCAATATATTTTTTTGAGCCCCCAAATAGCCCGTAGGCTTATATAACCAATATATGTCAAAATTTGCGAGTTAGTTCCTTTAAAACTTCTTAAATTCACATACAAAAAGATATTCAATCATTAATCAATTATAGTTATTTATATATTAGCTCAGCTCTTTCAAAGACACTGATGAAGTTTCGTCACTTGTTCTCACAAGTCACAATTATAAAAATCTCCAGCATTCTCTTCTTCGCCTCCATACTAGGCACTGTGTTATCTTAAAAGCTCATATTTGCACTGTGCTTTCAAATAAATACGTTATAGTACTCTACGTATAAAGCTAATACAATGAGCGTACATTGAGTGTATAATATTATAAATTAGTAGAAAATTGCTTGTCACCATCTTTTTATGTCTTAGCATGATCGGAACATATCTTGTTTACTCAAGAATTTTTCCCAGCTTTTTGTTCTTTTCTTGTTGTAAAAATAGAGGGCAGTCTGACCTTTTTCTTTTTCTAAAACTGTGCTTTCATGGTTGATATTTGAAATTTTCAATAGAGAGCTGTCTGAAAACATAAAGAGCCGTCTCTTCAAGTTTAAAAAATATATATATATAGGTATTTTAATTTTTGTGGTAAATGTTAAGATGATCTGTCCTCTAACTTAACATTCTTTCCGGCACATGCTCATTGAACACAAATTTGAACTTTCTTCACAAAATTTTGGATGCTGTAACTACATTGTAGTAATTTTCTATCTCAATCATCAGTGAGGGACCCTACTTGTAAAATTAAATAGAAATTTATTGTAGTTTTGGCTCATAAACCACCCACCCTACTTTCTCTCTCGAAAAGAAAACAAAACAAATATGTCCTAATTAAGATCGTACTATTTTTTTTTAAAGATAAATTGGAGGTCTAAGCCATTCAATTTATTTTTAAATTAAATGTCTATGAAAGACCCCCTAGTCGGATTTCGAACCTGCGAAAACTATAAATGGTATAAAAACTATTCGTATCAAATAAACTAGTCGTGGACCTAGAAGAAGAAGATATTTCTTGTACGAATCATAAATTCTTGGAGGGCAAAGTTGGCCCATCAGTTTAGCTCATGGTCATGGACAGTATTATAACAGTTGAGCACTGACAAAGTGACAATGAAATGAAAACTCTGTAACAAAAAATGTCCAGGAAGAAAATTTTTTGGGATCCTTTTAGCCAGATTTCTAATTTTAACCTTTTTCCATTTTCCCTCGCGTTTTGATAAGCCTAGGGGTGAAAACGGCGGTCTTTTTAACCGTTCTTTCGTTTCGTTTCGGTTAAAGATTTTGATTGCGTTTTAAAAATGAAACGATTAACGAAAGCTTGAGACGATTTCGTCCATGTGCATTTTTGTGGTATTTTGGACAAAATGGTTAACACAATTAATAGTCAGTTTCATGTCCAAAACGAAACGGTTAACGCAAGTGACTAATTTCGTGGTCGTTATAGACGTTGTGCACCCCTAGATATGACAAAATCCTCTCGCCCTTGGCCAGTCGTTCTAAAAGTTTGGCCCAGCGGCTCAGCCTGGTCTTTACAAGGGTTTAAGAAGGGCTAAGGGTTCAAAAAGGCCGAGCTTCGAAAGGATCAAATTCAAATTTTATAGTAGGGTGACTTTGAAGGGCCAGACTTTAAGAGTCGAGGAGTTACAAGGGCCAGATTCAAATTTATTTATATTTGTATATATATATTGATATTTTATATAATATAATATAATTATAATATATAATCATATTATATTTATTTTTAGGTTGTCCAAATGATATGATTACGCTAAATTAGCATTAAATGAGTCTAATTCGATTATTGTTAAGTCTAACTAGGCTTTTAAACTCGACTTTCAGAAATTTAAAGGGCTCAGAAGAGCCAAGCTTAGGAAGGTCCAAGTTTAAGAAAAGTCAGGCCGAATTTTTAATATTTAGGGCCTTCAAGCTTAGCCCTTCTTAAGCCCTTCGTAAACCTAATCCGGCCCGACCCTCGTGTAGACCTAGAAGGCCTGGCCTCTCCAAACCCAACCCGGCGCTTCTAGCTTTCACTACCCTCAGGTGATTTCTATGCATTTCATAGTGGCGTCCTAGAAATTCTAATTCAACATGGCACTACACTACAAACAAGGTAATCATTCCATAATATATGTATATGTACCAACCACAGGAGATTTTGCAACCTAATACAAGACAGAAAAAGAGAAATAAAAAAAAAACCCTGTTGTTAACCAAGCTCATGTCATAAATTGTAGTATTTTGTGCAAACTGGAAACAAAGTTATAGGATTTGGGAGCAGAAGCAAAGAGAAAACATCAAAAGATGAATGAAAACTATCTTCAGAAACAATATAAATAATAACACTAAGAAAATAAATCAGTCTTTAGGAAGAAAACCTAAATTGATACCCATCTTATACACAGCCCAACTATTGGACCACCCGAATGTAGCGTAACAAAAGACCATCATGACAGGAATTTCACAAATCGTTGCTCTCCCCTAGTCTAAACAATTGTATCATGCTAATATTGTACATATGCCCTGTGCTCAATATGGCAATGTAAAATGCTTAATTAGTTCTAAATACCATTCTCCTTGCCAGGAAAATCTCCACCCAAAAGCTATCTAAAGCAGATTTTACCCCTACATTTTCCCAATTTAGTTGATGATGCCGTCAAAATACCACCTCACAACTTTAAATGCTATGCTTTTGACTCCAACGCCAAAAGGATCTTTTTCCTTGGACCCTAAGAAATAAAAAGAAACCATTAACAAAATTAACACAAATAAACTGCATACAAGAATCAAACAACAATACCATTAAAATTATAAGATATTGTAGCCGTGTAACACATCTACACACTCAAAAAGGCTGTGCACAGATTACAGATATGCAAACTGTTCCTACATGCAGTTATGTACTGTGTACGAGTTACACTGTTCTGCTACATCTCCTGCTGGATGTACTGTGAACTAGTTTGCATGTGCTGGCATGAGTAATTAAGAAAATAGAAGTTATAAAAAAAATAAAATAAAAACTAACCATGGGAACTCCAAGAGCTTTGAGATCTGCATCGGTCATATGCACAAGAGCTGTCATGTCTACCTACACAATTAATAAAAAAAAAAAAAGAGAAGCAATGAATTAAAAGTAAAATCGGTCTAGACTTCATGCCATGAATGCCTTGACCAGGTATACGTGTGAATTTAATTACACCTTATTGGTAAGATCATCGGGATTCTAGGTGGGGTGTAGGTCAAACAGTATTTCTATCACTAAAGTGAGCATTCAAATGCAAAATGACATGTACCTCCTCTGCTTGAAAAGTAAGAGAGTATTTCTCAAGGCCAAGTGAACTAAGGAAACTGTCGACTGATGGAGTCTCTGGCTGCATGTAAGATTCAAGTTACTGGTAAAAAAAATGAAGTAAATGGACAAGGAAAATAAAGCATAGCTCTGTACAAATGTCATCAGGTGTTAGCAACCATCAATAGAAAATAACAAAGACAATAGAAACAACAGAATCAGTTGACCATTAATTGACAATCTCAGTGATGTTAGCAAACAAAGTTTTAAATTAACATCTACATTCTATGCAGGATCTAAATGGTGCATATATTGTTTCTATAACTGATGAAATCTGCTTTACTGTTCATCTAACCATTTAAACATTTCAAATATAACCAAATTGCACAGCATTTGACAAGCAGGGTGTCTAGTTTAACAATAACCTATAAACTCACTTCTTGATTTTTCAACCTTATTTAAATGTATTCTAGACCAACCATAATATTGCCAAACATATCCATTCATAAGTGATCCTACATCTATAAACAATAAATTAAAAAAGTAAACAGTTAATAATTGTAATAGGGTCTTCTAACTTTGTTTTAATAATGATGAAACATGGTGATTTTGTCACATTTTCCCAAAAATAATTAATTAAAAAATCAAACAGATGAAAAAAAAAATACAAAAATGACATTAAAGGATTTCAGTATCCACCAGCATAAGCCTAAATTGTCTGTAAATACTAATATATATCCAAATTTACTAACTATAGGAAGTTAACCATGATGCAATGACTTGTACTAATATGTCCTATAACTATTAAACACCCTTGGTACAAGTTGTGAGATCCCTCTATCTCAAACACACACAATCACCCCACATGTGAACCTAACAGACACATACTGGAGAAAGCGGGGTAGGAAGATTGAGTGAGAGAGGGAGGGGTGCGCGCACACAGACAGAGATGTTCTATACCTGCTTCAACGGCTCTTTAGAAGAAGCAGGCTTGGGTACTGCTTGTGTGGCCTCAACAGCTGGGTTGTATCTCGCAGGCTTGGTGATCTCGGATACAGGCTTCGGCCTAATCAGTACTGCTGCAGGTTCTGCTTTTTGCGGTCGAGGTGGAACTACACCAGATAGCTTTTCCCGCAAATCTCTAACACCAGAAGTTTGCTTTTCTTCCTTCTTTTGGAGTTTTAATCGAAGGTCCCTTGGTCCAATAGCTTTTTTTAGCAGTAAAGAGAAAAATGAATAAGGCAACGATAAGTTGTAACATACATTATCATCTACAGCTTAACACAAAAAATTGTACCATATTGTGTGTGTGTGGGGGGGGGGGGGGGGTGAGGGGGACCAGAGTCAATGGCCTACCTCATGGCAACTAATGTTAAAAACAATTCTGTTATACCAATAAAGAGGTTCATTAATGACTTAAGCCACAGACGTTTAAATCTTGACTCGGGTAAACAGCTTCCTTTTGGTACCATTTAACAATGTCAATTTATTCTATTGGTAATGGAAGGCATTTAACAGAACACCTTTGTCATCACATTGAACTAAAAAGATCAGGTGGAAATCTCTCTCGAATGATCTCCAGTTGCAAATATAAATCAGTGGAATTCAAAAGACTAGGGTGTAACAAAATAAACGAAATTGTCAAAAAAGACCCAAAAAAAGTAAGTGTTTTAAGTCGAATGGGTTGTTGAATAATATTCTTAATTCTTAAACACTTTTGTTCGAACTGGTCACTGAAAAAATCCAATAGTTCAGGGACCAACTTTTGACTATCTTGTGCAAAGAAATTGAAAATATATCCATCTCTTAAGCTATTTAAAATTACAAAGTAAATATGTACTTATATAGTTATATGTATATGAACATTTACTTGAACTCTGAGATTTGCCTTGATCCTGAAAGAGATCATGCTTCCACTTGTCATTAGTTTGCCGTTGCCTAAGAGTAGAAACACAAAAATTTTGTCAGGGCATATCAATGAATTCCATTATTCTTAAGATAAATATCTTAAGTTAGCAATATGTAGAAGTACGAAATAAAAGACATTAAAGCATGGGTACACACAATGACAATAGAATTACAAAAATATGTGCAAAAGTTCAGCCAAAATCAAGCACCACTTACAGGTATTATAATATTAAACAGAAACTTAGAGCAAAATCAAATCATTTTAAAATGGTTCAAACCCTAATCATTTCAATGCAATATCATACTGAGAAATTTATTGTTAAATTAACTATAAAACAGTAAATAAAAGTGCTAACAACACTATGAAAAGCTCTGACGACCCAACTGAAGGAAAAATACAGTGAAAGTAATGCATAAAGCATGAAATTAAAAGTGTGTTCATCCTTATAGCCAATCCAAACACTAATCATTACAAATTGCAATCTTTAGCCAAAATAGGGTCATAGTTGGTCCTAAAGTGTGTAGTCAAGCCCGAAAAAGAAATAAGCTCGAGCTCAAGAAAAAAAGAATAGAACCTTTTTGCGCCATTGTTTCGACCCCTAGCAAAATCGCGAGTGGAATCGCCATCGATGCGGTCCTTGATGGATCTCTTGCGCCCCGTCGTGATCTGATCGGCGTACATGCTCTCCAAGAGTGAAGCAAAACCCTAGAATTCGCGCACTAAAGCTCGAACCTTGAGAGGAATCAAAGCTGGAGCAAGAGCGAGCTAGGGTTTTGGTTTGAGAGAAGCACGCTAGTTAGGTAGAGGTGCTGATTTGCGTGAAATTGGAATGAAGAGAGGGAGAGAGAAGAGGAAGAGGAAGAGGAAGAGGCGAGGCTTTACGGCTGGAGATGGAATCTGAGAAAACCTGTTCAGAAACCGATCGAACAATTGCAATTTACCCCTTCAAAGCCCAATGATTTGATTGGGTCTAGTTTGGGCTGGACATCTTTTATGGGCCAAAACTAGCCTAATTTTATCTGGACTTTTAACTCCAGGGTTAACAATAACATTGGGCTTGGATTAAATTTAACAAACCGAGGGGCACGTTTTGTCAAAACATTTTCATCTCAGAACTAGGGCTGATAGCCGTTTCAATCGTTCTTTCGTTTCGTTTCGTCCGGAACGGAACGGTAACGGATAAGGATTTTAGTTTCGTTTAAGGAACGGAACAACTAACGCAAATAGAAATATTGTTTCGTCTTAGAATGGAACGATTAGTGAAACTGGTACGTTTCGTGGTCGTTTATTTCGCGCATTTCGTCTAAAAATTTTTTCATGGTTTTATTATTAGATTGCAGAGGACCTCAGCAGAGAGATCGAGGGAGAAACGAGTAAAATTAGATTTCTGCAGCGTCGCTCCCGTCATTTATCCACCGAACACAGTCACATCTATCTCTCTCTCTTCTGCACCACCTAGTACAATCGCCGTCGAGAGCGAGAGGTGATGATGGTGCCTCCTCCTCCTTTCCCGCTTGACCTAACCTGTCATTTCTCTATCTCTGTTTCATAGAAAATGCAGAATAGTTTATTTTTTTGCATCTTAATAAAAATGCAAAACGGTTAGGTAGTCAAAGACGGTTATAACCGTTTTGATCGTTCCCATCAACAAAACGATCAACGCAACATGTGTTAAACGAATGCAACAATCAACGCAATAAGTACAAAAATTTCGTGCATCAATGCAACGGTTAACGAAAATGACCACTTTCGTGGTCGTTTTCCACGTTATGCACCCCTACTCATAACGACCAGTCGACGACCTACTAGTGATAGTTCAAAAATCATTGGCCCTTGGCCCGCTCTTTGGAAGACCGTCCTAAAATCCGGACAGAACCGATCCTTCGAAGGATTTTTCGATGGACAAGGATCTAGAAGGGCCGGATTTTGAAAGGGCCGGATCTATTTTTTTTCAAAGACGGATGTTGAAGGGTCGGGTTTTGAAGGGCCGGATCCGACCTAATCGTTCAATAGTAGTGACTATTTGATCATAATGGGACGATAGAGATTAAAAAATTATTAAAAAATTTAAATGTTGATATTATTTTAGAAGGACTAGAAGGGCCAAGGACCTATAAGGACCGGGTTTTCGAAGGGCCGGTCTCGTGTTTCAAAAAACAAATCCGTCTAACCCGTCCCATCTCGACCTTTTTTCTTAACCCGGTCTGATCCGGCCCTTCTACCAAACCCGTCAAGTCCGGTCCTTTAAAATCCAAACCGGCCCTTTTGCCTTTCACTACCACCTACCGCCTACCGGTATATTTTGATAATAATTATTTTGCAGGAATTATAAGTGTCATCGGCAAATATACCATCCCAGCCATCGCTAAATACAAAGTGAACATATACAGCAAATAAGGTAAATATATAGACGATCTAAGTGAACACTTACAAACAAAATAAGTGTTGTCACTACTTGTTCAGAAGTTTACATGCATATTCAACTTATTTTCATTGATCTTATTTGTTTGTATGTGTTCACTTAGATTGTCTATATGTTCACTTTGTTTGCTGTATATGTTCACTTAATATTTAGCGATGGCAGGGATGGTAAAACTGCAGATGGCAGTAATCAATTTCCATTATTTTGGAAGTTGAAACCCACCCTGCCAAAACGTAGCTCTATCCCTGGCTGCATCTATATTGTTAATTCAGAAATGATAATTGTCATTCCTTGCCATCGCAAAATACAAAGTGAACACATAAAATAAATAAGATAAATATATAGACTATCAAAGTGAACACTTATAAACAAATAAGTGTTGTCATCTCTTATTCAGATTTTCATATGTACATTCAACTTATTTTTATTGAGTATATGTGTTCACTTTGATCACTATATATGTTCACTTTATTTATTTATGTGTTCATGTTCTGTTAGCGATGACAATAGATGACAAAACTGCAGCAGTAATCAATTTCCTTGTTAATTTGTTTGCATATGCATAAGAAAAATTATTCATTATTAATTATTATCTTCCTTTTGTTGTCATAGCAATGATAGAAAAATCAATGCGCGTGATGAGACGGAAATAACACTAACTAGTGCTATATTCGCGCGTTGCGCGATTTCATCATTATTGAGTCGGTAAAAATAATGGACAGATTAATGGGAACAACAAACAGATGGAGAAGTCTTTGTAAGTAGATTGGATTGCATGTATGATCCATACGGAACATGTAACATGTGTGCTTTTCTATCTGGGGCTTTTTAGACAAAAAAAAAGTGAACTTGAAAATTCTTTTGTTTGATTAATACTTTATTTGAGATCCACAAACAAACATTAAAGAAAATGAACTAAAACATTTCTTACAGATATCACCATTAGATGAAATACTAATGAGAGATCAAGAAACAAATGAATGGATCAGCTTGTCAATTTTTGCCTATAAAAATGTAATCATGTGACAGATAATCTACGTAAAAGTTTCTAACATGTAGTTCCACCTGAAATTTTCGCTTACCATGTTCTCAAAAAGAAATAATGTTACCATGCATACCTAGAACTTGAGTCTCATCTGGTTGATTTGGACCTAGTAAGATGAGGTCATACAAATAAATATTAATAATATTTAATTAAAGGGCATAACTAAGCCTTTTAATAAAACAAATTCCATAAAATTTTAAAGAAAAGGAAAAGGTTACAGTCAAAACAGAAACATTAATGGTCCAAAATTTTTCTCAATAACTCAATTCTCACATTATAAACTTAAAATTTGCTTAACTCAATTGTCACAGCAGCCAAACACCTCAAAGTAAGACTGCTCCATGGCAATGCACCCCTGTGTGGTCGACCCTTTGGATCCAATTCTGCAGCTCCTTCACCCCAGATGTCTAACTTCCCTCTACTTTATCATATAACAATATTTTTCAAAATCAATACAGAAACAATTTGATAGCTGCTATGAACGATTATGAAGGGCAAAAAGGAAAAAATCTATTCTTTGTGAAAAACTGAAGCTCACATAAGCTAGTTCATATTGTTATTGTTTAAAAAAAAACTATGCTACTGGTGGAAAAATTTTTGTTATCTACACCATATTTGAAAAAGAAAAGAAAATAAATCTGAGTGCTAGGATAATAGTACCTGACAACCCCTTTTTTTTCCCTACACCATTCATGCAATATTGTCTTCAGGTCAAATGACGTGGGAAATATGCCTAGATCTGTATTTGGAGAAACAAATAGCAATTGTTCTAACTATATACAGTGATCCTTATAGATTGATCAGATGCTAAGAATTTTTTTTTTAAAAAAAAAAGATAAATGCATGAAAACATATGAGATGTTTAGACCTTTGGAAAAGGGATTTGTGTCTTCAGCTCCTAAGTAGCCCCTCTAGAGCGGCACAGAGAGGAACATTTCCTGCAGTAGTAAAAATTATCTAATCATGCCAATATTGTGCTTGACTATAAGTGGGTGTGCAATTGTCAGCTAACCAATATTTCTTAAATCCAAGTATATGATTATGAGAAACAGTAAGATGGTTGTACCAGAAAGTTAAACACATTATGAAAAGCAAGCCTTTATTGTTAATAAATAAGCCTTAACCCTAAATCAAAGGTAAAAAATTGTAAATTTTCAAAAATATTGGTCATGTCACTACCATACAATTTTTTTGTTACCGCTTGTAGTAAGAAATATGCTAAGGTAAGATATGCTGACATCATTTTTGTGTTGTATTATGAATTTTTAATCTAACATTAGATGTTTAGAACAACGAATATCAATTAGATCCTAAATCAAATAAAATGATTTACCTTTCATTCAATTCTTTGATAGATTCCTTCTCACAATTGAAATTATGGCAATGGTCTGGCTTCCATTCCAAGCAAAGTTCATGTCTCAGTTCCCTCAGTTCAATCTTAGCCATATCCTGAGCACATAGACATATTAATTTAGTATCAACCAAAATAGAATTATATACCATTTAGTGATGTTGATGTAACATTTTAATCAAAATAGAGATGGTTTTTTAAATAAAGTAGCTATATATTGGATAATAGCTTCGTTGTTAGAACGGAGAAAAAAAGATACAAATAGCTCATTCTCATAAATGATAAACCATTATTAATTAGCAAAAATAAAACAAAAGCGTAACCTTGATGACTATAAATTGGGATAAATTCAAATCTCAAAAAAAAAAAAAAAAAAACTGAGAAGCTTTACTCAATAGCAATCAACATGCAAGTAGCATGATGTTTATAAGAAGCATTAACGAATAAAATATAAAGTACAGAACAATAATTCAATGAAATGTAAACCATATTACTAACTCAGAGGCTCTTATACAACTATCATTTTAACTTCCTCAAAGTGGCAAACCAAAATGACCCAAGAAGCAACTTGATGCATCTCCTATTTCTTAAAAAATCTAAAATCAACTCTCGTCGCTCGACTATTCAGTCTGGTACCAGCTCTAATCCATAAAAAATCCAGAAAAGATTCACACCTAACCTACTATGAAAACCACTCTAACCTAAACATAAACAACCAAATAGAAACTGAAAGAATACAACTTTATGTAGACAAAGAAAATGGACTTACTGTGTGCTGGAGATGCCTGATATGGAAATTTAAGGAGGAAGTGAGACCTGTGATGACAAACAAACTATTAGCCACAAATTTTGTTGGAGATTCCTTAAAAATATTTTAGGCCAGTTATGTAAAGAATAAAGAAATTAGAAAGACAAAATTAGGCAATATGACAAATCCTACAAAAAAATGACATTGCTCAAACAAAAAATACTGATAATTTTACAAAGATATAAACCTTAATCTCCAGCTACTGTTTTTTGCCCATTCTTGATCTTTATGCAGTGATCACAGGAAAAAGAAAGTAATTGTTCAAACATCATATATGCTCATCATATCTGCACATTAGTATTAATCAATTATTAGTGGTGACTAAGCTAAATTCAAATCAAAATCAGAAATCCCATCCATCCAACACAACTAAATAAAACGATGCAAAAATACCCAATTTTTCATAATTATTTATGAGCTATTAAAATAAAACTAAAGAGGATTAACAACTACTTACCTTCCATTTCAGATCGCATGAACACTGTACAACTTGAAAAG
Organism: Rhynchospora pubera; assembly: GCA_028095005.1. Taxonomy (NCBI): domain Eukaryota; kingdom Viridiplantae; phylum Streptophyta; class Magnoliopsida; order Poales; family Cyperaceae; genus Rhynchospora; species Rhynchospora pubera. The sequence goes on from CM051460.1 coordinate 285,311,043, forward strand.
CAACCCAAATCTCATATGAGCAAACCTGTTGACAAAAAATACAAAATTTATTAACCAGTCGATAGTGAACAGAAAAATCCAAAGGTGGATTTTGGTCTGTAACCATTCAATAGCCAACAAAAAAAATAGATTGCAAGAGAGAGAGAGAGAGCGAATTTTATCAACTAAGCAAGCAATCAATTTCACAAATGACAGTTCAATTTCAAATGTACATCAAACAAATCGAGCTCAGTTAGCTTGGTAGAAAATGAGGGGACAGGAAGTTCAAACCAAGAAAGCTTCAAGGTAAAGGAGGGGAAGAGCAGAAAGGGTTGAGGAGCCTCGGCCACGGCCGTCATCCATCAGCAGCTGTCATCCGCCGTCGCCATCGATATATGAGCCAGTTAACGTAAGAGAAAGCAACAGAAGAATACAGTTGTTTTGGTGGAGGAAACGAGAAGAGGTATTCCGAAGGGATCCTAGGAATTGATAGAGACTGGGAGGAGGTGATCCCGGGAGAGAGAGAGGGGGAGAAGGCGAACATAGAGAAAAGAGTTGAAAGAGAGAAACTATTTCTTTGAGCTTATCGACAGCGGAGAAAACGAAGAATCTGATGGACGGCTCAGATCGATTGCTGATGTCATCAAAAAATACTGTAGAAAAGTCCCTTGGAATTGGAGTATTTTTTGATGAAAGGTAAACTAGTTTTGGAATTGCTCCGATTTTAAATACGAACTTTTGATTTTAAAATTACAACTTCTGAAGGCAATTCTACAAACTTTTGTATTTCAGCCAAAATACAAATAATCCCAATCACACTTTTCATGCCCGACCATTCAATCTAAAGCACCCAATTTATTTTTGGGGCAATTGGATAAATGCCATCCCAAAAGTTCAAAATTAGAAAAATACCACCTCAAAGTTCACTCTTAGTTAAATGCCACCCCAAACTCAATTTATTTAGAAATTTGCCACACCAACCGTATAAAACCTCTCCAAAATATAATCTATTTTAGTAATGACCAAAATACCCTTATTTTTAATTCATCTCTTTATTTCTGAGTTGTCACCCTGACTTCGCATTTTACACGGGAACCGTGCCAGATCGGTACCAGATATTGTTAGGCCTCGATTGAGGCTGGTACAAGGCCTGTACCAATATTGCGAACACATAGAGAGGTGAGATTGGCCTCGATTGTTAGTATTTAGTTGATCACATGTATAGAGACCAGCGACATGTGTATTACACGTTCTCAAATTCCTCTCTCATTTTTCACATAGGCCAATTATAGGTCGAAATAAATCCAGTGTGCTTTTTGTTAACATGTAATTCCGTATACCAGTTCGCAAGTAAATGGATGCAGGTTGCTAATTAGTCACCTGAATTGCGAAGGAGATAGTATGATAAACCATATCAACCGACTTAAAATTATGAATTTGTTATAAAATCAAATTATTCATGATATAACTGATAGCTACATCAGTATGTTATATGGCTTCAAATGCCAGATCAATGCCTTATCCAGGCCTAAATGCAAATTGATAACTCTTCTAGAACCATACCAATATGTCCACGGAGATCATACTAGTGCTAGCACACATCCTTCTAAATTATCTAAACTCCAAATAAGATTAAAACCTGCTCTAAGCTAGACTTAAAACAAAATGAGAAATCGACGAGAACCTGCAGATTCAAAATGAGATTTTTAGCACTATTAGTAATAATAGAATCACATTGTTCTAATTAATGAATAACAACATGTTAGGTTAGTCGCTGCACAATTCAATTTTGTTTAACAAGGTACGTAACATTCTTTGCTGTACAATTAAAATGGTCTCTTGTTCTAATATTTTGCTGCTAATTTGAGATACCAGTGTAATTAAAATGGTTTAACAAGGTTAGTCGTTGCATTTTTTCTGTAATTTTATAATACCAGTGTGCAATTAATGAAGAAAGTATATTTATTTTATCTCTCTCTAAAAGTCTCTCTTTATCATTAAAACAAAAGTTCTCAGAAAGCTAATTTGTAATAATACTTTTTTGTTCAATGAAATCGTAGGAGAGACACCCTGTCTCCCTGCCTTAAAAAAAACAAAATAGTATAAATTGATAGCATTTCACCTTTGTAATCGGGGCTGTCAGAAGAGTCAAATGAGCTCTTGAGATTCTCCTGAACTTGGATTTTCTTACTTGCACTTGAGGTTAAACGTGTAGAGCAGTAAATGACAAAAAGGAAAGTGGAGGTGAAAATGGAGGTATTAAAACATTTGGCTACAGCAAATAGTGAACGGTTGGGATCAAAATAGTGAACACGCGAGATAGTGAACGCAAAAGAAAAAAATCAGTACCGGATCGAAGGAAGAAATCAAAATGTAGGTGCGACGGACTGACGGTGGAGTGACGGCGGAGTGGCCGGCGAAGTAGCGACCAAGCAAAGGTGGAGGGGCGGAGGGGCGGCGGGGCGGCAGAGACGCGGCGGGATGACAGATTGACGACGCAAGCGCGAAGTTAGGTCTGGGATCTCTAATGAAAATTTCGTACATGAAGAAGATGTATTTCAGAAAAGAAATAAAAAGATGAATTAAAAATAGAGGGCATTTTGGTCATTACTAAAATAGATTGTATTTTGGAGAGGTTTTATACGGTTGGTGTGGCAAATTTCTAAATAAATTGAATTTGTGGTGGCATTTAACTAAGAGTGAACTTTGAGGTGGCATTTTACTAATTTTGAACTTTTGGGGTGGCATTGATCCAATTTTCCCTTTATTTTTTTAATTGAAAAGTAAAATACTAAATTTTACTATGTTAGGAATGTTCTCGACCTTAACTGGGGAGAATCTTGTGTGACAAATTTTTTTTCCTCTGTTTTCACTACTCTACCGAATACCGAAAAATTTCGATAATACTAGATACCAGAACGGTAACCGAAACGACACTGTAAAAAGAGAAAATACCAGAAAATTTCACAAAAATATCAGATTTCGGCCGCTAAATGGTATCAGTGCCGTAGGATATTGAAAACCTTGCTTTTTTTTTTTTTAATATGAGTGTCATAACATTTGCATTTTGGTGATGAGATAATATCATAATATGCACAAAATTGAAGTACTGGAGCCTGGAGGAGATATGAGTTGTCAGGAAGGACCCACGTTTTTATAATTCATTGACACTTGACAGTATCATATCAAAGTAATTAACTATCAAAAAAGTATCAAACGTATTTAAGTGACTCAATATTAGCCGTTTAGATCGCTTAGGAATTTAAATAATTTGGAGAAGTTGCAATTCTTAGGAATAAATTTATTAAAAAATATGTAAATTTGTGAAGAGTTTGAATTATTTATAATAAATTTATGCTAAAAAAATAAAATTCCCCAAATTTCTTTGGAATCCAAACAACCCATTAGGAAATCAGATGCGACGATTCTCTGTATCATCGAGTATCATGCGTTTTGATTAATTATATATAATTTTCATTGAATTATGACGGTGGACCCGTGCAAGATTTTGATCAGTCCAACAAAGATTGTGCGTTTACTTTTCGAGTGAGACCTTTACCCACTTTCGAGAAGCATAATTGCATAAACATAAGAAATCAGAAATGAAATTGCTAGCTCTGTGCACATAAAAAATTATGGGATCGAATGTTTGTTGATATTTGGTCAATGCATCTCTCTTTTCTTGTGCTACCTATTTTTGGTACATTTCTTAAATTTGTTCTCTTTTCAATTAACGTTAGTATTTTTTTAAAATATTTTTATTTTAGTAATGATGCTGGTTTGGCGATTGCCAATCAACCTTAAAAGAATGAACTACAAAAATTTAATTACTTCGCGATATTTTTCAAAGGATGGAATTTTTTTAACAATTATTAAATAAATTGATATGATAATTTTAACAATCATAATAAAATAAAATATTAATTTTAAAATTCAATTGTTAAAACATGTGTACCATAATTTCTTGAACTGATGTATTCAATTTTTAAACAGTAAATAGAAGGGGCCTGCGGTTGAATCGACACTAATATTCGTCCCTCGAACTATAATTAAGTTAATCATACACGTGTGACTTATCATGATAAAGTTGTCGAAATGAAAAACATAATCTTAGCACTGTGGTGCACTGTATAATTAACTTCTTTGTTTAAACATTATTTTACTATTATATTATTCTAATGTAACAAATAAAACTCCACTTCAAAAAAAAAAAGAAAAAGTAAAACCAATTGATTAAATAGAAAAAAAACGTTTCATAATTAGTTATTTAACACTAACTAATTTATAAAAGTTTCCCATTTTTTTCAGAATGACCCGGATTAGCACCCTTCCTGCACTTCCAAAACATGTTGACGTACAGAGTGACCATATTTAGTTAATTAATTATCAAAGGTCAAAAAGCGAATATTTTCAAAATTCGGTTATTACTTATCAAATGTAGATTTGACATCAAGTTTAATGACCTCCTAAACAAATTAACCTTAGAATGTTATAAAGGTAAAGTGTGTTGAAGATGACTGTTTTATATTTTCGATATAAAATAACTTTGGCACCGTCCCCAATTCGAGTCATAATTTAGGACTTGCAATTAGTGGGATTATAAACATATAAGAATGATAGAAACAAAGCATATTAATTTTCGGGACTTATTGCATTGCTGTTGTGTCAATCCAGTCAGATAGACAGATAGTATTTGCTTTGGCTTGTTTCCTTTTTTATATTCTTTTGACAAATAAATAAGTTGTTTTTCCTTTTATACTCCACAACACCGTACAGATTTTTTTATTATTATCTATATAGTTTTAATTTCGCATTTTCTTATTTAGTAAATAAAAACAAATTCTGCTCTCACTGTCCAACTATCTTCTCTCTCCTCTCCCAAGACCCCAACTAATGTAGGACAGTACGAACCCAATAATAAATTATAAATATTTATTGACATCAACCGATTTCAAAGTACCACCGACCTTTGCGGCTCTGCCTCTACCCCCTTCTCTCTCTCTCTCGGCTTCTTTGTTTGTTATACTTGATTCAACTTACCCACCCTTACTACTTTCAAGTTTCAACTCCTTTGTGTGTCTCTGCCTCTGAATATTAATTTCTCAAGCGATCCAGTAGTAGAACTTTTAAAGAGAGGAGATGAACCTTCCGAGTTTGGTAAGTGATATATTTTACTTTGTGCTTGATCACAACTACCTTTTATTTCGCTACAATTTTTACCTATTGAATTAACTGTCCTGTTTTTCTTCATCGCAATACTCTAATACTGGAAAAGGTTTAAGTTTTTCATAAATTGGATGTTTATTGAGTTGATGCTATGTTGATCCGATAAGACTGTTATTCTTGTGAATTGTTTATTCTGAGATCACTTAATAAATTTCATTTGAAATTTTTGTTTTCAGGGTTCGATAATTAAAAAGCCAGGGAAACCAAGGGGGTACTATTGTAATTTAGCCCTCCTGACATGTTTCTTCTGTATAGTTTTTCTTCTCGGGTGTTCATTAATTTTCAATAACCATGTAAGATTCTTTATCACAAACTGCATAACTTGCAAATTGGGGCCTCAATTTTGGTTTGCACAACTGTAAACTGAACTAAACTAATAGAACTATTAACTGAAAACCAAACAGAGTAAACCAAATTAATATTCAGTTTATTGGGTTCAAACTCAAAATCTCTAGGAATAAATTATAGGCAGATATATAGATAATGTTAATTAACAAGGTAAATGATGTGTTATGAAGTTCTGATGAAAATAGTTTCCCAAGCAATAAGGGTTTCTGCTAAAGTTCATTTTGTTGTGAATTATTAAAACTGAACCAATGACTGAAAGCCAACCAATTGAGTATTTTTACTAATTTACTGCATATTCTTATATATAGCATACCAGCCAGTGTCTTGATTGGTACTATACCATAATCACAGAGACAGATGCTTTGATCATTATTATTCTTGAAATTACTAATCAGAAAGATTGTTTCAAACTCATATTGTATAATCTAAATTATGTATTGCTGTGTCAACTGACTAGGTAGTTATTTCCTTGTATTTGTCCAGTAATGTTCTATGTAAATATTCCGATCCATAATAATATATACAGGTAATATCATCAAGATTCAGAATAAGGAGATCATTGGGGAAACCTACTCATTGCATGGTAACTTAGTTCATTGTTTTGTTTGTTTCTATTGTACTTTCTATTATGTTTTCCATAACTCAAATTTGCTTTTTGTTTTTAGTTTTAATACCTATTGCATTTCTTCATAATCTTTACTTACTCCCCAGAATGAATGCCGGCTTTCAGGAAGTGAGCCACTGCCTAGAGGGATAGTGAGCAGGCACTCAAATCTGGAAATGCAGCCGATTCAAGGATCTGATGACTCTAAACCGAGAAAGGTGCTTGATAGATCTAACCTCTAATAAGAATGTTTGATGAAGCTAAATGAGATCACCCTTGAATCAGAGCTAGCAATTGTTAACTTGGATACCTTATTACGCTGAGATGGATTTGTAGTTTGGGTCCAACTAGACTTTTCAAACCCGGAATAGTTTGTCAAAATTCAAATTCAAATGACAAACTCCAATTTTCTCAATAATTCCTAAACTGTTACCAGCTGGCCAAAAGCCCTCCCATTCCATTTTTTATTACCTTAACTGACAGTTTATTTCTACTCGCATAAAATAAACTCAAATTACTTCAGTTAGGGCAGTTTGACCATTATACGTATTCACCTAAAATTCTTCATAGTTGGAATTGAGAATTATTCTACGCAGATGTTCCATTGCTTTTCATTTTGTTTCATCGTTTGAAGTGGACTTAATTAGTCCATAATTCTTCTCTAAGTTGAGTTTTGTAGCCGTTGGTATCCAAAACTTTTTGGCTGCATTTGCAAAACATTCATGTTTTTTTCTGTTATTACAAAGCATATTCATAATTGGATCAGTAGCTGTCTGTTAAATGAATTAAAAATGTTGCTTTGCTTTTGATTTCAAACAATCTTGAATGATTTCCCTATAATTCACTGATTTTTCAATAGTCTTTTCTGTTCAATCCTGTTCTCTATTTTCATCGTGACCTGTAAAAAACCCTGACTCTGATTAATGAAAGGCATGATTTTTGGAGGGAAGGGCAAAATATTTTAGATATTCCTTGACTGTTTGAAGATGTGTTTGCAAATACCAAAAATATGGTGATCAGTTACAAGTCACAACATTAACCAATTAGTGGATCTAAAAACTTTTGCTTGAATCAACAGAAAGGTTCTAAGAGCTTGTTGGCTGTTGCTGCCGGTATAAAGCAGAAAGAAGTCGTTGATAAAATTGCTAAAAAGGTAATTTCTGAAATTAAAGTTGGATTAAATGATTTAATATTGAATATTTCTTTCTCTTACCAGAAGCTATGAAATTTTGGAAAACAATAAAAAAACACTGGTACATCACCATCTAAATAAAATTTTAATCAAGAGGTCCTAGGATCTATTTAATCGTTTTCATAACGGAAGCAGAACTTAGTTTTTCCTATTCTACCCTCATATGTAGTTTCCATCTAGCGAATATCACTATATGTTCCACTATTATAGAGTCATCCATGGCTGGGTAATCTATAATGGGGTAGGAATTGCAACGAACTTGTGATGTTGCTAAACTTATTTTCCCCATTTTATTTCAAATGTAGTTTTTCTCTAATGATTTCACTATAATGCTGTTCCATTATGATGGAATCGTTGATGACTGGGGTGATTTGCACTGGAGTAGTAGGGCAATACATGTTGCAGCTATTAATCAAACAAAATGGTATGATGATGGTACTTAGCTCATCAAAGTATTACTCTAATCTTTTATGCATAGTAAAATTCGGCACATCTAAGTTCTAATTTGTGTGTTCTTGGGAGTTGGGAGGAACATTGTGCTCAATTCTGAAGCTGGAAACTAATTTGAACTATTGTAATTTGGGTTCTGATACTTGGTAGGTGGTTTGCCAAAAGATTTTTACATCCATATATCGTGACCGATTACAGCTACATCTTCCTATGGGATGAAGATCTTGGTGTTGAACATTTTAATCCTAATCGGTAAATATGATTTCTCTGTTGTTGTCTTATTGTCCTGACACATATGCATGTCTATGATGTTTCTTAGTGAATGCAATATGTGGGACCACATCTGAACTAAGTTGTGGTCCTATGCGCAGCTTTCTGTGGTTCTGTTTTTTTATTAATCTCGGTTTTCTTGCGTAGTTACATATCAATTATTGCAAAAGAAGGCCTGGAGATATCCCAGCCAGCTCTAGACACGGCTAAGTCAGATGTGCATCATCAAATCACAGCTCGTGGTAGGAAAGGGAATGTACACAGGTACTTTATTCAATTAAATATAAATATGAGAGAGAGAGAGAGAGAGAGAGAGAGAATCAGCAGAGTTCTAGTATTTGCATATATTACTAAAATGCACTGTTCAGAAATAAATAACTACTGTGTCCTAGCAAAATCAGAAGCATTGTCATTAGCTCATCAAAAAAAAAGAAAAAAAAAAGGAATTATCCAAAAGATTCCTTTCTTTTTTTTTCTATTAAAAAGAAATGGGAATTGATTTGGGCAGCCGGTTTTTTTCTTGGAGCAACATAATTTTTTGCTAAATGTCTAATTTGTCCTTGGTATCAATTAAGATTTATTACCAATTTACCATAATTTATTTCCTTAACTGAACATTCCTCCTCTTTCAAGTTTCTTGCTAAAAACCAGTTGTATTCTTTCTATTAGAAATCCTTACAATCCCAAGTCGTGTGTGGTAATAAGAAATAATATTTTTATGCCAATTTTTTTTTTCCATTGCTTCTATTAGTTGAGATTAATTCTTGTTTTGAATTTTATTTTACTGAAAATGAGTTTTCTTTTGACCATTAGAGTTTTTAATTATAAAACCAATAGAGTGAATACAATATGAAAAAAAAATCAATCTTTTTTAACAAAAATCATATATTCAAAGTACGGAATTTTTTATTCACTTTTTGTAATAATCATCTGAAGAACCGATGGCGCAACACCTTCAAAATCTTGTTCTTTTTTTTTAGTATCAAAATCAACTATCAAGCTAGTGGGCAGATTGAAGGAGAAATAACAGAGGTTGTTTTTTTTTTTTGTAAAGTAAAATATCAGCAAATTTACAAAGGGCACTTTGGACATTTTAAATAAATATACGTTGCTCTGAGAAAAAAATCAGTTGCCCAAAGCACCTCCCAAAAGAAATTGCATAGGCTGTCAATTCCTTCTTCATTTGGAAAGGATAGTGACTAGGAGGGAAGGAGGACAGGTTGATCTTTCTAGAAGGAAAGAGAGAAGCTATGTCATTTGTGGAAGAGCCAATATTTTCTTTGGAGAATTAGGAGACGCATTTAAGAATCTATTTGTATTAATTTAAACTTAATATGATAGTAAGGGCCTTTTTTTAAATGTCCAGCAGGGTCAATTGACCCCATTGGAGCTCATGCGACGTCAGTACTGTATGTTGACATGTACTTACTATGTTTGTTGAAACATTTTTAGTAATTTAGATTTGCAAGGCAAGGATATATAAAATGTTTCCATTGGTAACAGTTGAATATAAAAAGAGTTTTATGTAACTAAATGCATGAAAAATGTTCGTTTCTTTCCTTGAACAGAAGGACATACAAGACAAAGGGCGGAGGCAGATGTTATGAGAATAGCACTGCACCTCCATGTACAGGGTTGGCTCCCCCCCCCCCTTTTATAAGTATAGATTTTCAATGTTATTAGTTTTTTGGCGTAATTTTCTTTTTCATGAATGTTAATTTATCTCATCTTTTTTTCTTGATCCTTTTATTTAACATTGACTTAAACAGATGGGTGGAGATGATGGCTCCTGTTTTTTCTCGAGCTGCATGGCGGTGTGTATGGCATATGATCCAGGTAAACTATAATTGGTGACATTATGTGTTGCTTTTTTTTTTCTTTCACTTATCATGCATCATTACTTATGCAGAACGACTTAATTCATGCTTGGGGCCTAGATAAAAAACTCGGCTACTGTGCGCAGGTATTTATTTGAATGCCTTCTGCTTTGAAATTATATGAGGGCGGACTTTGATGAGAACAATGCAAAGTTCAACGTGACAAATTAACAATTCTACTTGGATATCTGTTTTAAGGGTTAAGATATAGTTGTACTGCAGTAACAGTTGAGAATGAAAAAAATCATCATAAAAATGTGATAGTATATTGTATTATTGTAATATGATTCATTTTGCAAATACTAATCAAGAAAAATGATGCTGCCATTCAATTAAAAAAAAAACATTGTTTCAACTTATAATTCCGCCATAAATCGAGTAATTAAGATATCATTTAAATGTACTTATATAGCTCGACTCCTGGCCTCCTGTTGATGAATAATGCTCTCTCTCTCTCTCTCTTGCTTTTAAACAGGGAGAACGAAGCAAAAATATAGGGGTCGTAGACAGTGAATATATAGTTCATCTAGGTATACCGACTCTGGGTTCTTTACCTGAAAATAAGGTGAAAGATTATTTTTTGTATGTCATTTTCTTCCTTCCATCCTAGCTTGACCGAGGCACTCATGTGTTCTGTAGCTAAATGAAATCTTATCATATACTCAGAATGTCATTATTTAATTACTTTCTTTATACAGACAAATGAGGAAACAGTTGACCAGTCATCTGAATCCGCTCCGGTACTAATATTATTACCTTTTAGTTCCTTTTACTTGAACGTCTATAATATACCATTTAACTTTTTTTTCATTTGAATTTTATGGTCTTCCAGGTGTCTCCTGCAACATGTACCGCAGCTGATAGATGCGCAGTATGTCATATATGTAGTTTTGTTAATATTAATATGCTTGACATTTTGGGTTGAAATGCTAACAGATTAAAAGATGGCCCTTTTTATATGCTTACATCTTATTTTCTTACTATTTCTGGACCATCTTAAAATCCAAAAAAGTAATAAAAATGAAAATAGAGAAACTTGGTTTCATATGTGATTTTGATATGTAGATTGCACTGAGCGATTTGGCTATACTTTTTTGACATTAAAAAATATTCTTGGACTAATAATGGAAGTGCATTTGCCAAAACTTTTGTCTCTACACACAAGAATTTAATACAAATTCTATGATGTTTATTTTTGATGTATTTATCTTTGCTTGTATAGGTAAGGCGACGGTCTTATGTGGAGTTAATTTTGTTCCAGAAAAGATGGAATAGGGCAGTGGAAGAGGACGATTGTTGGATTGATCCTTACCCTGAACCTGAAACCTAGTTTTCAGATGTACTTTGTGAAAAGGATACAAAAATAGGAAACATGAAACTTGGATGGCTGAGCACCAACTAATCTTCAAAAAGAGGAAAAAAGGAAATAGGAAACGAATAAAAAAGAAGTAAAAACAAAGAAATAGGCAACATTCTGAAGCTTTTATTGTTTACAATTTGATAGAGCACACGTAGCTACTTTTTATGTTTATAAAAAGTTCATATCATATATATTTTATTAGTTTTTGTTCTTTGTAAATTGTACAGATGATATAGTATTGGGATTCATTGAACTGAGAGACTTTCTCTGTAAAAACGTGTTGCTACTTTAAGCTGATTAAAAAAAAAAAAAGTTTTGAGTTGGGTGAATTATGAATATGATATGTACAAGTATACATGGGAAGGTTGCCTTCAGAAATACTGCTATTTATTTATTTATTCATTTGCTTTTCTGTCTATTTGCGACAACTTCATCATTGTGTAGTTTCCATCTAAGAAAATTTAGAAATTTTAAATCACTAGCTGTTTAAAATGAGACTAATACGAATGAAAATTTTGGGGTGAACACGCTAATTTGTGTGAATCGCTGCTTCGAAGGCGCACCAGTTGGTGCGCTAACACATGAGCTCTTTGGACCAATTTGTGTTATTGGAAAATCGCATTCCCTAAAATATGTTTCATAACTATGAACTCGTGAGAGCAGTAAATACACACATCTTGGAGGTTATCTTGGCAAGATTTGAAGCAGATGCTGCAATAATGTTTTGTTTATTCATTGCCTATTTTTGAAACTTTTTATATTGTATTTGCATCACAAATCCGTCGCCACTTGCACTCAGAAAACTTCTTTGCTAATCTAATTAACTTGTGGCTTGCGCACCCATCTGGCTTTTTACAAAGAAATATGAGTAAATTTTTTGGGAGGTCACTAAAGTTTGTGCATAGTCCAATTTTAGTCACTCAACTTCAATTTATCCTTCTATAGTCACTGAACTTTAATTTTGTCCAATTTTAGTCCCTTTGTTAGAATTTCATCTAACTCCATTTATTTGATTAAATTGAAATACAAAATGGAGATTTGAATCAACATTGCTTCTCCTCCGTCTCCCACATAGCATCTCTCCCTCTTTTTCTGGCTAAGGCTTTACTGCTCAAAAAAAAAAAAAAAAATCCTACCTCTATCACCTCTCTCTTAATCGCTAACTGCACCTCTCTTTTGCGCCAAATCATGTCTCCTACTTTCAATACTCTCGGTCTCTTTCTCCTTTAGAAAGCACTCTGCTGTTCTCCTCCTTACCAAGCCCTACCTCCTCCTCTCTCTCCTTCTTGCCATGGCTTAACGATTAACACTGTGATTTTGGAGGAATCTATTATCCCAAATTTATGAGAGTTTTATCAACATTCAACGAGGAGGTGCCATGAAGTAAAGCCTTACCATGACGGTTAAACCCAGGGGTAGATCTAGAATTAGCAAGAAGAGGAGCTGTGAATCATTACTGTAGAAACAACTCAGAAAAGCATACTGGACGGTACCAGTTCTGAAGAAAATGGAGATAAGGAAGAGTAGTTAGTTAGAGCCTGAGTGGCAGTTACTGTAATTAATGAGGCTTAGACTAGCTGCTTATTATAAATAGGGGTTGTAATTGTGTAATGAGAGATAGAGAAAATTAGTGTTGATTTCCACCTCATCTTTAATTCCATAAATCTTATATGGTATCAGAGAGCCAGTAAAGAGCAAACGCTCAACTCTTCTGTTCTTGCAAAGTTCAAGAATTGTCGAATTCAACCAAAATCTCAGACGATGTCTGTCAATTCGACCATTTCTGCTTCCGCCTCAACACCTCGTGCTGATCATCCCATCCAATTCACTCATCAAATCAACACGTCACTCACCCCTGACAATTTTCTTCTCTGGAAACTTCAAGTCACACCAGTACTCCGTGGTCATGGCCTGATGTCTTTTCTGGAGGGCACAAACAAAGCACCAGCTGAGGAGATTACTGACAACAATGGTGTGGCTACTGCAAACCCAGAGTATGAAAGATGGATGCGACAAGATCAATTAATTCTTGCCTGGATCTTTAACTCTCTTTCCACTCCAATCCTTGCTCAGGTGGTAAATTGTGACACATCAGCAAAACTATGGCGTCAGCTTCACCAGGTGTACAACTCTCAATCTTGTGCAAAGATTCTTGAACTGAAGCTCTTGTTGCAAACTATGCGCAAGGGAAATGAGTCATGTGCTCAGTATTTACAAAAGATTCAGTCAATTTCTGACAATCTAAGGAGTATAGGAGCTGCCATGTCAGACCAAGATTTACTCTTACATGCACTTCAGGGTCTTGGTTCTGATTTTGATGCTTTTGTGACTGCTATATCTATGAGATCAACTCCAGTTTCCATGGCTGAACTTCACAGTTTACTTCTTGCACATGAAGCAAGAAATAGACTTAATGCTCAATCAGTGGCAATGCTGCATAATGTTCATCTTACTCAACAGACTGGTTCTGAAACTGTGTTGACACCTACATCTTCTACTGCACATCAAGCTCTGGCCTCACAGCTTACACGTCAGCCAAATTACTCAAATCAAAATAAGCCTCCTTACAACTCTGGAAGAAGAGGGGGCTTTAGAGGACGTGGTAGGAGCAGGCAGCAGTCAACCAGAGAAGACATTTATTGTCAGATTTGCTCAAAGTGGGGTCATCCTGCCTACAAATGTCACCACAGATTTGACATCTCTTTCATTGGACCACCTGGACAAGCACTGCCACAACCTCAACAACATCCTCTTCATGTAATTCATACTGATGTATGGGTCCATCCCCAGTTGTATCTCACTCTGGAAATAAATATTATGTTCTTTTCACAGATCAATTCTCCAGATTTAGTTGGCTTTATTGTTGTGCTTTGAAATCTGATGTGCAGTTTGTGTTTACTCTTTTCAAACAAAAAGTAGAAAACCTTCTATCCCAAACCATCAAAGTTGTGCAGTGTGATGGTGGAACTGAGTTCAAACCCCTTCAATCTAAATATCCTGAAATTACCTTTCACATTTCTTGTCCCTATACCCCTGAACAAAATGGTTTGGTTGAAAGGAAACATAGGCACATTGTTGAGTTATCTCTTGCTTCTATGTACCATTCTTCTATTCCTTTGGAACATTGGGACACAGTGTTTGAAAGCACTTTGTTTGTCATTAATAGATTACCAACTAGCCCCAATAACATGATCTTTCCTTTTGAAAACTATTTAAGCAATGCCCAGATTATCAATTTCTGCACACTTTGGGGTGTGAGTGTTTTCCCCTTCTTAGACCTTACACTCAACATAAGTTACAGCCAAGGTCTGAATCTTGTGTTTTTATGGGATATTCATCTTTACATAAAGGGTATAAGTGTTATCATCTACCTACTCAGCACATGTATATTTCAAGGCATGTTAAGTTCAATGAAACTGTATTTCCTTTTACCCAAAATGCCCCTTCAATTTTACCTCCATCTCTACCTCCATCTTTTTTTACTACTCCTCTCACTGTTCTTCCTCTTCAAACTGCTTCACCTGAACCAATTCCTACAACATCTGTTCATGCCCCCCCTTTTCTACCTCAAGTTGGTACTTCCAATTGTACAAGTACTCAACAACAGTCACTTATCCCTCTTCCTACTGTCAAATCAAAGCATGGCATGACAACTAGATCAAAATCAAATACACTTAAACCCAAGAAATTCCCTGACCATCAAGTGCTAGCTACCACAAAATACCCTCTTGACATCACTTCAGACATTGAGCCTACTTGCTACACTCAGGCTATCAAGCAACATAATTGGCGACAGGCTATGGACAGTGAATTAGATGCTCTTGCCAAGAATAACACTTGGGAATTAGTGGATCCTCCAAATAATGCCAATATAATTGGTTGCAAGTGGCTATTTAAAATAAAGAAGAAGGCTGATGGCACTGTGGAGAGGTACAAAGCACGGCTAGTAGCCAAGGGGTATACTCAAGAAGAAGGGCTGGATTATTTTGAAACTTTTAGCCCAGTGGTAAAGCCAACTACAATAAGAATTGTACTCACTATTGCCCTGTCTCAAGGATGGCACATGCATCAATTGGATGTCAACAATGCCTTTCTGCATGGTGAGTTACAAGAAACCATAATTATGCAGCAACCTCCTGGTTTTGTAGATCCTTTGTACCCCAATAGAGTGTGTCTGCTCAAGAAAGCACTGTATGGCTTGAAGCAAGCCCCAAGGGCATGGTTTCACAAACTCAAAGAATTTCTGTTGTCCCACAAGTTTGTGTGCTCTCAAGCAGATAATTCCATGTTCATCTTAAAAACCAAATCCACTATCCTTTATCTTCTGGTTTATGTGGATGATATTATCATAACTGGTAATGACACTGCTGCTATCTCCACTTTACTTAAAACTCTACACTCCTCCTTCTCCATCAAAGACCTGGGTACCTTGCATTACTTTCTGGGAATTCAAGTCAGCCATTCTGACAACACCATCTGCTTGTCTCAAACCCAATATATTAAATCTGTTCTTACCAAAACTCACATGGATGGTGCCAAGCCTTGTAAAACACCAATGCAAGCTGGCTTGCAACTCTCTAAGTTCTCAGGTACTATCTTATCTGACCCTTACCAATACAGAATGACTGTGGGAGCCTTGCAATATGCCACAATAACTAGACCTGATATTACCTTCTCTGTGAACAAAGTGTCCCAATTCATGGCTCACCCTACAGATGTACACTGGCAGGCAGTTAAAAGAATTTTGAGATATTTAAAGGGGACAATTTATCATGGTCTACACTTGAGAAAATCTTCAGATTTAGCTCTCAGTGCTTATACTGATGCTGACTGGGCTGGCTGCCCTGATGAGAGAAAATCCACAACTGGATATGTCATATTCCTAGGGAATAATTTGATCTCTTGGTCCTCTAAGAAGCAAGCTACAGTGGCAAGATCATCCACAGAGGCTGAATACAGAAGTATGGCCATGGCAGAAGCTGAATTGCTTTGGATTCAATCTCTACTACAAGAATTAGGGATTCCAGTAGTGACTACTCCAATTATGTGGTGTGATAATCTTGGAGCTACATTCTTAGCAGCAAATCCTGTCTTCCATGCCAGGTAAAAGCACATTGAGATTGACTATCATTTTATCAGAGAGCAGGTGGCTGCCAAGAAGCTGAATATTCGGTTTATTTGCTCTAATGATCAGTTAGCTTATATCCTCACCAAGCCTTTGCCTTCGACTAGGTTTACTCATCTAAGTGCCAAGCTTACTGTTCTTCCTGATCAGTTGCGCTTGAGGGGGGATGTAGAAACAACTCAGAAAAGCATACTGGACGGTACCAGTTCTGAAGAAAATGGAGATAAGGAAGAGTAGTTAGTTAGAGCCTGAGTGGCAGTTACTGTAATTAATGAGGCTTAGACTAGCTGCTTATTATAAATAGGGGTTGTAATTGTGTAATGAGAGATAGAGAAAATTAGTGTTGATTTCCACCTCATCTTTAATTCCATAAATCTTATAATTACCATGATAATGCTAATTAAGGAACTTTTTATAATTTTTGCCTGTGGTTGTAATTTTGATGTGTGTCGATACTTTCTATATTGAACTAAGTGGGATTTGTATGATGTAATTAAGAATTGAATTAGAAGGTTAGAAGATGCGTATAGGATTTAGTAGCTTATAAACAATCTTCAATATATAAAAAAGATATTTTCTTCTGTTCAGGTTGTTCTTTTGCTCAGGACAATTTACCATACCAAGACTCTGCTTATATACTAACTAGTGGTCATCTCGCGCGTTGCGCGATCTATTTTTTCCTATAATTTTTATTAAATTTAGTATTATGGTTCTAATTTACGAATAAATGATTTGGATAAAAAAATGATTCAACCAAATATTTTGACTACTCAAACCAATAATAATACAAAAAAAAATGTGTACACACTTTCTCAAGTTTTTGATATATATTAAAGCAGATCAAATATAACCTGTACCAAAACAATTCGTTATTCTAATTGAAACTAAATGTTAACAACCCAAAACTTGTCAACTCATATCTATGAATTTTAGTACATACCAGAATAGCGAATATCTTTTCTTTAGCCATTCGCGCACTTGATATTGCAGGACAAAAGAACCTAATTTATATATTTCTAAATAAGATAAAGTAAAGTGGATGAAAGTTACAAATTAAAGCTAAGGAGAAGAACATAATACATAAGCAGAAAAATAATGTGTATTATGAAAAGTTCAGCATCGTTAAAAATTAAAATATGTATGATCGTAAACAAAAACAATTCTAAAGGTAAGGAGAAGGACATATACATTTCATGATCGAAATTAAAAATAAATCGTTATCAGAGCATTTGAAGGGTTAAAAAAAATTTTAAAGCACCAAGTTTGAATTTTGCGTTGAACAACAAATGCAGGATATACTCAGATAGGCCAACTGCAAAATGAGCAACTGCTTTGGGACTCTAGCAATTGGCTGCATAGAAACCAACCAATTAAAGATCAGCAATTGGCTGCATAGAAACCAAGTTTGGAAGAATTTTTAAAAAAGGAAGTCAAATGAAGAAGGGACGAAAAAGAAATTATATTGTAGGTGCCTTTGAGTGTGGCTTAGCGTAGGTTAAGATCTTGCCGATTTTTTTTTAAATCTTTATTTTTACAAAAAAATCGCAGTTCATAAAAGTAAATTGGCCTCCATATTTGACAGTGCTCATATGGAAATTATGAACATAATTTCTATTTCTATCTTGCAAAGCAAAAAAGGCATTATAAAAAAATGCATTGTTAAAAGAATTCACCTGTAGCTTGCAATGAGATCTTAATTTTTTGTGTAACCGATGCCATGAAGTCATAGAACCTGATATTGGCATGAATTCTATATAAGCAAATGAAATATAAGAATTACTTTAATCCACAAAAAGTAAATCAACTATGGATATACAAAATTATGACATACACAGCATAATATCTGATGCAAGGACCTGATTTTATTGCCTCGTTACCAGATAATAATTGAATTTCTTTTTTGGATCATTCTATACCACCACGCGATAGTGAAAATCATGATAAGCCAAATGAAAAATTGATAAGCTTTATTTTATATTTGTTCAAACAAAACAACTGTGTTTCTTTTATGAACTTATATGGACTATTTAAAATACAATACTCCATATCACACAATGAAAACTATCCCTCAGCACATTTTCACATAATTCTTCCACAAACTCAAAT
The DNA here is from genome assembly GCA_028095005.1 of Rhynchospora pubera. Lineage (NCBI taxonomy): Eukaryota > Viridiplantae > Streptophyta > Magnoliopsida > Poales > Cyperaceae > Rhynchospora > Rhynchospora pubera. Next base: position 285,329,580 of record CM051460.1, read on the forward strand.
TATGAAAATAAGAAGTAAATATGAACACCAAACATGTTGTTATTCAGAGGGTAAAAGATACCGAGAAACATATTCTTTACAAAGGTGGGAGAGAAAATAGTTGCACATAGAGGGATGAGAAGAGGCCCTACCCACAATATCCCAGACACCAGCAAGCAAAATGAAAGGTTGAAGCAAAAGAGAAGTGAGAAAAGAAAAAGAACAACACAATTGACTTGCAAAGTGAAAGGTTGAAGCAAAAGAGAAGTCGAAAAAAAAAACACAACTGGCTTGCAAAGGTGAGGGAAAGGAGCAAGAAAGACTGAATGAAGTGACCTTGTGGACCTGAAAAAAGAAGGAATATAAAAGAAGAAATTGGGTCAACATAAGAAAGGGGTAAAAGATAGGACATGAAAACAAAAATATGGAAAAGGGAAGAAATTTCATGTCATCTAGTGAGGTTGAAAAAAGCACAAAATTTCATGTATGCACCGCATCAAAGACTTCAGTTGGTTGATAATCTCTGGATGCAAATGCCAACCACAGTAATTTAACTGAATATTTTATTTTGCTAGGAATTAATAAAAATATATGATCAAATGCATTTATTAAAGTAAGAGTGATAAAATGAAGCAAAGAAAAGAGAACAACCTCAAATGAGGATGATTTCTCCACGACAATCCTCGTTTCACTACTTGAAGGCACTATAGGGTCAATCATTTGGAAGATATCTAAAAACAATAAATTAAGTATAAGTCAAAAGAAACTGCAAAACTACCATTTTTCATTTTTATCCAATCTTTTACTCAAATATTGAAGAAATGAGCAAAAATTTAATAAGCATATGAGAGCAGCAAAAAAGGAAATTAATATGCTAATCCTTTTTGTACCTTCAATGGAAAATGCATAGAATATTCCAAAAATGCCCTTAGTTCTTATTCACTGGATAACTTAAAAGCACACAGACATTTGAAACTAACATTAATCACCTGCCATAAATATTTAGTCACATGAACTATAGAAAAGAAAATAAACACTCATAGTAAATTAGAAAATCTAGATATAAATCTCATGTCTTCTTTTGATCACGATCAATCAACCTGAAACATCAATCAAGTTGGACTATCTGAAAGAATAAATATGTTAAAATCTTAACATGTACAGTTGGGCAGCTTAAATCGAATTTTGTGTTCTAATTCAACCTTGATAACCTGATATTACCACATAGAATTCTGATCTAAAATCTGGTTCAATGAAAATAAATTTAAACTTTCTTCAATATCTTCTTTTAATTTAGCATTTACATTCTAAAAATAAAAGAGAAACCAAGCTATCTACAGAGCATCGGATCTTATCCTTTCATCGTAATTGTCTAATTGAGATAACCTATTTATAATTTCTTTAACATTTTTCTTTAATTTCAGATTTACATCATGAAAAAGTCCAAAAAAAAAATGAAGCCATCTGTAAATACTTCCGAGCTCATCCGTTGGTATTAATAAATCTCATTGGAATCAGAATCTTATCAGCATCGTATTTATACCCTTACAGGATTGAGACCGGTATCAATTATGTACAGGTAACATATAGTAGGAATTTCATTTGTTCTCTTTTTTTTCTTTTTATTTTTTGTCCATGTTTAATAGCAGATGAACTATAAAGTGTAAACATAACAATAAATTTGTCCGTAAAACCTTTTGAAGAGCAACAAACAATAGAGAGGTTGTTAATGGATTTCTCCAGCACTGAACATGATAGCAGTCATGAAAGTAGGAATACAAATTAAAAGAGCTAACATAACAGAAAATCTGATAAACGTAGACCTGACCTTATTGACATTGCGATTGTGCTTGCAAGTAGGGAAGAAAGCTCCATATCCATATTATCTCTTTTGACTTGCATCGCTTCCTATTAAAAGATCCAAGCTAACCCACAATGTGAGTAAAAGAAATTCCATGGCTTGAGAAATCTTTCCAAACAACTCTGAACATGAAGAACTTATCTCTTATCATTGTGTTTTGCAAATTAGTCCCTTTATCTCGCTTGCATGAAGCCTACCAAGGAAAGCAACAGATATATCATTTGAAGCAAATGACGGTACAAAAATGGAAGAAAAATAGAGCAAATGAAATGTCTAATTCTCTTTTATTTGTTATTAACAAAAATCTATCGATGTCGTCTATGAAGATTGTGCATTCATTAATCAGTAAATTGTCAGCACTAACCACATTCAACCTAACCAAACTCCCAAATTTTTTTTAGGATCGTCTCCCTTTATTCCTTTGCTTGGTAAAGAAACATAGCTCAACAATTATATTGCAAGTGAACAAAAAATTAACAGAATCGCTGTCTTTTTTTTTTTTTGCAAAACCAAATTTTTGAAAAAGTAGAAGAGATAGGGAAAATCAAGAAGAACGCAAACCCAGGAGAAGAATAGTGTTTCGATAGCAATCAACCAAACAACCTGCAAATTTCATAGAAACAAAGTCGATCAGCCTAACAGTGAGCGTAAATCGAAAGTCCCATTGAAAAAATAATAACAAAAGAAATGAAGGTCAGTCAGAAAATTAGAGATAAATCAAGAATCGTAACGAAGGAAGAAAAGCAGGAACAACAGAGATGAGGAAGGGAAAAATAAAGCGACAGACAAAGCGGGAGGGGAAAAATCGAGGCGGAGAGGAAAATACCTGCGGAGAAGAGGGAGCCGACACGATAGCAGATCCTCCTATCTGTCTGCTCCGTTGAGTGCATCAGTCTTAGAGAGAGAGTAGGGAATCGGAAAAAGCTCAAAGAAAGAGGGGTCGGAACTCTCTAGAAGAAGGAAGCGGGTGGAGCTGTGGATGCGGATGCGGACGGGACTGTAGACGAAGCGCGGCGACTGTGGATGCAGATGCGGATGGAACTGGGATCAAAAGCGGTCCCGCAAGTCAGCCATACTGTTCCAACTACTGTGCGCTCACAGTAGTTTCGGAGTCGGACTTAATTGTGCCGAATAATATATGTTTTGATTTTGATTAAACAATAAGCAATTAAAGAAGGGCTCCAATTTTTATATTTCGTTATTTTTTCCATCTTATTTTGGATTTTGTAAGATTTCCTTTTATATTGTAAACAAACATTTGAGAAATAAAATCCTGAAATATAGCATATACGGGAACAAAACTTGAAGAAAAATATTTGCACTAAAAAAACCTTTTGTATCTGATTTGGGATTGGCCTATTGCTATTGGTAATTATCGGAGACTCATTTGTACACTTTTTTTTTAAGATAGATTCATTTGTACACTTGATAGTTGATAGGAGATTTGTCGCGTCTGCAAGTGAGAGAGAGGAGATGAGGGAATTAATGGAAGCGGAGAGGTGAGACTGTGGGAGGCGAGAAGCGAAGGAAGGATCAGAGAGGGGAGCAGAGATGTCTTCGGCAGAGGAGGAAGTAGAAGAGAGGATTGAAGAAGAAAGCAGGAGGAGGGATTGTAGAAGGGGAGGTAGAGAAGATTGAAGAGATGAGGCAATGGTGGCGGCCTCATAGCTGCCTCAGGATAGAAGAAAGAAAGAGGAGGTATCGACCGAGAAAGAAGAAAAGTCTATTTTTTTCTTCTACTTTTATTAAGTTGTTAGTTGTATGTATCGCTGTATGAGAGACTGATCCCACGATACATCATTGATTCTGATCTCCATTTTGTACCTTAATTGATTAAAACAGACGGAATTAAACGAAAAGATAAAAGAGTGACTAAAATTGGACCATGTACAAAGTTTAGTGACCGTAAAAGAACAAATTGAAGTTGAATGACTAAAATTAGACAATGCACAAAGTTTAGGGACTTCCCAAAAAATTTACTCAAAGAAATATTATATTTAGTATCAATTTTTCATGTTCTAAACATTCTAAAATGTTTTGGATAAATTTTCTATAAGAAAATACAAGTGCATTTTGTCTCGCATTTATTAATTAAAGGAAACAAGTTTCTCATATTATATCCCCGTAAAACGTAAAAAAAAAAATCTTTCTTATTATTATTATTATGCTTAGGGGAAAATAGTATTTTGGGACGATTGAAAATCTCCCACATGAGAAAAATATCTCTTTGGACATATCACGTTGTTCGCTCATCTTATTATTTTCTAACTAAATTCTTCTTTTTAATTTTTTCGTTGAATATTGTATATATTTTTGGATTTTATTTTTAATCCAATATTAGTATTTCTTAAAATCATATTTTGATAGACAACGTATTTTTTCCCTTAAAATCATGTTCTTAAAAATTCTAATAAAAAAAGAAATTTAACAAAAGATTAGATGCCCGTTTATACTTGCGCGCCGTGCGGAACTAATTAACAATCACTGGTCGGTGGAGACTTACTTTTATTTAGTTAATCTACAAATCACCAATGTCAACGGAAGTCAGATGTGGTGGCTTATGTTAATGCAAGCTGTTTACTTAAAATTACTAAAGGTCTTTTATTTAATTAATCAATTAGCTATTGATTATTGAAGCCATTTGGAATCAGATCTCCTTTGTTATGGGTACGGTCACAATTAAGAAGCAAATTGAATTTACAGATCCAAATTTTCTGGAGGTCAGTACACAGAATTCCACATGTATTCATTCTCCAATTCTACGGGGTTCGGGTTGGGACTGAATCGCATATGGATCCGAATCTGATGATTCTTTGAAATTCCATCTGGACCATCTCTACTGGAGTGGAGTGGTTGACATCACTTGTACTGACTATCCAAGGAAATTAACCCATGTCTTAGTCTTCAAAAGCTTTCCTAATTAACCCCTAATCTCCACTTGGAAGAGAGAGAGAGAGAGAGAGAGAGGTGTGACCGTTTATTTATCGATTGAAGATTTGATTTCAAGTTGTGCATTGGAAGCAGTTTTAATTTAAATGGAGCCTATTCCGCTTATGACACCATATAAGATGGGTAACTTTGATCTCTCCCACAGGTTAATTAGCTCTACATTTTTATCCCCGTTTTAATGTACTATATAATATATATTAAGTGTTAATACAGTGATTTGATAGCTTGTGCATCTCTTTCAGTCAAATAGGGTGGTGTAATAACATCCTTTTAATTTAAATCTAAGTTGGTCTCGTAATAACCACAAAGCATTTCTATGTTTACAAGTTTTCAATGACGGTGCTGAACCAGACACAACAGTCAGATCACAATTTCGAAGTCACTGTTTACTTACAACAGAGAATAAATTGAAAGAAGGATCATATAATTGTGTATAGAATGGTTTACTTGTGTGTAGAATTATTCTGGCACCTATGACAAGACAACGATCCTACGGTTTTGTGCCACAACCACAAGCAATTCTGTACTACTCCCAAAGAGCCAGCAAAGGAGGCTTCATGATATCAGAGGCTTCTGGGGTATCAGACACAGCGCACGGCTACCGGGATAGCCCCGGCATTTGGAACAGGGAGCAGATTGAGGCTTGGAAGCCAATCGTGGATGCCGTGCATCAAAAGGGTGTAATCTTCTTCTGCCAGCTCTGGCACACTGGCCGGGTCTCTCCTTATGGTAAGCACTTGCAGTTGTTGGGTTGGCCTGGTGGTTTACCTAACTGGCTAACCGACGACCCACTACTTGATTGCCGCGCCTAATTGGCACAACCGCAGTACAATGTCGTTCTAATATGAATTCAGTTTACAAAAAAATAATGATATTGAACTGTTTTCATACAGTTTTGTGAATATAATCGAGATCTGTCAATATAACAAAAGCTGGTTTTATCTTGCTCTTCCTGTAACAATCATCTGTTGTACATTTTCAAACCTTAATTATACTTCTTTTTCTTTATACTTGTGAATAACAAAAATTACTTCTTTATGACAATGCATAATATTTATGTAAAACTTGTTTTATTTTGTTTCAATGAGGATTAAATCTACCTTTCATTCACCTACCACTTCAAAAATAAAAGGAAAAATCTTGAATTACTCTCACCTTTATACAGAGCTCCAACCTAATGGCCAAGATCCAATTTCATGCACTGACAAAAAAGTGCCGACTCAGCCTAAAGAAGCAGGTCCCGTCGTTGATTTTGCACCTCCTCATAGTCTTAGAACAGATGAGATTCCTCTGGTTGTGAATGACTTCCGACTTGCGGCAAGAAATGCCATGGAAGCTGGTACATTTCTCATCCAGTCAATTTGACCTGATAACTAAACACGTACCACTTGATATTGCATATTTTTTGTTAGAGTAATTTCTGAGTTTTCATCTTAAATTGATCAAAGACTGGCAGTGTATTATTACATGAATCTGCAGTTTTGTCGGTACGTTTTACACACTTTGTTGGTAGTATGTATACTCAAATCGATTTCATTATTGAATATTTAATGTATGTTTTTATACTAATCAAATTTCATTTAACAAAGGATAGAGTTTAATTTATTATTTGATGAAATTGAATAGGACTAATTATTTTAAAGGCAAGCAAATTCATATGTACATGTTTGTTTCTTTCCAAACTATACTTTTACTCTGATTAGAACCATTATCAATTGCAATTTGGACAGGGTTTGATGGCATTGAAATCCATGGTGCACATGGTTACTTGGTTGATCAATTTTTGAAAGACAGTACCAATGATCGAACCGACCAGTATGGGGGCAGCCTGGAAAACCGTTGCCGCTTCGCACTTGAAGTGACAAAAGCCATCTCAGATGAGATAGGTCCTGACCGGGTTGGATTTAGGATATCACCCTTCTCAGACTATCTAGACTGTTTCGACTCAGATCCAAAAACCTTAGGCCTCTACATGGTCCAAGAACTCAACAAACTCAACATCCTTTACTGCCATGCAGTTGAACCAAGGATGGGAGTCGTTGAAGGAAGAAACCATATCCCGCATCAGCTTCTCCCGATGAGAAAGGCTTTTAATGGCACCTTCATTGCAGTTGGAGGCTATGATAGAGAGGAAGGAAACATGGCCATCAAGGATGGTTATGCCGATCTTATCGCATACGGTCGTCCTTTTTTGGCTAATCCTGATCTCCCTAAGAGATTTGAACTTAATGCTCCTTTGAACAAGTATGACAGGTCGACTTTCTACACTTCAGATCCAGTGGCTGGGTACACAGACTATCCATTCCTCGAGCAATCAGATTAAACTCTACATATGAACACAACTGAATTTAAATTAGATTTTCACAAATTTATATGTATTTCAAGACATTAGCAATCTGGTGGCGTTTAGCGTTCTATCTAGAATAGAAGTTTCTTAGTTTCAATAATGGAACATTCAAAAACCCCAGAGCTTCTATGTCAATACAACCTTGTGCTGGTTTTACAATAAGTTTACATGTGAACAAGTTATCCGATTTTAGGGGCCATTTGGATCGCTTAGGAAGTTGGGGAATTTGGAGAAGTTGCAATTCCTAGGAATAAATTTATTGGGAAGTGTGTAATTTTGTGAAGAGTTTGGATTGTTTATAATAAATTTATGGTAGGAAGATGAAATTCTCCAAAATCCCATGGGGATCCAAACGGCCCCTTAGAGTTCATAGTTAAAAGCCACTACTATAGTCGATCCGCATGATTGAGATGGTTTTGCAATCATTTATTGCAAGCTCCATATTTGGTAAAAGTAACAAATACTTGAGAACAGCAGGTGGAATATATGGATCCTTTATTACATGTGGAAAGGCATATAAACTACAAGGCCTTTTGCATTTATTTATTGGCAATTTTTCTATTGTATAGAATTTTATAACCGAGTTTAAATCCGGATCGTTCATTCAAAATTATAAATTGATTATGATTCAAATTCGGTTTAAAATATCGATCCACCAAAGAATTATCCTTATTTATTTTAATGTTTTTTCTTTCTTTCTTTTGTCAATTTTGTCTTGCTGTAAGTAATGACTAATGAAGTATACATCCATACAGGTGAGACAATGCATCAAGAAGTGCGCAACTGTGTACGGTCTATGTTATATGCGTAGAAGTATCTGATGGTCGTAGTCTCGTAGACTCGTAGCTCTACAGTAAAATTAAATGAAGTTAAAGCGGAATATAACAAATTATTATAAAATATTGGCCTTAAATAATAGTAAAAATAAGCTCATGTAGTATGTTTACAATTAGTAATTATAAAAATATCAAAAGTTAAGTGATAGTATAGTAACTTTATTTCTGGTAAAACTTCTTTTAATTCCTCGTAAAGAAAATTTTCTATCAACCGCAAAGAGAAAAAGCATCGCGGATCACAGTTTAAGGTTTAACGGATGATGCAAAAAGTAGGTACAACTTTGAACTTCTTTCTTTCATCCAAATAAAAAGTAAAAACAAATTGACTGGCATAAAGATATTTTTTAAAAATAATGGTATGCAACCAGAAAAAGTTTAAAAGCATTGTAATACTCTCTTATTTCCAATCTTTTGTTTCTCTCATTTTTTTCCCTTCCTGAAATGTTTTACAGTCGTTGATTTAAGAAAACAGAATGACCAACAATTTTGTTCAGTAAGTAGTTTTTCTTCACCATAAAACTACTTCAATTTCCAGTTACAAGAAAAATAATGGATGAGAGCAAAAACCATACCCAAATTCCAATTTCAAGAAACAAACCGATAGGGGCAAACACCATACCGCTTTCAGAAAAGCTAAAAAAGTATATGCAAAATTGGTAAATGCTGGTTCAAAGTGTTTCCCGTAAAATTCCTCATTATTCATCTGCACTAAACAAGATGGAACAGGTCCACCAATTAATCTCTCTATTTATTGGAAGGCGGGCTAGCACTCTGCCTTGATTTCCATGCACAATCAGCAAATCTCTTCACAGTGTCAGCACACTTGAGTGGATCATTGGCATAGTTCTTATAACACTCCAGACAATCAGACCTCTCCTTCATACATGGTATAGGATTCTGGTATGGCAGTTTGAACTCCTTTTCACGCAGCTCCTTTGACCTCTTGTTCAACTCCTTGAGCATATCCGACTCTTCTACCTTTAGTTTTTCCAACACCTTCTCACTCTCTTTTAACACCTGCCGAATGGATTCAACCTCTGGAAGTGCTTCAACTGGAGCAGGTGGAGGTACAGGTAAAAAGAGTGGTGGAAAAATTGCGGCAGGTGGCGTTTGGTTTTGGGTCTCAGTATTTTGGGGTTGGTTTGTGCTTTTTGGTGTTTTGGGTTTGGGTTTTCTTACTTTTCTAGGTGATCTTTTTTCATCTTCTCGGGCTAGTTGATTGATCAACTTGGTGCTGATCTGGACTGTGTATGAATCGCCCATGACAACAAAACTTAGCTGGAAAAGGAAGAAAATGAAGCTGAAGTTAGGATTTGTAAAATTACATAGAACTTTTTATAAAATCAAATGGAGAGCATTAATTGCATAACTTCTATACTAGTTTGTTAAGAGTCTTTATTAAATATATATACAAAAATGAAATAGTTGTTTGCACAAGTATGGAGTCAACATAAGTTATTGTCGAGACCAATTTTGGCTAGCACACAGAAATTAAGAAAAAAATATAACCATAGGAGCAGTCCTTTGGGTTGGCTAGAGCAGGTAAATTTACTGTACCAAATGAAACCTCATCTTGTGAAATTTCTCAGTGTAAATTAACTACCTATCTAAAAAGTGGTATGAATTTCTCACTCCATGTAATCTTAAATTGGCACCATCTAAGATTCTATTATGCAAAGAAGCATCAATTTTTCCAAATTGGGTCTCGATGAACAATAATGCATTGGCCAAAGATTAGCCTAATATTCAGCTTTCCAACCCTAATTTAAAAGAAACAAAGAAAAAAAATAAGAAATTGGCGCCAGAACCCATATGGTTAAGAAACCCTCACAAATTATTTATAATAAATTCAGTTGAGGTCTGAAGACTTCTGAATCCAATATCAGAAAACAAAATAATCAATAAAACCAACAAATAACATAAATGTCTAAATCATCAAGCTTGCAATCAGATCAAAGACTTGATTTTAATTTTCCCCAGTTGAAAAAGAATTATACCTTGATTAACCTTAGATGCATTAATACCACTTTTACAATCAAGCCCCATAAGCTAATCTTGCACAACCATAAAAAAAAACTCTAATATACTTTCAACAAACCTTAATTTTGCAATAATTTTTTTGCAATTGAATGCAAGAAGAGTCCAATTTTCTGACTTTACCAAAAATAATTCAACTGTGCAATTAGCCCACAAGTGAGCAGGTTGTAGAAACTAGACTTCATTTATCTAGCGCAAGGTATCAGATTGATATTTGCGGATTGTTTGTTTGGTTTGAACATAGTTATTGCAACAACATATAGAGAATGAATGACAACAGCTAGTATACCTCTAATTAATTCATAGCTTAGTAACAAAAAATTAAAAAAAGTAGAATACAAAAGGTGTGAGATTCAGCAGGAGAGAAAGGTCAAAGAAGGAGGTGCTAGTACGGACTTTAGGAACATGGGTGAGAAATGCAAATATCATTGTAAAAGCAGGAATTGTTAATACCTTGCACCGACGTCTGACGATGGGAGAAAGAGGAGCGCTGCCCGATCTAGGGTTTTTGGTGAACGGAGAGGGACAAAGGGTCGGAGAATCGATCTGGGGAATGGGAATGGGAATGAATAAGGGAAAGAACCAAACTGGAAAGTGGCAAATTTACATTAGCCCTCCCAATTTTTTTAATTACGGAAACCTGTCCTTTTTTTTTTCGCTTATATACTACGAAATCTTTTTTCCTGGGATGAGGATGACAAATCACTGAAATGAATCAGTCGCTGAAATTTGACGTATTTTCTATATCAACAACGCAATTTTTTTCCCTTTAAAATTTGTAACACAATTTAATATTTTCTTTAAAAAGAAGGGACGCAATACTAATATATATTACTATTGACGTCTAAAAGACAAATTACAAGCACATACGCAGGTACTCACGTTAAAATGTAGAGAGTTAAAATGTAGATGATGAAATAAATTAGAATGAATGCATAAACGATTGAAATGTTCAAATGAGACTCAAAATAGCATTAAGTGCTCTTTTTACGCGTAATTACCATGTATAATCCAATCTTTATGAATAAATAAGATATGAAATATATTTTATACAATATATAAAGAGTTTAAATGTAGATTATTGTGATGAAATGAGTAAGAATGAATCCAAAAACGATTGAAATGCTCAAATGATACACAGAATTGCATTATTAGCAATTTATATGCGTAATTACCATGAATAATCCAATCTTTTTTGAATAAATAATATATGAAACATATTCTAACCAGTATAAAGATATTAAATGTTGATTATTGCGATGAAATGACATAGAATGAATCCATAAAAGATTGAAATGCTCAAGTGATGCTCAGAATTACATTGTGTGCATTTTATATACACAATTAACATGTATAATCCAATCTTTATGAATAAATAAAATATGAAATATATTCTATACAGTATGAAGAGTTTAAATATTGATTATTGTGATGAAATGAGTAAGAATAAATGCAGAAACGATTGAAATTCTCAACTGAGACTTAAGAATTGCATTATGTTCATTTCATATGCATAATTATCATGTATAATACAATCCTTTTCAACGAATAAGACATGAAACATATTCTTGACAATATAAAGAGTTAAAATGTAGATTATTGTGAAGAAATGACTTAGAATGAATCCAGAAACGATTCAAATGCTCAAATGAGACTCATAATTGCATTATTTGCACTTTTTATGCGTAATTATCATGTAGTATACAACCTTTTTGAATAAATAATCTATCAATTATATTCAAGACAATATAAAGATCTTAAATTTAGATTATTGCGATGAAATTAGTAAGAATGAATCCAGAAAGGTTTGAAATGCTCAAATGAGACTCAGAATTGCATTATTTCTACTTTCTATGCGTAATTATCATGTATTATCAAATATTTTTAAATAAATAAGATATGAATTATATTCAAGATAGTATAAAGAGTTTATATGTAGATTATTGCGAAGAAAATGTCTTAGCATGAATGCAGAAACGATTGAAATGCTGAAATGAGACTCAGAATTGCATTATGTGTATTTCATATGCATAATTACCATGTATAACATTGTCTTTTTCAATAAATAAGATTTGGAACACGTTATAGACAGAATAAAGAGTTAAAAAATAGATTATTGTGATGAAATGACTTAGAATGAATGCAGAAACATTTGAAATGCTCAGGTGATAACCAGAATTTAATAATGTGCACTTTTTACGCGTAATTATCATGTATAATCTAATACGTTTTTTGAAATAATAAATGATTCTCAGTCCAGTAAGTATAAAGAGTACAAATGTTGATTATTTTGATCAAATGACTTAAAATGAATCCAGAAACAATTGAAATGCCCAAGTGATGATGCTCAGAATTGCATTTTGTGTGCACTTTATATGCACAATTAACACGTATAATCAAATAATTATGAATAAATAAGATATGAAATATATTCTATATAGTATAAAGATTTTAAATGTCGATTATTGTGATGAAATTAGTAAGAATTAATCCAAAAACGATTGAAATGCTCAAATGAGACTCAGAATTGCATTATTTGCACTTTGTATGCATAATTATCATGTATTATCTCACCTTTTTGAATAAATAATATATTAATTATATTCTAGACAGTATAAAGAGTTTAAATATAGATTATTGTGAAGAAATGACTTAGAATGAATGCAGAAACGATTGAAATGCTCAAATGAGACTCAGAATTGCATTATTTACACTTTGTATGCATAATTATCATGTATTATCTCACCTTTTTGAATAAATAATATATTAATTATATTCTAGACAGTATAAAGAGTTTAAATGTAGATTATTATTAAGAAATAACTTAGAAATTACAATAAATGCAGAAACGATTGAAATTCTCAACTGAGACTTAAGAATTGCATTATGTTCATTTCATATGCATAATTATCATGTATAATACAATCATTTTCAACGAATAAGACATGAAACATATTCTTGACAATATAAAGAGTTAAAATGTAGATTATTGTGAAGAAATGACTTAGAATGAATCCAGAAACGATTCAAATGCTCAAATGAGACTCATAATTGCATTATTTGCACTTTTTATGCGTAATTATCATGTAGTATACAACCTTTTTGAATAAATAATCTATCAATTATATTCAAGACAATATAAAGATCTTAAATGTAGATTATTGCGATGAAATTAGTAAGAATGAATCCAGAAAGGTTTGAAATGCTCAAATGAGACTCAGAATTGCATTATTTCTACTTTCTATGCGTAATTATCATGTATTATCAAATATTTTTGAATAAATAAGATATGAATTATATTCAAGATAGTATAAAGAGTTTATATGTAGATTATTGTGAAGAAAATGTCTTAGCATGAATGCAGAAACGATTGAAATGCTGAAATGAGACTCAGAATTGCATTATGTGTATTTCATATGCATAATTACCATGTATAACATTGTCTTTTTCAATAAATAAGATTTGGAACACGTTATAGACAGAATAAAGAGTTAAAAATTAGATTATTGTGATGAAATGACTTAGAATGAATGCAGAAACATTTGAAATGCTCAGGTGATAACCAGAATTTAATAATGTGCACTTTTTACGCGTAATTATCATGTATAATCTAATACGTTTTTTGAAATAATAAATGATTCTCAGTCTAGTGAGTATAAAGAGTACAAATGTTGATTATTTTGATCAAATGACTTAAAATGAATCCAGAAACAATTGAAATGCCCAAGTGATGATGCTCAGAATTGCATTTTGTGTGCACTTTATATGCACAATTAACACGTATAATCAAATAATTATGAATAAATAATATATTAATTATATTCTAGACAGTATAAAGAGCTTAAATATAGATTATTGTTAAGAAATGACTTAGAATGAATGCAGAAATGATTGAAATGCTCAAATGAGACTCAGAATTGAATTATGTGCATTTCATATGTATAATTATACCATGTATAATTCAATGCTTTTCAACAAATAAGACTTGAAACTAATTTTAGACAAAATAAAGAGTTAAAATATAGATTATTGTGATGAAATGACTTAGAATGAATGCATAAACAATTGAAAGATTCAAACGAGACTCAGAATTGCATTATGTGCACTTTTTACTAGTAATTACCTTGTATAATCCAATATTTATGAATAAATGAGTTATGAAAAATATTCTACACAATATAGAGTTTAAATGTTGATTATTGTGATGAAATGAGTAGGAATGACTACAGAACCGATTGAAATGCTCAAATGATACTTAGAATTGCATTTTTTTTTGTGCAATTTATATGCGCAATCGCCATGCATAATATAATCCTTTTGAATGAGTAATATACGAAACATATTCTACACAGTATAAAGAGTTTAAATGTAGATTATTGCAATGAAATGACTTAGAACGAATCCATAAATGATTGAAATGCTCAAGTGATGCTCAGAATTGCATTGTGTGCACTTTATATGCACAATTAATATGAATAATCCAATCTTTATCAATAAATATGATTTAAAATAAATTCTATACAGTATAAAAAGTTTAAATGTTGATTATTGTGATGAAATTAGTAAGAATGAATCCAAAAACGATTGAAAAAAAATAGATTATTGTGATGAAATGACTTAAAATGAATGCAGAAACATTTGAAATGCTCAGGTGATAATCAGAATTTAATAATGTGCACTTTTTACGCATAATTATCTTGTAGAATCTAATCCGTTTTTTCAAATAATAAATGATTCTCTGTGTAGCAAGTATAAGGAGTTCAAATGTTGATTATTTTGATCAAATGACATAAAATGAATCCAGAAACGATTGAAATGCCCAAGTGATGATGCTCAGAATTGCATTTTGTGTGTACTTTCTTTGCACAATTAACACGTACAATCCAAAAATTACGATTAAATAAGATAGGAAATATATTCTATATAGAATAAAGATTTTAAATGTTGATTATTGTGATGAAATTAGTCGGAATGAATCCAAAAACGATTGAAATGCTCAAATGAGACTCATAATTGCATTATTTGTACTTTGTATGTGTAATTATCATGTATTATCTAATATAGTTGAATAAATAAGATATGAATTATATTATTGACAGTATAAAGAGTTTATTGTAGATTATCGCGAAGAAAATGTCTTAGCATGAATGCAGAAACGATTGAAATGTTAAAATGAGACTCCGAATTAAATTATGTGCATTTCATATGCATAATTACCATGTATAACATAATCTTTTTCAATAAATAATATTTGGAACACATTATAGACAGCATAAAGAGTTAAAATAAGATTATTGAGATGAAATGACTTAGAATAAATGCAGAAACATTTGAAATGCTCAGGTGATAATCAGAATTTAATAATGTGCACTTTTTACGCGTAATTATAATGTATAATCTAATCCGTTTTTTGAAATAATAAATGATTCTCAGTCTAGCAAGTATAAAGAGTTGAAATGTTGATTATTTTGATTAAATGACTTAAAATGAATCCAGAAACGATTGAAATGCCCAAGTGATAATGCTCAGAATTGCATTTTGTGGGCACTTTATATGTACAATTAACACGTATAATCCAAAAATTATAAATAAATTAGATACGAAATATATTCTTTATTGAATAAAGATTTTAAATGTTGTTTATTGTGAAGAAATTAGTAAGAATGAATCCAAAAATGATTGAAATGCTCAAATAAAACTCAGAATTGCATTATTTGAACTTTGTATGCGTAATTATCATGTATTATCTAATATTTTTGAATAAATAAGTTATTAATTAAATTGTAGACAGTATAAAGAGTTTATATGTAGATTATTGCGAAGAAAATGTCTTAGCATGAATGCAGAAACGATTGAAATGCTGAAATAAGACTCAGAATTGCATTATGTGCATTTCATATGCATAATTACCATGTATAACATTATCTTTTTCAATAAATAAGATTTGGAACACATTATAGACAGTATAAAGAGTTAAAAAATAGATTATTGTGATGAAATGATTAGAATGAATGCAGAAACATTTGAAATGCTCAGGTGATAATCACAAGTTAAAAATGTGCACTTTTTACGCGTAATTATCATGTATAATCTAATCTGTTTTTTGAAATAATAAATGATTCTCTGTCTAGTGAGTATAAAGAGTTCAAATGTTGATTATTTTGATCAAATGACTTAAAATGAATTCAGAAACGATTGAAATGCCCAAGTGATGATGCTCAGAATTGCATTTGTGTGCACTTTATATGCACAATTAACTCGTATAATCCAAAAATTATGAATAAATAAGATATGAAATATATTCTATATAGTATAAAAATTTTGAATGTTGATTATTGTGTTGAAATTAGTAAGAATGAATCCAAAAACGATTGAAATGCTCAAATGAAACTCAGAATAGCATTATTTGCACTTTGCATACATAATTATCATATATTGTCTATCCTTTTTGAATAAATAATATATTAATAATATTCTAGAAAGTATAAATAGTTTAAAGTTAGATTATTATTAAGAAATGAATTAGAAATTAGAATAAATGCAGAAACGATTGAAATTCTCAAATGAGACTTAAGAATTGCATTATGTGCATTTCATATGCATAATTATCATGTAAAATACAATCATTTTTCAACAAATAAGACATGAAACATATTCTAGACAATATAAAGAGTTAAAATGTAGATTATTGTGAAGAAATGACATAAATTGAATCCAGAAACAATTCAAATGCTCAAATGAGACTCAGAATTGCATTATTTGCATTTTGTATGCGTAATTATCTTGTAGTATCCCACCTTTTTGAATAAATAATCTATGAATTACATTCAAGACAGCATAAAGATTTTAAATGTAGATTATTGCGATGAAATGACTTAGAAAGAATCAAGAAAGGTTTGAAATGCTCAAATGAGACTCCGATTTGCATTATTATTACTTTGTATGCGTAATTATCATGCATTATCAAATATTTTTGAATAAATAAGAAATGAATTATAGTCTTGACAGTATAAAGAGTTTATATGTAGATTATTGCGAAGAAAATGTCTTAGCATGAATGAAGAAACGATTGAAATGCTAAAATGAGACTCAGAATTGCATTATGTGCATTTCATATGCATAATTACCATGTATAATATTATCTTTTTTAATAAATAAGATTTGAAACACATTAGAGACATTATAAAGAGTTAAAAATAAGATTATTGTGATGAAATGACTTAGAATGAATGCAGAAACATTTGAAATGCTCAGGTGATAATTGGAATTTAATAATGTGCAATTTTTACGCATACTTATCATGTATAATCTAATCCGTTTTTTCAAATAATAAATGATTCTCTATATAGTGAGTATAAAGAGTTCAAATGTTGATTATTTTGATCAAATGACTTAAAATGAATCCAGAAATTGTTGGAGTTATGTCCTAGAAGTCAATAATTTAATGACTTAATTATTAGTTTATGTTTTGGATGATATTTTATCATCTGTTCCTAGGTTTATTATTGACAGATCATTCAGGTTGAGGATCTGAATTGTAGATCTCTGTGGATCATTCTTTAGAATGACAATAATAAATCTAAACGGTCCATAATCTTGATAATTAACAAGGAACATTAATTATCATATAAGATTAGTATGCAAGTTAAGTGATGATTAAGTTCTACAAATCATAGGTAAAGAGTTACCAACTTAATTGCATATGTGTATGTTATGGAACATAGCACAGGACTTGACCCATCGAAATAAACATATGGATTGTGTTATGTGTCATTGTTTATTTCGTTATGATTTTGGTTCTAAGTTTGAGATGTTTATCTTTTCCACATGAGGATAGGTTCAATAAATACTGTCTACCGCTGATTCCCGATAAGGGCTGCTATACGGACTTTATTTATGTTCTCTTGAATTGTGCGGGGAAAAGTTAATCATCAAGAAAACCGTATGTCCCTCATTAATTCACTTAGTGAGTGACGATATCTGTTTGGGCCCCTTGATGGAGATAGATTGTTTGCATGCAA
Source organism: Rhynchospora pubera (assembly GCA_028095005.1). Classification (NCBI taxonomy): domain Eukaryota; kingdom Viridiplantae; phylum Streptophyta; class Magnoliopsida; order Poales; family Cyperaceae; genus Rhynchospora; species Rhynchospora pubera. The sequence continues at coordinate 285,347,610 of CM051460.1, forward strand.
CTTTATACAATTATCTCTAGATCAAGAAACGAATAATCTGCAAGAATGACACATTCCTATCTTGGATTATACGATGATATCGTGAGACATAAGAATCAAAATAGGGAAATACATATATTCTCTCATGCAGGATTTAAATACTGTAGCAGTACATTATTTATGCGAATTGGGAATCATAACGTGTTGCTAGATACCGCTTATGATTATTGGAATTAAATAGCGATTTAATTCCATGTCCAACATAGCATAAATCCTCAAAGGGTCACACAAATAGGACTTTAACCATACAGTGCATTATTTATTTATTCGCAACAATGTGTATTGCGAAAATATGATAGTTTAATTAATTAATTGTATAGCGTTGTGGACCGTTATAATTAATTAAGTCAAAGGGATCATATAGAAATAAATTAATGCATTTGCTAATCCCAAATTAATTATTAATGAGTTAATAATTAATTATGTTCAACTCATTTAAATTAATTGAGCTATTGGGTCTTTATTTAATTAGTTAAATAAAAGCCCAATTTGAGGTTAGTTGAAAGAGCAAATAAAAGGTTGAATTAATGGGCTTGTAATACACTTGGTGTAGCCCACAAAGGCCTCTATGGGGGCCGGCCATATGAGGGTAAAATGGTCCACAAATAGTTGTGGTAGGTAGGTGTAGAGAGCACTATATAAAGGGGTCAAGTTTTGGGGAAACCCTAGCCTCCACTCCATTCTCTCTCCCTCTTCCTCTATGGCCGAAAATTCACCAAGGGAGAAAATTTTCAGAATTTTCTCCATGCTCTCTCTTCTCTCCTCTCCTCTCTAGCTCATGGGTTGAGCACTCCTCTCCACAAATTAATATAGTTAATTGCTAAATGAGAGAGGAAACCTAGAGGGATTAGCTTGTATCTTCCTCTTGCTAGCACAAGAGTTGAAGATTATGGTTAACCTCCTTGGTGGACTCGAGGCCGATCAACCGACGAAGGAGGAGGCGCATGGAGGCTCGCCACCAACTCCCATGCCTTGGTCGAGCCCCGCGAATACGATTTCGCGGGAGGTACAATTCCACCTCTCTTTCTCTTGTGTCGAATGGTTTACGTACTAGATCTCTTTTTGCTCTTTGTTTAATTGGATTAATTAATGGTAATTAGTCACAAAATTAAAATTGGGCAATTTCCTAACAGAAATGATTGAAATACCCAAGTGATGATGGTCAGAATTGCATTTTGTGTGCACTTTATATGCACAATTAACACGTATAATCTAATAATTTTGAATAAATAAGATATGAAATATATTCTATATAGTATAAAGATGTTAAATGTTGATTATTGTGATGAAATTAGTAAGAATGAATCCAAAAACGAATGAAATGCTAAAATGAGACTCATAATAGCATTATGTGCACTTTGTACGCATAATTATCATGTATTGTCTATCCTTTTTGAATAAATAATATATTAATTATATTCTAGACAGTATAAAGAATTTAAATGTAGATTATTATTAAGAAATGACTTATAAATTAGAATAAATTTAGAAACGATTGAAATTCTCGAATGAGACTTAAGAATTGCATTATGTGCATTTCATTTGCATAATTATATGTGTAATACAATCATTTTCAACAAATAAGACATGAAACATATTCTAGACAATATAAAGAGTTAAAATGTAGATTATTGTGAAGAAATGACTTAGAATGAATCCAGAAACGATTCAAAAGCTCAAATGAGACTCAGAATTGCATTATTTGCAATTTTTGTGCGTAATTATCATGTAATATCCAATATTTTTGAATAAATAATCTATGAATTATATTCAAGACAGTATAAAGATTTTAAATGTAGATTATTGAGATGAAATGACTTAGAATGAATCCAGAAAGGTTTAAAATGCTCAAATGGGAATCAGAATTGCATTATTTCTACTTTGTATGCGTAATTATCATGTATTATCAAATATTTTTGAATAAATAAGATATGAATTATATTCTAGACAGTATAAAGAGTTTATATGTAGATTATTGCGAAGAAAATATCATAGCATGAATGCAGAAACGATTGAAATGCTGAAATGAGACTCAGAATTGCATTATGTGCATTTCATATGCATAATTACCATGTATAACATTATCTTTTTCAATAAATAAGATTTGGAACACATTATAGACAGTATAAAGAGTTAAAAATTAGATTATTGTGATGAAATGACTTAGAATGAATGCAGAAACGTTTGAAATGCTCATGTGATATTCAGAATTTAATAATGTGCACTTTTTAAGCGTAATTATCATTTATAATCTAATCCGTTTTTTAAAATAATAAATGATTGTCAGTCTAGTGAGTATAAAGAGTTCAATTGTTGATTATTTTGATCAAATGACTTAATATGAATCCAGAAACGATTGAAATGCCCAAGTAATGATGCTCAGAATTGCATTTTGTGTGCACGTTATATGCACAATTAACACGTATAATCCAATAATTATGAATAAATAAGATATGACATATATTCTATACAGTGTCAAGATTTTATATGTTGATTATTGTGATGAAATTAGTAAGAATGAATCCAAAAACGGTTGAAATGTTCAAATCAGACTCAGAATTGCATTATTTGTACTTTGTATACGTAATTATCATGTATTATCAAATATTTTTGCATAAATAAGATATGAATTATATTCTAGACATTATAAAGAGTTTATATGTAGATTATTGCGAAGAAAATGTCATCGCATGAATGCAGAAACGATTGAAATACTGAAATGAGACTCAGAATTGCATTATGTGCATTTCATATGCATAATTACCATGTATAACATTATCTTTTTCAATAAATAAGATTTGGAACACATTATAGACAGTATAAAGAGTTAAAAATTAGATTATTGTGATGAAATGACTTAGAATGAATGCTGAAATGTTAGAAATGCTCAGGTGATAATCAGAATTTAATAATGTGCACTTTTTAAGCGTAATTATCATTTATAATCTAATCCGTTTTTTTTAGTAATAAATGATTATCAGTCTAGTGAGTATAAAGAGTTCAAATGTTGATTATTTTGAGCAAATGACTTAAAATGAATCCAGAAACAATTGAAATGCCCAATTGATGATGCTCTGAATTGCATTTTGTGTGCAATTTACATGCACAATTAACACGTATAATCCAATAATTATGAATAAATAAGATATGAAATATATTCTATATAGTATAAAGATTTCAAATGTTGATTATTGTGATGAAATTAGTAAGAATGAATCCAAAAACGATTGAAATGCTCAAATGAAACTCAGAATAGCATTGTTTGCACTATGTATGCATAATTATCATGTATTGTCTATCCTTTTTGAATAAATAATATATTAATAATATTCTAGAAAGTATAAAGAGTTTAAATTTAGATTATTATTAAGAAATGACTTATAAATTAGAATAAATTTAGAAACGATTGAAATTCTCGAATGAGACTTAAGAATTGCATTATGTGCATTTCATTTGCATAATTATATGTGTAATACAATCATTTTCAACAAATAAGACATGAAACATATTCTAGACAATATAAAGAGTTAAAATGTAGATTATTGTGAAGAAATGACTTAGAATGAATCCAGAAACGATTCAAAAGCTCAAATGAGACTCAGAATTGCATTATTTGCAATTTTTGTGCGTAATTATCATGTAATATCCAATATTTTTGAATAAATAATCTATGAATTATATTCAAGACAGCATAAAGATTTTGAATGTAGATTATTGCGATGAAATGACTTAAAAAGAATCAAGAATGGTTTGAAATGCTCAAATGAGACTCAGATTTGCATTATTACTACTTTGTATGTGTAATTATCATGCATTATCAAATATTTTTGAATAAATAAGAAATGAATTATAGTCTAGACAGTATAAAGAGTTTATATGTAGATTATTGCGAAGAAAATGTCTTAGCATGAATGCAGAAATGATTGAAATGCTAAAATGAGACTTAGAATTGCATTATGTGTATTTCATATGCATAATTACCATGTATAACATTATCTTTTTCAATAAATAAGATTTGGAACACATTATAGACAGTATAAAGAGTTAAAAATAAGATTATTGTGATCAAATGACTTAGACTGAATGCAGAAACATTTGAAATGCTCAGGTGATAATCAGAATTTAATAATGTGCACTTTTTACGCATACTTATCATGTATAATCTAATCCGTTTTTTCAAATAATACATTCTCTGTCTAGTGAGTATAAAGAGTTCAAATGTTGATTATTTTGATCAAATGACTTAAAATGGATCCAGAAATGATTGAAATACCCAAGTGATGATGCTCAGAATTGCATTTTGTGTGCACTTTATATGCACAATTAACACGTATAATCTAATAATTATGAATAAATAAGATATGAAATATATTCTATATAGTATAAAGATTTTAAATGTTGATTATTGTGTTGAAATTAGTAAGAATGAATCCAAAAACGATTGAAATCCTCAAATGAGACTCAGAATAGCATTATTTGCACTTTGTATGCATAATTATCATGTATTGTCTATCCTTTTTGAATAAATAATATATTAATTATATTCTAGACAGTATAAAGAGTTTAAATGTAGATTATTATTAAGAAATGACTTAGAAATTAAAATAAATTTAGAAACGATTGAAATTCTCGAATGAGAATTAAGAATTGCATTATGTGTATTTCATATGCATAATTATATGTGTAATACAATCATTTTCAACAAATAAGACATGAAACATATTCTAGACAATATAAAGAGTTAAAATGTAGATTATTGTGAAGAAATGACTTAGAATGAATCCAGAAACGATTCAAAAGCTCAAATGAGACTGAGAACTGAATTATTTGCAATTTTTATACGTAATTATCATTTAATATCCAATCTTTTTTTATAAATAATCTATGAATTATATTCAAGAAAGTATAAAGATTTTAAATGTAGATTATTGCGATGAAATGACTCAGAATAAACTAGAAAGGTTTGAAATGCTCAAATGAGACTCATAATTGCATTATTTCTACTTTGTATGCGTAATTATCATGTATTATCAAATATATTTTAATAAATATGATATGAATTATATTCTATATAGAATAAAGAGATTATATGTAGATTATTGCGAAGAAAATGTCTTAGAATGAATGCAAGATCAATTTAAATGCTAAAATGATAATCAGAATTGCATTATGTGCATTTCATATGCATAATTACCATGTATAACATTATTTTTTTCAATAAATAAGATTTGAAACACCTTATAGACAGTACAAAAAGTAAAAATTTAGATTATTGTGATGAAATGATATGAATGAATGCAGAAACATTTGAAATGCTAAGGTGATTACCAGAATTTAATAATGTGCACTTTTTACATGTAATATCATGTATAATCTATTCCGTTTTTTAAAATAATAAATGATTCTCAGTCTAGTGAGTATAAAGAGTTCAATTGTTGATTATTTTGATCAAATGACTTAAAATGAATCCAGAAACGATTGAAATGCCCAAGTGACAATGCTCAGAATTGCATTTTGTGTGCACTTTATATGCACAATTAACACGTATAATACAATAATTATGAATAAATAAGATATGAAATAAATTCTATACAGTATCAAGATTTTAAATGTTGATTATTGTGATGAAATTAGTAAGAATGAATCCAAAAACGGTTGAAATGTTCAAATCAGATTCAGAATTGCATTATTTGTACTTTGTATGTGTAATTATCATGTATTATCAAATATTTTTGAATAAATAAGATATGAATTATATTCTAGACAGTATAAAGAGTTTATATGTAGATTATCACGAAGAAAATGTCATAGCATGAATGCAGAAACGATTGAAATGCTGAAATGAGACTCAAAATTCCATTATGTGCATTTCATATGCATAATTACCATGTATAACATTATCTTATTCAATAAATAAGATTTGGAACACATTATAGACAGTATAAAGAGTTAAAAATTAGATTATTGTGATGAAATGACTTAGAATGATTGCAGAAACGTTTGAAATGCTCAGGTGATAATCAAAATTTAATAATGTGCACTTTTTAAGCGTAATTATCATTTATAATCTAATCCATTTTTTTAAATAATAAATGATTATCAGTCTAGTGAGTATAAAGAGTTCAAATCTTGATTATTTTGAGCAAATGACTTAAAATGAATCCAGAAACAATTGATGATGCTCAGAATTGCATTTTGTGTGCATTTTACATGCACAATTAACACGTATAATCCTACAATTATGAATAAATAAGATATGAAATATATTCTATATAGTATAAAGATTTCAAATGTTGATTATTCTGATGAAATTAGTAAGAATGAATCCAAAAACGATTGAAATGCTCAAATCAGACTTAGAATAGCATTATTTGCACTTTGTATGCATAATTATTATGTATTGTCTATCCTTTTTGAATAACTAATATATTAATAATATTCAAGAAAGTATAAAAATTTAAATTTAGATTATTATTAAGAAATGAATTAGAAATTAGAATAAATGCAGAAACTATTGAAATTCTCAAATGAGACTTAAGAATTGCATTATGTGCATTTCATATGCATAATTATCATGTAAAATACAATCCTTTTTCAACAAATAAGACATGAAACATATTCTAGACAATATAAAGAGTTAAAATGTAGATTATTGTGAAGAAATGACATAGAATGAATCCAGAAACGATTCAAATGCTCAAATGAGACTCATAATTGCATTATTTGCATTTTGTATGCGTAATTATCTTGTAGTATCCCACCTTTTTGAATAAATAATCTATGAATTATATTCCAGACAGCATAAAGATTTTAAATGTAGATTATTGCGATGACATGACTTAGAAAGAGTCAAGAAAGGTTTGAAATGCTCAAATGAGACTCAGATTTGCATTATTACTACTTTGTATGCGTAATTATCATGTATTATCAAATATTTCTGAATAAATAAGATATGAATTATAGTCTAGACAGTATAAAGAGTTTATATGTAGATTATTGCGAAGAAAATGTCTTAGAATGCAGAAACGATTGAAATGCTAAAATGAGACTCAGAATTGCATTATGTGCATTTCATATGCATAATTACCATGTATAACATTATCTTTTTTAATAAATAATATTTGGAACACATTATGGACAGCATAAAGACTTAAAAATAAGATTATTGTGATCAAATGACTTAGACTGAATGCAGAAACATTTGAAATGCTCAGGTGATAATCAGAATTTAATAATGTGCACTTTTTTACGCATACTTATCATGTATAATCTAATCCGTTTTTTCAAATAATAAATGATTCTCTGTCTAGTGAGTATAAAGAGTTCAAATTTTGATAATTTTGATCAAATGACTTAAAATGAATCAAGAAACGATTGAAATGCCCCAGTGATGATACTCAGAATTGCATTTTGTGTGTACTTTATATGCACAATTAACACGTATAATTCCATAATTACGAATAAATAAGATATGAAACATATTCTATATAGTATAAAGATTTTAAATGTTGATTATTGTGATCAAATTAGCAAGAATAAATCCAAAAACGTTTGAAATGCTAAAATGAGACTCAGAATTGAATTATTTGAACTTTGTATGCGTAATTATCATGTATTATTAAATATTTTTGAATAAATAAGATATGAATTATATTCTAGACAGTATAAAGAGTTTATATGTAAATTATTGCGAAGAAAATGTCTTTGCATGAATGCAGAAACGATTGAAATGCTGAAATGAGACTCAGAAACTATGTGCATTTCATATGCATAATTACCATGTATAACATTATCTTTTTCAATAAATAAGATTTGGAACACATTATTGACAGTATAAAGAGTTAAAAAAATAGATTATTGTGATGAAATGACTTAAAATGAATGCAGAAGCATTTGAAATGCTCAGGTGATAATCAGAATTTAATAATGTGCACTTTTTATGCATAATTATCTTGTAGAATCTAATCCGTTTTTTGAAATAATAAATGATTCTCTGTGTAGCAAGTATAAGGAGTTCAAATGTTGATTATTTTGATCAAATGATATAAAATAAATCCAGAAACGATTGAAATGCCCAAGTGATGATGCTCAGAATTGCATTTTGTGTGCACTTTCTTTGCACAATTAACACGTACAATCCAAAAATTACGATTAAATAAGATAGGAAATATATTCTATATAGAATAAAGATTTTAAATGTTGATTATTGTGATGAAATTAGTCGGAATGAATCCAAAAACGATTGAAATGCTCAAATGAGACTCATAATTGCATTATTTGTACTTTGTATGCGTAATTATCATGTATTATCTAATATAGTTGAATAAATAAGATATGAATTATATTCTAGACAGTATAAAGAATTTATATGTAAATTATTGCGAAGAAAATGTCTTTGCATGAATGCAGAAACGATTGAAATGCTGAAACGAGACTCAAAAACTATGTGCATTTCATATGCATAATTACCATGTATAACATTATCTTTTTCAATAAAGAAGATTTGGAACACATTATTGACAGTATAAAGAGTTAAAAAAATAGATTATTGTGATGAAATGACTTAAAATGAATGCAGAAACATTTGAAATGCTCAGGTGATAATCAGAATTTAATAATGTGCACTTTTTATGCATAATTATCTGTTGGAATTGTGTTCTAAAAGTCATCTTATGGTGATTACTTTTATATGTTATATTTATGAATTGGATGTTATTACATTTTGTTCCATGAGTTTATATTCGTATTTAGAAGTGTTCAAGAAGATGCTCTTGGTCTTGAACCGCAGAACTCTAAATAAAATGAATATATATCTCTAAAATGTTCACAGGTCTTGGATATTAGCAGGAACACTAATATGCCATACAAGACTGTCGTGTTGATTAAAAGTACGTTGTAGTTCTGTAAATGTTGATAAAGGATTATCATTTAATAACATGAGTATATGAAAAGTTTCATATATTGAACAGACCTAATTGATAAAAATATTATATGGATTGTGTTTGTGTCATTAATATTTTTGCCGTGTCATTAATTCTAAGATTGATATGATATATTTTCATATAAGAAATATGCAACGTGATTATTACTTAAAGCCATTTGAAGCTTGTGGTGATAAAAGTAATAGTTCTTTGTATATAACTTGTGTAGGATGGAAATATATATGTCAATAGCTAATTGCCACTCATGAATTGAGGAATGATATTATAAAGGGCCCCTTGGTAAAGTAAGATTATAAATGGATCCAATATAACTGAAGTGCAGTTATAATTATATAATCATACTTATTGGAGACCAAGAAAAGATTATAATACGAAGATGACACAATCCTACTTTGTATAATAATCATAATATCATATGGCAAGGAATAGACACAAGTAATGTTAATAACATTACTAGAAGGATCGTGTTTCGTAAAAGGATTTGCTAAACATCTATATTATTTGGGTAGCTGTAATGTATGCTAGAGTACCGCTTACAGTTTATGGAATAAAATATTTTATTCCATTGCCAACATAATATGGATCCTCAATATAGGTCACACCAACTGAATGGGAAACAAAAAATATATTTTCTATGTACAAGGTTTCATGTTGTATGAAACAAAGTGTACAAATAGAAAATTATATCACATGACGTGATTAACTAGCAAGGAATAAATTTATTGATATGTGAATATTATGAGTATAATATGTGTTTCACATAATATAATAATATATGAATATTATTATAGATAATAATATATGAATATTATTATAGAGTGCATAAATTTATTTAAAGCCCAAGCCCAATTATTTTAACAAATGAAGAGAGAAAGAAGGCTTTAAATTCGGGTCAGAATTTGAGCCAACTTTAAACTGACAATTAGTATAGCAAATGATAACCAAATTGGACAAATGATATATGAAAATTGTAGCCCTGGAAGTGTAGAATCCAATGGTTCAAGTTTCATGTCGTTTGGAGTTTCCTACAGAGCGTTATCAATGTTTTAGTGCTGCAACATCAGAAATTAAAGTGCTGTTTTAATTTCTGATTAGTGGCTTTGAATGCTATACGAATTTGAAAGGTTTATTCTGATGTTTTAAAGGTAAAACAGCTCAGAAAATTTGAACACAAGTAAGTCTTCATGTGTTGAAGCTTTGGCTTTCTCTTCCTCAAAATATTTGTTAAAATATTCTATCGATTAAGCAATCGATCAAGACACGGGAGGTGGAGCTAGGTGTTGACGGGGAGTTCGCTAGCACGGATTCAACTGTCATTCTTGTTTCGGATTCAAGGTGAACCGAAGAGGAATAAAGCTTCCTTAGAGACCATAGGTATGGCTCAACAATCCTTATTATAGGAATAGATATGATTGTGATGCAAATATAATATAGGAAAGTTAGCGATAATAAGAACGATCTTAGATGTTATCGGTTAATAAAATTTTTAAAATTACCCGATTCGCATCATGAAATCCTTCATTATCTTGTAGAATCTAATCCGTTTTTTGAAATAATAAATGATTCTCTGTGTAGCAAGTATAAGGAGTTCAAATGTTGATTATTTTGATCAAATGACATAAAATGAATCCAGAAACGATTGAAATGCCCAAGTGATGATGCTCAGAATTGCATTTTGTGTGCACTTTCTTTGCACAATTAACACGTACAATCCAAAAATTACGATTAAATAAGATAGGAAATATATTCTATATAGAATAAAGATTTTAAATGTTGATTATTGTGATTAAATTAGTCGGAATGAATCCAAAAACGATTGAAATGCTCAAATGAGACTCATAATTGCATTATTTGTACTTTGTATGCGTAATTATCATGTATTATCTAATATAGTCGAATAAATAAGATATGAATTATATTCTTGACAGTATAAAGAGTTTATATGTAGATTATTGCGAAGAAAATGTCTTAGCATGAATGCAGAAACGATTGAAATGCTAAAATGAGACTCCGAATTAAATTATGTGCATTTCATATGCATAATTACCATATATAACATAATCTTTTTCAATAAATAATATTTGGAACACATTATAGACAGCATAAAGAGTTAAAATAAGATTATTGAGATGAAATGACTTAGAATAAATGCAGAAACATTTGAAATGCTCAGGTGATAATCAGAATTTAATAATGTGCACTTTTTACGCGCAATTATCATGTACAATCTAATCCGTTTTTTGAAATAATAAATGATTCTCAGTCTAGCAAGTATAAAGAGTTGAAATGTTGATTATTTTGATTAAATGACTTAAAATGAATCCAGAAACGATTGAAATGCCCAAGTAATAATGCTCAGAATTGCATTTTGTGGGCACTTTATATGTACAATTAACACGTATAATCCAAAAATTATAAATAAATTAGATACGAAATATATTCTTTATTGAATAAAGATTTTAAATGTTGTTTATTGTGAAGAAATTAGTAAGAATGAATCCAAAAACGATTGAAATCCTCAAATAAAACTCAGAATTGCATTATTTGAACTTTGTATGCGTAATTATCATGTATTATCAAATATTTTTGAATAAATAAGTTTTGAATTATATTCTAGACAGTATAAAGGGTTTATATATAGATTATTGCGAAGAAAATGTCTTATCATGAATGCAGAAACGATTGAAATGCTGAAATAAGACTCAGAATTGCTTTATGTGCATTTCATATGCATAATTACCATGTATAACATTATCTTTTTCAATAAATAAGATTTGGAACACATTATAGACAGTATAAAGAGTTAAAAAATTGATTATTGTGATGAAATGACTTATAATGAATGCAGAAACATTTGAAATGCTCAGGTGATAATCAGAATTTAATAATGTGCACTTTTTACGCGTAATTATCATGTATAATCTAATCTGTTTTTTGAAATAATAAATGATTCTCTGTCTAGTGAGTATAAAGAGTTCAAATGTTGATTATTTTGATCAAATGACTTGAAATGAATTCAGAAACGATTGAAATGCCCAAGTGATGATGCTCAGAATTGCATTTGTGTGCACTTTATATGCACAATTAACTCGTATAATCCAAAAATTATGAATAAATAAGATAGGAAATATATTATATATAGAATAAAGATTTTAAATGTTGATTATTGTGATGAAATTAGTAGGAATGAATCCAAAAACGATTGAAATGCTCAAATGAGACTCATAATTGCATTATTTGTACTTTGTATGCGTAATTATCATGTATTATCTAATATAGTTGAATAAATAAGATTTGAATTATATTCTTGACAGTATAAAGAGTTTATATGTAGATTATTGCTATGAAAATATGTTAGCATGAATACAGAAACGATTGAAATGTTCGAATGAGACTAAGAATTGCATTATGTGCAATTCACATTCATAATCACCATGTATAACATTATCTTATTAAATAAATAAGATTTGTAACAAATTATAGACAGTATATAAAGTTAAAAATTAGATTATTGTGATGAAATGACTTAGCATGAATGCAGAAACATTTGAAATGCTCAGGTGATAATCAGAATTTAATAATGTGCACTTTTTACGCATACTTATCATGTATAATCTAATCCCTTTTTTCAAATAATAAATTATTCTCAATCTAGTGAGTATAAAGAGTTCAAATGTGGATTATTTTAATCAAATGACTTAAAATGAATCAAGAAACAATTGAAATACCCAAGTGAAGATGCTCAGAATTGCATTTTGTGTGCACTTTATATGCACAATTAACACGTATAATTCCATAATTACGAATAAATAAGATATGAAACATATTCTTTATAGTATAAAGATATTAAATGTTGATTTTTGTGATCAAATTAGCAAGAATAAATCCACAAAGGTTTGAAATGCTCAAATGAGACTCCGAATTGCATTATTTCTATTTTTTATGCGTAATTATCATGTATTATCAAATATTTTTGAAAAAATAAGATATGAATTATATTCTTGACAGTATAAAGAGTTTATATGTAGATTATTGCGAAGAAAATGTCTTAGCATGAATGCAGAAATGATTGAAATGCTGAAATGAGACTCAGAAACTATGTGCATTTCATATGCATAATTACCATTTATAACATTATCTTTTTCAATAAATAAGATTTGGAACACATTATAGACAGTATAAAGAGTTAAAAGATAGATTATTGTGATGAAATGACTTAAAATGAATGCAGAAACATTTAAAATGCTCTGGTGATGATCAGAATTAATAATGTGCACTTTTTACGCGTAATTATCATGTATAATCTAATCCGTTTTTTGAAATAATAAATGATTCTCAGTTTAGTGAGTATAAAGAGTTCAAATGTTGATTATTTTGATCAAATGACTTAAAATGAATTCAGAAACGATTGAAATGCCCAAGTGATGATTCTCAGAATTGCATTTTGTGTGCACTTTATATGCACAATTAACACGTATAATCCAAAAATTATGAATAAATAAGATATGAAATATATTCTATATAGAATAAAGATTTTAAATGTTTATTATTATGATGAAATTAGTAGGAATGAATCCAAAAACGATTGAAATGCTCAAATGACACTCAGAATTGCATTATTTGAACTTTGTACTCGTAATTATCATGTATTATCAAATATTTTTGAATAAATAAGATATGGATTATATTCTAGACAGTATAAAGAGTTTATATGTAGATTTATTGCGAAGAAAATGTCTTAGCATGAATGCAGAAACGACTGAAATGCTGAAATGAGACTCAGAATTGCATTATGTGCATTTCATATGCATAATTACCATGTATAACATTATCTTTTTCAATAAATAAGATTTGGAACACATTATAGACAGTATAAAGAGTTAAAAATTAGATTGTTGTGATGAAATGACTTAGAAGGAATGCAGAAACATTTGAAATGCTCAGGTGATAATCAGAATTTAATAATGTGCACTTTTTACGCGTAATTACCATGTATAATCCAATATTTATGAATAAATAAGTTATGAAATATATTCTATACAGTATAATAAAGTTTAAATGTAGATTATTATGATGAAACGAGTAAGAATGAATACAGAACCGATTGAAATGCTCAAATGATACTCAGAATTGCATTTTTTGCAATTTATATGCGCAATAACCATGCATAATACAATCTTTTTTAATAAATAACATACAAAACATATTCTACACAGTATAAAGAGTTTAAATGTAGATTATTGCGAAGAAATGACTTAGAACGAATCCATAAACGATTGAAATGCTCAAGTGATGCTCAGAATTGCATTGTGTGCACTTTATACGCACAATTAATATGTATAATCCAATCTTTATCAATAAATAAGATTTGAAATAAATTCTATACAGTATAAAAAGTTTAAATATTGATTATTGTGATGAAATGAGTAAAAATGAATACATAAACGATTGAAATGCTCAAATGAGACTCAGAATTTCATTATTAGTAATTTGTATGCATAATTATCTTGTATTATCTATCCTTTTTGAATAAATTATATATTAATAATATTCTAGACAGTATAAAGAGTTTAAATGTAGATTATTATTATGAAATGACTTAGAAATTAGAATAAATGACTTAAAATTAGACTCAGAATTGCATTATTTGCACTTTGTATGCATAATTATCATGTAGTATCCAACCTTTTTGAATGAATAATCTATGAATTATATTCAAGACAGCATAAAGATTTTAAATGTAGATTATTGCGATGAAATGACTCAGAATGAATCCACAAAGGTTTGAAATGCTCAAATGAGACTCAGAATTGCATTATTTCTACTTTCTATGCGTAATTATCATGTATTATCAAATATTTTTGAATAAATAAGATATGAATTATATTCTTGACAGTATAAAGAGTTTATATGTAGATTATTGCGAAGAAAATGTCTTAGCATGAATGCAGAAACGATTGAAATTCTCAAATGAGTTTATAAATAAATTCACTATGTGCATTTCATATGCATAATTACCATGTATAACATTATCTTTTTCAACAAATAAGACATGAAACTTATTCTAGACAGTATAAAGAGTTAAAAATTAGATTATTGTGATGAAATGACTTAGAATGAATGCAGAAACATTTGAAATGCTCAGGTGATAATCAGAATTTAGTAATGTGCACTATTTATGTGCAATTATCATGTATAATCTAATCCGTTTTTTCAAATAATAAATGATTCTCAGTCTAGTGAGTATAAAGAGTTCAAATGTTGATTACTTTGATCAAATGACTTAAAATGAATCCAGAAACGATTGAAATGCCCAAGTGATGATACTCAGAATTGAATTTTGTGTGCACTTTATATGCACAATTAACACGTATAATCCAAAAATTATGAATAAATAAAATATGAAATATATTCTATATAGAATAAAGATTTTAAATGTTGATTATTGTGATGAAATTAGTTAGAATGAATCCAAAAACGATTGAAATGCTCAAATGAAACTCAGAATTGCATTATTTGAACTTTGTATGCGTAATTATCATGTATTATCAAATATTTTTGAATAAATAAGTTATGAATTATATTCTAGACAGTATAAAGAGTTTATATGTAGATTATTGCGAAGAAAATGTCTTAGCATGAATGCAGAAACGATTGAAATGCTCAAAGGAGACTCAGAATTGAATTATGTGCAATACATATGCATAATTATACCATGTATAATACAATGCTTTTCAACACATAAGACATGAAACTTATTCTAGGCAATATAAAGAGTTAAAATATAGATTATTGTGAATAAATGACTTAGAATGAATCCATAAACGATTCAAATGCTCAAATGACACTCAGAATTGCATTATTTGCAATTTGTATGCGAAATTATCATGTAGTATCCAATCTTTTTGAATAAATAATCTATGAATTATATTCAAGACAGTATAAAGATTTTAAATGGAGATTATTGCGATGAAATGACTTAGAATGAATCCAGACATGTTTGAAATGCTCAAATGAGATTCAGAATTGCATTATTACTATTTTGTATGCGTAATTATCATGTATTATCAAATATTTTTGAATAAATAAGATATGAATTATAGTCTAGACAGTATAAAAAGTTTATATGTAGATTATTGTGAAGAAAATATCTTAGCATGAATTCAAAAACGATTGAAATGCTAAAATGATACTCAGAATTGCATTATGTGCATTTCATATACATAATTACCATGTATAACATTATCTTTTTCAATAAATAAGATTTGGAACACATTATAGACAGTATAAAGAGTTAAAAATTAGATTATTGTGATGAAATGACTTAGAATGAATGCAGAAACATTTGAAATGCTCAGGTGATAATCAGAATTTAATAATGTGCAATTTTTACGCGTAATTATCATGTATAATCTAATCCGTTTTTTGAAATAATAAATGATTCTCAGTCTACTGAGTATAAAGAGTTCAAATGTTGATTATTTTGATCAAATGACTTGCAATAAATCCAGAAACGATTGAAATGCCCAAGTGATGATGCTCAGAATTGCATTTTGTGTGCACTTTATATGCACAATTAACACGTATAATCCAATAATTATCCAATATTTATGAATAAATATGGTATGAAATATATTCTTGACAGTATAAAGAGTTTGAATGTTGATTATTGTGATGAAATGACCTAAAATGAATATAAAAACGATTGAAATGCACAAATGAGACTCAGAATTGCATTGTTTGCACTTTGTATGCGTAATTATCAAATATTATCCGATATTTTTGAAGAAATAAAATATGAATTATATTCTAGACAATATAAAGAGTTTAAATGTAGATTATTGTGAAGAAATGATTTAGAAGGAATACAAAAACGATTAAAATGTTCAAATAGACTCAAAATTGCATTATGTGCATTTCGTATGCATAATTATCATGTATAATACAACCCTTTTCAATAAATAAGATATGAAATATATTCTAGACAATATAAAGAGTTAAAATATAGATTATTGTGATGAAGTGACTGAGAATGAATGCATAAACGATTGAAATGCTCGAATGATACACAAAATTGTATTATGTGCATTTTGTACGCGTAATTACCATGTATAATCTAATCTTTTCGAATAAATAATATATGAATCTTAGTCTTAACTTTATAAATAGTTTAAATGTTGATTATTGTGATGAAATGAGTAAGAATGAATCCAGAAACGATTGAAATGCTCAAATGATACTAAGAATTGCATTATTTGCACTTTATATGTGTAATTATCATGTATTATCCAATCTTTTTGAATAAATAAGATATGAATCATATTTTAGATAGTACAAAAAGTTTAATTGTAGATTATTATGATGAAATGAGTAAGAATGAATCCAGAAATGATTGAAATGCTCAAATGATACTCACAATTGCATTTTTTGCAATTTATATTTCGTAATTACCATGCATAATACAATCTTTTGAATAAATAATATACGAAACATATTCTACACAGTATAAAGAGTTTAAATGTAGATTATTGCTGTGAAATGATTTAGAATGAATCCATAAACGATTGAAATGCTCAAATGATACTAAGAATTGCATTATTTGCACTTTATATACGTAATTATCATGTATAATCCTATATTTTTGAATAAACAAGATATGAATTCTAGTCCGGACAGTATTAGAGTTTAAATGTAGATTATTTTGACGAAATTAGTTAGAATGGCTCCAAAAACGATTGAAATGTTCAAATGATATCTCAGAATTATATTATTTGCACTTTATATGCATAATTATCTTGTATAATCCAATATTTTTGAATAAGCAAGATATGAATCCTAGTCCGGACAGTATTAAGAGTTTTAAAGTAAATTATTTTGAGAAAATGACTTTGCGTAATTACCCTGTATAATTCTATATTTTTGAATAAACAAGATGTAAATTTTAGTCTCGAAAGTATAAAAAGTTTAAATGACGATTATTGTGATGAAATAACTTAAAAATGAAAACATAAACGATTGAAATGCTAAAATGATACTGAGAATTGTATTGTCTTTATATGCATAATTACTATGTACTATTCAGTCTTTATAAATAAACGAGATATGGATTTTATTACAGTATAAAAAGTGTAATCTAAGATTATCGTGAGAAATGACTTAACCAGTGGCAAATCAATTCCATCCTGGCACCCTTCCGAATTACATAACGGCGCCAAGCTCAGACGCACTTTCTCTCTACTCTCTCCTCAAATGGCGCCACCACCAGACCACCGCCGTCCGATCAAGCGCGCGGCCATCTCCGACCAACAGAGGAGGCGCGAGGTGGCGCTGCGCCTCCAGGCCGACCGCCGCTCCGACGCGCAGAACCGCGCGAGGCAGCTCGCCTCGTCTGTCCTCTCTCTGGGACCCGAGCCTGCAACGGAGCCTGAGGTGGAACCGGAGCAGGAGATGTCAGAGGCGTCGGGTCAGTTGGCGGGTCGATCGGACTTCGACCCGGTTCGTGCTGCTAGGTTAAGAGGGCCTGAGGTCAGGAAATGGTTCGCTAGACAGCTTATGCTGCCTGAATGGATGGTTGATGTGCCCCCTTCGCTTGATCGTGATTGGTATAAGTCTGATCTCTACTTAATTATTACTACAATTTGTAAATATTGAAATTTGTTTATCTGAAACCAGTAGTGTATATTGTATTCTGATTTCTACAGTTCTACTTAGTTACTGGTATAAAGCTTCATTGTGTTTACTGTCTTACTGAAACTTTTATTTAAATTGATATGATTTTCTATTTTTTAAGGCATTGTTAATTTCTCAAAAGATAACTTATTGATATTTTTCAAGGCATTGTTAATTTCCGAAAAGCTAACTTGTCTAGAAACAGCTATTCACAATTTTTTTTTTTTAAGATAAATATAAGTTCCAGGTTTTGCAGCCAGCCCTATTATCACTCCAAAAGGAACAAGCCAAAAATAAATGACAATGCATGTGGCCTTTTGACGCAGCGGTAAGAGCATTAGGCTGACCTCAAAGGGGGCATTTGGCAACGCCATAGATTAGTGAGATCAAGGATTAAAGTTAGGTACATTTTACGCAAATTTGTTAACTTCTAGGTTAACAAATTAGCTTATTAACCTAGATGTTAGGCTAACCTCATGCATGCCAAATGTCCCCAGAGGTCAAGGGTTCAAGCCCTAGCATACATCTTTAATTTATGAAAAAGTTGGACGGCAAAGACCTCCCTCTTTCTTTAATAAAATAAAATAAAGTTGGAATATGTAGTGCATATGCTATAATGTTTTCCAATGTCTCTCCTGTTAGTTTCAATTTATTTAATTAGATATTTGAACAGAACCCAGCTATTCACCATGTGTATCAGAACGAAAAGTGAATTTCTAGATTTCACATATCACGTAGTGAAGTGGGAACTACTGACAAAATGCAATTAGAACAATTCTGACTGTTTATCCAGGTATGTATTTCCAAGACCATCTGGTAAAAGGTGTTTTGTTGTTTCTTCAAATGGTACAACCATTAGTAGGCTTCGTAATGGTTCTATACTTCATCGATTCCCTTCTAATTTGCCTAATGGGGCTAGAGCAAAAGATGTTTCGGGGCCTGCTAGCTCTTATTCCATTCTTGACTGCATATTTCATGAGGTGAGGTCACATTTCTGTTCTTTGGTTTGGCCCAATAGTAACCCTGTTTGGCATGGTTATGTTGCTTGATGAGATTTTACATTGCTAAAGGTTTTTTAATATCAAAATTAAGTAGTCCATACCACCATATAATGGAACAAAACTACAATTTCCAAGGAATGGGTTTTGTTCGATTTCATGGATGCTATTCTGAAAATATGTCAATTTCTTTTTTCTTTATTTTTATGTTGAATTTTCTACTTAAACTTGGGCAACCTATGTTGGTAGCCAGCATTTGTTTTCTGGCGTCTCCTGAATTCACGGAGACATGAATTCTGAACATATGTATCTTTTTGAAGTTAGTTTGTGTAATGGTTGTATTTTATATATACAAGGTGCACTTTGCATGGTTAAGTTGCAAGTACTGAAAGAAAGTTATCAGATCATATGTCCATTCCTCACAAGGTATTGTGTTTTACATTTAGTCATAAGATGTTTGTTAAAGTTTCTAGGTTCTGCATGCAAAAGTTTCCTTGTTCTGCAATTCTGCATTTTTATTTTCTTTTTGTGAATATTTTCAGCCTGATGAGACGTACTATGTGATTGATATGGTTTGTTGGAGAGGGTACTCTTTGTATGATTGCACTGCAGAGTTTAGGTTCTTTTGGCTGAACTCCAAGCTCAGCGAAACGGGTGCATCTGACCCACCATCTCAGTACCATCGGTACAGATTCAATGTTGTACAGATATACGAGTGTAACTTGGCCGGTCTTCAAGCTTCTTATTCGGGACAAGTGCCATATGTCAAAGATGGGTTGCTGTTTTTTAACAAGTAAGACATCTCTCGTTCTTGTTTATTATTTTTATTTTATTTTATAATTTTCAAATTTCCACACCATAAAGAGTTCTACTTGTATTGTGCAAGTCCCAGATTGTGTATTGGCAATCACACTCCTTGTCTATTCAATGTTAAGAATTTCGATTTTTATAATTAGCTTCCAAATTTCAGAAACTTGCTCCAGTCCATAGTCTGTACCGCCAGTATAGACAGTGGTACTGAAAATACATGATCTGGCAGGGTTTTCATTATAATGCAATGTCAGATCATGAAATTTCCATCAGATGGTTTTGTAGTTCGAGATTAGATATTTTCCTGATTGCTACTGCAAATTAAAATACTTATTATTGCATCATTACAAAAAAAAAAAATATATGTCCAATGAAATATATTGATCGCGCCTTGCAACAGTATTTTCACTTTATTTTGTTTTTGGTAATTTTTATATAGGCATGCACATTACCAAGCTGGAAACACACCTCTAGCATTAGTATGGAAAGATAATGTTTGTAGCCAGTATGTTCTCGACACTGATAGCAAAGGACAAATTCCTTCTCAGCAGCAGGTACAAAAGAATATATATATATTTTTTTGCTATTTTACTGATCCTTTTGTCGGGAATTATTTTCATTTGAGGCATAGATAAATGTTCCGACTATCCTACCCTATGGCATATTATATTCCCCAAATAGATGCCATATTAGTCCTTTTGTATGAATGCATAAACCCCAATAAAAACACAGAACTAACGAAAAGTGAACAATGAACTGTTAATCTAACTATACGGTGCTTGTTTGCTTATGTGAAATCACATAAATTAGGTTGTATTGGAGTTGCAAAATGACGGGAATTTGACTACATCTGATGACCCTCCTGTTGCACTTGGTTCCTTAAGTAGAGACTTGATTGCTCAGGTCCTTTTAAGTTACTCCTGTACATAATATCTTCTTTTAAGCAATAGTTAGATGTGGAGAGAGCATAGAATCAATCAAAAACCATAAAGTTCTGACTATCCTACCCAATGTGATTTTGTATAATGTTGCTTAAATATTGTTGGCCAGCTGATTTTGTATTTAGACCTAACTGGCTTGGTATATTCTCATCCCAAATGCATCTATGTACACATGAGTTAGTAAATTTTTTTTATGATGAGCCCAGATCATGGTAACTTAGAATACCAAACATTCTAAGATTTTTTTATGATAGCTAGTTGAGCAACATTAAATTTTTGTAGTATCATTTTGAAGTATACAACTACAACCTGAATTGGACCCATTTGTTCAGTCAGGTTTACGGGTTGGAAATCTTGTTCGTGTTGCTATTAAAGATGAGAGAATGAGGCTTGTAGATGGAAAGTTAGATCTTGGGGAACTACAATTGGTTGGCAAAACTAATCATTCACGTGCTTTTGCTGATACCTACTCCAAAGTAAGGCATCCTTCACCGGTACAAAACTAGCAGTTTCTGGATTACATATATACCTGTGTAATTCAGTTGTTACTGTAACTTTAACAATTGCACATATGCCATTATATCCCTCATTTTCTATTTATTCTAAAATTAAATCTCTCATTTTCTGTTCTTTATTCTATTTTTTTGTGGTTTTAATTTCTGACTAGCAGCTGCACAATACAATTGAACAATTAATTTTTACAACTGCAATGAAATCAGCTTGGGACGATATATCCAGTCCGGTCATGCACTCCTACTTTTTATCTGTTTTTTTACCCAGTACGTTTATTAACAGGACTACAAATATTAAAATCAATTCTAATTCAGGGTTTAAACTAATTACACAGGTATTGTTCCAGCATGCAGCTCGGCATGCACCTCTCAGGATTGAAGATTTAGTTGCATCAATCCAGTCTAATTCTTCTATGGACAATTCACAAGCATTAGATGTTGAAATGGAAGGCTAAAAGTACTAAGTAATTGTTGATGTTTATTGCCGTGAACGTGTGACATCTTAAAGCAAAATGGTGCATTTTAAGTCCAGAATCTCATAGTGCTAAGCGTTATCTTTTAAAAAAGTACTTTGCTTGGTTTTCCACAACTCTGCTGAAGTGGTGTATTAAATTACCTCTGTAAAGAAGGAAACCATTCTAAATTAATATTTATCAAGTAAAAAGAATGGTCTATTTAAATGAAATATTATCAGGTTGCAAGTCATTGCAATGCAGGAAATGTAGCACCTGAATGCATTTAATTATTATTTATTATTGTTTTTTTGTGTGTGATGAGTTGTGCTAAGAGGCACATGTATTTGTATCCTCTCGAGGTTTGGAATTTTTAGGGAGTTGATGTGCTTACTTTTCAATTTTTGTAATGATAAGGCTTGTATTTGTCAAGGAAGTTGATGAGAATATTTCAAGCATGTGTCAAGAAAGTATTTATGTGCAGTATGTCTAAGAGTAGATATTTAATTACAGTAACACAACAACTTAAACTAGTTTTACGATTATGCTGACATAATAATTTAGTTAAAGCGTGCATGATTCCATTATATTTATTTTAAGTACATAAATGTTACTAATTTTTTATTGTTCGATAAATTGTTTGTTTATCATGTTTGAAGTAACATTATAAGAACAATACTGGTTGTGCTCTAGCTGGACTAACTCGCAGGTGACTGTGACAGTGTGACCTCGAGATGTTGACGCCAGTAACTTCTAGTGATTGGACGAAATTATTATTTATAGTGTTAAACATTGAAATTTAAAAAATTAGTGTTAAACATTAATATAAGATAATAATTAGACCTCATGGGCATGGAGCAAATAAAAGAGAGAAAAAATAATACCTCACGGGCACCATATTGCATCTTGGTAGAATGTGCGGAAATTTGTCTCTTTTAGATCGGAGCTGACAAGCGCAATCAGTTATATTATTGTGACGATAATACCCTTCTACTCTTTTTCTCTGATATCGGACCCACTAAATTACTTGTTTCCTTCCGATTTTTCCTTGAGGAAGATTTTAGAAGGGTAATATAGTATATGCTGTTTTCAATCTGGAATGGTAACGAAATGTGTAGTTTTTAATCGCCTTCAAAATCGGTCAGTAATAAACAAATTAACTGAGCAATTTGTCTCTTTGTACTATACCGTCCTTGACATATTGACTCAACATTACTCGGGAATAGGGCTGTCAACGGTACGCCGTTTGCCGTTATGCCGTTTCGTTTAACTGAAATGGAACGATAAATGACATCAGAAATTGTATCGTATTCTTAACAAGACAGTATGTTGCACAGTTGCTTATACCTTTATCAGCAAATAAAATATTGAAATTGGTTATTTCAATAGAAAATGGTAAGTGGAAAAGTTAATGGAACAGAAATCTGTTTCGTTCAAACGGAACGACAACAACATATCGCTATTTTGTAATTTTTGACCACGTTTGACACCCCTATTCGGGAACGGAAAGTGATTCGGACACCACTGAAAAATAATACAACACCACCAAAACCTGTTCAAATACCAAAATACTCTCCACTCCACTATAAGAAAATAAATTAAGAATTTTCATATTGTCCCCAGAAAAACTAAGATGAACAATCACAATTTATACTTAAGTTTTAGGACAGAATATTCATAAATGGTATAATCAAACCTAAAAAGCCAACCTAGAATATTAGAGATAAAAAGTCATTTAGAAATTAAGAATAGACCTCTAATAGTTCTAAAAATCTCATAGATATTTAATTTCTAAATGATTTTTTATCTTGAATTAAATATCTATGAGATTTTTAGAACTATTAGAGGTCTATTCTTAATTTCTAAATGATATTTTATCTCGAATATTCTAGGTTGGCTTTTTAGGTTTGATTATTTCATCTTAGTTTTTTTGGGACAATATGAGATTCCTAATTTATTTTCTTACAGTGGAGTGGAGGGTATTTTGGATTTGATCAGGTTTTGGCGGTGTTAGTATCACTTTTCAGCGGTGTCCGAATCACTTCCCAGCGGAGTCGCAAGAAGAGGGCCTCCCAAAAAGTAAGAGGGCAGTCGGCGAGAAGACGAGGACGTCGGAGAGGGTAGACAGTAGACTAGACTAGACTTGGACCGGATGTCTCGCCTGAAAATCTCTCGGTATATTCCTTTCTTTTTTTTTTTTTTAAGCTTTTTCTTGGATTATTTCTACTATCTAGTGCGTCTTGAATTGAAGGTTTTGTGCTTATGCTTGTAATTTTTCTACCTGAGTAGATATCTACAAAACTTTTTCTATCTGCTGAATTAATTTTTTTTTCTTGTTTACACGAAAATATTTGTGCACCTGGGTGGATCTAACCGATATCAAATTGTCCCGGATTGTTAAAAATAATAAATAATTCGGGGAAAGTGTGGAGGTTAAGATCAAACAATAAAAAAAATGTGAGTATAGTTGACTGCTCAATTTTAGGACGCTGCTAGGAGATGGGAGATGATGTATACCAGACAAATGAAGCAGGAAATCGAGTTGCTAGCTCTCCGATTTAGTCAGATTAATAAAAGTGTCGAAGCAAGAAAGGATATTGATCAGAGACGAGATATGGAATATCAAAGAAATCTGTATGTTCTCATTCCTTTTGATTTGTTTGGTCTTTATTCAATGTTATATCCTTTGGTTCATTCAAATAATTTTTATTAATCTTCACTATGCAGTGCGGAGATCGTTGATAGACATTTGTCAGCCATCCAGTGGGATCATGAACAGAGGTCCTGCATAATGGAGAGAAAATTATGGGATGACGCAGCTGCACTTGAGGAGGCTAAGAAATTGGAGATGGCTCAGATTGAAGAACAATTAAGAAAGGAGAGAGCGCAGAAAGATGAAGAGGTTTGTTCCCAAGTAGTTTGTATTCTTAGTTTCTTACACACTGCATTCATTTTGTTGGATCAGACATATATTCAACCCCCTTTCAGCTGTTAGAATTAAAGCCTAAATTAGTGAAACAGTTAATCGACTGACTGCCTTGACTTGTTTATTGATCCAATCCAATGATTTTTATGTAAAGAAGTGGGTGTAGCTGTTGTGTTTGTTCACTGTGTGCTCGTGAGGGGTTTTCAAATTCATAGGTCTGGAGTATTTTTTTTGGATGTTTGTCCAATTTGCGCCAGG
The DNA here is from genome assembly GCA_028095005.1 of Rhynchospora pubera. Classification (NCBI taxonomy): domain Eukaryota; kingdom Viridiplantae; phylum Streptophyta; class Magnoliopsida; order Poales; family Cyperaceae; genus Rhynchospora; species Rhynchospora pubera. The sequence goes on from CM051460.1 coordinate 285,373,157, forward strand.
TAATCTTTGGTTTTCAGGCACAGTAGATCAATTTATAAGAAATATCAATAGTTAGAGGAAGTGGTTCTGTGCTCTTGTACTAAACATGATGTGCAGCGAGTAGTCATCAGGAGAATCTGAGTAGGGGCGCTGTGATTTTTGTTTGCCAGATGTACGGTGTGCATCGAATTTTTTTTTTTTTGGATTGCCAGTCGGTCTGTATATATATAGCTGGGGATGAATTGAAATAAGGGAGAGCTGTACCTGTGGAAATATAAATGCATACACATATAGGGATTGAACTTGATTTATTCAGTTTATAGACAGAGTTTGGTATTTTCCCTTTGAATCTTCTACATGTGTGTTTGTTTGAAATATAGAGAAACAGTTTTTGACGTGATGATCATCGAATAGCAGATCGTATTTTTTTATTTTTTTTTTGTGTGCAATGGATTGTTTCTGTAGGTAAATAAGGATGTTTTCATTTATTATTATTATTATTATTTTGGCTTTTGCCTGTGAGGTGCAGCTTATTTTGTTGGGAGGTGTAGCCTATTTTGTGCTATTTTTTTTTATTATTTGGTGCATGCTATTTTTTATTATTATTTTTTACTATTTTGTGCTATTTTTTTGTGTCTTCAATAAGCAGGGAAGGTAGAGGATGATAAAAAGAAACATACGAGTATGCATTGGCAAAGCTGATGAGGCTTGGTTGTCTTTTATTGTTTGTGAGTGTCAATGTTATAGGATGGTTTAGTACTACGCTTATTTCATGCTTTTTTCTGAGGCGTGTCAATGAATAGGTCGCGTGTCAATGAATAGGTCGTTTGTTTTCTTGTGGCATGTATCAGTTGTTCCTTCTATTATCTGTGTTATGCCTAGTTGTTGCAGTAGAGTTGTATGTATGAGCACTCTTTTGTATGCCTGGTTGTGTTTGGAGTTGTATCCTCTGGATGGTTAATAAAAACCATCCAGTGGACGTCTCACCACCTGAGCCCTCCGATTTAAATCAACGGCTGGATCTGAAATTCGTCCAAAATTTTTTTTAAAAAAAGATAAATTAGAGTATACGCTGCGTATTCTCTTCCCCTCTGTGTATCCCTTCTCTTTTTCCCTCTGCCAGTGAGCTTTTAGAGAGAAAACCTAGATTTTGTCTCTCCATTCCGATCCGTACCCTTGCTCGCTCTGGCTCCGCCTTGATCTCCTCTCGATCGCCTCTCGAAGCACCACTGCCTCCGCCTCTCGAAGTACCTCTTGATTTCCCCTATCCTCAATCGAGCACAGATACACCTCTCATTTTAATTGTGCTTATTTTCTGTTACGTAAGTGACAATTATTTCTCAGTTAAATAGATCGTATAGTAAACTTGTTTACATTCAAGTTATCATGTGGTGTGTAATTTTAATTGTGCTTATTTTAAGTTAATTAAAAAAATATCCGAATTACAGCATTAAGCTTTATATATGTAGTTTGATTCCTCCTAAAGATCAGTTACCTTTTTGGATGTAGTAGTATTTAACTAGTTTTCATGGACTTCAAAGCAAAGTAAAGATTTGTGGTGATTTTCGTGTAAGTTAGGGATTCACTGTTATTAGTGATATGTGATATGTGATATGAATATCACATATCTGAGTTGGCATTATTTCAAGTTTTTAATAACCTTTTATACTTGCAAGGTGATATCAATAGTGATATGTGATATGAATAGGTGATATCAACAGGTGATATCACATATTTTAAGTTTTGAACAAGCTTTTATACTGGCACAGCAGCTGAAAATTGTTCTCTTTTCATCAGTAAAATTTAATCACTTTTATCCTATATAGAGTGCCTTTTAGCAGTATTATAATATTTGTTGCTAATATAATATCTGTTGCTATTATAATACTTATTGGTATTGTAATATTTTGGATTTCTAATGGAAATTATAATTTCATTTGTAAGGTTAAATTGCTGACAAGTGAGAACGTAATTTTTTTTCCTTTAGGTTTATTATTTGATTGAGAAATGAAAGAAAGGGATGAGGGAAGCTGTTCCTCACCAAAGGTGTCGTACATTTGCGAAAAATGTAAATTCCCGTGTGATGTGGCAGTATCTAGATCAACATGTAATCCGGGTCGAGAATTTTATGCATGCAATTGCGTTGAAGGTAGTTATTTTCGTGAGTGGTGTGACAAAGTTCAATGTCGAGAATCTTATGGCCCAAAGCAATCGAGACGGCGTCAAGAAGCAATTAGAGATGATGACCTTTGTCGGGATTTAAAATTTATTTTGAAGACTATTATCGCGGGATTGACTAATTAAATGTGTATACGAACCATTTATTTGCTTTTTCTGTTAGAATTCTGAAATGAACTTTCTGATATTCATATATTCAGTTCAAAGCTTTTATTTTGATGGTTAGTGATATAGAAGTTTGTCAAGACCGTAATTGTGTACAGGTCTCACATTTTACACTCCACAATGACCAATCAACCAAATGTAATTCCAAGCTCAACATCATACTGTTTAATGTTTATTGTTGTCATGTAATGACATTGGTGCACGTAGTTGGTACCCATGTAATAAAACACATCATCATGTAAATTGAATGCTGTTTTCATGTACCTAGCACCCAGTACCTAAGCAACGTTTGTACATGTACCATGCATACCATCAGAAAGCAAACATGCGAAATTCCTAGCATTGTACACCATCTGTACCAGTAATCGGCCCCAACCCCAACATTAATAAATATATAAAACCAACAACACAATCTGTACCAGTAGCATTCTTTTCTCAATCAAACCCACCATCTCTACCAGTAATCAGCCCCAATTCCAATAGTCTATATCTTATTTCTTTATTGCAGAAAAGAAACTACAACAAACTCATAAAACAAAGCCAGAAAATAATAGGAAAAGGAAAAAAACAACATCCAAGCAAATTCAAAATTTAACTCCACGCATTGATTCATCCCAGCCTTCTCTTTCAGTACCTAGGAATCAAAATCAGAACCTTAGTATATAGTACACATTTGTTAAAAAAATTATTAAGTTATAATCTTGATCAAGAAAAATGAAATGGACCAAGCTTGAACGATCGTCAAATATTACTTAAGGCCCATATGATTTCAAATATTTCTAATGAAATCATAATGTTTTGTACTGCTAAGAAAAATAGTAAGTTCTTAATTATGTCAAGCATATCACCGATGCAAAGTTAAAGGAGGCAGGAGCAAATGTTTTTTCTTATCGTTTTCTCTATCATTTCAAACGATTTTACACAAAGGTCCCTGAAACCAAGAAATATTGACAGAGGAGTCCTTGGACTATGGAACTATACCAGTAAGTGAAAATAGGAAAGTACCGGTTGTTACCAAGTTCTACTTCACACCACACAGCAACAACAATTAATCATAGACAATATCAAAGCATAGACCAGTAAAGAATAAAAAATATTTCTCAGAACAATTGAACTTCCAATTTCTTTGCTGGTACACCATGTTATTTCACACAAACTGGAAACAATAAGACTTTGATCAACATGGTTTTTCAACATTCTATTACTAACAACTGAAATCAAAGTCTTAAGTTGCTGCCTAATTTTGAAGTGACCGGAACATGAATATCTATGTGTTAATCTAAAATGTGTTAATTTAATGTGCTACATGAATCAGCAATTTGTGATTCTATTAGAGAACTAGAACTATTTAGAACACCAGAATTTGAACTATCAAAACACCAGAACTAGAACTATTTAGAACAAAAGAAATTGACAAAATCTAGAGAGGAAATTGGTAAAATAGATTAAGTACAGTATGTACCTATATTAGACGAAATTCATGAAATCGGAACCAGTTGAAGTTGTTCTGAGCCTACAGCCTCCTAAGTTAATAAAAATTAATCGATCAAAACCAAAATTAGAAATATAGATCCTGGAGAAAGAAACAAAAACAAAGCTAGGGTAATCTCATATTTGGTTTGCTCAGCCGATGGAGAGGAGAGGCGGCGATGTGGTGTTTTAAAGAGATATCGGTGTCAACTATGGAAATCTCGCTGAAAAGGATCGCGCTCCAAGCAGAAATCTCGCGCCAAGAGAGGGGTATCGGTGTCAATCTGCATTTCTGAGATTTTCAACGATTTTTCTTCCCCTCGATTCTCCGCCGATTCAAGACTAATCGTTTTGTATAGGAAGTAAATTTGCGGAGGAAACCGAATCCTCTCGCGAAAGTTAGGTTTTTTGTTGTCTTTTTTTGTGCGAGAGAACTAGGTTAGCTCGACGATCGCCTTGTCTCTCGATCGCCTTCTCTCGCTCACTGGGAGGAGAAAGAGAAAGAGGATACGATTATACGAAACCGTATACGACCTGCGTTTTTCTTTTTTTTTTCGATAGATTCTGAGATCTTACCGTCCGTTTAGATCCGACGGTTGAGATCGCTAGACGTCCAGTGGATGGTTTTGTTAAACCATCCAGAGGATACGACTCCGGTTGTGTTTGGTGTTCGAAAGGTCATATGTCTGAATTTTTTTGTTCTAGTTGATGGTAACGACACTTTATTTTTATGGCATTGCCTAAATTTGACGGCTTTAAAGCAGTTTGATCGCCTAATCATGAGTGTTTCAGGTAGAAATGCTTGTTTGTTATGTGTTTGCTATAGTGGCGAATAGTCTTTTCAGCGTTGCGTGAACCATGAAGAAAAGAAGATTGTAAGATAATCTGAGGAAAAATAAAGGAGACGATTTGTTGATAAGAGACATACATAGATATATACACAGCTAGATGGATGTTTTAGTACAAAGTAGGAGAGCTAAGGAATCCACTAAGATGTCATGAAGTTCAATTGTGCACAGTAACGGTGGGTCCTATCTGTAGCTGGTCCCCATCTGATGAAGTTGAAATCCTATAACTTGATGGAAGCTGAATTATCAAAAGCTTTGTAATTGTTAATAGGACACTGGTTTTGTATTTTATCTAAACAGCCTAAACATCACAAAACAGATAAAATACTAATGTAAATATGAGCCAGCACGAAGTCATGAGTGATCAGTCCAGACAGATCTGTCTTGGTATAGCGCTCACTCCAAAATAGTCTGTTCTTGCACATTAATGTACATCATTAAGGAAGATGGCTAAAATCAAAATATGTTATATTTTTTTTGAAGTAAAAATGGGGGTCTAAGCCCCCATCTTTGTATTAATTAAAAGAGCTTACAGCTTTTAGCCAGGGGCTAAAGTTCAATAATAAAAAAAACTATGCTAAAAAGAAAAGAAGCAACAAAAAATATGCAGCGTCAGGAGCCTAAAGATCGAGTGTTTCCCGCTCGAAGAACACATGTTGTACCAGCAGCTGGATGGGAAGCTGAGTGTCTGAGAAAATTCTAGAACACCTTTCTCTCCAAATCACAAAGCAGAGAATTCCCATGATCTCTTTGTGCGCTTTAGGTGCAGAAAATTGTGTGAGGAAATTTGGGTTTGAAGTGAATGCAAGAGTTGAGAAATCTGAGTGCAAGCTTGAAAGGAAGTATGTTATTGACTTTGGTATCTTATCATTTTAAAAGCAATTGTATTTGCTAGTACCTGGTTGGGGTTTTGATCTGATTAGTGGAATTGGCCTACGCATCTGATAACTTTTGTTTTTTGTCCTTGCTGGTGAGATCTTTTGATGGAAATGGTTCTTCAATGACTTGGCTGTCGACAGATAGATTGGTGAAGGACACAGACCAACAGCACCGACAACAAACCTAGAAATTCCAACAGGAAAATAGCACCATCAGAAAAATCGAGCAAAGCAAACAGGTCAAATGTATTTAATAGAACAAAAATTGAAGATTAAAAAATGTATGCAACTAGATTTTTTAGTTGCAGCTCCGCCGCAATCTTAATCAATATATTACGAGTTAAGATTGAAAAAAAATAATTAAACAAAATTTTATGCGATGCTACAAATGATCTATTGATCATTTGAAGTGATTTACTACACAGGAAGAGGTTTCCATTCTGTTCTCAAAATAGATGAGGTTCATTACATATATATATATTTTTAATTTTAAATTTCTCTTAATCCATTCGTTAAGGAAAAAAATGAAGAAATAACAAACACAGTACAATTTGGAGAACATCAAATTAGAATATATCAAGTAGCTTGTTTAATTTTTTTCTAACTAAAAAATTAATCGGTGTAATTTTATCATAATTTTTAAAGAAAATAATACTATTTCCATGAACCCATATGAACAAATCAAATATAATCGGTTCATCAGCTATATGTAGAACAGGTGCAGAAAGAAAAAAATACAAAGGTAAATGTTTATGCACACACCTCCATGCAGTCCATCCTGTAACGAATTGCAATAACAATAAAATTAGACTTACAGACACTCAAAAACAAACACCAAAATCTGCCACATTAGATCCAAAGCCTCAGAACGAAAATAGGAAAAACCTGGCGCACCAACTGAAAATGCTAACTTACATACATTGGACCCACTTGAAAGAAAATGATGATGAGGTGTTCACCAAGCCCCCCACGCCCAGCCCAACCAAATCTTGAACCCAGCGAAAAATTGAAAAATAATGCCCGGCACTGTTCATTCCCATTCAGGATATATAGGTTTTTTCAATGTTTATATGTGGTGCACTGTTGACTCCCCTAAACATAATGGCCGGATGTATGTACAACGAAAAACCAAAGGTGTACCGAGATGATCCACAACGAAACAGATTTTGAGCTGAAAATACACCCACCTCCTCTTGAAGACGAAGCAAAATAGCAGAGAATTAAGGAGAAGAAAGTGAAATAAAAGGAGAACCCATAAGGCACAGCGTCGACACCCGTACACTCCGGAGTGACCGCAAAGTACAGAGAAGGTGAGGTAGACTGGATAAAAGGAGTGATCTGGATCCGCTGCGGCGAGAAAAAGCAATTGACAGACCAGGCCAATGCACTATAGCCATGCAGCACACAGCGCAGAGAGAAATGGGAAGAATAAGCCACAAAGAAATCCAAAGGAAGGGCATCAGATCCATCCAGCGAAAGGGAAGATCGAACGGCTTGGATAGTCTCTAATTGAACAGTGTTTTCTAATGTTGGAATTAATGTATAACATACTTATTGACATACAATGAGACCAAAACTTAAATTGGATGAAAAAAGTATCTCAAGATGAAATGGTAATTTATATACACTGAAATACTGAATAGTGTCTGCCAGCATTGAAACAACTCAATCCTAATAACTAGCACAAAATTTTCTAACAGCAGCAACTTAATTTTTTGTTTTCTTTTGTTGTATTGTTGCTGTACTTGCTCTCTTTCTTTGATGTACTGCCATCGATTCATTTTTCTTAAAAGGATTTTCTTCCTTCCTTTTTTTCTTGCATTTTTGTCTCTTGCCAGCTAACCTTAAAAAAAAATGATATTGTTCTACCAAATAACGGCATTTGTTGTGTGTTATTATGTCCTCCACGCTCAAGTGAAAGATTCTTAACTTAATGCCACTTCACAAGCAGGACTTCCAGCGTGGGGGTCCACAACCATTCAATCTTGCTGGTGTTGGCGGTGTTTCAGAATTTTTCAGATAATTTACTTCCTAAATAAATATAGAACTCTTGCTATTTTGCTAATACAATTAGGATGATTTGTATTAAAAGAAAAGAAAGATCAAGGCAAAGTAGGATTTATAAGCTTCAAATAGGAAAAGGGAAAATGTAGATGCATATGCTCGAGTACTACTGTACTAGTATGGGGCATCTTTGGTATCATTAACCGTGTCAAACCTGCAATGAAAATTTCCTTTTGATCTTGTTGCCTCCACCATTTTGAGTCTTTGACAGATGGACTGATCAGCAACGTGCATGGAGGGATGGGGCTACCTTTGAAATTTACTGGCCGATTGGTTAGGTAGTTCTGACATTATAAAAGAAAGTATGAAGCCAAAGGGGTGAAGATAAACAAAAGCTTATTCTTTAAACAAAACTGCATATTATGGTATGGGAAGGTGAGGAAACTGAAATTCTGGAAATGCAGGTTGGACTTATTGTTTCAGTAGACGCATTGTATCTTGGTGCTCAGAGGCTGGGCCCACGACTTCAGGAAATGTCCTCTCGGCTCTTGCTGATAGGAACACCCCGCCCAATTTTTGTGGCATTCAGCTATATGGATAACTAGCTGCATATTCGCGCTTCGCGCGATGAAGGCGTGCCATAAGTCCAGCATGTAATTATGAGAAACGATCATAATGTTGGGAAGAAAGGAGCAGGACTATATAAAACGGTAATCATGTTGAATGGCTAGGTGTAAAGGATAGTTATTGTTTGTTTGTTTTGTATGTGCCCTTTTTTTTATGTTCTAGAGGGACGGATATAGAGAATTCAGCATGCACTGCAACAGTTCAATAAGAGTTCCAATAAAATCAAAATTTCAGCAATCAACTCAGAGCAAGAAAATTAAGCCTCTTACTTACCGTATGAGCTCTCAAAATAATGTAAATCGATTTCAAACCACATGTAAAATGTAAACTTGTGGCATATGTTATTTTTTATTCAGTAATCTACCTGATGATGAAATAGTACTTACGGACAATTATTAAAAGAATTACTTTTTTAACAAATCCACCCTGGAACCTAATACTCTGACATGAATACAAAGTTGAGACCAAATAATCATCTCCAGCAACGCCTCAATTTATCCAGAACCTCCTCATAAAATTAGAAAAGCATGTAACTATTAATTACATCAAAATTTCTTCTGCCAATAGTAATAAAGTTAAAAGATAAAGATAGAATAAGATTGCCAAAAAGGGCAATAAAAGCACCAACTCATCAAGGCACTTCTTCTTTTTGCAGATGCATACTTGCAACGGATCTCTTTCAGAACAAATTAAAAGAGCATTAAAAGAACAATAATAACAACCCTTTAAGAGGAAAGATAGAAAGGAAGATATATATTCATAAGAAAAAGTATTTTGAGTGGCATTGCTGCTTTATGTACAAATGTGCATAGAAATCAATTCAATAAACATTATATGAGAATTCTGACATTCTATTTGAAGTTAGCACGAAAAATTTATGAACAAATAAAATCTAAATAAATGAAGCAACTAAATGGAACATATAGAAAGAAACCAATTCAGAAACACAACCAGTCAACCACTTTATAAGTCGTTCGAGAAATCAATCCAGTACAGTCCTTTTTTTTTTGCTATAAAACACACTTAATTCTTATATACTTTACCATGAAAGGCACAACTATAATTGGCCTCTCTTAACTGCAGCACATATAGAGAAATGAGTTTTTTAGAAAGAAAATCATCTATACAAAAAAAAAAATTCAGAAAAAAAAATTCACCTATCTATCGTCTAAGTTGTATTGATCATTATTGACCTCGGATATTGACTTGTGATGACCCTGATTATCATTGCCAGCTGATTGAGTTGACAACACATTAACATTAATTCATCATTTAAAAATTGAATCTAGAGAATTCTTCATTCCTTACCAGTAGCATTAGAAATGAAGAGGACTAATCATCCACGGCTTATTTCATTGAGCAATCACCTTGTAGCTTAACCCCGTCATCCTCCCACTCTTGGTGTCTTTAGCCTCAGGACCTATCCTCCACACCTGTTGAAGGCCAAATAGAGCTACCATTAGCTTGATTAACAACTTTTAATGTATTATTCAGTTTATGGTTAACTAACAGGGCATGTATAGTGATCTAAAATTGAAACCTCACAACCTAGCATTTGTAAAAAAAAAAAAAATTAAAACTAAAATAGTGTCAACTTTCAATAAAATTAATGTCCAGGGAATACTCTTAACCATCCTTGATATTGTAGAAAATCCACTAAGAGGGAAGAGCAGAGGACTGTAGAAATCCTCACAACTCAGCGCTAACCCAATAAACTGTAAATGGATGATACCTAACCTGAGTAAAGAAGCACCAGCCCCGAAGAAGATGCAACCCCAAAGTGCAAGAGACCAATTCAGTAAAGATTAACCGAAAAAAAACCTGAAAAAATTTCAAAAATTGAAGGAAATTAATTGTAAGAATGTCAAATTCTCAAATAGAAGTGCATGAAAAGGGAAACATTAATTTTGAATACAGCTGAAGAAATACCAAGGTTCTTGGGCCAGTAAATTAGGAAAAAATCAATTTGCTTGCTTGGCCTCAAACATTTCAATGATTCTCTATTGCAAACCCTAATCTAAGGAAATCTACTGCACGATTCTGTCAATCCTGACCCTAAATTAGAAACAACAAATCAAGTAAAAAAAAAAGTAATAATTACCCATAATAAAGAGAAAAGAAAGAGAAAAAAAATATGAACCTGAGGGTACGGAGAGGAGGCGCGATTGTACTCATCTGAAGGATGGATGTTCTATCTTTAATACGGGCTAATTAATAAAACTAAAAGAACACCAAAACCACAAAATGCAAACGAAAATTAGAAACTGGAGAACCAAAAACGAAACAAATGAAGAAGAAAAATGATGAGAAATAACCAACTGCAGCAAGAAAGAAACAAAGGGAAAAAATAAGCAGAACGAAATAAACCCTAGAAAAGAGAATAAATACGATAATACCACACCTGTAGAGAAATCGAAGAACCGAGGCGATGGAGCTGACAGAGGAAACCAAGAATCGAAGAGTATCAGCCCTTTCTCTCTCCCCTTCTATTTCTTGTCTAGCGCAGTTGATCTGTCTCTCTTTGCTCTCTCTCGTTCTCTCTCATTGAAGGATAAAGTTGGGGACTGACGGACAGATCGAAGAAATCGCCGAACGGTTCGATCAGAATGAAACCAACGGCTTGGATAAATCTGAAATGACACTGTAGAAAACCTCCCCAGAAATGGAGTATTTTTTTATGATTTTATGAATAATTCGTTTTCTTTTCTTGCATCACCTACTGTATTTTGAGAAATTAGTTTCGTATGCTGCATTTTTTGTCAGTTTGTTATTTTGCATGCATGCTGTACTTTGAGAGATTAATTAATTTGTCTGCCGCATAATTCTTTGGTTTATAAATTTTGCATGCACTGTGTTTTCATAGGCAATTGAAGTCAGTTTGTACTGAATAGACATATGCATAAGTCAAGAAGGAATATCAGAGTTGATGATATTCAGAATGCATGGAAATCAAGGCCGTTTGTCCAAGTATCCGTCTGTCGTGCTCATCTCCTACGCATGAGGGTCATATGTTTTTCATTTCGGAGGTCATTCACATCACACATACTAAAAAAATCTCATGTCGTTCTATGTTTCTTTTAAAAATCGCGAGATTAAATTGTGGAGATCTTAAATTATCAATAAACGTTTTTTATTTTACAAGAAAAATATAATTATTCAAAATCTAATTTACCCACACAAATATAAGAAATAAAAATATATATTCTAACTAAGAGATATTGGAGGAAACTAAGACAACTTTAACTAACAGAGATTAACCAACAATATTTTTGAAAAATTAAACTAAACATTCTAATATTTCAAAATCTTATCAATAAAAGTAAGTTTAAGGGATTGATGAACTTTTTATTAGCTTAAATACATAATCAATAATAATTCAAATTTTATTGCATTTGCTTGTTGGATTGTGATGGTAAATTAGAATATATATATTTTTTAATTTCTTGTATTTTTGTGGGTAAATTACATTTGGAATAACTATATATTTCTTGTAAAACAAAAAAGAATTTGTTGATAATTTAAGAAGCTACAAATTAATCCCGCGATTTTCCAAACAAATATAGAACTTCTCTAATATAATTGATCATATGCACATATGCTAACAAGAGCTGGAGTGAGTTTTTAAATTTTGTGTGTTGTCCGAACCAAGAACATTATACAATGAAAAACATATGTATACCGCTTGGTTATGATCCTCATGCATAAGAGATGAACGCGACAACAACGCAAAAACTCGATCGATATGAGATTTCAAATCTCACAAGGAATGCTAATCTCTTAGCAGATTTGTGGAACATAATGGTTGTAATTTGCAATAAAGTAATAAATAGAAAATTAACTAGTAGGCTGAAAGGTTAATCAATGGAAGTTCTGTTAATGGTATATAATTGTTTTAATTAAAGTGACTTATATTTATTAAGCGCAAAGTGCTAACCAATCCAAAAGAGAACAAAATGATAGGATTTGATTGGTTTTAACTCCCGCGTACAATAAAATCAAAAAGAGAAGATGACTATGACATCCATCATTGTTTAAAGTTTTTTTTTTATATATATGTACCTTTTTATTCAGTAAATTGACAAAAAATAACAAAAAAAAACTTTTTCCATATACCTTTTGTGAATGTCTAATTGAATGTATTGCAATCAAACCTCTCAAAATATACACTTAACTTTACAAATTACAATAAACAAATAATTGACTGAACTGGGAAAACAAATAAATAATGCTCATCGTTTGCCGTGAATTTTTAATTAGTGCATTATTTAAACTACCTTAAATACATATTTGTTTCAGCCGAAGTAAACACGGCTTTAGAACGTAATAAATATGTCTGAAGTACTAAAATAAAACACTTTTCTAAAGAATTGGTCAAAAACAACAATTCATATTATTTCAAGAATAAAAATTCTAAAGTCTCTTTCAATCCTAGTGCTATTGTGCTACTTTCAAAAAGAACATAGTCTTGCTGGCTCGTACTAGCCACAATTGCTAAGGAACCGGACTTCAAAAATGAAAAGAAACATCAACTGAACCTGTGTCATGATAACTATAATACCCAATGAGGAATGACACGAAGCCATCTAAATTGGTTGATTCAAAGTGAGCAAATTTAGAAGAGACGAACAATTTTAAAGTACGTAATAGATTATTGTAATTCTGATTAACTTGTCACGTTATTTTGATAATTGCAACCACAGACCGAACAGTTAGAGGCACATCCTGTTGTTTCACAATAACACCAAATTCATGCCACATTTTGAAGAAACATAAGAGTAAGGTAATAAATTAACATTCGAGCATTTTAGTAATATAACATGAGCAAAGTGGTATACAAATATAGCTCGTAGGCATACCAAATATACACAATAAGTTACTACGTAACGAAAGCACAAGCTACACATTTGAGATGCTTTTACAAAGCAAGCATCGTAGGGGACAAAAGACCTAACAACATAGTTTTAAGATATAAAAAGGTTAGAGCACAATTACATTGATAGCGGGTTAGGCATACATAGTTTACAACAAATGCCTGTTGTTTACAAAAATTTACTGTTTGATCCAAAAGAGTCGCTTTGTCTTCTCAGAGCATTATTCATCAGCTGCATAAATCACGAACCGAATATCAGATATAGCTCAGAAACATATATCTTCAAAGGTAATTTAAATTAAGTCATCATCGGTTAGTAGATTTAATTTAGCCTCCTTTCTTCAAAAATTGTCCAGTTGACATTAAAACATTAAACAAAAATGCTAGTTTGGCACAGAATAAGCAGAATGACAAAATAAGAAACCGGTGTTGTATTAATTAAAAAAAAATTGCATCTGGCCTTGTGTTAAATAAAATATAATAAAATATTAGGCACTACAATGACATTGGAGTCAAATGTTGACTTCAGTTTAGATGTTTTGTTGAAGGAATGCAGTAAGTGTTCTTTTAGATCAGAATAACTGAGAAGGTTCACCTACTGATGTCTTTCTTACAAGATCTGTTTGGAAAACATCAAATGAAGGAATGCAATTGAAATTCTACTTACCTTTTAGCTCGAGGAAGAAGGTTCATCAATCAGGATGGTAGTCTCGGTCCAGGATCTGTCTGACAGACATTAAATGTGCGGTAATTGTACCGAACTGGATAGGCACAGCATCGAACAGTGAACAATACAGTTTGGTTGATCAAAGCTTGTATTTTAGATGGCATAAATTGGTTTTCGATACGTTGTGCGTGCAGCAGTTGTTGAGTGGTAACACCAAGCAGATGCTCCACTCGCCTTCCCAGAATAACAAAATCAACAGAGGCTGTGGAGTCTTTGACAGAAATACATAGTCTTAGCCTGTAATTAGCAATAAAATATCAGGAATAATTTTTGGGGAGAGATATAAGTAACTGAAAGTTTAGGATAGTAGGGAAAACAAATATAACCTTGGCACTGTCTGCTCTTCATTAATCTTAAGATAGCATTTGGGGCACTTGTATCCATCTTTTTGGCACCTCTTCAATCTTTTCTTATCTCTTGGGCATGATTTATAGTACCAATCATGCTCTCCTAATACCTCTTCTACTGTTGCAATACACTTATAGTCTCTATTCTGTTTAAATTTGGGGTTGGGGGGGTTCATTGAAGGGTTCACATGTTAATGTAGTGATAAATTTATGAAACTGACAATAGTTGTGGTATAGGGACTATGACACACTGATATTACCTTTTCTTGTTCTGGGTCTAGACTGAGTAAATGGTCCAGCTTAACATAATCTGAATTACTGGCATTCAAACTAATTGCCTTGCCTAGTTTTCCAGCTATTACAGGCTTCAAGTTTGCAGAAACCCTTCAATTTTGTTTTTTTGAAACACAAATTCTGTTAGAATCAATAGGCAGCAGTCAAAAGAACAATGATATGAAATGCAAGTCTTTTGAGGTATATTGTTAATAATCCCATGCTAGTTTCAAATACAAGATTTTACTTTATTTCACTTTTTTGTTGTGTAGATTGGAAAGGGAGATGAAGATACATTTTCTCAAATTGTGAAATTTCTGGCATTGTGCGGTCTTGATATATCCGTGTTGCAGTATACGTCTTAAGGCCCCAAATGCCTCGACCTATCATTGTATTTTTATTAGATTAGTGTGCCCATGTATGCCGCTTGTTAACATTTTTCTATATTAGCTTGAAGACTGACCTGGAAATAAACGGAGACGTAGAGAGCTAAAAGCTACTACAGTTGGGTGAGATTTAATGGTGAGTTCCTCTTTCAACTCATTTATATGTTCTCCCCATAGTGAAATTGGTACAGTGGTATTTCTGCAAAAGTATAGAGCATAAAGAGGTTACACTGATATTTGGTAATTAGATCTCTTTTGTGTATCTTTTTGTTTAGTAAACATAATAATAATGAAAAGTTATTTTAATTTCTATAAACCTTTCATTTGCAATTTCCACTGTACGAACATAGACAACTACATCATCCTTCACAACTTCTCTGATTGCAGAAAAACGATTGATTCGACCAATTGCATCTGCTTGATATTTATTTTCTTTGTCAGACGGAGAAAACCAAGCTTTCGATAGCAAATGAAAAAGGAGGTTATATTAGAGCAATAAATAAATTAATATGATTACATTACCTACTACCACATGTTCACCAACAATTTGTTTCCCTAACTCTTCAAATTGGCAGAAGTTAAAAAATCTGAATGGTATTTCTTGGTATCCGTCAGAAACAGAAACAGGCTTGAGAACTACTGCTTGGTTGAATTTAACTTGCCAATTATGGCTAACTGCACAATACTTCTTTCTGGCTGGTATTACGCGAAACAGGTAAAACTCATAGACGTTTCCTTCATGCATCTCTTGAAGAATAACATCTGAATCATCAACAGCCATAGTGCCTTGAATTGCAGTTCCCTGAAAAATCGACCAAGATATATAATTAGTAATGAAAGCAAAGATAGAGATTATGGAATTACACTAGCAAGCAACTATGTCAGAAAGTGGGTTACTGGTGGGAAAAAATATACTAACTCAATTTAACAAAAGATTATTAATATTGTGAAAGCTACATTTTTACCTCGGCGTCTATGAGCGTGAAATCTATATCGAAGGCAATTCCAGTCAATGGGTTGCATGCATGCCAAATTTTTAGTACTCTTGCCACAATTCTTGGTCGATCCAATTTGTTGGTAAGAAGTGATAATGGCACAATCTTCTTCTCTTGCTCAACCATACCTCCAGCTATGAAGCAGTAATCAAGAACATCAGAAACAGTTAATACCATATACGTACATTGTACAAATCAATTGAAAATGTGACTAAAAACAGGAAGAACGTTCTACATTATTTTCTGTGTGAAGTGTACAATTTAATCAACTACAGAAACTCCAACTTCACTTGAGCCAGTGATCTCTAGTGGTAAGCTCTCAGCCCCTAATACCATTTATATTGGATTAGGCTAAGTGTTGCTGAACTGACAGGTGGAAGCCAAGGAGGCCACGTGGAAGCGCAGGAGGTTGATTTGTGTTGGAAACCTCTCTCTGCACTGGGCGATTTCTCCATTCGACAGCGCATACACAAAGTCTTCTCAATTTGAGAGAGGGTTTATGATTTGATTTCTCTTTTTAATCCCACACAAAGAGGTCTCTTTGGGTGACAGGTTGCACAAGAAAACGGGTTCCATTTGGGCTACGGTTTGTGAGAGTTCTACATGCATGTATTTTCCACCAAAATTATAATTATGGATGAAAATTATATATACAAGCATGTGAGTTTTAATAATCCGTTAAAACAGAAAAAAAGTTAATTTTTTCAGAAATAAAATTAGAGGGAAAAAAAATTCTGTAAATCTATTTTTTTTTTAAGAAACAAATGTTTCACCCATCGAATTTTAAATATATATAAAATATTTTGATCAAATTTTGAACCTACATTCCTCTTTCATTATTTATACGGTGAACAGAAATTGTAAATCAGATTTGAATCCTAATCAAATGAACAATACGAGTTCAAGTCTTGTTACGAAATTATGTCCATGATTGAAATTACCAATTTATAATAAGCAATTCACAACAAATACGTTCGCATATGTTTATCAAACACCTTTTGAGATGATTGATTGGGGTATACCTAACTACAAGGCAATCGCGTACAATTTAACTACGATCGTCACTACGTGACAGTTTTGGTGGTGTGGTCGGAAATAAATTTAACTACAATCGTCACTGAGCTTTTGATGTTTTGAAAATAAAATTAAAATTAATTATTGGAGATTAAAAATATTATTCATAAATGAATAAGAATAAATTAGTATAGATTAAGAGTGTCATTTTTAGTGGTCTCGGGTCAGAAATAAATTTTTATGCGAATTTGCGTACATATATTTATAAACTGGATAACAATAAAATTATCTCAAATAATGCAAACTAACTTATTTTTAATTATTTATATTTTTTTTTTCAAATTTCGAATGACTAATAATGACTATTTAGAAATATTTCTAAAAACATCTCTCCCTATATGATTGAGCATAGTGTTTCGATAATTTTAAATAATGTTTTTAGTAATTATCCGGAAGAAAATTTTCTACGATTTCTCTTATATCACCACGAAACTTATACGTCATTAAGTCTTAATATTATACATCCCTTGCTAATTTTTATGTTGTAGAAAATTTGAGGGACAAATTCAACAGTGTGAAAATTTCATATTCCACAATTTATGTTGACGAAGTTTTAGTTTTACAATTTTCCAGCGCCGTACTTCCACCGTAAATTTTCCTGTGGCTTGGACAAATCCACTTGTTATGTCGCTCTCCTCTCAATCTTTCATTGGGTTAGAACTATGCTATATGTACCCTCTTTGTACCGCATATCTGTGACAAAGGTAAAAATTGAAGACTCATACATGATAGCCAGTAGACTTAGCTTCTAAAAAGTAACAGGAAACTAAAATCAAAGACTCATACATTCATAAGATATCAAAATAAATAAATAAATAAATTTTGTAAAAATATTGCCATAGTAATAGTAATAAAAAAATGCCATTCTTATCGAGAGTGTTGACAAAATTTAAAGATCAGAAGTGACCTAATATCTCTACATTTCTTTGTTTTTTTTTTTCCTTTCTTTCAAAACAAAGCAACTGTTTCATATCTTAAAAGTTAAAAATTGTGACAAGCAATATTAATATTAAAATTTTTGTAGGTATGGAACATCAACACAATTGATAATTTACATAATTACTTTTTTATTATTGTCATAAAGTATGTAAAAATGATATGAAACCCAAGTAAATGCTAAAAATTTGAACAAATGTGTCAATTAATTTATAGTCAAAGGTTATATATTTCTCGTATCCATTCATGAAACATTTTGCTATTATTTCTATAGAATTGTTCATATAACTGTTTTATTGGTTATGTAGCTCCATTTGTACTTAAAATTCAATTCACAATATATAACTTTGCATCGGTTGATTCGGTTCACATGATAAGTGGGTTCTTAACATGTCGTCTTCAACTTTTCATTACTTTATAACATTTATAATGCACTAAACTGAACTCATTTTTATCATTATCCATGCCACAAGGACCCAGACACATTTCTGGGATACCTTTCGGGTGTAGTTAGCAATAACAAAGCTTTGAAATAATTTACTTATACCAATCAAATACTCTTCTACAGTATAATAAAAAATCAATACTCTGTACACAATCAAATTCGTCTGATATTTCTCTCTCTCTCTCTCTTTCTGTGGCGTTTCTACCATGGCTTCCTCCCTCCTCCCTCCCCGACCCGTTTCACCTCTTGTTCCAACCCGTGCTGTCTCTCTTTCCCTGAACACCTTAGAAAAGAAGTTCACTGGGTCCCTACCAATCAACAAGATTAGAAGTTCAATAAGATGTAAAAGATTACAAATCCGAGCTGTTGGAGCTGCTCCAGTGGTTTCTAGTAATCTCGAAGCAGATGATTTCAGACACCCACTTGATAAGCAAGTATGAACTCAGTGTTAATTGTTTTTCTAATTTCTTATATATTTTCCTTAGATTAGGTAGATCATGGTAAAATTGGAAATATTCTAGTTCTCTTTGCATCAGTAAATACAATATTTTGGTGCAGAATTTTTTTTTTTTTTTGTATTATTGTATTAAGTCCTATTTCTGAGAAAGCTCTTTGTTCATCTAATCATTTTTTCCTTTATGGTCAATTGTGCAGAACACATTACTCTTTAGAGCTATTCCTGGGCTTGATGAACTTGGGAAGGCCTTGATTGGTACAATACAATTCACTTGTCTTTAATTCAATAATTCACTCTCTATTGTTGACATCAGTGCATTGTCAAGTACATGTTTGTTACTGATCAGACTAGCATCATATCAACCTGCTTCACATTTTTATTCTTTTTCTTAGGCAGAACATAATAAGGCCTTGAGTCCAATGGTATTTATTCACGTATCATACCAGTACTGTACCGTACAATTCCAAAATTTAATGTGCTGTCATAGTTTCTTCTATTTTCTCTTTTTCTCCAGTAGTTTGTTTTCTAAAACCACACATTATGACATTAACAATTGATATATGAATTTGGATAAACAATGCTTAGAACAGGTTCATAATCTCTCAGCTTAAGGCGGTTCATATTTTTATTGATGCGTTTTCTATTCAGGTTTCCTCTGTTTGACCAAAACTCAATTAAACAGAAAAAAGTTAAAAATAAGATAAAAAATGTTGCCTCGCTGGTACCTGATATTCATACTGGTAAAAGAGGAAGGTGTTGTTTCACAGTTTCATTAGTTAATTATAGTAAAATTCCATACAAAAAAGTACTGCTCATTAAGGTGACAGAAAATAGGGTTTGAATTTATTCAAAGTTTGATTTTGATTTTGATTTTTTTTTTTTTTATGTAGGACCGGTTTCTGAGCAGATTATGCTTCTTCAGAATATCGGAACATCCATACAAGTCTCCGAAAATCAGGTACTTTTCAGATGTACAGATGAAATTTCTTCACAATTTCCTTTCTAGTTTATGAAAACTTACCGAATTCGGGAATCAGAGACTTGGAGGTTTAATAAGATTCCTGGGGAAATATTATATTTTTTAAAAAGTGCATGAGGTAGATTGACCAGCTCTTTCTTATTATTTACTTTCTTACTATGAATTGGGGGGGAGGGGGGGGGGGGTTATCAAGGATTTGTAGGCTATACAACTGAATATATTCCTTAGCCAATGTTTTATTCTATTTCTTCTGCTTCTCCCTATTTTCAACAGCTGACAGATCTTCATCAACTATTGCAAGAAGCTGCCAAAATATTGAACACAGAAGCTCCTGATCTGTATGTGCGTCAGAACCCCGTACCAAATGCATACACTCTAGCAATCAATGGAAAAAAACCATTTATAGTAGTTCATACCAGTCTAGTCGAGCTCCTCTCAAAAAAGGAACTGCAGGTAATGTTCAATTCTTTTTTACAAGCTTGGCCAGAATTCCATCAAACAACAATGGTGAACAACTCACAATTGAATTTATTTAGAATTGATATGCATCATCTATATGGTCAAAGAGTAAAAACACTTTAGATTAAATTAAATAGCTAGGAAAAAAAGGAATATATAAGATTAGAATATGTTGCGATACTAGATATACCAATGGCCTGAACTGGCCTCTAGGTATATTTGCCAATTATTTTAAGTTCCTTTATGCTTAGGCTAACAAATATCTTCTGCTTTAACTTTTTGCTCCACTTTTGTGGGTATGTTGTTATGAACAGGCTGTTTTGGCACATGAATTGGGGCACTTAAAATGTGATCATGGTGTATGGCTCACATTTGCCAATATTTTAACACTTGGAGCATACAGCTTACCTGGTAAATTAAGGCGAATATTCTATTATTAGGAAATTTTGTAGATATTCTGTAGTAGTTGCAGTATGTTTCAGTTATTCTAGACCTAATCTTGGTTGAAATGGAAATGATACTCTAAAGGCTACCAATTGATATTTTTTAGGAACTTGAGGGATGATAATAGTATCAGTGTACCGAAAATCATTTAATTTTTACATTTTATTACTCATGAAAAACTTTTATGGTGCCTCTGTGATGGTCATAAGTTTCTCAACCAGTTTTCTAGTCGAGGTTACTGATCCACTTTCCAAAAAATTGTCACTAACATGAAATTATTTCCTTTTTTTTAGGGTTGGGGTTTATTGCTAGTTTTTTAGAAGAGCAGATGTATAGATGGCTGAGAGCAGCTGAGCTCACTTGTGATCGGGCTGCTCTTCTTGTAGTGCAAGATCCCAAGGTACCTTGCTTTTTCTATATCGACTGACCTATTGTTGGATAAATTCATTTCAAAAGGTTACCAACAGCACAATTGTTACATGGTGAAGAAGACAGTGCATGTTATTACTATATTCTGGACAACAGTTTCAAGACGATTTATAGAAAAAGAAACTTCTTCCCAATAATTGTTCGCAAATTTTTTATAGATGATTATGAACTAATAGTACAATTCGAGTTGGTCAGATTTGACAACAATGCGCTTATTCTGTCATAAATCATCATTTGAGTCGGTGAAACTATTTGAAAATTTTCTTTATGAGGAGAAACTTTAAAAACGGTCTAAATGTTTTATTTTGTATGTGGATCTGTTCAAGAGGTCGTCATCTCAGTTCTGATGAAGCTGGCAGGAGGTGCCCCTTCTCTTGCTGATCAACTCAATGTAGATGCTTTTTTGGAGCAAGCACGGACCTATGACAAGGTGTCGTCTAGCCCTATCGGTTGGTACATAAGGTCTGTCTTGTTATAATTTATCATCTTCATCACTCATTATACTGTGTTTCTTTCAGTTGACAAGGTGTCGTGTAGCCCTGGCTTGTATGCACAAAAGAGGACAAGTAGTCATTTTTTCTTCTTCCGTCAGAAAAATAGGAGTGGCCTTATCAACACAGCTTAAATTGCAGCAAGCATTAAGGCCAATCTGTTTTTTGACTAACTTTTTAGTTCGTTATTTGTAGAGTTTTTGGAATTAGAAACTCCAGATCTTGAAAAAGCCCAATTTATTGTTCAAATATTTGAGTAAATCTCAATTTTTTCGGCCATGCTAATAAGAAATTTGTATTTACATTCTATTCTTGATTCAGAAATGCTCAGAACAGGCAACTGTCACACCCTTTGCCCGTTTTTCGGGCTCGGGAAATTGATGAGTGGTCAAGGAGTTCTGAATACAAGTCTCTCTTAAGCCAGGCCATCAGGAAAGAAATGTAGCTTTTTGAAAAGGTGATGATGAGCTGGGTTCTTGAGCTCAAACAGTTTTTGGATCATATCCTATTAAATGGATGCACCTATATATAGTTATCTAATACTCTTTTTTTTTTTTCATCAGTTTGAAACGCATTCTGTTGTCAACAAAGGTGAGCTTAAAGATGAATTGTTTCATCATCACAAGTTGGAGTAAGAACAAATAGTGTAGACTAGAAATAGAAAGGTTTGGCATTCTATAGATAGGCAATTAAAAGACTTTTTAATGTGTAAATAAACAGTTGTACAGTGGATCGTTTGCTCATGTGGTCTTTTTTTTTTTCTTTATACAAAATTACAAGGGGTTGCTTATTTGCTCCATAATTTTACTTTTGTATTTTGACCTCTTTTGTTAGACAATCGGAATTGCCAGAATAAGCCCTTGTAACTAAATAGCTTATAAAATAAATTGCGATTTAATGACTTGACTTTCAAACTATAAATAAAAATGTGTGCGTTTTCAAACTATAAATAAAAATGTGTGCGTGTCGAAAATTGATTTGTTAAATCTAGCCCAACACGGCAACACTTTCTGCAACTTGGATTTAGAAAAATGATTTGTGCAACGTAAAACTCTGTTAATATACGTGTGACGAGTTTTAACGCTTACAGTCTTTAATTTAAAAAAAAAAAAAAAACGCTTACAGTCTTGACGGACAGATAGAAGTTATTTTGGCAGTACATTGTTTTGCTATTTCATTTTGCGTCTCCTTTCTATTTTGAATTTTGATATCCATCGTGTCTCAGTCTCTTTGTGTGCCGTTCGGAGGCCATCGCCCTCCTCCTCCGTAGCATATCCTACGTAACGTGTTTCTCCTTTCCTTCTCCTACTGGTCACACATCCTCAAACTGGCCCCACATCCTCCGTGCGTTCCTCCTCTTGTTCGACTGGTTGGTGTTAGTAGAAAACCCTATATTTGTTACTGGCCAAACCCTCTCCTAGTCTCCTACTCGAGTCTCCTAGATCTGCTCTCAATTAGTACTGACATCGCTCTCATAACCATTCAATTTTGGTTTAATAGTGTTTTTTTGGCTCTTAAGAACATTCTCCGGTGATTCAATTTCGTTATTTTTTTAAGAAATTCGTTGGCTCCTAGAACCAACCTTTTTCTTTGTTAAATTCATGATTTTTTTTTTTATCTTTACTTAATTCTTTTCCTTTGATTTTAATTTGGTTGTTAACATTTTTTTTGGAACATATATGGTTTTTGGTTTTTTTATGGCTCTGATCTTTGAGGCATACTGACAAACAAGTTGTGAACATTGTTTATTTATCCCAAATCCAGCTACAGCGTTATTGTATACAATTTTAGAATAAAAAACCACAATGTTTGTTGAAATTTATGTCCCTCAATTGTTTAATATAAAGTGAGTTGGGGGCATTGTGTTATGTCCCGAGTTGAATATAACTAGAATTTGAATCTATTTTTGATAGTTTTATAAATAAAAACGAAATAAAAAAAATAAAATAAGAAACATAACGATAATGATAAAAGAGAATAAAGAAAAATTGTTGTTGTATTTCTGATATGATAATCAAGTACAAAGCTTTAACTTAAATAGTCTAATAACGTTATAAAAGAAAACGTTATTGAAAATGAAATAATATGCATAAATGTAAAGATACAATATAATCTTTTCTAAATCAATCAAACTTGAAGAATAATCTTTGTCTTCTTGCCTTGATTGGATTCTTCATAATTGAAATGATTAAATTTCTATTTTGCACAATTTAGAATGGGTCATGACTCATGACACATTGTTTATATTCTATAATAATAATAATTAACCTAATTGTATGGATAACACTAAAGAGTTCTCAATTTGTCCAATGATTCATATTTCTTCCGTTCATATTTCATCCTATTTGAAATTTAATTTGCCCATTTCAGACTCGTAAGGTACTATCCGACTAGAGGCCTTTACACTATGCATATATAGTTACTAAAGTTTCATTACCATCAGTGCCCATAAGATACTTGACAATTTGTTTCAATGACAACGAAACAAAATGTTTTGTACAGGGAGATCTATCCTCCTTCATTAGATTAAAATTTTTGTAATTTGATGTGTAATGTAGGTTGATTCCATGCTCTTGAGAAGCCACACAATCTGGACATCAGCTGGTCATGGCGTGAAGCAGTTTAAAATGTATATATTACATCAGTTCGAAAAGGTAAAAGTTCTTCATGGTGCTAACTATATTCATCTGTGCAGAATGTTGGCTTGTACTATATTTATCATGTCGGCTTTAAAAAAAAATAAACTGATTATTATTGTTCTTATCTTTTTTTTTTTTTGCATTTGTTAAAAATAAAAATAAATGTTAGGCCTTATTTTCAAGGGCCAAGCAAAACTAGAAGATGTTTGTTACTTATGCTACATTAATTAGTACATTTCAATCATTTTGTTATTTATTCTGATTTTAAATTTTTTATTTACTTGCTAATACTTATAATCATGAATACACCCGATTTTTTTAATATAAAGGATAATTTAATAAAAAATTTTAAATAGAACCATGATTTATTTATTCATTTTTAATAAAATTCATGATATAGCAGACTTATAAAGCCCGCTATACTCTCACTCTTTATAGCGAGCTTATGAACACTACTATATAGCATAGCATGGGTCAAAAGCCCGCTATAGGCCTTATAGCGGGGTTCAAATCCTCGCTATAAGACTTAACTACACAAGCAAGTGGATGGATTGGTCGTTGCTCAATTTGTTAGGATTTTGTGTTACTACATTACTTGAGTTCATCCAACACATTTTTTTTTTATATTGGTAATCAATGGACGATATTAATCAAACTATAGAGCTGTTTTTGAAATTTTTAGGTCCATTGATAATTAATGATGATTATGACTAATGGTTGTATTTCTGGATAAATTTTTAAATTTGTTGATTTTATGTGTGAATTAATGTTATTTTTTGTGTGAATTTATGAATTTTCTTCGATTTTGTTTTATATAAATTGTGATATATTTATGTGTTATTTATGGCTAGCAAATTAATTTGGGCTAAGCCGGTAGCAACAGAAATATTAAATTTTTAATTATAGGTCTTGTAGGGCGGATTTTTATAAAAGGCAGCTGTTAACAAGGATTGTTTACGGCAGTGGTTTACAATAAACAGTTGTAAAAAAGGTTTTCTACGGCGGTTTTTAATAAATAACTGCCTTAAAAAATAGTGACGTCACTATCTTTTATGAAGGTTATTTATTAACAATCGCCGTAAAAAACCAGAAAAAAACTTCGGGCTGTTTCTTGAAGGAACGACAATTACGGCGGTAGTTTTTTTTTTTTTTTTTAGACAAACTAAATAGCGGCTATCTAGTAGCAATTCGCAATGTAGCAATGTAGTTTTTTACTTTTTATAACACCTTAAACACTGCTCGACGTAATTCGCAATATAGCAAGTTAGGGGTGTGTGTTTCATTTAAAAAAAACAGTTGATCGAGTATTACTTCCACATACATACTAGTAACATAATTAAGCCGCAAACCTTAAAAAATTGGGAAAAAAAAAATTACATTACCACTTCAGACACTATACTACCCAAAATCACAGATATAACTTATTGAAATAATAAAAGGAAAATAAGTAGTTACGTACGCACAAAAACAGAACTAGCTAAATCAAACATTCATGTCTTCACCTGCCTCATTCTTCTTCTCAGGTTCGCAACTGGGATGGGTGGGTTTGGGCCTATTAAGGATGCCAGCATGTGTAAGCAATGCCCATATTTGTGTAATTAATTCTTGCTTTTCTAAAATTTTCTCATGACCCTTCACATTATCGGATGGAGCGATGAACAACATCATCTCTGCCCAAAACTCAGACAACATTGTCCACACTTGCTTTCCCTCCTCATCATGCTTAACTAGCGCCTCGGCCAGCTTGACACCTTTTCCAACTAGTACAAATTTTTCAAGGGATATTAAATTAGACATTGCATAATCGCAACGATCCTTTCTTATAGGTTTCAAACCAGAGGATTTATCAATTAAAAATATCTCTTCTCTCACGCTTTTGTACATTTTCTTACTCCACCGAACCTCTTCAGGTAATAGTTCAGGATGGCAAGCCACTAGAGAGAGGCAATAACTAGACAAGGCTAAAGCCACCTCTCGCTTCTTCTTCTCAGAGTCATCGTTATGTTGTGGAGATTGGGGTTCTGTGTGGATGTGGGTTTTGGCCCTTTTGGGATTCAGGCAATATTTAATCAATTCTTTGAGTATTTGAGTCGCATTCTTGGTGGGTTTTGCAAGTTGTTGTTGATGTGGAGATTTTTGGTGGTGAAAGAGGGTAGTAGCAATGTGCCAAACAAGGATGGCCTCTGTGATACTTATATGAGGCCAACGAAGATTCATCATATTCTCTACAAATTCATGGCTTCTCAGTGAAGTTTCTCCACTCGTGAGTTGACCACCACTGTTTTTCAAAGATCTTAGTATAGCTTCTTTTACATCAGTACTGTGAATTACAACTGGAACTTCTCCTTTCCGGTTTCTTTTAATGCAAAAAGTAGTTTCCGGTTTGGTATCAAAAAGTGAGTAGTGAATTCTTGCTTGCTCGACATTCTTTACAATTGATAGCACAAAATCTTCAAATCGATTGAGTAGTTTTTCCAACATAGATGGCGTCGAGCTATGAGTTTTTTTCCATTCGGAAGGGTTTTCAATGTATCGTCTAACAAAATCAAGGTTGGACTTGTGGTAGAAAAAGAAGGCTGCCCAACCATTATAATATTGGACATAACCGCATGCGGACACAAGTAGGAATGTTATGGCTTGATCAAGCAAATAGAATATTTTCGCCACCAGAGTACCGCTTGCAAAAATGCTAAAATCATTAAAGCAATTATTGTTTGCTGTATCTTGCGGTACATATACAAGAAATGTATATCTTTTTTGAAGTAGCATGGAAACAGCAATGGACAAGAGAAGGTACGTTCCAACACTCACCACGATCATGTAACCAATCATATCAGCCAGCAGTACAAACCCCCCGAAATATTTATAAATTTGTACCTTAGTTTGTGAAAATTCTTGAACGAACTTCAGCTCATCATGAATAATACAGAATACCCTCTCGCTGGGTTGTTTCTCTCCTCTGCTTACTTCTGTCTCTGAATCTCCAATTAACCCTTCTAGTACAAAATTAAGAGCCTTATTGTTTCCCTCCTCAACTACTGGGAGATTAGCAAATCTTCGCCTCAACATTTTTGCCAAGGCAAATGATAGACAAGAATCGCGCCAATTGGGGTGTGCCATGGTAAATTCACTATCTTCAGATGAGTTCTGGAAAACTCTGCCAATCGTGATAACCCCTTTTGATTTAGGCTTGTCGTCATCAGGGTGGTAACCAAGGTGCCAACCATTCTCGCAAATGGTTATCTCATGATTTTCCTCGCCCATAACAATGTATTCACAACTGCTCATGGGTGTGGTCTTGTAATGATCTTGAAGCATGATTCTATTCATAAAATCGTGAATAAGGTTGGGGTTTCTTCCTAGTAAATAGGACTTCTTGGCTTTCTTGGAAGCTATTGCCTTCATGATCTCATAGGTAATACAAACAGCGCAGAGGACCAAAAGAATCGCCCTCAATTTATTTGGAGGTACATAGCCATAGACAAGATAGCTCACCCAGACTAACCGCGCCAATTGCTCTGCTGAGTTTCGTGCTTCCCATGTGGAATCACCATCATACACCCGAAGGACTTCAATGAGCACCATCCAACTGAGAATCAGTTGAGCCCTGCCTTGTAGGTTATTTTCCTTGGCTTGCGAGAATAGGTAGGACATGAGCGGCAGGAAAAGGGTATAAGCTGATGATATGACGACGCCCGACTTTTTGTAAGTGAACTCAATATGAGTTCGATGATTGAACAAAAGTAAAAACTTTTGGGCTGCAACACCTGCAATGGTAATCGCAATGAAGGTGGAGGTCATAACCATTAAGACCTCCGCGGCGAGTTCACTGGTGCAAGAATACTTCTGGTTTTCATTCATGGCTTTAATTAGATTATAACTTCTGTATTTCTAGGTGGTTGTTTTGTAGTTTAGAACCAAAACTGAGTATTTGGGTGGATATATAGTTTGCCAGATTTTGGGACAGTAGCCAGCTGCCCAGCTAGTTTATTGCATTGATATTGACCAAGTCGATGTGACTATATGGTTTTCTTATAGGGTGTTGCTTTATTTGAGTATAGGGTGATTGTTGATGTTTTAGTTTGTTTAATTCACTATTGGTTCCGTTTGGATGGTGTGGGAATAAGAAGAATAAAAAAAGAAGTATTGAGAAGTGTGTAATTTTGTGAAGAGTTTGGATTGTTTATAATAAATTTGAGAGTAGAAAAATACTGTTTTCTTATTCTTGCATCCATCCAAACGAAGTCATATATTAGGTTTATGCATTATTATATTGATCGGTTGGGCAGCTCGTTCCTGGGCTAATGTATATGTGGAAGTTGACTGGACAGCGGGGTCCATCAATTGCTTCGCATGTACATTACTTAATAATAAATTTAAATTGCACATGTGTTGATGTGTATAATATAGCTTTAAAAGTAAAACGGGAAAACATATATGAGAGATAATTAAGCGGCGATATGTATCATTTTTAATTAATTTGAAGATGCCTTCAACGGTAACAACAAAATTAGCTATGTTTGATTGCATGAAAAGTAAGCAAATTTGAGATTAAAACACTAATTTTGAAACTCTCACCAATCAAACACACTTAAAGTCAGTGAAGTTAGTGCTAAATTCATTCTACTTCTCTAACTTGATAAAATATTGAGTTAGAGAAGTTTATTCTCATGACTAACTTAAAAAATCAATATAATTATTAATATCATCTATTTGTAGTAATTATTATATTGATTATATGGATAACATATTGAATGGTTCGAATTAGTTATTTAAAAATTAAAAACGTGAAAACGATCGTATTGGACGGAGTCCATCCGTCCTATATATTGGACACTAGCATTTTTTTAGTTATTTCTTTGCTCCTCTAAGCAAACTTTTTGGTATATAATTTTAGAGCTATGAATTACAGTATACATAAGATTTGCGTTAACCATCTTACAGTATAATTTTATTCAAAATTTCAACTTGACTGCGCTACGAATTTTGTTTCGTGCGATTATGCTAATTAGTTTAACCAAGGCTGTATCTCGTATCTAGATAATAATGAAGCGTCCATACTTGTAAAATTCATCAAATTTCATAAAGTCCTTTAATTCCCCTCAGTTCGTGGGTTTCTTCTTCCATGTGGACGGAGCTCTGTTTTTTTTTTATGTAATATTTTTTATTATTTTAAAAAGGGCAACTTAATTAGTTATTCTTGAAAGTATGGAAGATTTTGGAGTGGTATCTTTCGAATTAACTATATTTTAGTGCATGATCAGAAAAGACTTTTTGTGTTTTCTAATTATTTGTTCATTATTATACGTTTTGTGCTATTGAGTATGGATGTTCGGGTTTTATTAATTGGGCAGGGAAATTTGTGGCAAAAAGTTAGGTTAAATTTTATAAGGGATGTTTGAAGTTTAGTTGATTGTGTGTATAACTCTGTTTCTAGTAATAGAAATGGGCCCAATGGCCTTTTTTTCAAAAAAAAAAAAATTTAACTATATTTTAGAAGAAATTAATGGCATAAGCTTATTCTAAACATTTTATAGTGGTATAAAACAAATTATCAATTTAAAAATGACATTTTTTTAAATTGTCAATTTTCATGAGGGCATATATCTCATTATTACGAAAGTGTGTTTGGGTCGTTTTAAAATTTGAAGATGCCTTTCAACGTCAACAACTTTTAATTCCTAATGCACATGCCAGTTTATAATTTTTTCTGAAGATGCCATATGATGCTATAGTCTTCCATCCATAGTTGTATTTAAGTGTGTTTGGATCGTTTGAAAATAAAATTACGAAATTAAAGCTTTCTAAAAAAAAGATTAATGTTAATCTACAAATAAAAAAAAAGTACTTAGATGGTTTGCTAAGAAGAAAAAAATCATTTGCGTTCGTGAAAGAGAGGAAAAAGAGGACAGTAGAAGACTAACAGTCTCATCGAAATATCACACGCTCTGACCTCGGTCTTTTCGGGAAGAGAAAGAGGGGAAAAAGGAGGAGGAGAGATCGAGGAAGAAGTACAGTAGAGAGAGAAAGAGAGAGAGAGGCGCAAAGGCTCTTAGAATTTACTTTTAGGAATCTCATGCGACTCTTCGCTGTCTCCGCATACCGCAGCTCCTTTGCTATCCAAATATTTCTAAACAACTAAAATACTATACGCGATAACAAAATAATGATAACGAAACACCTTGTTATATTTACCGTTCGTTTATTAGTCTAATTTTTCGGCCTATTTCGTTTGTTGTTTTATTTTGTTAACGAAAATTGATTTCAGTTCAATTTTTTTTTTCCTAAACGGAACGACATAATATGTGGTTTTTGCTTCCGTTGGTAGGGCTAGTCATGGTCATGCTCTTTGTGAGATCGTTTTATTTTTTTTAATATTTCTCAAGCAAAAAAAGTATAAATAAATATATCTATAACATATCTATCGGAAATTTTTTAAATGGAATTAAAAGCTAGATGATTTAATACTGCCATAATTGCATTTTTACTGATGAACTGTTTTCTTGAGACAATCAATTTTCCTCTCGAACAGTGAAAAACATGATTATTACCTCATATTTAATGATTTAATACTGCCATAATCTAGAACAGTGATTGTTATCTCTAGCTATAGAAAACAACGGAATATGTTATGGGACTATACCATTAATATTATTTGATGAACTGTTTTCTACAGCTAGAGGTAACAATCGCTGTTCTGACATGACATTAGTTAAGGATAGATACAATACTATCATAATTGTATTTTTAGAATGGGACAATATCCATTTAAATTGCTAGTAAAATATTGGTCATTAATCCCATAAAACTATACCATCAAATGTTATTAATTCTCATCGATAAATACCATGTTTAAAAATATCTGAAATTCAATTACTAGTAAATTATGTAAATTATTGTGAAAGTATGAACAATGAAAAACATGATTATATTTCCAAACTAATTGAACTTAAGTGACCAGATTAAAAATTCGAAAAATATATTTTAGAACTCTATAATTAAAAAATTTTATATAACTGTGGATTTCGAATTTTTGTGATGAAGGATATACAACTGTATGTCTAATTAAATTAGATCCTCAAATAATTTAAAAAGTATCACATATTCCATATTTCATAAAATTGTATGATTAAATTAATAATAGCTCTATGGTATAATTAGATTTGCTATAATTTTGGGATCATTTATATAAAATTACATGCACAAATAAAATTATAAATTCCTTTGAATAAATAAATTATGACATTTATGAAATCACGGACATTCAATTTTTTGAGATACAAAAAATTATTTAAATATTTTATAAGTCTATATTCTATAATTATAAAATTTTATATCACTAAATTCTTCATATATCTACGAATAAGTACATAAATTTTCATAGACAAATGATTCTTAAAGTCCTCCAAACAATTAAAAAAATAAAATACTTATGAAGATTAAATTTTATGAGATTCAGAAAATTATTTAAAATATTTTATAATTATATAATTAAAAATTTTATATTTCTTAATCCTTCATATTTTTGTGAGCGCTCATATAAATTTTTATAGTCAAATAAATTTTGAAAAGAATCTAAACAATTTAAAAATGAAACTACATTTAATCTGAAATCCAAAAATGAAGGGTTTCATTGATTGATCAACTAAATGGAGATGAAAAATAATAGAAGGATGGGTTGTTGATTATGTCATGATGACGTTATCAAAGTTACGTAGAAAAAAATCTCTCGACATGAAGAGTATAATAAATTATTAATTATTAAATATTAATATTAATATTGATATAGATTAGAAATAGACACAAAACTACCTATTCGCCGAAACAATAATGTGTTGGTTTAATCCTGTTCTTATCACGAACAAGGCCTTGTTCGGAGCTTTCCAAACACAGTTGAGATTTAAAATTCTGTTACGCTCCAACCGATCCAAATGACCAAATAATATAATTGGAGCTGGATTGAGATAGATGTTACGATTTCAGTATGAACAAAAAAAAAACCCTCTTATTATTTAATTATACGACTTGGGTGCTTGGAGTCTTGTATGCATGTTGGCAAGTTTTGTTTTGTCTATCTTTCATGACCAGTTAATTATGCAGATCTGAAATTCATATTAAAAGGTCAACATTTTCATTAATATAATCAAAGAACAGCCTGGAGCTAGCAGATTATGGGAAGTCAGCGCTCTTCTCGGTTCTCGCTTTCCAATCTTGGCTTTAATTAGGCACGTTATTGTGGGAAGTCAGCGCTCTTCTCGATTTCCAATATTTCTTTTCTTAAGTCCTTTCGTGTTTATATATATATATACTAGCTTAAAGATTCCCTCAAGCAAATAAAAAAATAAAATAATATTAGATAATAAAAATATATTGTTTAATTTAGTATCAATACAAATAAATATGTTATTTAATTTGTTTCTTTATTAAACGGAAAATCAAAATATATTATTATTTCGTATGATAATTAATATCTGACCACAAATCAAATCGATCGAATAGTAGAAATACATATTTACATACTAGATCTAGAGTGTAATATCTCTACGGTCTGTGTGTTTATAAATAGTAGAGATAAAGGAACCGTTTGGATCGCTTATGAATTTGGAGAATTTGGGGAATTTCTTATTCTTAGGAATAAATTTATTGAGAAATGTGTAAATTTGTGAAGAATTTGAATTGTTTATAATAAATTTATACTAGAAATTCCCCAATGAATTCAAACATTCCCAAATTCTCATTTCAATTCAAACAGCCCCAATATTTTTAGGCGAAATAATCTGCTGATCGTTGAGGGCATTTTTTTTTTTTGACGAGAAAGCCCGCAGGCAGCTGATCGTTTGAGAATCCCCATTCGCTCCTGCGCGGGACCGTCCAACGCAGCCTACGAATCGTCTGATCTGATCTGGACGGTTCGGGCGGGACTGGATTCCTGCGCTGCATGGTTCCGCGCGGGACTGGATTTCATTCATCGTTTGAGGTTGAGGATCACTTTTCCTCAAAAATAATTCGCATGATTCCATGAATGTGGAGTTGACTTGTTTTCTCTGATCCGCAATATACGGACCAAGCTGACAGGTGCGCACATGTGAGGATAAGCCAAATTGTACGAATCGGCCAGTGAGGCAGCGAATCATTTTTAGATGTTGTATTTTATGACTTCATTTATCGCGTTCCCACTTCAATCAAAGTACTTATTAGTCCTCATAAAATCATAAATTTATCCATACTTCTCAATAGTGAAATGCTAAAAATTCTCGGCACTTGGCATGTTCTTTGGAAGACAGTTTTTAAATCTGGACCGGACAGGTCTTTCAAAGGATTTACAATAGAAAAGATCTAAAAGGACATGATTTTGAATGTGCTAGATTTTATTTTCAATGGACACGAATTTTGATGGAACGAATATGAAGGATTAGATCCGGCTTAATCCGAGTCGGTTTATTTGAAAGGGTAGTTCAATAAACTCAATAGAATAAAGGCAAAATTAGCCATATGTCCTTGAAATCTTTTCTAATTAGCCATATATCATTCTATTCTTTAATATTAGTCATATACCCCTCAAATCATGGTTGCTATTGTCATTTACCCTTTTAGCTAATTTAAATATTATAATAATTTTGACAATCTAATTTATAAAATTTAAGATTGAAATGCCCCTGACCTTTCCCTCCCTTCTTTCCCTTCTGATAGACCCCATTGCTAATCGCCAGAGAGATTCATTTAATCCTGAAATAGAAAGAAAGAAATTGAACGCTAATAAAGAAATATTTCTTAAATCAACAAATGAAGAATGTTAAGCGTATGTTACTGTTGTTTATTTATCTCTTACGTTGAGAATAGGATTTGGTATTTTGTGTTCTATTTCGTTTGATAAAAATATGTAGATCTAAAATTCATTATTTGTCATCTCTAGTGGTACAAGCTAACTATAATAAGACCACATTTGAAATTTTGGTTGATTTTTATACTAGTTGCTCCTCACGCCTAGACAAAAATACACAGGTCTTATTGGTGTAGTTAACTAGTACTTTTTCAAATTGAAAAATACAAATGCACAAACTAATTTAACTTCTCAAAATACAAAATTTCTCCAACCATTTGGGGGCAGAAGTGAGTTTAAGTAAATTTGTCTCAGTACGTTAAAATGGCGGGGCCTATACAGATAACGGCTAAATTGGTCTCAATTTTTTTATCGAACTGTAGTATCTTGGTCTGGTAAACAATTCTCTACAGGTTTGATTATGATTTTGGTGATTAGGATCCTTGTGCAATTATATTATCATAAAAAAAAAGTTTTTCTAGAATTATTTAATTCAACAACCCTTCTTTTTTTTTCTCTTTTTTTTTTTTGAGGTTTTAAATGCCCTTGGGCTTTAAATTAACAACAAAGTGCAAGCCGTATCGGCTACTAGTTTAAAATACAATCAAATGAAGTGCCCCTAACAAACAGCTACCTGGCAGGAAAAAACTAAAAAAAAAAAAAAAAAAGCAAAAACTAACCTAACAGACAGGAGCCTTGACAAATAAAGTAGAAACACATCATCCTTCCTAAGAGAGAGAAGGTAGCATAAAAAGAAAAAACAAAGGCCAGGTAAGGTATGAAAGGAGCTAAAAAGAAAAAAACACAAGTTACGGTGGCTCAAACTTGAAGAAACCAGGATCCAATCTTTCTGCTATTTTTCTCTCCTCTGCCTTCCACCATCTTGGCATACCATTGAAACTCCCTCCTGAAATTCTGGCCATGTTTGCCAGTAAATGTGCTTGGTTAACTACCTCCCTCCTGACCTGCTTGACTTGAATTCTGCCCAAGTAGTGATTCACCTTTTGCATCAAATCCATAGTATCCTGCCACGCCTTCCAAGAGGGTATCCCATCATCATCCCCCTCATTTAGGATTTCTACCAGTGTTTGACAGTCAGAGAAGATCTGAATTTCCTGATTTTGCTGTATTTTTTCTTGCAATTTCTGACATGCCTCCTTTAGCGCTACAACCTCAGCATGGAAGGGGTCATGCAGAGTATGGCTACTGTAGCCTATTTCGACAAGCTGACCTTCAAAATAAAGAATGTAAGCACATCCAGCCCTCAGTCTCACATCCCATGACCCATCTACTACCAATTGATAACAATTTTTCCTATACCAGTAAAACTCATTCATCCCCTTGCTTTTCCTCTTTGGTACCAGTAAAAAATCAGTTTGCTCATTTTCTTTTTGCAGCCAATATTCCACCTTCTTCAGAACTTGATTTGGATCAAACTTCTTGTTTTGCAACACCATTTCATTTCTTGCAAGCCATATTTCCCAGAGTATATAACAAAATCTCTTAATCTGGTCCATTGTCATGTGTTGAGTACACTGATTCACTGTTGTCACAATATTCAGAGGCAGATTCTGTACTCTCAAACCAAGGGCACTACCAAACCAAACCCCTCTAGATCCCTGGCAATAGAAAAAACAGTGCATCTCAAATTCATTCTCTCCATTGCACCTTTGGCACATGGCTGAAATCCTGGGCATCCTCCTATGCACATTTTGTGATAACATCAAAGCCTTATTTATCAGTCTCCACATGAATAACTTCACTTTAGGGGTCAAAACCTTCCAATCCTGAATTTTTTGCCATAGACTGGCTAGTTCATCATTAACAGTCCCACCCTGCTGACTGAGTAAAAATTGGTACCCTTCTTTAACAGTAAATTGTTCTTTCTTAGACTGTTCCCAACATAACATGTCCCTGGCTATATCCTCACCTGAGAGATTTGGTTGTACAGCTTGGATTGCCAACACCTGATTCTGATTGAACATCTCATTTAGTTCTTCTATCCTCCACTGCATAGTACTGTGGTCATACAAATCACTAACCTTTTTCCTTTTGTTAGCTGCTGACACCTGCTGCTCCAACTCCCAGCCATCAAACCAGGGTTGGCCTACGGCTTGTATGGAGTTACCATTTCCAATCTTCCACTTAACGGTATTAATGAAAAAATTCCTTCTCAAAAGGATGTCTCTCCACATCTTACTACAATGGCTATTGGGTTTTGCTTTCCAGAAACCAATTTGAGGGCAGTATTTTGCTTTGCAAACTTGCACCCATAAATTTTTCTGGTCACTCACTACAGCCCACACTAATTTCATGAAAAGAGCTTCTCCAAAGCATGTAAGGTCCCTAACACCTAACCCGCCTTCTTCAATGGGTTTACATACCTTTCTCCAGGCCACAGGGGCCATATATCTGGCTTGACTGGTTTTACCCCAAAAAAACTTGGCCATTAAACTATTCATCGGATTGATGATAGTTTTTGGTACAATTTCAAGTGTCATGTAATAGACAGGAAGGGACATGAGCACCGCTTTTATCAGCACTAGTCTGCCAGCATGAGATAGCATAATTGCCTTCCAGCCTGCAAGTTTGGATTGCATTCTTTCAAGTAGCATCTTTCCAGTTTTCATGGCAGTATTTCCTCCCATTATCAAAGCACCTAGGTATTTATCCTCTCCATCTGCTATATCAGTCTGCAGTATCTGGGATGTTCTTGCCTGGTCCTCCTGTTGACAAGCTCTTGATAACCAAAGCTTTGATTTATCAGGATTCATCTTTAGGCCCGAAGAGAGAGCAAATTGTTTCAAAATTTGCATTAGGTTCTCCAGCTCCTCCTCCCTCGTGGTTCCTAGCAAAATCAGATCATCAGCATACATCAAGTGGGTTATGGTTGGGCTGGTGTGGGCTAATTTGACTCCAGCGATGCTTCCTTCTCTCAAAGCTTTTGTCAGTCTTCTGGATAACATCTCCATTGCTATAAGGAATCCATATGGTGACATTGGGCATCCTTGTCTAAGCCCCCTGGTTGGAATGATGAAGCCATCCATCTTGCCATTTATGCGTATAGAAACCCGGGCCCCCTTGTAAGAATTTATCATGAGATTTATGAGCTTTGTTGGGATGTTTACATATTCCATTGCTCTGGCAAGAAAATCCCACTCAATTTTATCAAAGGCTTTAGACACATCTGCCTTAAGCATGAATGCTGATTTTCTAAACCCTTTTTGTCTGAAAGATTGCAGTATCTCTCTCACTAGTATGACATTATCTGAGATGCATCTACCACCGATAAATGCATTCTGCTCTATTGAGATAATCCTCTTCATGTGCGGCCTAAGTCTATTAGCAATTAGCTTCATCAGCAGCCGATAAGTCACATTTCCAATACTTATGGGTCTGTATTGAGAGGGTGTCTCAGGGTCATCCGTTTTTGGAATTAAAGAAACTGTGCATTGCAGCCAGTCCTGTGGTACATTATCCTCGGAGAATATCCTTCTAACCACAGTTACCAAGTCATTCCCAAATACATCCCAATTCTGTTGGTAGAAGTGGGCTGTAATACCATCTGGGCCTGGGCACTTGTCAGGGCCCATTTGAAAGAGTGTTTTTTTAATCTCATGATGATCGGGCAGCAGGATCAGTGCATTATGAGCTTCCTATCTAATTCTGGGCCCCTCATTCTGGCCCAACTCCTCCCAGAAACTTTCTCTAGTCAGGTCTATTTCATTATTTGAATTTATTTCAATTGGTGCCTGGTGCTCTCCTGGACTGTACAGAGCTTTGAAATACTCTACAAATTGGGATCTGATGACCTTCTCATTCCCTGTTAGCATTCCTTGCTCATCCCTCACCATAGTAATGAGGTTATGCCTCCTTCTGTTTGTGGCAATTGTATGGAAGTATCTTGTGTTTCGATCTCCCAAAGAGTGCCAATCAACCCGTGATCTCTGTCTCCAATAGAGTTCATGTTGTCCTTCCACTTTTTCATATTCACTGAGCAAAGCTTGTTCCAGGCTATGATCCCAAATTGCAGGATGAATCATTTGCACATGCAATAAGGCCTTGGCTATCTCCTCCATTCTCTTTTTTGGTGTGGGGCTTTTTGCAGCCCAACCTTTCATACACTCTTTGAGAGAACTCCACCTCTCTTGCCACTCCATTCCATGTGTGTTGCTCCAATCTTGCTTCCAAGAGTTGTGAAAACTCTCCTCCAACATCCACCAGTTTTCTAATCTAAAAATATTTGACTTTTCAGGGGGTTTCTTTATTCTGAGGAGTATTGGACAGTGGTCACTGTGTATCATGGGCAAATGGTTGACATATGCATTCGGGTACATCTCTATCCAAGTGGGGGTTGCTAAAACTCGATCCAATCTTTGATAAATTGCCTCTGAACAATCTCTTTTATTGGTCCAGGTGTATGCTGGTCCTTTATAACCAATATCCACCAAACCACTTTCAAAGACAAAATTTTGGAAATCCACAGTATTTGATTTCATTCTTGCAGACCCTCCAAACTTTTCATCCCCACTCAAAATTTCATTGAAATCCCCTAAAAGACACACTCTACTATGTGAATTAATAAAAAGTGTCAATTCATGCCATAGCCTCCTATTCATGCAGTGTGTTGGATCTCCATAAACTCCAATTAAGAATCAAGGTGGTTTATCCTTCAAGTTGATCTGAGCACATATATGATTTTTAGAATCATGTAAAATGTCAACTTCTATGTGCTCCTTCCAAGCAAGACACAAACCCCCCGATAGGCCTCTGGCTGGCAAAATATGAGCTTTATAACCCCTAATGCCCCTCACTAAGCGTGACATCTTACGATAGGAGGCTTTAGTTTCAGAGAGGAAGATAAAACTGGCCCTTGTAGCATGTATAGAATCTTTTAGGAATTGTTTTCTCCGCATGCCTCCTATGCCGCGGCAATTCCATGAAATAGCATTGATTGGGAACTTGGAGACGAGTTTGGGATCGTCTCCCTGGCCCTTTTGTAGTTTAAATGTTGATCATGTTCAACCTCCTGTACACTGCTTTGGGATTGTGCACCCTCACCAATAACCAAAACTCTCATTCTCTCTTCATTCAGATACACCTGCCTCTTTTGTTTTCTGTCAATCCTCATTTGTTTTTCCTCCTGCTTCCTATTCTCCCCATTTGTGAAACCCCTAGTTGATCCAGAGCCAGAGCTGGCGTTTCCAGAGCTAGTGCTGGCATTCCCAGCATTTTCATTCCTTGGCACAAGAGTACGATCATTAATCCATCTACCAACTTGTGTTTCTGGTATGGGTTTTGCACCTAGTTTTTCCTTATACTGTTCCTGCTGCTGCATTTCCATAAGCCTAAACCGAACTGGGCATATTGTATGTTCATGGCCAATGAGAGCACAAAATCTACACACATTTGCTACATTCTCATAGACCACAAAAACCCAGCGTATTCTTTGTCCTGAACCTTTGAGGGGCACCTTTGGTTTTAGTGGTTCTGCTATGTTAACCCTCAACTTCTGTCTATACACCCTTCTGTTAGCAAGGAAGAAAGTTGTTACCTCTGTGAGTGGTGTTCCCACTTGTTTCATCAGAGATTGGATACAGTCAGCCTCCCACGACTCAGGTGGCACCCCATGCAACTCTACCCAGCAATTTGCCTCATTAATAAGAGGCTCCACCAAATCTTCCTGCCCCTTTGCCAGCCTAGTAATTACCATATCACCTTTGTTTAATTTCCAAACCCCCTTATCCAGTATTCGGAGCATTTCCATTTTAACAAGAAATTGGACCAGGAAGTAATTTGAGCCCAGCCCTTCAACAACTGTATCAGGGTGTACATTCCATGATTTTCTTAAAGCAGCACAAAAAGCAATCTCATTTATCATATTTTGAGAAGTAACACGCATCAGCAGACAGTCCCCCCACTGTCTTTCTCTTGCTGGTTGTTGGGGGATGCTCTCCAGAGCAGGATTTGCTTCGTCATCGGCGCTCAAAGCAGCAAATTGCGCCAACAACTCATCATCTGTGAAGTTCATTATGAGAGGGAGTTTCACAAGATTTTGGTTCTGTGTGTTTGAAACTGGTAAAACAGTATAGCAAGGCTCAGATGACACAGGCTGGATGTTTAAATATTGGTTGGTTGGCTCTATTAAAGGCCCTATAACTTTTCGGCCCAAAGCATTTAAGTTTTTAGAGGCATTGCGTGCCTTCTTTGCTGCAAAATCACAAGTATTTTTCACCAAAACTCTACTGTCTTCTCCTGTGTTTTCACCCCCCTTTCTGCAATTTTCCAAAAAAGTCTTCCTGTGACAGGTTTGTATCACATGCTCATCGGTATCCTTCACTTTGATCAATAAGACACTCTGTTCCACTTGCTTTATATCTTGGCTTTTGCCACATCCTGAAAAGGAAATGTTTGCTTTTGACTGTTGGGAACCCACTGCCTCTTTGCTTCCTGCTGCAACCATCATGTGGTTTTGAACCAGATCCCTTAGACCTGGTCTACCAGTAGCCACCGTGGACCGCCGTGTGACACCAGCCTGAGAATCGGCCGCCACAGCCCGATCATCATCCCCATATTTTCCCCTGAAATACCTACTGTGTGAATTTTGCAAAGATTGGTACACAATGGGTCTTCCTGGCGAGCTTGTCTCCAACAGAGGCGGCAATTTTTGAGGGTTTCTTCTTATGACCCCTGGTAAGTAGTGATTTTGCATTGTGCGAGCGAGAGGAAAAAAGAGGGGAGAGAGAAAGAGGAACGGAATGAAAAAGAAAAAGGGAAATAGCTTTCGGGGGTAAAAGCAATAAATTCTGTTACAAGAGAGAGAAAAGGAAACTCAATTAAGGCACCAATCATTACTCAACCATCATCAATGTCTACTACTTCCATCGCCGGCTGTACGCCTGGCACGTAGTCTTAATACAGCTCTGGTTTGCTTTTCACTTCCACTTTTCTGAAAGGGCAAAAGTTGAGACATGGCGTTTAATCAATTCGAAGCAGCAGTTGCTTGCGCATGTACCCATTGTTTGTCTCTTTTTTTTTTTCTCTTTTAATGAAACACCCATGTACAACATCCAAACTGCTCAAATCAAAATAAAAAAAAGCAAGCCCCATTCTAACTGAGCCAATCACAAACCCAGTGAATAAAGTAACCCTCACATTAAAGAAGTACTACCTAAACGAAAAAGAGACATAAAAGAAGAATCTGAACATCAAAAATAAAACAGAGAACCATGACTATCTACTACGATATTTGTAAAAAGGGTTGATCAGGAGTAAAAGAAAGAGATTTAGTTGCCGTTCAACATTGTTCGCAAAAAGGGTTGGAGATGCAATTATCAGGGAGGAAGAGTTCTATTGTTTCAAAATATTGATTTGAACTTTATTTCTTTCCATATGGTATTTGTAGTTTTCCATATATGATACGATTCTAAATTTAGACAGGAATATGAATCAATCAGAGGAGGAAGAAGGGAGGGGAAAGGTCAGGGACATTTCAGTCTTAAATTTTATAAATTAGATTTTCAGAATTATTATATTATTTAAATTAGCTAAAAGGGTAAATGACAATAACAACCATGATTTGAGGGGTATATGACTAATATTAAAGAATAGAAGGGTATATGGCTAATTAGAGAAGATTTGAAGGACATATGACTGATTTTGCCTAGAATAAAAAGAAATTTATAAAAGAAATACAAATGAATTTTACATTAATATCTATTTAGAATGTTTAGAATGGTATGTTGGATTATAAGCAATATAATATTGCATTACGATTTATTTTGAAGCAATTTAAGTTTTTTTTTCTGGAAAAAAAAAATTCAAAAGTTACTTAGTATTATTTTTTTCACCAACTCATTCAACTTAAACCAGACACCAACTAATACTTACATTTTAGAAAAAAAAAATTTGACTATTATGAAGTTGAAAACTAACATAAATTGTCAGACATTGACATACTATGACGGAAAAAATAGACACGAGAAATTCATGATGAATATGAGTACTTATACACGTTGGTAATGATATTAAAAAATTGCTAGAGTTTTGTGTTGACCAAATAATTTCGGTGAACATAAATTTTACTTGTCAAATATGTCCTTTCAGTTACAATGATTATTTATGCAATATAAAAAATGAGATTTTTTATTGTCAACCATGATGCATAGAGAGTTCTGTGTATCATGATCGTTTGTTCGGTGATTTTACAAATTGGAAAATCTAAATTAATCAATCCAATCGATATATTGAAATATCATAGCAAACAAAATTTACAATTTTTTACTGTTTTTTTAATTATTTAAGGCTTGCTATTTTTTTGCTACAAATACACTAATTTATAGAAAAAAATGACATGTTTTTAAAAAATAGTAAAAAATTTTAAAAATTGTAAAATTTTATTTTATTTTATGAGATTTCAATATATAGATTGGGTTGGTTAAATTAGATTGACAATTTATGGTACCACCGACCAAAACGGTCATGGTGCACAAAAGGTTATATGCGTCATGGTTCACAATAGGTTTATTCATACAAAAATTACTATGAAATTATGAGAAAATTATCAAAATATATCATATAGAATTCTTTGAGTCCTTAGAGTCCTTGAGCTCAACCATTTGAAAGACCAAAGGCTTAGAATGGCCAGATTTTCAAAGGTCCAGACTACCTATTTAGAAAAAAAAATTTGTCTAACTCGGTCCTTCTTGAACCTTTCCTTGAACCCGGCCCAGTCCGACCCTTATACCAAATCCGTCAAGTCCGATCCTTTGAAATCTGAACCAGTTCTTTTGAGTTTCAATATTTCTCAGGCAGAAAAAATCAGCCATATACCCCGCAAATCATCCAATCGCTCATATACCCTCATATTCTTTTATATTAGTTATTTACCATTTAAATCATTATTAAAATTGAAATTTACTTTTACATTAATTTAAATGAAATATTAATTCTAAAAAATTCAATTTTTGTATATTTAAGACAAAAATATAGTTCCTTCTTACGTCATTTTAGATTTATTTTAGTTTATTTATCTAATAATTACTTGTGTTTTCAAGGAAAGCATCAAACATCCTCTTGTCCGTTGCATCGACATTCAGAGAGAAAATTAGGAATCTTAGTCGGGGAAAAGTGAAGTTATATGGCAAAGCAACAAGAGATAAATCCTGTGCAGAAATACATAAAAAATATTCATATTAGAAAACAAAAACCGTCCTCGAGAAGTTTCAGCTCAAATGGAAACTATGATGTACATACAGTCTTTATAAAATGGACCTTTTTTTAAAAAAAAAAAAAGAAAATAAAGGTTCTATAATAGTAAAGAAAGCAACAAAAACCTAAGATTTAGGAACTGTAATTCACAGTTGCGGTTACATATATAGCCACACCAATTAATGATTTGGATTTGTATTAGAACATGTTGCATGTACAAAGCATTCTACCACAGGCACAACTTATTGAGATTATTCAGAATTACAAGAATGAATCAAGCAATGTTACCTTGAGAACATGAAAGCCCAATGTGAGAGAAGAAACCATGGCAACGCTAGTGACCAGCCCTAGAGTAACCTGAGCCAATTCTGATGTAGGATTTAATAGGTGGCTTTCGCAACGAAAAACGCAATGAAAAATGCATGCTTCCTCCAAACATGGGGCAGAAATAATGGATACTCTCTGAATGGAGTCAGTAATAATGAATTCCAGAATCCAGATACCTGAGCAATGGGAAACTGAAATTTAGAGATAGAGGATATTTGGTGGTTTCATTGTGTTGTAACCGACAAAACTTCCAATTTCACGCACGCCCAACGAGTCTACGTAGCAATCGAGACGGAGGCGGGTCCAGAGATGGCGCCAGGAGCATCCTTCTAATCGAGGCGGGAGAGCAAAGAGATTTTGATTTCTAAGGGCAGCAAGCTAATCCGATCGCCTCCCGCCGTTGATTTGATTGCAGTTGGGATCACTCTCACTCACTGTCGCTGCTGCAGGTGGAACCCTAGAAAAAAGAGTGAAGTGGATGTGAAGAGAAACACGAGCTTGACATTGGACTAATTTCTCAATTACTCGAGAAACACGAGCACTAATTTTTCCTTATTTTTAACATTCGGTCCCAGTCCCACAAATACAATTTATTTTTGCAAGGATGAAAAATATTATACATTAATTAAATTAAAAAAATTTCTTACTTGACATAAAAAAAAAGATTTTCTTTTAATCCTTAAGAGAGATGAAGGTCCTCTTCAAATATGCAGTTTGATTTTTAGTTTGGTGCCACTGAAATCCTTTAATTTGATAAGTGAAAAATTCTAAATGAGAACTCCAGTCTCCATAAATAATCTTAACTCCCATCTTATGTTCAAAACAAATTCTAGATAATAAATACTTAAAATGGACGAAACGAAACGATCAACGGTTACACGAAGTTGCTTTTGCAGCCCTACTAGCCGGGCTTCTTTTATTTTCCTCTTAAGCCTCGCCAGAGAGAGATGGCGGTGTTGTTACAAAGTGCCAGCTTGGACAAAATGCCTTCGCTTTGCGTCTCCGTCAGGTCATCCTCTTGTGCCTCAGTTCTGTGTGCTTATCTTCATTCAAGCATTTCATCAAACATATCCTGTGCACCACTCTGTCACTGTGTCCTCCTTTCAGGATGTGGAAAGGCTTGCGTCGTTTCTACAGTGTATACCATTTATTCCCAAGAAAGGCTTTGATCGCCAAGAATCTGAATTCAGGTTTCATATGAAAATGGCAACATAATTACATAACTAAACATTTCTTTCTTTAGTTTTTTTTTTTAAATTCTAAAATTAGTATGGGCAGCAATTGCTCATGCATAAGAGATGCGTTGAACCGAAATTTTAAAAAATAGTATTAAATTAATATAATATATTAAAAATAATATCAATATAATAAGTTTAATATAAAGAGTATCACGAGATCGGAATCC
Organism: Rhynchospora pubera; assembly: GCA_028095005.1. Taxonomy (NCBI): domain Eukaryota; kingdom Viridiplantae; phylum Streptophyta; class Magnoliopsida; order Poales; family Cyperaceae; genus Rhynchospora; species Rhynchospora pubera. The sequence goes on from CM051460.1 coordinate 285,418,019, forward strand.
TGGATTCCGAACGTTAGATCGGAATCCTGGATTCCGATCTAAGCTTTGATCGGATTCTGGGATTCCGATCTAAGCTTAGATCGGAATCCAGGACTCCGAGCAGTGCTGTAACAGGAATTTTTGTCGTTTTTAGTGATTTTATTGTACTTCTATTATAAATATTAATTAAATATATAAAATTTTAATATTAAATTAATATATTATAAAATATTAGTAATATATTTTGAAGATAAAATATTATATTAATATATTTTATTATACATGTATTATAAACATTAATTAAATATATAAAATTTTAATATTAAATTAATATATTAAAAAAATTTTGTCGTTTGTTTAGAACCGGATTTTTGATATTTTATATGGATGGTTTTATTTTTAATTTTAGAAATTTTCAATTATGTTAAATGTTATACATAATAAGTACATAATACTTTTTGTAATAATTTATTTATGGCAATAATTATAATATTAACTTATAATTAAATATTAGATTTATTTCATTTAATTCATAATATAAAAATACAGGAATTATAAGTGTCATCGGTAAATATACCAACCCAACCATCGGTAAATACAAAGTGAACATATATATAGTAAACAAGCTGAACATATAGATGATCTAAGTGAACACTTACAAACTTATTTTTATTGAACTTATTTGTTTGTATGTGTTCACTTAGATCGTTTATATGTTCACTTTGTTTTATGTATATGTTCACCACTAGAAGAAGAATTGAATTTTGTAACCATAATATAAATTAGCACACTAAAATAAAAGAAAGGGAAAAATACGTGAAAATCATAATATAATTTAGCACACTAAAATAATAAAAAAGGAAAAATGTACACTAAAATAATTTAGCACACTAAATTGGCGTATTTCATATTTTTCTAGCGCCAAACTTTTCGAATCCATAACTGTTTTTTCAGTTCAAAGTGTGACTATCTTGGTTCTTTGTCATTTTTGTTTTGAACAAATGGTACGCCTAAAAATTTTGAAATTTAAGTTTAGGAAAATTGGTCCGCCAATTAACAGCTCAATAATTTTGTTAGAATTTTTCAGAGCGTATTTCATATTTTTCTAGCGCCAAACTTTTCGAATTCAGAACCGTTTTTTCAGTTCAAAGTGTGACTATCTTGGTCCTTTGTCATTTTTGTTTTGAACAAATGGTACGCCTAAAAATTTTGAAATTTAAGTTTATAAAAATTGGTCCGCCAATTAACAGCTCAATAATTTTGTTAGAATTTTTCAGAGCGTATTTCATATTTTTCTAGCGCCAAACTTTTCGAATCCAACGGTTTATAGTTACGTGTTTCGTACTTAGGTGTGATTGCGCTAAACTTCATATTTTTCAAAGCGTTTATCGTACTTAGGTGTTTCACGAATTCTAGATAAATACTTAAAATGGACGAAACGAAACGATCAACGGTTTCACGAAGTTGTGTTTTCAGCCCTACTACCGGGGCTTCTTCTATTTTCCACTTTAGCCTCACCAGAGAGAGATGGCGGTATTGTTACAAAGTGCCAGCTTGGCAAAAATGCCTTCGCTTTGCGTCTCCGTCAGGTCATTCTCTTGTGCCTCAGTTCTGTGTGCTGATCTTCATTCAAGCATTTCAGGATGTGGAAAGGCTTGCGTCGTTTCTACAGTGTATACCATTTATTCCCCGCACTCCTTCAAGATTTTGATCGCCAAGAATCTGAATTCAGGTTTCATATGGAAATGGCAACATAATTACATAACTAAACATTTCTTTCTTTAGTTTTTTTTTTTAATTCTAAAATTAGTATGGGCAGCAATTGCTCATGCATAAGAGATGCGTTGAAACTTATAAAGCCCGATAAATGTTTTGGCAGGAAGCAGGAACCGAAAAAATTAAAATTGACGTTACTGTTCACTCGAATTTCGATAATAACAGTTAAAAATTCAAAATTTTTAAAATAATGTCGCTGGATCGTCATCCGGATTGACGAAATCACAAAACCCTTGGATCGTCATCCCAATTGACGATCCAATTCAATTCCGTTTCCAATTTGCAATTAAATCTTTTTTAATTACGGCACTTTTTGTTTGAGTCAAAAATTTGATTACGGCAACTCAAATTTGAGACAAATTTTTTTTAATCAAAAGGTGAGTCATTTTTTAGTGTACAATTTGCTTTTTAGCCCTCAATTTTTTTTGTTATTACAAAATATTAATTTGAGATTAGAAATTAAACATAATTTAAATATCAATTATAAAAATATATGTATATAATTAAATTATGAATGTTAAATACATGATATTGTATATGTTTATAATACTTATTAACACATATATTATATATCATATATTTTATATATTAAATACATATTATTGTATATAATTAAATTATATATGTTGAATAGTTATACATAATTATTGTAATAATTAAAATATATAATACATAATATATATGTATAAAGCTATTCAACATGCATAATTTAAGATACAAAAGATTTTTAATGTATAAATATATATTTATATATATATATATATATATATATATATATATATATATAAGTTTTTTTTATATACATTAAATATACATACAAATATGTACATGTAAAATTAAATATGAATGATAGTATTACACATGTCACAATATAAATTATATTTAATATATACAATATATGATACATAATATATATTTATAAATAAGTATTATAAACATATACAATATCATGTATTTAACATGCATAATTTAATTATATACTTATATTTTTATAATATATGTTTAAATTAGGGCTGTACAAGAAAAAGAGAAACTTGTCTGATCCGTTTAACCCGCCCAACCCGATTTGTATTTTACCGGGTTCAAACGTTATTTAGTTTGGGTCGGATTTTAATTTTATTAACACGGTTAGATCGGGTTGGATTGTATATTTACTTTTGATAACCCGTTTTGTACTCGACCCGGTTGTTTAACTAAATATTTTCCCTATTTTTTTAGGACAAATAATCGAAAAAGGCAAGATTTCAACTTGTATATGCTGGATAATGAAATGAGAAGTAATTTGTTAATTGAAACAAAATAAATTATATGTAGAAATGCCAGAGAGAAGGCCTATACGATTTCCATTTTTTTTATGGTGTGGAAGCGACACATCTCAGCATGTGATTAGCTGACAATAAAAATTTAAAAAGAACTAAAATTAATTTTTGTATGATTTATATCCAGAGGGAAAAAAATTAAGAACGGTAACAAACAGCGAGAAGAATAAAATTTAAGCGGGTCATTGTCATCCTGATGTGTTTTTATTTAATACACGGAGCACAGAAGTAAGAAGGAAAATGTAGTGATATAACAACCAAAAGAAAATTAGTCAAACACAAAAAAAAGGAAAATGAAAAAGGGGAATAGTAAAGCTGGAACATCAAGGCAAAAAATAGTTAGGCATGCCTTTTTTTAATATATCCCGTGTTAAATTTACTACGAAATTTATTTTGGACACCCACATTTTTATTAGTTTTAAAAAAACTTCTAACATGGTACCATATAAATCATAACCCGTTTAATCTGAAAACCCGTAAAAATCCATAGATAAAAATTTATACGGGTTGGGTTGGGTTGAATTACGGGTGGGTCAACTAAATTTTTTTTTAACCCAGTATAATTGGGTTGGGTTGAAATATTGATATATAATTACAAACCCGGTCGTTGTACAACCCTAGTTTAAATTATGTTTTATTTTTAATCACAAATTATAAATATTGTAATAACAAAAAAAAATTGAGGGCTAAGAAGCAAATTGTGCATTAAAAAAATGAGTCACTTTTTGACTTAAAAAAGTTGACTCAAATTTGAGTTGCCGTAATCAAATTTTTTAGTTTTTACTCAATCAAAAAGTGCTGTAATAAAAAAAAATTTAATTGTAAATTGAAAACGGAATTGAATTGGATCGTCATCCCAATTGACGATCCAACTTGGATCGTCAAGAATACTCTGTACTAAAATCGTTTATAACTTGTAAGTAGACCTCAGCTACATCAGAACCTTACCACTTGTACTTGGCGTCAAGAATACTCTGTATTAGAGCACCAAAAAAAAGGATAATTTATTCAGGACCAAAATATCATGGAGAAATCACACATTGCATTTTTATCTCATGTAATAATCAAAATAATGGACATTTTAGTAAAGATCAGTAATACGAATATACGATGCTTAATAAAAATATCAGTAACCACCTATGAAGGCCCAAGTCGTTACGCGAAAAATGATTAAATTGTAGCAGTTAATTTTTTAGTGTCATTGCATTTAAATTGCAATCAGTTAAAGAACCTTGGATGTCCAATCATATAGCAACAATAATTATTTGACATTCAATAAAATAAAATGACACAAAAAATATTTCACAAAAGAACCCTGTCATATTACTAAATCGCTCCAGATTTTTCTTATGTAATTTTGGAATTGAAAACTCTTCTAACCATATTACTAAATTGCTCAAGAAGTACCGGTGTCCCTATGCTAAACAATCAATGAAAACAAAATCAGCGCTCGTACAGCACAAATTCAAGTTCAATAAAAAGAAAGAAGTACTAGTGTTTTTTACCTCATTTGGCTTCTTTTTTTTTTTTCGATGACTACCTATGGGCTACTTCATTGATAAAATTAATAATACAACTTACAAATGAAGTTTTTTGCACTAAATTGTTTTGTGCAAATTAACTACTATTTTCAGATCGAATTAACTAGTTTATACAAAATTGACTCAAAGAATTAACTAATTAACTAATTTAACCTAAAAACGCAACCTATTCTCTCTGTTCATCTTCTCAAAAAAGAACTCTTGAGTTTGTACAAAATCGACTCAATTAGAGTTGAAGCTAAACAAATACGTGCATCAGCATCACAAAATGTGCGAGTGTATCAAACTATCAATTAAACTAAACAAACACGTATATAATTAAATAGTTGAAGCTTCTATGCCAGTGTACCAGTAAAATAAACGTGCATCAGATCACTCAAAATTGCAAAATTGCAGTGGCCGAGATCATTCATAGATTTGAAAGTGCAAATTGCAAATTGCAAAACTGCCAAATCAAGTGAAAGTTAATTACTCTAACCTAAAATCAATTTCTTGAAAGTTATTCAGATCCAATTGGGAGCATGCAAACCTGGTAAAAAATGCAACTTTCTGGTAAAAAAAAAATCCAGATCCAATTTTAGAAAAACGCAATTTGCTGGGGAAAAAATACAATCAAACGAAGCTCTATCGACTCAAACGAAGCTCCATCGACAATGAAACGAAGCTCTATCGACAATTGAAATGAAGCTTATTGGACTCGGCGGCGACGACAACAATGAAACGAAGCTCTATCGACTCAGCGATCGACGATGAACACTTTGCCGATTTCTCCTTGTATAGCCGATTTCTGGGGGGAGTAATTACGGAAGAGACACCAATGATTTCTCTCTTATTTCTCTATTTTTTAATTTGGGTGAAGGAATATTTTAATAGTTTTTATGGGTCAGGGAGCGTAGTTCCATTCTAGTTCCGACTTTTCGTGGAACTAGAATAAGACGCTGATCAAGCTATTCAGCTTCTGAAAGATGTTTGGTAGCCGAAAAAATAAGCTATTCTGAATAAAGACTTATTCCGATGGTTCCAAAATAGACAGCTTCTAAGGATATTAAATTTTGCTAACTGGGTTTAGCTGAAGCGTTTTATAATGAACTATAAACAGGGACGGAGCCAGAAAAATTTGAATGGGGGTTCAGCTAGGACTCGGATCCTGTGCCGCGCGGTACGATACAGCATATCCATTCCAACCGTCCGATCTGATATCGTCAGTTAAAATTTTTCAGACCTATCAATCTGATATCATTCATGGAGCATCCGTCATAGATCGGACGGTTGGAATGGTTGCGCTGTACCAGGCCGTGCGGTATCAGATTTCAATTCGTTCATCTAGGAAAAGTTAGAAAAATTTTAAAAGAGGTTTAATAAATTAATAATATTTAAATAAAAATATTTTAATTTTTATATATAGATTTTTTTTTCGACATTTGTCATCATAAGAAACAATATGATGCAAGCTAGAAATTGGATATGTTTCAGACTTATTTGAAACTTAAATTTGACTCAATTAGAATTTTAATATGTCATAAACTAAAAAAACAAAAGAATTGATTTGATAAATAAAAAGAATAAATTTTGAGCAGCAGTACCTTTTATTTATTTATTAGTATTAGTATTTTGTAGTACTATTTTATTTATATAAAATTTTCTTCTTCTTCTTTTTTCAAATTTTTCTTATTTATTTTCTATTAATTCCATCGTGATTGTTCAGCTGGACTGTTATGAGGTTATCCATCATAGTTTATGTCCGACCTATATTTTAGACCTATTTAATTAATTGAAAGGCCCACAAAGAAGAACTAAAAAAATTGACTACATTTCTCTTTTTGGTTTATAAAAATGATCTTTTTGTATGACAATAATGCTTTACAAATAGAAAATGTTAATCGATCCAAAAAGACCTCACAAAGAAAATACTATAAAAAATTATATGGGGTTCACCAATGAAAAATCATATAAATATTTATGGGGTTCAAATATAGAGTATATATATCAAATTTACATTTTATAACAATAAATATTCATATTTTGTAATGTTTTTTTAAAAAAAATAGGGGTGACATTTGTTAGGAAATTGCTTAATTTTAATTTTGTGACTAATTACGCTTAATTAATCCAATTAAAACACAAGCAACATAAGATCTAGTGCAAAAGCTCATTCGACACAAAGAGATAGGTGGAAATTATACCTCCCGCGAAATCGTATTCGCGGGGCTCGACCAAGGCATGGGAATCGATGACGTGCCTTCTCCACCGTCTCCACCACGTCTCGTAACCGCCCTCGAGTCCACCAAGGAGGATTAATCACGTTCTACAAGGTACGTGCTAGCATACCCAAAGAACAAGCCTAATCCCTATGATTTTCTCTCTTGCATCAATCAACAACCTTGATTTAGTGGAGAGAAAATAGCTCAACACATGAGCAAAAGAGAGAAGGAGAGGGTGAAAAGTGGCGGCCTCATGGGAGGAATGAGAGGAGAGAGAAAAGCTAGGTGGAGGCTCTCATAAGTGGTCCTTATATAGAGCACAAAACCTAATTGACCTCTTGCATAATTACAACTATGCCATCCCACCTACCACCATAATGGGCAGCCACGAAATGGGCCTTTATGGGCCATTTAACCCCTTCATTTGGACCATTAATTCATATAATTAAGGTCCCTCAACTTTGCTCTTTAATTGGGCTATATATTTGCTATTTAAATAACGGCCCAATTAATCAATATAACTATTTATATTAATAAGTGTTGAACTAAATTAATTATTAACTCATTAATAATTATTTTAGGATTAGTTAATGCATTAATTTATTTCTATATGATCCATTGACTTAATTAATTATAACGGTTCGCAACGGTATATAATTAATTAATCAATCTTATCATATTTCCACAGAACTTACTGCTGTGAATAAATAAATAATGCACTGTGTGATTAATGTCCTATTTGTGTGACCCTTTGAGGATTTATGCTATGTTGGCCATGGAATTAAATCGTTATTTAATTCCAATAATCATAAGTGGTATCTAGCAACACGTTATGATTCCCAATTTGCATAAATAGTGTACTGCTACAATATTTCAATCCTGCATAAGAGAATAAATATGTTTTTCTATTTTGATTCTTATGTCTCACGATATCATCGTATAATCCAAGATAGGAATGTGTCATTCTTGCAGATTATACGTTTCTTGATCTAGAGTTGATCGCTTAGTTGCGCGCATACGATCCAACTCCATCAAGGGGCCCAAACAGATATCGTCACTCACTAAGTGAATTAATGAGGGACATACGATTTTCTTGATGATTAGCTTTTCCCCGCACAATTCAAGAGAACGTAAATCAAGTCCGTATAGCAGCCCTTAACGGAAATCAGCGGTAGACGAGATTTATAGAACCTATCCTCATGTGGAAAAGATAATCATCTCAAACTTAGAACCAAAATCATAACGAAATAAACAATGACACATAACACAATCCATATGTTTATTTCGTTGGGTCAAGTCCTGTACTATGTTCCATAACATATACATATGCAATTAAGTTGGTAACTCTTTACCTATGATTTGTAGAACTTAATCATCACTTAACTTGCATACTAATCTTATATGATAATTAATGTTCCTTGTTAATTATCAAGATTATGGACCGTTTAGATTTATTATTGTCATTCTAAAGAATGATCCACAGAGATCTACAATTCAGACCCTCAACCTGAATGATCTGTCAATAATAAACCTAGGAACAGATGATAAAATATCATCCAAAACATAAACTAATAATTAAGTCATTAAATTATTGACTTCTAGGACATAACTCCAACAACATTGACACCCCTTTGTTACACATAAAACCGTCTCTGGTTTAATATAATCTCTGTATTAAATTTTCTTGAAGACTAAATTTTATATATTTTTCTAAATTTATTTGAACTTTTAAAAAATTCTCAACCTGTAAGTTATGTATCCTTCAATAATAGTAGTTTTTAAAAGGAAAAATTGAATATAACCCCTTCTAATTTTGCTCATCTGGATATAACCCCTTGCAATCTTTGAAATCAGATATAACTGCCTGAAATCATGTCACTTTTGGATATAAACCCTTTTCATTGATTTAAACAATATTCTAAATGAATATATGATGAGGGGAATTATTTTCTTAGCAAGGGCAATTTGGGATTTTAGAATTACTCTAGTCATTCCTACGTTCTTTTGACTTAAGGTTTATTAACAAGGGCAATTTGGGGTTTTGAAAAATATTGAGAGAAATCAGGATGGTATTTTTGGAATTGAATTTTTTTTTATAATGAGATAATGACATATTTCTAATTGACATAATTTGATAATAGCATAAATCTAATTTGCAATATAACAATGATATATCTCTAATTAGTTAAATTTCACAATGGCATAAATCTAATTATTGTCTGTTTGGAACCGTTTAATTTATTTTTTATATATTGAAATCTTTTTAAAAATTATTTGATCAATCGTTTGACGTATAAAAGTAAAAAAAAAAAAAAGACGCAATGCATAGAGTGCATCCGTGCTCGAGAAAATATTTTAGCAAGCCCATCTACATCAGACCTATATTTTTAACTGCGATGCGCACATAGTTTCCTCTAAATTTATTTTATTATTATCTCACCAAATTCGGAGTCCGACGCGCGCCTTATCCAAACTTATTAAAAAACCAAAATAGAAGAATTAAAAATATATATTTAAAAGAAGGTGTCACATATAGCTAGGAAAGCTGGTACACATAGGACATATTTCATAACAGAATACTTTATTAATTTTTGCTTTGAGCTGTATTCAACACTAACTGCCATTTGCATTAAACATTGATATGTTAATTTATGTTGTCTGTCAGTCTGTCGCATATAAGAAAATCAATGTGCATATGACATTATGATGTAAAAATACCAGCAGCAGGTTGACAACGATATAAACATGCATGACAGACTTTTATTAACCAAGTAATTGTGTATTTTTTTATAGGTGGGCGCCCTTCAAATATAACAATAAAATAAGCATTAATTATATATAATTAATCAAACAGCTGCACTATAAAAGAACCCGCCATATGCTGAACGAACATCAAGGGAAATTGGCCCAATGGAAAGAATACTTCTGTTGCTCTTTTTGCTTCTGCTACTATTCGCAGCAATCACTCGAGTTCACTGCCAGTTTGATTCCAATGGTAATTAATACTCTGTTCTCTTTAAATCTATTCATACCGTATTGGAAGAGCTCAGAATGTGATGCCTAGTAAGCGCAATTCTGTTGTGCTCCTATGCACCAGTGAAACGATACCCTGTTTAGAGCAGAATTTACGCTATGTTCTAAGTACACTGTACACGGCCTTTCTTGAGCAATACAAACACTCTCAGCAGAAAACCCCTGTATCTCTGTTTGTTTCTGATGTCTCAGACCAATTTAACGCCTCTGTGTATGTCCGTACACCTATAAACATCAACAAAAAACATGAAACAATTTTATTGCTCGACGAGTGAGTTTGTAGGATTTGTATCGGTCCAGCATAGAACTAATAAAGATTCCACAGATCAGAACTCTCTCTGAGACGAGGCACACTGTCCAGCTAAACAAGGCTCACCCAGCCTGGAACCACTGCACATACGCACTGTTATAAGCAGAACCTATTTCAACTTTGGAAAGTTTAGATTTAACCATAAGTGAGAGACGCTTCATTTAGCAAGAAAATAGAAAACAGCTAAAATTTAAAAGTCTTATGTCAGCACCTGAAGCAACAATTATAGAAACTACCTATCCACACTAGTAGTTATCTTACTATTACCTACATACCAAAACCAAACATCAACACAAAATACAACTACTTGGAAGGAAACAAATCCCCTACAACCAAACTACAGTTCAGTTATTCATACACAATAGTTTTTCTCCCATTATACGATCAAAAATCACCACTTTAGCATCTGAAGAAACTATTTCCAACTTCTGCAACTCCTCTATCATGCTTGGCATAATCATACCATCAGCATCATAAGCAATCTTTAGTTCCTTGAGCACTTTTGCATTCAACAGAAAAAACTGCGCCATTGTAATGCTGGCAGTGACCTTTAACTCATACATTCGTATTACAACACTTCTCACACTTCGATCGAGGCAGGCAAACCCATCATGCTTCTTGGCAAGTAACTCTCTTGTTAGAATCGCAACTCTATTGGTTTGATTTGAATCATCACCTTGCAACTGCAATATTTAATTTATTTACTTTGGTTACCATACTAATTAATTGCAAAAAAATCACAACACATAAGAGCATAGAAGTCTAAACTCTAAACAGTCGGTGACTGATCATTACTAATAATTGTCAGGTATTCAGTGATCAGAAATTTTAGCAGAAGCCATTGTTTGAAAATTTCAACTAGAAGGCTAACAAATGTAGAAGAATGAGAAAATAACCTCTATTTCTAATTCTTCAAGAAAAGGTATGCTTCTTAGCAACCAAGCGAAAGCATCATACATCCTCTTGTCCACGGTATCGATATTCAGATAGAAGCTTAGGAATCTTAGACGGGGAAAAGTGAAGTTAAACGGCAAAGTGACAAGAGAGAAATCCTGTGTAGAAACACAGAGAAAAATATTCTTATTAGAAACAAAAAAAAAAAACAGCAAAAATTTACGATTTTGGAAAATGGGCACAATAAAAGCAGCATCACATTTGCAGTTAGATAGCCACACCAATGATTTGGAATTGTATTAGAACATTAGAACATGTTGCATGTACAAAGCATGCTACCCCAAGCACAACTTATTGAGATTATTGAGAATTACAAGCATGAATCAAGCAATCTTACCTTGAGAGCATCAAAGCCCAAAGTGAGAGAAGAAACCATTACAATGCTAGTCACCAGCCCCAGAGTGATTCGAGCCAACTTTTCTGATGTAAAATTTACGCCTTTGTCATGAAAAATGAATGCTTCCTCCAAACATGGGGCAGAAATAACAAATATTTCCTCAACGGAGTCATCAACACAAAATTGCAGATGCCTCATCAATGGGAAACTCAGATTTATTAATAAAGGACCTTTGGCGGCTATAAGATCGTCACTGGAGATTTGAGTATCTACCAAGAACAATTCAGTCAGGCGGTCCAATCTGCGGAAACCAGTAGGAAGGACGAGATGACAATCGGAAAGTCCGAGTTCTTTGAGAGCATGAAAGAATGGGAGACAGATCACGGCGCGATATCTAGGGTTGAAGTTGTGAAGGTGAAGCGTTACGACACCACCTTTTTGGAGAAGTAAATGAAGGAGGTGCTGGAGAAGGGGGTCCGACTGCCGGTAGGGGCAGTAGTAGAAAGCGAGCCCGAAGTGGAGAATGGGGCCCCGGAGAGATGAGACGAGATTAACAACGCGTTCCATCCACATGATGTTGAAAGCATAAAAATCTCCAATTTCATCTTCGTCCAAGCCCAATGGGTCTGAACATGAACTGAGACTGAGGCGGGGGAGGAGGGTCCAGAGATGGCGCCAGGAGTGAGCCAGAGCTGACGTACGGACGGCATCCTTGAAATCAAGGTGGGAGAGCAAGGAGATTTTTATTTCTAAGGGAAGGACGCTGACCCGATCGCATCCCGCCATTGATCGGGGACGAAATCTAGTCTAGAAATGAGTGAAGGGAAGAGGGTTTTGGCAGTTTTGGCAGTTTTGGGAGAAGGCGCGGACTTAGGCTTGGGTTTAATTGGATTTTCAAAACACCCTTCCACTATACTGTTCCAATTGTTTTCTAGCGCCAATTTGGCACAAATAATCGTGCATATGCGACATGTAATTTTGCTTCCGCTAACCGTTTTGTTTATGCCGCGAAACAAAAAAATAATAATTTGCGTTAACCATAAAAAACATGTAATTGTGTTTGATTTACTGCTTTAATAATTAATTTTTTTTAAGATAAATTAGAGGTCTAAGTCATCCAATTTATTTTTAAATTAATTAAATGTCTATGAAAGACTTCCCGGCCGGATTTCGAACCTGCGACCTTTCACTCAATGAGTCAAAGTGCATTGCTTTAATAATTAATTTTTATATATGTTTTTTCATTTCGCATGCATAACTAACTGATTTGATAATGTAATATACCCGATTTATAAAAAGATATTTATAAATACATATAGGGGCCGTTTGGATGTTGTAGGAATTTGGAGAATTTGCAATTCCTAGACATAAATTTATTGGAAAGTGTGTAACTTTGTGAAAAGTTTGGATTGTTTATAATAAATTTGGCATATAAAATGTCCTAAATTTGCAATTCCGACCCCATCCAAACAGGGCAAAAAATGACATAAAACGGTTAAACGTCAATAAATGAAACGAAATATGTCAGTTTTGTTAACCATTTCACTTAACAAACGAAACCAAAAAATAGTTTTGATAATCATTTTAAAAGAGACGAAACGAAACAATCAACGGTTAAACGGAGTTGCCTTTGCCCCCTACTACCCGGGCTTCTTCTATTCCTGTAAAGCCTCACCAGAGAGAGAGATGGCGGTATTGTTACAAAATGCCAGCTTGGCAAAAATGCCTTCGCGCGTCTCCGTCAGGTCATCCTCTTATGTCTCTGTTCTGTGTCCTGATCTTCATTCAAGCATTTCATCAAACATATCCTGTGCACCACTCTGTCACTGTGTCCTCCTTTCAGGATTTTGTAAAGGCTTGCGTCGTCTCTGCACTATTTTAAAAATTGGCACGAATAATCATGTGACATGTACTTTGGTTACACTATTACACTCAATAAACATAATAATAAGTACAATTTAGTTCAAATAAACTCTTACTCGAATCAGCGTGTGTGGTACTTGGTACTTATATTTCTAGAAAGAAATTTTATTGCTCGACTAATGTGTGGTTGGTTATATATAATTAAGTTGTAAACTAAATAACAATTGTGTTGATTTTGCATAAACAGTGATGTTCATGCTTACTATAAAAAAAATAATAATAATAGCATTGCACGTATGCTATAAGTAATGTTTATATCACATCAATAAGTTTTCAATATTCACTTGCATCCAGGCATCAACAGAATGAGTGTAGATATAAATAATACTTGCAATTCCAATTGCAGGCGTGGGGCGTGCAATTGCTAATTAGATTGCCAAATTAGCAATCCCGCTTAGAATACTACCACGTCACTCTTTGGTCTTTGCAAAACTGCTAACTTATTTGTTCAAAGCGTTTTCATCCCCCACACTCCTTTTAAGGTGTTGATTACCAAGAATATGGATTCAGCTTTCAGGAGGAAATGGAACATAATTTAGCATTAATTTCTTTAGTTTCCTTTTTCCTTAAAAAAAAATATTCTAAAATACTATGAGCAGTAATTGCTTATGCATAAGAGATGGGTACAAAGTAGAAACTTATAAAGCCAGATTAATGTTTTGGCAGGAACTTCGCTAGTTGCAGCTGCATCCCTCTCAAATAGCCCACCAAGTTTGTCTAAATTGTTTCCCGGGTGGTTTAGGATCGGTCTTTGTTGGAGCAGAAATGTGTGTATTACATATTCTTTTTGGGCTTTTTTTGTTTCAAATGATAATATTCGTGCGTGATCACATATTTTGACTAGGAATTATTGACACTATTTTAAGATGACAATCTTAACAATCATTAAAATTAAATAAGAACCCCAATCTTCAGGCATGTACTTTCTACATGCTTAGATATATAATAATACGAATTGGTGCTTGTTTTACCATTCGTTGAAAAATATTTTTTATTTTATTTTATTTTTTCTGATTTGGACATACTGGTTCATTATCAACAGGAATCAAATTATAGGACATTTGATAGGTACCTATCTATACATGCAACAATGCACCCATAAAATTATGTAATAACTTTCTTTTCTTGGCTTTAAAGCATTGTTTACTTGAAATAAATCTTCAAGCTTTATGAGGGTCATATGTTTTTCATTTATGAGGGTCATATGTTCTTCAATCTTCAATCTTTAAAACATATGACATCTCCTACGCATGAGGGTCATATGTTTTTGTCATTTCGGAGGTCATTCCCACCACACGCTAAAAAAATCTTATGTCGTTCAAGTTTTATGTTTGTTTTAAAAGTTGCGAGATGTAATTGTGGAGATCTTAAATTATCAACAAACGTTTTTATTTTACAAGAAAAATATAATTATTCAAAATCTAATTCACCCACACAAACAAGAAATAAAAATATATATTATAACTTAGAGATATTGGAGGAAACTAAGACAACTTTATCTAATAGAGATTAATCAACAATATTTCAAAAAAAATTAAACTCAACATTTTAATATTTCAATGTTTTATCAATAAATATAAGTTTAAGGGATTGATGAACTTTTTGTTAGCTTAATACATAATCAATTATAATTCAAATTTCATATTCGAAAATGCTCGAAACGAAAATGGAGATAGTGTTTTAATGCGCGTCGTTGGCGAAGGTGGAGGCGGAAAAATAAGGTGAAGTCGTGAGGCCGAGACAAGTCTTCGAGTCACCGACGCGGCGGTGGATTGGAGCATCATCGCCATTTGGTACCCCCAAAGTCATTGAGTAATGGAAGTTGACCCTGGACCCAAATTTAAGACCCAACAAAGAACTGAATTGCAAGAAAAATAGAATTATCCTGAAGGTACAATCCAAGACAATTAGACCAAAAACCAACCCGCTAACAAGAAAAAAAACCAAATATACTCGCTTTCCAGTTAAAACAGAAAAAATAACCTAAATAATTGCAGCATATAGCTTCACATATGCAGAAACATATGTCAAGTAAGCCTCGGTACTCTCTAGTTTCCCATCTTCTTCATAGTAGCCTATTTCTTGTAGTATTCTCTTGATTTAGCATATACCTAAGCAACAACAAACACACAACATACTAAGGACCAACGGGAAATAAAAGCAAAACTACTTAAGACTATAAAAATTAACAAAAAAAATTTCAATAAACTGGATCCATCAATTGTGGGACACTTTTTGATCCACATCCAAACCTAATCAATTCTTTAACTAGATAACGTAAGACTAGAAAGCAAGGCAGACTGAACCTATCATTGCAGTGATCAACGTGCACACTTCTAGAAATTTCTGCAATATATACAAAGTCAGTATTTCTAACTCAATATGGTGTCTATTACCCAGAAATTGAAGTTTAAAATGACTAAAAATCTATTACCGTCTTTTCCTCTGTTCGGCCAGTACTTCAACAAGATCTTTAGTCAATTTCTGCCTCAATACAGCGTCTTCCATGTTTTGGAATAGATCTGTAATCTAATTTTCACAATAACAAAAGAAAAAGAAAAAATAAGTAAACCTTGGGGTAAAAGAGTACACCAGAGGTCAAAGTGAAAATTAGACTGTATGGAGGTGAGAAAGTAGGAACTCATACCTCAATAATGTCAGACTGCATAATCCAGATACTTTTCCATATTGCTTTAATCTCCTGTCAAACATTACATGCATTCATAAATAAACATGTTAATAGAGCCACAATTGATCATGGAAAGCACTCCTCAAGATAGCGCAATTGATGGTGTTAATATAACTAAGTTAGCTGTATGAGGTTTCAGTAGTTTGATTGTAAAGTTTTTATTCCATCTTTACCCTTCTTGGGTTACTGTACTGGTACGCCTATATAAATGCTGAACCTTCTCTTTGGTCAGATATAGAAATCAATACAACATTTGAGACCTCTTGTGTTCTTCTTTCTTTCTCCTCTTTGAGAAATAGTTTACATGGTATCAGAGCCAGGTTCGATCCTGAGACCTGTGGGCTGTATTTATATTAACCAAAGAGAAGATACAACAAAGATTTGTAAATAACTATCCCACTATTAACCTGGCATCAAAATAATTATGTACAGGGAGAGTATTGCAGTTATGGTGTGCATAATAATACAAACAAATGATATATTACCTCATTAACAGAGTCCAAAACATCAGTCTCCTTTGGTTCATCTTCGTTACCCTCAGAGGCCGAACCATCAGTCTCCTGTTAAAAAAATATGTTAATAGAACATGTAACAGGTTGTAAAGATTTATTTAATATAAATTCTACCTATATTTATATTAACCAAACAGGATATTCAACACAGATTTGTAAATAGATTTGCAGGGTCATAACAATACAAAAAAAAATTGATTTACTACCTCATTAACAGGGGCCGAACCATCATTCTCCTGTTTTGGTTCATCTTTGTTAACTTTATTATCTTGACTTGCATCTGGGTACTGCAGAATATTTAATTTATACCAAAATACTAGCAGAATATTAGCAGACTCAGATAGATCACAACTTTATACCAAAATATGAGCAAAATATTTAATTTATTCAAAACTCAAGATAGTACCTTTTCAAGAGTTTGATAGTACCTCCGCGCCATGGCCATCCTGTTGGAGTTATGTCCTAGGAGTCAATAATTTAATGACTTAAATGTTAGTTTATGTTATGGATGATATTTTATCATCTGTTCCTAGGTTTATTATTGACAGATCATTCAGGTTGAGGATCTGAATTGTGGATCTCTGTGGATCATTCTTTAGAATGACAATAATAAATCTAAATGGTCCATAATCTTGATAATTAACAAAGGAACATTAATTATCATATAAGATTAGTATGCAAGTTAAGTGATGATTAAGTTCTACAAATCATAGGTAAAGAGTTACCAACTTAATTGCATATGTATATGTTATGGAACATAGTACAGGACTGCTATACGATAAGGGCTGCTATACGGACTTTATTTATGTTCTCTTGAATTGTGCGGGGAAGAGCTAATCATCAAGAAAACCGTATGTCCCTCATTAATTCACTTAGTGAGTGACGATATCTGTTTGGGCCCCTTGATGGAGTGGATCGTATGCGCGCAACTAAGCGATCAACTCTAGATCAAGAAACATATAATCTGCAAGAATGACACATTCCTATCTTGGATTATACGATGATATCATGAGACATAAGAATCAAAATAGAGAAACATATTTATTCTCTTATGCAGGATTGAAATATTGTAGCAGTACACTATTTATGCGAATTGAGAATCATAACGTGTTGCTAGATACCGCTTATGATTATTGGAATTAAATAGCGATTTAATTCCATGTCCAACATAGCATAAATCCTCAAAGGGTCACACAAAATTGGTATTTAATCATACGTGCATTATTTATTTATTTGCAATAATGAGTATTGCAAAATATGATAAGTTGATTAATTAATTAAATAGCGTTGTGGACCGTTATAATTAATTAAGTCAAATGGATCATATAGAAATAAATTAATGCATTGTCTAATCTCTAAATAATTATCATTAAGTTAATAATTGTTTATAAACAACACACTTAATTTAATTAAGTTATTTGGGCTTTAATTTATTGGTAAATTAAATGTCCAAATTAAATAGCTTTGAGTGGGCCTTTAATTAATAGAATTAAGGGACCAATTGGAGATGGAATAGTGGCCCATAAAAACCCTATAAGGGGCCGGCCTTGTATGGTGGTAGGTGGAGATGGCACACTTGTAAATAGTGTGAACTCTTGGCTAGGGTTAAGAGGCTATATAAGGCACCTAATGGAGGCTCTTTGGTTTTTTTTTCTCTCTCCTCCCTTTCCCTTCCCACCTAGCCGCCACCCTTCCCCAAGGGTGCGCCGCCCCCCCTCTCCTCTCCTCTCCACTCAAGCTCATGTGTTGAGCATCCTTTTCTCCCACAAATTAGTTTGGTTCTTTGGTTGAAGAAAGGGAATGCTAGGGATTAGACTCGTTCTTCTCTTCGCTAGCACGAATTGAGAAGAACTTGGTTAATACCATAGTGGACTCGAGGCGCCGCGAATAGGAGGCGAAGGAGAGCACCCCATCGATTCCCATGCCGTAGGATCGAGCCCCGCGAATACGATTTCGCGGGAGGTACAATTTTCACCTATCTCTTGTGTTAATTTGGCTTTTGTGCACGATCCGTTGTGTGTGATGTTTAATTGCTTAATTAAATTATAATTAGCACTAAAAAATTAAAAAATTACACACTTCCTAATAGTGGTATCAGAGACAGGTCGTACTTAAGCTATTTTGACATTTAATTAAGAGAAATTGGCTAATTAACGGATTAGTAGAGATGATGCGTTTGTTTGCTGTCTGGAAATGGTATTTTCTGTGTTGTTTCGCGTTTTTCGATGTGATATGTTCTCTGGAAGATCTTTCTATCTACATGAAAGTTGTAGATCTGTGGATTGTGATTCTTTTGACGTTAGATTAATATTTTTCAGAATTAGTATGGATTTATTGTGAATAAAACGGCGACGGTGCGCAGAACCAGTTTCTGCTCGCACTGTCCTGTTTGAATGGCTTGAAAGATTTATATTTTGAATATAAGTACCAGTTTTCTATGGCTAGAATCAAAGAAGACTTGAAACTCTTTCTGAGCATGTGTAGATTGTTGCATGACTCGGATTAATTTGTGGGTTTTCAAGTATGAAAAAGAAGATCTTGTCAGATCCAGTTTATTGAGCAAATCGATTGTTCTAATAAACTGTACCAACTGAGAACTCTTTTAAAAATTCTGTTTAAATGGAGTTGTTCTATTATGAGTTAGAATTCCAGGAAAATTAATTTCATAATTTTTCATGGAAGTTTGGACCTTCAACTAGGTTAGAACATTTCGATCGACAGTCTGTTCCAGTACAGAATTTGTTGATTGTTTACTGTTTAGTATGTAACTCGAATTTTTTGAACTGAACTTGGTTGTTTTCTTTTCATGGATTGTTAGCCTATAGTCTAAGCTAGTTTTTCTATGTATATTGTATATATAAAAACTAAATAGAAGGTGGTCTAACAGACCAAATGGTTGAGAGGATAAGCTGAAAATCTCATAACGGTGTTTCGTGCACTTGTAAGAGATTTGTCTTTTTTTATTCTCCCAGATGGTTTAAGATCTCTTCTTGAAATTTTTACTGGTAATCACAATTATGATAAGGAGCTTAAGTAATTTATTTGAGAATTTTTGGAGACAAAAAACTATTGATTTTGTTGGATTCCATTAGTTACGTTTTTTGTTAAATTACTGTTTTTCTATTTATTCAAACTAGTTGAAAACAATTAGAATACTCCTTGTTTGATCTCCTTTCAGTTATGGGATGTTGAAAGAACTTTCTAAATGAATTTAAACAAGTTTGGTTGTTTAAAATTGAGAATTTGTACACGGAATTTACTTATAGCAAACGATACACAAAGATGCTTGAAAATCGTTAATTGGAAACAAAGTGGACTTGTATGTGCTAACTTTGTTTTGTAGGTGGATAGTGGGTTTAGTATGGCTCATGACTCAATGCCTTGTGGTTGTAAATGAATGCATGTGTGAATGTTTGTAATGCGGCCTTTGGTGCCATTAATTAATTAATTCGTTGATTAATTTTTTATGTAACTTGTGTGGCTTGCATGTCCCTAAGGCTAGGATGGGAATAGGATATTTTCACATGTAATTTTATTCCTTTATTTTATAGGATTTAGATCCTTATAGAATTTAGTGGGAGGGACAAGGATTAGATTAGTTTTGCTTCATGGAGGATGTGGCGAAACTAATGCAAGCGGGAGCCATACAAACCCACAACTATGAGATGCTTATATGTGATTGCTTGTGATTGCTATAAATTGTCATAGGCTAGGTATGGGTGTATGCTTACATGACCACCAAACAAGTATCACTTAATTGATTGTCCCAAACAAAACATGATTAAGTTAAATCGCCCTTCTTCTCTCTATCCCCTTCTAACGTTGTATGATCGTTCATTGATGCATTCTCGCCGACGCGGGACATCGTGTTCCATCATCCGTGTCGGGGTGTAAATCGGATTTACTAGGAGCAAATAGAGAAAGGTTACTTAACGATGTTTTCTAATCGGATTGGACATCGGGGCGAAATTTGTGGATGTACATGTGATATTTCACAGACCAAGAATCATATGGAATGATTGGTTGGAGAACCTACCTTATCTAGTTGTTTTGGTGTCACGCCGATGCTAGCACCATCTCAACGAAAATAGGGATCTTGGAAAACCTACTACATTTGGGACATTAAATAAATGTAGTGGAAGTTTTATTTGTTATAAATAAAACAATTGCATAAACTATATGACCTTAAATTGATTTTGTTATAGATGTTAAAATTGTTAACTTTGTTGCGATCAATCTTTGAAAATGAACAAACTCGTTTCTAAAAGGTAGTTACTTGAAAGAGTAATACCGATTCCTAAGACACGATCTTAGTGAAGAGAAACTTGAGTATGTCAATTCCCAAAAACTTTCCTCAAACTACCCGAACGTAGCAACGCGATGATTGATTGACTTTTGGTGAAAAGTTATTCAATAAAGCGTATGCTTAATATCCTCATTTGAAATTTCTAGACCTTTGAATTAGCGAATTCATATGGACTAAAATTAACTCGTACGTTCTCATCCGCTTACTCGAGAAAGTGTTCTTGGAGAAAGTAGATATTAACTCCATCATTTATGATCGAGTATAAAGAATATGAGTTGACCAAGAAATTCTTCTTTTATAAGAAGTTATATGAATGTTTCATTGGCTTATAAATCGAAAGATTTAAGTAGCTAATTGACAACTAGAGATATTAATCTCCGATATCAAAGATTGTTGATATTGTCATACGATCTCTTTGGAATTATGAAGGATATAATATTACCTTTATGCACGCTTGTTGATGCAAAAAGGTGATTGGTTAAGTATTCAAGAAATACTTCACCAAGGTATGAGTTGAAATTTTGAGACTCTCATTGATGACCATGTGTCACATGAGATGTTTCATTTGTCGTTTATGGGAGGCATTTGAAAGGTTGTCCGAAATACCATGATTGTGACGATTAGAAATATTCTAATCCTAAGAAGTTTTGTCGTTCAAAATATCTCACTATCTCTAATTCACACTAGTAACTTGATACTAGTTCATATGCTCGCAGTTAACGAAATGTGTTAGCAATGAAGAATAAGAGAATGTTCGAGAGATGTAAAGTAAACTCCGTATAGGAAATGACTTATTCGTTTAAGTCATTACCATTGAATACGTAGAGTTATCTTTATTAAGAGTTTATTTAGGAATTGAAGGTTGCATACCTTAATCCTAACCTCTCAAAACGTCTCCATTTCATATTCGATGATGGATGACTATGTTTATTAAAAGACAAGTTATTTTATTATGGATTTGTTTATATGATTTCATGCATCTTGATTGAATTTGCTTGAAATAGATAAATAATTTTTGAATGACAAATAAGATGCGTAAGACTTGACATAAAGTATTTGACTTTCATGTTATATATAACCGCTTAGTCACATACTTAAACGAGAATCGCATTACGAGAGTTTCCGTAACGTAGAGCTCGTAATTCAATTCGATTTCAAATCGATTGATATGCGAATCATGTTTATTAAACGACAAAAGCGTCTTTAACCTATGAAGGTTTAAGGACAAGTGAATTAATTAGGACTTATACATATCGATGTATAAAGACCTATAAGTACTTGTGCAATGAAAGGTTGTTGATACTTTACTACTTAACCAACGATCATTGTAGATATTAATATATCTATTTGATAAGGTATAAGTATGAACCTTTTGACTGGTTCAAAGGAGTTCAAGGGTGAAGTTTAAAAGACCGTTCAAGAAAAATGGAAGTCTTAAAATTAATCGTGGTAAATAAGTGGTTAAGTCATATAATTTGAAATATTATCTAAAGAGTATGAAAATAGTTTCATAACTCGCTCCATGAGGAATAATATGTCCAAGAATGGAGGTATCAAACAATATTTTGTATAATTCGATCGATAATAAATCAAATGGACTTATTCAACTCGTATTAAGGAATTATGTTTGAGGACAATATTGTTTACACTGAATGGTGTTCCATCGAAGTCTATTGAGGAAGATATCTTACGAGATTTTGATCTCTAAGTATAATACTTCTCAAGATTTGGTGTTGAGAAGCTTATTTCAAGTATTGATGACTTGTAAGCTTAAACCAAATAAGACACTGTGAATTTGTAGGATGCTTTATATTAAGGCACTACTTCCACGAATATGATAAGAACAAAGTAGTTGTTGCTAATCATAACGTAATCTTGTAGAATGATATTCTCAAGAAGAAGTAGTGGGAGTAAAGTGAGCATTAAAATAGTTTATGCGTCACCATAAGAAGTACTCTTATAGGAAACTTGTCACTCCATACATGGTACTTAGTGGGAGTTGAGCGGAACTTCATTCACAAGTTGTTTTGAAAGAAGTTTAATAGTATGCTCCTTCTAATTAGGACTCAACCATCTCACGAGTTGATGATGTTCGAGAAACTCATGGAATATATGAGAATTCAAGAACTCGTTCAACAAATCGTTGTAGAAGAAGTTAATGAATCTCAAGTACCAATCCTACAAAAGATCAACGAGAGTTGATATCCTAAGCCGTTTGGTGCATAAGTTTTCACAACATTCTCGTACTTAGCATATGAGAATCCGTTGATAAACAAGGAAACGATGGAACGATCCGATTCCACATATATGGTTTGAATTCATATGATCTTTAAATAAAATCCATGTATAACAACAAGGTATAGACCTTGGTTGATGTTCATGAAGGAGCAATCCATCAAGAACGTTTAGATCTTCAAAAGGAAAGATCGACATGGATAACAAATCGACTATGTACAAAGCGCGGCTTCTCGCTTGTAGCTATGTCTAAGTCGATGACTAGTTGACTACGTACAAAGCACAACCTCTTGCTTGTGGCTATGTATAAGTCAATAAAGATTATTCTAGCAATAATTGTATTTCATATATATTGATATATGGAAAAACACATAAAACCGCCTTCTTCGTATGAATGAAGGAAGATGTTGTGCATTTGACACAAATCGAGATTTTATGTATTGCTAAAAACATACGCATGCTTCAAGGATCCATTAATGGATTAAAGCAAGTGTTGTGGAGATTGGAATAAAAACTTTGACAAGGAAGTCAAGGAGTTGAACTTCGTCAAAAGTATCTTGTATAAACAAGATATTCAGTGGGAGCATAATTGTATTACTTGTATTGTTCAAGATAACAATTCATTAATTGGGAATAACATTAAGAAAATGAATATTGTCAAGATCTCTTTGGAGAATGCTTTCTCAAATGAGAACTTGGGCGAAATCACCTAATCCTAGGAAACAAAATCTATAAAGATAGATTATGATGGATGTTAGGTTTGAGCAAATATGTATATATTGACGAAGTGTTCTAGAAACACAAAAGTTACACTCCAAGAAAGGATGTCTAACTGTACGTCACATGGCATGACTTGAGTGTTTTAACTCGGTCTATTGCAACTTGATTCAAGAAAGTGCATGAAATAGTTCAAGCATTCTTTCATTATGAGTTTCATTTTGTACGCCATATTTATGCATATGCCCCAATGTGTAGTATCCAAAGGATATGTGTTTGCCTCTAAATTCTGCTGCACAAAATCCTAAACAATTTCCTATCCTGACACCAAAATTCCAAAACCATATGACCAAAATTCCATCCACATAACCAATGAACCAACAAAATAGCCCTGATAATTGGTCAGAATGCATGAAAGGAAAACACAGAAATTCTCAAAAATGGACAGTAAATTAATTAATTACGAGGAATGCCATTATGTGCCTGTGATATCCTTATAATTAATTACCGGAGTCCTAAAAAATAGAAAATTTGTGGCAACCAAGTTCTTCATATTTTTATGAGAAACCATGCAAAATTTCATGACAAATTGACCTATGGAAGGGCACCAAACAATTTTTCTAAGACTAAAGCAGCTCAATTAACCTCAAAATTCAGTCAAATGGACACCTCCATTATTGGAATAAATGGAGATGAACCCCACCAGACCAAGCATAAATGGAGGCAAATTCGGATGGGCTTTTAAGGAAATATTAAAACCTGCCTTGGGCCAAAACTGAGGCCCATCCGAATTATATCTAAACCCAATTCAACAATCAATATCATAAAATTTTCCCTTGATCCAACGGATACAAAAATCCTAGCGATATTATCTAAAACCAACGGTTGGATCTCAAGCTGAGATTAAAATGTCGAATGACATTTCCTGGTTGGTCGAAACAGCGGGCCCCACCACCCCCGTTTAAAAAAAAAAGGAAAGGAAAAGATGAAACAGTACTGTCTGACAGACTTCGTACACCGGTGTGGGAGGGGATTCGCCGTCGTTCTGCGCCGCCCCAGCTCCAATTGACCTCACCAATAGAAAGGCGATGATCTCGTCAACGCAATGGTGCCAGACTCGACAGCAAATGGTGACCAAGTCTTCCAATGACTGAAAAGGAATAGAATGGCAGTTAAAGTGAATTCACTCGGAATTTTGCCAAACAGACGAGAAATTACTGGGGATACATACCTAAAAAGCTTTGTGGGGTCTGCAAGGAAAGAGTGAGGAAGCAATTTTGAGTCAATTTGGGTTATTGGAAGTACTAACACTCATGGCCATGGCGGAAAGCTTCAGAAGCAGGAGAAGTAAGCAATAGAAATCGATGTTGCACTAATTATTGGGTTGGGATGACTCTTCATTGTCTTGCAATCATCATGCTCATACAATAGCGAGTGAAAAAGTGCAAAGGAGGATGTTGGCGTTTGCACTGGAGCTGGCCAGTAGAACGAAATAGTGTAAAGGAAGTTGAATGGAGAAGAGAAATTCTCTTTCTGGCCTATGCACTGAAAAGGAGGTTCTAGGCTTGTCAGCATATTGTACCGTGAACACAGAAAAAGCAATTGAAGGAGGGAGAATTTCCCCAGTCAATTCGAGTTCCCAACCATTGATGCTTGGATAATCATTCCCTCTCCTGGATATAGTACAAGGCATTAAATGGCATACAGACAAAAAGATAAAGCAAACGCAACATCAAGGGCTTCTTTTCCCCCAGTAAATGCATCAACAGGCGTTCATCTACATACAGAAAAGGAAGGAAGCATGATGGGTGGTTGGATGTAATTAAAATAGGCGACATATATGTATCAAGCATGCAGATGATCACTAAATATCAATTGGCACCTGGAAAAGCATCTCATACGTGATGTAATGGGGGCAAATCAGGAAATTAAAGGAAAAGACAAAGGATTGAAGCCTATGAAGCATACACATAAAGGCCCCAAATTCCAACTATGCCCCTCCATACCCTATCTGAGATTGCTACATGCAGAGCTGTTCCAAGGGATTAAAGTTTGTTTATATGTCAAAGATTTTGTTGCAAGGATAACTTGAGTCTTAACTATGATTAGAGGACAACAAGATTAATATTAGCAAAGCAAATTCTGAATGTTGGAATTGGTAAAACAGTAATCAATGAAAAGGGACAACACATGTTGGCATTATACCTCCCTTCTGCAAGAATAGGTGGATGAAGAAAAATATTTATTTCCCCTAGCACGGGCCCCACCTGTCATACAGTAATAAAGAAAAGGGGGAGGAGGGTTAGCAAATGCTGAAAAGTGTGTTACTCAAATAGCAAACACGATACTCAGCCACCAAAATTATGCCAAATGTCAACCAAGAAAACATAGCCCCATATTTGCCCATGAGTAACAAAGGAGATACGCATATATTGAAGGGGTATTAAGGGAAGTTATCTTTCACTAAGAGAGCCTCCAATTGAAAATTCATAAGGGAATGGGTAAAGACATGCTGCCAATATACCAAGCCTACCGCCCTATAGCCACAGCTATGCATCAAAAGAGATCCTCTCTCTATGTGAATCACAGCCACTTATCAAACTACAGATCAATAGATGAAAGACAACACACCACACCTCAGATTTGGCGCCAAAACAAGTGTAACTCCTCCTCCAAGCACATTGTGACAAGAAGCAAAATTACAAATGCCAAGTGGCATATTATCACGGGTTAGTAAAAAGAAGTAAAGAAGAGAGGTGAAGCTAGAATTGCAAAAGTATGGCGGCAACCTCACCTCACATCCAGCCCCTCCATGCCAAATCCAAAGAAGGAGATGCTGCCATGTGTCAAGGAGAAAAGACCAAACCCTAAGGATTCTAGCTATAAAAGAAGACCAAGATCAAAGAAGAAAGGGGGTTCCAGCGCTTAGAAATCACAAGCTGAAACTCTGTTGCTTTGTCTAGTTATTTTTCTATAATCAAGTCTAGAAAACAAATAGCAGTTATTTTCAAAAGAAAAAGGTAAGAATCCCATTGTACCAAGTTCAATACATAAGTTCAATTTCTGAAGGTTGTTTCTCTTGATCTTTGCTTTTAGCTTCCTGTGTTTTCTTTCTTTTTTTATCCATTGAAGTTAAGTGTGGATCATAGGGGAGTCCTCATGTAGATCAGTTATTGACACAGTCTTGGGACTCAAAGACACAGGTGAGGGGTGCTTGCCAGAGAGCGCACACTCATCTGTGTCAATGGGTCACTTAACATCTTTAAAGTGCTAAAATAAGATAATAATAAAGTTTTGTGATGAAGTATAGCTTTATGTCTGAGGGGTGCTTGCCTGAGAGCGCACACTCATACATTTAGTTGTGTTGCAACATCAATGATGGTCATCTCGAGAGTTACATATAAAATCCATATCAAAGAGTCCCTTAATATCTTAAAAATGCTAAAAAAAATAAAGTCTGGAAGAGGAACATGACTCCATGCATGAGGGGTGCTTGCCTGAGAGCGCACACTCATGTATTTAGTTATGCCTCAACCTTGATAATTATGGTGTCAAGTGTCATACGCAAAACAAAGACCAAATAGATGTTAAATCCACAGAAATGTTAGGAAATAAAGAACCAGGGGTATAAATGTCAAAAAACCGCATAGTAAAAGTGATAGGTGGAAGGTAGCAGACTTAATTTCGTATTTGACTGTCAAAGTTCATTAACTTAAAAAGCTTTGATGCTTATAGCCATATCTCAAAGTGAAATAATGCAGTGAGTCTGTATTTGAACAAAAAATATATTAAAAAAAAAAAACAACAACAACAACAGTGAAGTCGGCAAGTTCTAGAGTTTGCCTATTTGTCATGCCTCTTTAAGATTTCGTATAAAGAAAAAAGGGGGAAAGCAGCTATGTAAACTTGCATCCTTTAAGCTAAAGTATTAACAGCTAGAGTCCAAAGTATTCAATAATAGTAGCTGTTCAGATGGGTGCCTAGGTTGTTTTGTGCTGAAGTAAACATGTGTGAAGCATTGAAAGAAATTGAGCCTAGTAGGCATACCAAACTATGTTTACATGAGTGAAGGAAAGAGAAGTGAATTAGCTTCAGAATAAAGTTGACATAAGAACATAATTGGGTTTCATGGGACTGTTTACACCCCAATATGATATGAGCAAGGGACATAAGTTATGAAGATCTTGTGAAATGAACAAATGTCAGAGTTTAAAAAAAAATGAAAACATGGTCCTACTGATTATTGCTAGCCAAAGCTGACAAGGGTTTAGTATCACCAGTCCACATTTCATTTTAATTATCTGGATAGATGGATGTTGCAACTTCAACTTGAAATCCCAAGTCACACATATGCACATATGGCAAAAAAGATGAGAATGGAAGTGAAATCAAGTATCTAATATCCGAACACTGGTTGTTCTGAGCATTAGTTATTCTCGGTCAACAAGAATGCGTAAAAGAAAGTGAAAGTAAATGTAGCAAGTTGTATGTTCAAATTGCATTTTGCTTTACCAGCTTGCCAGATCAAAAAAATGAATGATGATATCAAAATCATGGTGACTCGAAATTAGGAAAGGACAGATGAAATTGAAGCTCTAAATAACTTCACAATGGTCATGGGATGCTCCACAGCACGTTGATTGAGACCCTCCGTCGCTGCCTCGCATCAATTGACAGTTATCCACCATATTTGAGAAACCAAATCATGTCAGAACCGAAACTCCCTGAGTCGGCCAACGCAACTTCAACGGACGGCCAGTGTCACTCCGAGGGACCTTTACGACGCCCATCAACCCAATCGCAGACGCTACGGTTGCCGGAATCTTTCGCTATCATTTCCAATGGAGGTGTCCAGTCCAACGGAAAAGTGTCACAAACTACAACAACGAAGGAAGGAGGGAGATGAGCTGAGGGCCCGCGTGAACTTGGCGCAACGGAGCAGCAACACCCACGCGTGAAACCAAGCAGAGCGAGTCCAGACCCGACTCCGATTCATTCGGCGCAAGGACGCACGCATAGACCGAGCGACTGAGTCAAGCCTCAAGCTCAGTGCCTCGGGATCTTCTGTGACGCCCTAAGCACGGCGAGTCACTGACAGGCATAGCACAAAACAGCAAAGTTACAACCAGTCAAAAAATTCTGCGACGCAGGAAACTTAAAAAATGCATTAAAAATAGCCAGAAAATCAGAAAATTTTCCATAAAATATCAAAGTATCAAGGAAAATATGAGAAATATTTTGATGTGTCATGTTATGTCGAAACACCAAAGTAAAAATATTTTAAATTAATAGGTTTAAGGGATGACCATAAATAAATATATATATATATATATGATGATAATAATAAATTTATATTTATATGGTTAAATAAAAAGGGAAAAAGAAATAAAGCAAAAGAAAGTCATTTTGAATATTCTATGTTCTGGACAGCAGGTACATCTGAACATTCTATGTTCTGGACAGCAGGTGCGCTTGAACATTTCATGTTCTGGACAGCAGGTATATCTGACATTCCTTGTTCTGAACAACAGGCACAGCCAAACATTAAAATTTGCAAATAAAATTGAAATCACCAAGAAGGTCAAAGATAAGTTTAGAAGTCTAAACTCAAAAGTCCAAAATCCTAAAGTGAAAATTAAAAGTCCAAACCTGGAAATGACACAAAGTCTAAAAGTGACACAAAGTCAAAATGACACAAAGTCTAAAAGTGTCACAAAGTCAAAATGACACAAAGTCTAAAAATGACACAAAGTCTAAAAGTGACACAAAGTCAAAGTCAAAATGACACAAAGTCTAAAAGTGACACAAAGTCTAAATGACACAAAATCTAAAAGTGACACAAAGTCAAAATGGCACAAAGCCTAAAAGTGACTCAAAAGACACAAAGTCTAAAGTGACATAAAGTCTTAAAAGTCAAAAGTTCGTCCCTTCAAGACTGCATCGCGTTTCGCCTTGGAGGAGACACCCTCTTGATGTTCAGATTGAGAAAAAGGAAAAGTCAATTCTGAATTATCACTGAAGTTCCTGTCAAGAGAAGGCATAGCGCATCTGTACTCGCGACTTGAACGAAAATCTCAAAAATCCCTAAGTTCCTCAAAACGATTGAGAACTGACCTAGAATACCCTATTTTCTAGCGTTGGACTCAAATCTGACAGCCTGTTTCTACAAGTCCACAGCATGTTTGACCAGAAGCAGACTGAAACCTGATGCCCAGATGACCAGAAGAAAAGTCAATCAGTGGCCATCACCCAAGTTCCTGTCAAGAGAAGGCATAGCGCATCTGTACTCAAGACTTGAACGAAATCCCAAAATCTCTAAATCCCCAAACGATTGAGGATTGATCTAGGATACTAAATTTCCTAGCATCGAACTCAAAAATCTCTGTGACGGTACTAAGCCTGATACAGCAAAGTAAAAGCAACTTAAATGTCTTAAAATGTGAAACTAAAGAATTAAACCACATCGTTCATGTTTGCATGGTTCTGTTAAAACAGCTGCCCTTCTGCATTGCTTTTCACCCTGAAACTCCCCTATCAAGACACAATCCTTTTATTAAAATGGACTTCATTCACTTACGACGTTTAAACTTTGATTATCCCGATCTAGAGGTGCTCTTGGCTCAGGTCGTAACTGAGTTCGGAGGTAATTAACAGTAGGGGCTTGCGCCTACTGGAAAAAAAGGACCTACGACAAACAATCAACTCTCGAGGTACTTAGAACCGCATTAGTGCCCTTCGCTCGTTTGGAATGGGCAGTAACGACGGGTCTCAAGATGCTCGAGGGGTATCTGATCCGCATTTTCTTCGCCCCATAGAGGACTATCTGATCTTCCGTGGTCGGACTGAAAAAGTGCGAGACAGGTTCTGGCACGCCCAGTGGGACTTTTTTCTCCTCTCATCAGGGCATAATCAAAGTCTAAATGTGAAAGTGGAATTAAGTCCATCATATCAAAAAAAATACTAATGGTTGACTCTAAGTTTTCTCTATTGCAGGAATCATGTTTACCTGGAGTCAAATCGTGAAGGGCGAGCGTCTTCGCCACAAGAAGGCAGCGGCAACCGGGACTCTCTATGTGCCCGTCCAGGCTGTCGTGCAAGTCTCTCCTGTGATGCTTGCTGGTGAAGCATCGGTGAATGTTTCTGGAAAGCCTGCCCTTAGCACCAAGAAGGGTCGGGCAGCAACCACCCATGTCAAGGGGGCAACAGCCCCAAAACTCAAAAATCAGAAGAGGACTAGGATCTCGAGGGCCCAAGCTCTCCACCTGGTCCAGCAACCCGACACTACCACCGACCTGTCGCTCAGCAATACCTTCGCCCCTCTGCATGTGCTCAAAAAGGGAGGTGAAGTAATGCGCCTTAGAGAGGATTGGGAGCTCCCTATGTATGCTCCAGTCTCTGAGACAGAGAAGGTGACCCACCCAAAACACAAGGCAGTGGAGGCCATTCACGCGGCCTTCAGGATTGTCAAAAGGTCCCGCAAATCCCGCAGGATTGTCACCGCAATCCCTGCCAACCCCGACAAGCCGTCCATCAAGGACAGGCTCAAGTTCCCGGCGTACCAGAGGCTCCGCTTTCCTTATCGCGAGGACAATCGAGAGGGAGACGCGGACTATAGTGCGTCCGAAAAAAAGACTGTGGCCCACCCGCCTTCAGTCTTTGACCGGCTTACCTTTCCATCACTCCAACCCAACGCCCGTTCAATGAAGGCCAAAGGGAAAGTGAAGCAAATTTGGAGGCCCAAACAACCGGAACCCATCTCCGCTCCCAAGCAAAATACAGGGGCATCAAGCGATGGGTACCAAAAGAAAAAGATACCCCTCTGGCTAGCCAGGTGGCGAGTCAGATGACGAAAAGCAAAACAAAAAAGAAATACGTGATGAGGAAGAGGCGGAATGCTGATTCTGTCTCAGTATATCATGTGTCAGTTGATGATGATAATGAGGAAACGGCGGAAGTCCGTATGGTCGGGACAGGTTCCCAGGAGCCGCCTCACTCTGAAAGTGTCCCCGTGGAAACGCGAGGGCAAAGAGGGAAAGTTTCAGCATCTAAACCTCCCAAACGGGTAGGGC
This sequence comes from Rhynchospora pubera, assembly GCA_028095005.1. Taxonomy (NCBI): domain Eukaryota; kingdom Viridiplantae; phylum Streptophyta; class Magnoliopsida; order Poales; family Cyperaceae; genus Rhynchospora; species Rhynchospora pubera. The sequence continues at coordinate 285,449,920 of CM051460.1, forward strand.
GACCTAGGAACCGCAGCCCGGTAGTGGAGGAAATTGTCCAACAAACCACTGATAACATCGCAAGCGATGAAGAAGATCCAAACCCGGACCATGGAAGTTCGTCCGAAGATGTTGATGAGGAGATTGAAATCCTCGAAGAAATATCTGATGAGATGGCCCAGCTTCGCAAGGAGCTGGAAGAGAAAACAAAGCAACTTGAGCAACTCCAGGCGGAGAACGCTCGGGTAACCGCGGCATGCGCGGAAGTCCAGAAACACATAGCCAAAAAGGGGGCACGCCCAAGCTGTGCTGTTTCAAACAACGATGTACCCAAATCAACCGAAACCCAAGGAATGGCTTCCAAGCCAAAACCCAAAAACAAAAAGAAAACCAAGAAATCCCACTCCAAAATAGTGCGGGAAAAGGATAGCAGCTCCAGTGAAACCTCCGAAGAGGAGTTACTTGAAAGAAAAGAAATCAGCGTCATTGACCCTGAGGCTATGATGGAAAAAATGCAAAGGGCCATAGAGCAGAAACTGCAATCTCTAGGGATTGGGGGCACTCAACTGCCCGTCAATTTCACAGGTCGACCCTACCCTGCGAGGTTTGACCAGCTGGACTACCCGAAGGGGCATATAGTACCAAAATTCAAGGTGTTTGATGGGGTTGGAAACAAAATCACCCCAAGTCAACATCTGTCACATTTTATAACCTCCTGTGGAAACACTGCTCGGAGGGAGGAATGGCTACTAAGGCAATTTTCACAAAGCCTGTCTGGAGTAGCGTTCGACTGGTATGCTTCTCTCGAGGCAGATAGCATCAAAAGTTGGAAAGAAATGGCAAATGCCTTTTGCGCAAGGTTCAGGACGACCCCGCATCGGGTCTCCGTTACCAACTTAGTCAATGCCAGACAAAAACAAGGCGAGTCTGTCTCCGACTATGTGTCAAGGTGGGAAACCATGTACACAGGATGTCAGTCCAACATAAGTGAATCCGAGGCGGTGCGCATGCTTCTGAACAGCATCCATGCACCGATGAAAGTATGGATGGTGGGACACAATGTCACCACCTTTGAACATTTGGTGGCCATGGTTGCACGATATGAGGAGGTAGAACCTGAAATGAACCAGCTGTACAATTCCGCTAAGGAAAAGGACAAAGAAAAGGGAAAGAAATTGGAAGTCAAAACCACAAAGGCAGTCAAAGCCATTACTAACCAGGCTGAAGGCACTGGTAGTACCCAATGGGGAAAGAATGGTGAGACGAAGGACGGAAATCCACAGTCCAAGGCTCAAAGGCCAACACTCAGGGAGCTGAAAAGCAAGCCCTACTCATTCAAAAAAGAGAAAACTCTGAAGCTGTTTAAACAAGCTATGGAAGTTCTCGAGGTTCGATTACCCCAATGCAAAAGGCCCGAGGAAGAAGACAAAGTGAACCACCCTAACTACTGTGTGTATCACAGAGTTTTGGGTCACAGCATAGAGGATTGCTATGTCTTCAAGGATTGGCTCGAACAGAAAATCCAAGAAGGAGCAATCTCTCTCCATGATGACGCCAGGCAGGAGCCAGCTCCTCATGCCGTCTCAAATGGAACCCCAAGTGCCAGCTCTCGTCGTGTCTCGGTCACTACTGACGGAAAACCACCCACGACATGGAGTGTATATCTAAACAAAAACACCAGAAAGAAGCTGAGGGCCTTACAAGCCGAACCTCAACTCAAATGGAAAAGCCCTATCATACCAGTGGTCCCAAAAAGACTCAAACCAACAAAAACACAACCGAAACCGATGACCCATAACACGACAACGGGTAACATGAGATCTAGACAGGCGTTCTGGAGGAAAACCTCTCCCGAAACCGTCGAGAATCCCTACGTTCAAGAAAAACCAACACAAGCAACCCTCGCCGATTTCATCTCCCCCAAAGTCGCAGCTCAAATTAGCGGACAAGTGTGGCAGGAATTGAAAGGCGAAGGAAAAGAAAAGAAAGAAGAGGAGTTCTGGACGGCCGCATGCCATCATGTCTCAGGTAATGAGGGAGAACATGAAGAACCCTCTGACCAGCAGGAGCCGGCGCAGGCAGACGCCAGACCTCCCGAAACCTCAACAACAAATGAACAAAACCTCACTGAGTCGTCATCCAGCTCAGTCCCAACCCAACGTACCTGGTCGACGGTCACTGTTCAACCTATGACCCAATCAGGAAAGGAAAAGAAAGAGATCCTTGAAATAAAGAAATTGGATAAGGCCCTTATTCGCAAAGGAAAGAAGCCGGACCGAATGACCCTGCCGTTTAAGATCAATGGCCAAGATCGTAAAGTGTTTGTAGACATTCATGATGAGTGTCTAGATTCCGAAGGTATCCCAAGCCTAAAGAATCTGGGGTTTAACCTTGTCATACCAAAGAAGAAGGGAGAATCCGGAATTCCACCAGAAACCATTGCAATACTAGCAGAGCATGTGTCTGAACTGATGAAACAAACCATTGCTGTGACTAGTTTTGTAAGAAACCAAGTAAACAAAGAGGCCTCCACCTCCACCAATACCCAAAATGCCCAAAATGACCCTGATTTCACTGACGAGGAATATGAATGGTCTGACCCGGACCCTCCTAGCCAAGATGAAAGCTACGATTTTGGTAGCAACTTTGACAGTGATGAAGAAAGAGGAGGTGGTGACTCTGGTGGGATTTCCTGCAATGCCATCTCAACATCGGCAACAAATGCAGACCCGGAAGATAACTCGGGAGAAAAAGAGGAAAAACTCACTAAAGAAGAGGAAATGGAAATGATTGCGCAAATAGAGGAAGCCACACAGGCCGTTCTCTCTGCCGCGGTCACAAACCAAAACCCACCAGAAGATGATGATGCCTTCTATAAGGCGCTGGAGAGATGCCAACCGGCCAGTTACAGGAGGATAAAAATATACATGAAAGCAAGGGAGCAGTGGAGAGACCTCTCCTACTGGTGTGGTCAAACCAACCTTCATCCCATCCTAGAGGCAGAAATCGCCTTAAACCCATCCTGGTGGATCCAAGAGCTCATACATGGTGATGATGTGGACCAATGGCTAGCGTTATGGCTGGCAAATAAGTTCTGGGTCAAGGAAATACCCCTTAACATCCCTAAGCGAAAAGATCAAGGACCCACAGAACACTGCAGATATCTGAGTGATGCTGGGGAATCTGAAGAAGAAGCCGAGGAAGAAGGCGATGATTCGCTACCACATATCTCTTTCAATGCTGTGGCAGAGTATGTGGACTTCCTAATGCAATTAAAAATTCAAGAGCCTGGCTTGTTCCAACAGGAGTTGAGAGTTGATGAGGAAATAGAAAACATGTCAGATTCGGATAATTATGAGCAACAAGTTGAAAATATGGCCATAAGGAAAGCCGCGGTGGATATTGTGGTGCAAAATGGATGGGACAAGAAAGACCCAGACCCAAACCACCCCACAGATTTCGAAATCATGCGTGCGCATTTGGAAAGTACGGAGGACTCACACCTCTGGGAGAATATCGAGGTTACTGAAACTGACCTCGCGGAATATGAAAACGACATGGGTAACCAAGCCCACCTCAACCAAGACAACCAAACTTTCCTAGCTGAGGAGGACCAATCTGATGAATTCTCCCAGTACCTCAGGAACCTGAGAATTTCAGACCCGGTAGGCTACCATGGTATGCTAAACCCTGAAAACCCTCAACAATATCGAGGATATGAAAGGCAAGCCATAACCAGGACTGTAAGAGAAATAGCTGATGAGACGGGGCGCGAGGAAGGAGAAATAAGTCCAGAGGCGACCCCACCAAGAACCACTCGACGCCGTAGATCCAGGAGGATTCGACGCTCCAGGCGTATATCAGGTCCCAGAGCCGAGGTGACTTTCCCCACCCAAATAGAAGCAGTCGAGACTTCCAACCAAATCGATACCGCTCAGGGTGAGTCATCCCAGCAAGCCCCGGAGGGAGAAGAATACAATGAACATGACAGCCTGGTAGAATGGTATGTGTCTGAGCTCAGGGAACTGAGAATCACAGACCCAAGGGCCTTCCGCCGAGCTACCCACCCCAAAGATCCAGACTTTACGGAGGAATTTGAAAGAGAAGCCATAGCAACCGTCCTAAAAGAGGTTAACAAAGGCAAAACTCCCCGGTGCTCTGACTCTGAGGATAGCGGAGGTTCTCCGCGATTCTTCTTCTGCGGAAAAACATCTGATGGAAACGCCCAAAATAGCGAATCCGATAGCGATGAAGAAGAGACAGAAAGGGAGCCTGAGGTGGAATCTGACCATGAAGAGCCTCAGTCGAGTACCCTCCAAGGAAGTTCAATCCTGATGGCATCTGGGTCTGGTCCCCCAGCCGATATAACCTCAGCATTTGAAGGGTTAAACATCTCACAAGCAACCAGGATCCTCTCCTACATGGAACACCTGAGACGAGAAGACCCTGCATTCCTAAACTTCATAGCTCAGCATGCCGAAATACTGCAGCAACCAGGAGCAAGTTATGAAAGGCTCAGGAGAACTCATCCACGAGAAACCGCCCGTTTTCGGGCACAAATAGAAAGGTTGTACAAAATCTCAAATGATATTGACAATGATAGCAGCGACGATGACGGTCCCGAAGCTGGAAATTGTCGTTACATCAGCGGGTCAGGCTCTGATGATTCTGAGTCTGAAAATTATGATCACCGCTCCGCCCGAATTGCAGCATGGACGGACGATGATGAGCCTTCCTTGAAACTATGTAATAAAAGAAGACAACAAGGAAGGAACGATCGCATGACCGTCCGGTCTCAACCCGAGTGGGATGAAAATGTGCGGCGTGAGCTGGAGCAAGTCATCGCCGAAACCGAGGCCATGACAACCAGCGAACTCATGAGAAACTTAAGGGTAAACAGTGATGATGATACTTATTGTCCCACCGAGGATGATGAGGAAGAAGTCAAAAGTCTTAAAACTCTTAGAGTATATCAAAGGAGAAAGAAGCCAGCAAACGAGAAGGAAATAATAACATATCAAAGAAGAAACAAAGGAACTAATAAAGGAAAGAACAAATTGCTCAAAGGCGAGTCCTCTCGTGATGATGCTACCTGTCATCGAGTTGGCCATCATGACTCTGACAAAGGAGAGTCCTCCGAAGTGCCACAACCGCAGGCCGAAACCACAGAAGAAAATCAAACTAACCCAGAAGAGATAGCATATGACTATGAGATCGTGCTAGACCCTGCTGAACAAATGGACCCTGCCGATCTGCAAGGGCGGCAACCAAGAATGGTAAATTTGGATATCCATATCCCTAACATCCCAGGCCAACCTGACCTTACTCTTGAGGAATTGGGAGAAATAGTGCGGCAAATGGTCAACCAGATCTGGGAAGCCACGACCACTGAAGACGCGGATGTAGAAAATGAATCCGCTGAACCAGAGGCAGAGGAAAATGCCAGCACTAAACAGGGGGCAGCCGCTACCTCTACTGATGACCAAACTGAAAACACCGCCTCTTCAAACCAAAGCCAAGGAGAAAACCAAGACCAAAGCTCTGGATCATGCCAAATGATAACCATTGATGATGACTCAGGCTCGGAAGAACCTGAACAAGAAGAATCTCTTGAAGAAGAGTACCAGTCCCTCGCTGACCCCGTTGGATGGATGAACCACCTGGTCAACCGGGTGGAAGAACCCAATAAAAGAGTTGGATGGCAGGGTAGTGATGATGAGTTGGAACCAGAACATCCTTACCTGGTCGACCTGCAACCCTTTGTCCTAGATCCTTGGCCAAAAAATCGACTGCCCGCAAGTTCTAAGCGAACCGGTGAAATACAAGCCTCTTCTTTACCATGGGTAGAAAGGATAAGGCATAACAGATCACGGAGGGAGATATGCTCGCTGGAATACGGCCGAATCAGAAAACTGGTATTCCCTACCACCAATCAAAATTTGGAAACGGAAACGGAAATCACCCAACAGTTCCGGCAAGCGCCAATCGTGGAGGGTATAGAAAGTTGTGAGCCATCTTCTCACTACCCCATCCCCAATACATGGCCCAGACATTATGCAGATGACACAATAAAAGGGTATTATGATCCCGAAGTGTTCATCAACATCCAAAAGGAAACCATCGCCGATGCACAAAAATTAAAGAATGCCGCTAAGAGGCAAGGTACTTCTGAAAGCTGTCGGGCAATCACTGTGAGCGAGTCTGACACAGATAGTGAAGAAGAGGAACCTCCAACAACCCAAGGCGACAGCTCGCAAAGTGAACCAAAACTCACTCAAAAGAAAACAGCCAAGCCAAAAGAAAATCCGCTTGAATCACGCGCGGCGGACAGCTCAAGGAAAGCAACTCATGTAGGCCAAGGTCTAACCCAAGGAGTCATAACAGATGGCCCCGCCCACCGCGCGAGGTCAAAGCAAGCACAATCAAGCACCGCCTTAGACAGGGGGCAAGCCCAACAACCATTTGAAGAAAATGGCGCTACCTTCACTTCAAGGGAAAAGCGTCAACTTCTGATAGATTTGGATTTCTGCACAAATGCTCTGAGAAGGATGACTAGACAAAACATTGAGATACAAACCTCGGTCGAAACCCTGATAGCTAGGCTGAAGACTGAGCGGAAGGAAAGGATCTCAATAGAGGCAGAACTCAAAGCATTGAAAGACCGTACCCAGAAACAGGGGGCAGGGCGAAAAAAGACTACCTCAGGCAACTCAGGAGATCTCCCACAAAGAAGGAGAGAGGCCGGCAATGTCATCCAAGAAGGACAAAGGCCAAAACCCAAAACTAATCATCCCCCAGGAAAAGGAAAAGAGAAAGTCAGTACAGAAAACCGTTACCATAAACCAAAACACCTTCGGTTCCATAACAACTCATTTGAGAGTCCTGAAACAAGCCGGCGAGAAAAAGGTGAGAGCTCACACGCGTGGGTATGTCCTCCCATGAGGAGTGAGTCTGGCCATCTGGGACACAGAAATGCCGAAACCAATTCAACCCGACAAGCGAGGAATAAGCAAAACCCCACAGGGCAATACCACATGAAAATGAAATTGGTTAAGCTCGACAACGCTTCCCCTTGCAACAAATTACCACATAAAATCAAAATAACAGGGAAACTGAAACCAAAACACGGAGGTTCCGAGGGGCACTTCAGACACAAGAACCGTGTAAGCCCCTGGGAGATGCCAGAAGCTGAAAATGGGACACTTCGGGCACAAACCACAAATAGACATCCAAAATCACATAAAGCAAAAAAAGAAAATGATGCCGGAAGAAAGGCGTACTGCCGATACCACCAAGTCTGGGGGCACTCCAAGGAGGAATGCCTGACATGGCCTTGGAATGACAATGACTCGTCAGATGAAGAAACAGACGACGAGGTGTGCCGCGCCATAACCCGGGGTGCAAACTCTCAAGCCTCTGGCGAGGAAACCGCCTTTGAATATGAACATGATACTGAGGGGGGACTACAGTACAGTAGCTCAGAAGAGGAGCCTGTTGTGCTGGCAATCAACTCCGCTGCAGTCAGACCACTGGGGAGTGATACTGACCAAAGCGAAACGGAGGAAAGAGAAATCAAATCGCCACCAAAGCCAAATAAGGTGTCCGACCTGGTTCGGCAGGTCTCTGCTAGAATCCGACCCAACATGAAAAATCACTGCAATGTCAGTCTAAGATCGGGCACTAGAACACCTGAAAGACAACCTCCTAGAGAAACAACCAACAACGAAGTAAGGAACAGAAATAATACAACAGCAGAGGGTGAGACAAGGTCCGATGGCAGACCCAGGATGTCTGTGGGAGACTACAATGTGGTTGCTCATTTGCGGAAAATTCCCTCACTGCTCAGTGTCTTCGATGCTTTAATGGTATCTCAGGAACTGCGTGATGCCTTGATCTATGCACTGCAGAACCCTGCCAGCTTCCAGGCCTATTTTGCCCAAGAAACCCGTGAGGAGGTGATGCAGATGGACCAGGAACCATACATTACCTTCACGGATGAGGACCTGATGGCGGGCACGGCCGATCACAATCGACCCCTGTATACCACAGGCACCATCTATGGCAGAAAAATCAACAAAGTCCTTATTGATCCTGGATCTTCGATCAGCATCATGCCACTAAAAACGCTGGTGCAGCTGTCACTCAGCATTAAGGAGACAAAGAAGGATAAAATCCGGATCCACGGGTTTAACCACCAATACCAAAAGGCTCTTGGTTCCACAGTGATCGATATTACCTTTGGGAACCTGGTCACTCCAGTCAAATTCTTCATCATCGAAGCTGATACCACATACAAGGCACTGCTAGGGAGACCATGGCTCCACGCCAATGGATTGGTTCCCTCCACTCTACACCAGTGCATTAAATATGTCAAAGACGGAAAACAATATGTGATCAAAGGGGATGATCAGCCATTTGAGGCACACGAAGCCGAATTGGATGATGCCAAATACTACAGACCCAAGTCTAGAAAGGGGGCAGCTACCAAACAAGGAAAACCCTCTCTTGAAGTCGTGAAAGAAGCAGTCAAAAATGCTGTGCTCAAAGCGGCCATAAAATCACAAATGCTCTTGGGTAGTGATAGTGAGACGGGATCGTCGGAAGGCACGGCCGAAGACATTAATTTACCCACTCGAATGCAGTCAAATTATTCCAGTGAGGGCGAGGAACAAAATACTCTATCCATAGAAATCCTACCCCTAGAACACTGTAAAGACCTAACACCTCGGGAAAGTGAAGAAGTCATCCCTTTCAAAACCTTCACCGTCCCACCCAAAATAGAAGAGTTTGAAACAGGGCAAGTAATCCACCCCAGTATACAATTCGTCAAAATGGGGGAAATTGAACATCAAAATGAAGAGCCAAACTCCGAGAACTGGGAACAATGGCTTGTGGAGGAAACCAAAAAGGCGGGGATTCCTCCTCAGCTTCAAGACACTACCAGCACACGGTTGATTGAACTGTTCCGGAAAGCACAATGCCTAGAACCAATTCCCGAAAAGCGAGCAAGAATGTTCCGAGACATGTGGAATGGCTACTCTAATAAAGTCACAAAACTTAATGGGAAGGTTGCTAACACAAGGGGCCTAGGATTCAAAGCCCAAACCAGGGGCTCAGGGTCAAATACTCCTCAAAGACCACGACAGCACTCTTGCCACCGCATAACAATCACTGAAATCAAGGAGGGCAAAACAACCTCGGATGAAGGGGAACCTCCAGAAACAGAACAATTCATTCTAGCAGCCAAAAATGCACCAAAAGAATTAGAAGAAGGTGGTCAAAACTGTGAGATACGGCTGTCTGACGGTGTCCCTGTCATGTAAACACCATGCAACCAGGCCTTAGAGCGTGGGGGAAATTCAGGGGTTGGTAAATACTGTACTAGATGTTGCTCCAATTTGCATCCTGTCTATTAGGGGGGTGGTGGTGATTGAGACCTTGACTGACTAGAGACCCATGTAAAATACCCCCCGTCCCTGTCCAGACACTAGTGCAGTCATGTAAAGCGTGGTTGGAAACGGTATAAGTCCCGCTATGATAACGGTTGCCTTACAATCAGACTATGTGTGTATGATGCATCATGTATGCCAAACTGAAATAAATTATTGCGTGGTATAATGACATGGTATGATGACCCAAATTGTGACCAAAATGATGACCAAATTATGCTGTAACGCATGACGGTTACAGCTGGTCTGAGTGTGTGATTGTTAATGTAGCTGCCCAGTCATGAAATCTGTACTTAGGCATGTTGGTAGTGAGTACTGGAGTGTCCCTTGCATGTAAGACTGGAATTGTCCAGTGGTGACCCTTGAAGCTGGCCAAGGGGTAGTCCAACCTGGTTTGACCAGCCCCAATAGCTGCATGACACCAAGCTGCTTAGTCATTAGGCAGGGGGAGAAAGAGTCTGCTGCCACCTGGTCCCCACCTCTTAACATCTTTCTCTGCACCAATTGCATGGACAATTATGCCCCTCTTCTTGCCTAATTTCGTAGTTGCTCTGTTCCTTACCAAAACAGACCACTTAAGCTTGGTTGTGAGGTGTTAGGCAGTGAAAAACAGTGTTTGGATCATAGCTGGATAGTTGGGAAGGTAAAGAATAGTGTTGTGTGCATGATTTTGGCCCTGGTTTACCCAAAACAGGCTGGGAAGTTCATGACGGTGCATGTGTTGTGCATAGCGGCTGGTTTCCATAACTCAAACAGACCTTAGGGATGATGAATTGGTGCATTGCATAGTGCTGTTGGTGCACCCTAACTGACCATGTGCTAGTAAGCACCATAGGTCTGGTGTTGGTTGACTATCAAACCATGAAGCGGTGTTGCAAACACCCGCAAACCAGACACGCAACGGTGTTTGGCTAGGTGCCTTTACCACGTAATTGCATGAGTTATAGGCTGGGGTTGAGTATGACTGTGACATAAGGTTTTGATTGCTTGAACCAGACCCTGAGCAAGGTAATTCGGTGGACTTGAGCGGTGAAGCGGGCGCACCGCAGCAGTGAACGACGGGTATACGGTGTAAGGTTTGAGGTGCGGATTTCACCTGGACCCTAACTCTTGTTGCTGTGCTAAATTTAAAGTATATTATGCATGTTGCTTGATGTTTTTGCATGACTTAGCATGTAGCCTGCATGTATGAATTGCTATATTATATATATGCTACATGACTGTGCATAGGATGGATTATTATCTCATGACATGCATATTGAATGGTTTATTTTATTGTGGCTGAATTGTGATATATGGTATGGCTGTGCTAATTGTGTGATGAATGGCATTTACATCTTTGGAAAGCGGAGTCGCGACCGTCTTTCCAAGGGCCGTGAGATAAGCGCTTATGTTCCGGGACTCATGACTATGAGGGGGTAAATGTTCTCAGCAATTAAGTACTGTTTGGTTGTATTGATGGAAAGGAAATGACTTGGCTGATTGGTAACCAGCCTAGTATTGTGCATGGATAGGTGTCCAACAAGTGCCGGCTTTTGTGTGAATTGAATTTGCAGATTTCGGATAATCGTTGCTAGCTGGCCTTGCATTGCATAGCATGAATTGCTAACTGTTTTATGAATAAACTGTGCAAACTATGTTCTTATATATTAAACAGTGTGTATTTAGTTCCGCAACATGAGACTTCGGGTTCATGCGTGGCTGGAACTAAATACCGCACTGAGAAATGGTTTCCTTTCTCACCGTACCATGTTTTCATGGGTTCCAGGTTTTGAAGGCGTGGGCTGGAAAGTGGAGAAGTAAGCCGTGTACATTATGTTATGCTATGTATTATGTACTTATGTACTGTTGCTTGTTTGACTGTGTAAATGTATGCTTGTATGGGAGTAACTCCTTAAACTGGATGTTTGCATGCTTGTTACTTGTGGGATTTGGGTTGGGGAAATGCTTATGAACTGTATGGATGTTTGCCTTATGGCTGGATACCACTAGTTACAAAAGAAACTCTGGCAAAATTTTGAGTTACACATGTACAAGCATAACCTCAATCTTGTGTTTGGAACTGTTGCTAGTTAAGTGCATGGTGCTTAGTATATTAAAACATGGCATAATGACTTGTGGCCAATCAGTAAGCCTTGCGGGGCGTGCGAAGCACGTTCTCGCGGCGGAAATCGGTCACGCCGCCGCTGCGGGGTGTGACAGGTTTCTAAAGTGGTATCAGAGCATGGTATGACCCAACCAGACTTGTAGGATGTCTGAGTGGGGTAGGTCTAAGGGCCGTGGTATGTCGGGTTCCTTTTCTTTACGTGGCTGCTTGTTAACGGGTTTTGAGTTGGACAGGTTGCCATGGAACGTGAAGCAGGACAAGGAAGCAGGGCACGTGAGCGTGAGCCTCTCAACCGTGCAGATGATGAAGGCTTAGAGCCAAATCCGGATGAGCCGGTACCAGTTGAGACGATACGCAGACAGGCTGCCATTGATGTTAGACTGTTGGCAGCATATGAACAAGGCCGTTATTTGACCCATGAGCTAGGAGCAGTGCCAACAGCCCCAGTGAATGAAGCCAATGAGTTCAGGCGGCTATTGGCTGATTTTGGTAGCCAGCACCCGCCACGGTTTGATGGCACAGGCGGGTACAAAGCGGCTGAGGAATGGTTGGAAAGCATTAATAATAAGTTCCAGTTGGTTAGAGTACCGGATGCAAACAAGGTTGAGTTGGCCACTCCGTACTTGGAGAACTCGGCCAGATTTTGGTGGAAAACTGCACGAAGGAGTTTTACCGGTGAACAGTTAAGGATACCGTGGCAGTGGTTTGAGCAAGTGTTTACAAGGAGGTACTTGAGTTCTGCCCAAAAAGAAAAGTTGAGGCAGCAATTTCTCACTCTTACCCAAGAAGGCATAACAGTCGGGCAGTACAATGACACCTTTGTGGAGTTGTCTCGTTATGCACCGGATGTGACCGGTGATGAGTATTTGTATCGTAGGCAGTACCTAAATGGGCTTGACCCAGACATTGCACAAGCATTGGATGCCACAGGGGAAGTGGAAGTGCAAGAATTGATGGATCGCGCTGAGAGAATGGAAGGGCATGGAAAAAGAAAGTCTAGTTGGGGGCAGGCCAGAAATGTTAAGCCTAAGTTTGTAAAGCCGGTCCCATTTAGTAGGCCGGTTGCTAATGTGAAAGGACCTCAATCTTCTGCACCAGTGCAATTCAAGACTGGCATGGGTGCTCAAACTCAAAAAGCATGGTGCCGTACATGTAACAGTCCACATCCAGAGGCACAATGTCGGGTTGCCAAGGGTTTATGTTTCAATTGTGGAGAAAGTGGGCACTGGAAGAATGAGTGCCCAAAATTACAACAAGGTTTTGTGAGAGGAGGACCTGCCTTTGGGATGGCGGGTAGAGGGCGTGGAAACCCTGCATGGCGGGGTGGCAGAACGGGTGGTCGTGTGGCCGTCCATGCTGTGGAAGTGATTCCAAAAGAATCCGAAGAGGCACAACAAGAAGATGACCCAAGTTCAACTGCACCCACCGAACTTATGACAGGTAATGTTTTTATTTCAGGTCAGAGGGCTTTTGTGTTGTTCGATACGGGGTGTAGTCATTCGGTCGCGGCGAGGGATTTCGTGGAGAGTTGCGGCTGGCCGACTAAGTCGCAAGAGAGAGCTCTCAGTGTTCAGACTCCACTTGGTTACTTTAAAGAGGTGTTGCAATGTTGTAAGGGACTTAAGGTGATGATAAATGGGCGTGATTTGGAAGCTGACATGTTGGTTTTGGACATAGCCGGGTATGATGCACTACTCGGTTTTGATTGGCTGACTCGGCATCGTGCGATGATAGATTGTGCAAAGCGGCTGGTCCGATTCCAAGCGGGCAGCCTAGCTCCTTGTGTATTTAAATGCAAAGCTGTTGGAGACCCTATGATAATTATTTCAGCGGTGGAAGCGTGTAACCTGGTTCAGGCCGGGTGTGACGCATATTTGGCTGCCGTTATTGGTGAAGCGGCTAAAGAAAAAGCAAGTATTGATACTATTGCTGTAGTGAAAGAGTTTAAAGATGTGTTCCCTGATGAGATAGCTGGAGTACCACCTGATAGAGAAGTGGAATTCGGCATTGAGTTGCTGCCGGGTACCACTCCAATATCCAAGACTCCATATCGGATGGCCCCAGCTGAAATGAAAGAGTTGAAAGTGCAATTGGAAGAGCTATTAGCAAAGGGTTTCATTAGACCCAGCAGTTCACCGTGGGGAGCCCCAGTTTTGTTTGTAAGGAAGAAAGACGGTACCTTACGGTTATGCATTGATTATCGTGAGCTGAATAAGGTGACGGTGAAGAACCGCTATCCTTTGCCACGCATTGATGATCTGTTTGATCAACTGCAAGGATCATCAGTGTATTCTAAGATTGATTTGAGAACGGGCTATCACCAGCTTAAGATACGCCCCAGTGATGTTGAGAAGACGGCTTTTCGTACGAGGTACGGGCACTATGAGTTCTTGGTTATGCCGTTTGGCTTAACGAATGCACCAGCTGCATTTATGGATCTTATGAATCGGGTGTTTAAGGAATTTCTGGATGCCTTTGTTGTGGTTTTTATTGATGACATATTGATCTATTCCCGATCATTTGAAGAGCATGCGAAACATCTCAGGATTGTATTGAATAGGCTGAGAGAGTGTAAGCTGTATGGCAAATTTTCTAAGTGTGAATTTTGGCTAAGTAAGGTGGCATTTTTAGGCCATGTTATCTCTGGAGAAGGATTGGCTGTGGACCCATCAAAAGTGCAGGCAGTGACTGAATGGAACCAACCGAAATCGGTAAGTGAGATAAGAAGTTTCTTGGGTTTGGCGGGGTACTATAGGCGATTTGTGGCTGGTTTCTCTCAAATTGCCAAGCCATTGACAGAGTTGTTGCATAAGGGAGTAAAGTTTGTATGGGAAGAAAGGCAAGAGAAAAGTTTTCAGGAGTTGAAAAATCGGCTTGTGACAGCGCCGGTCCTTGCTATGCCGGTTTCAGGCCGAGAATACGATGTATATACTGATGCCTCTAAGTCGGGTTTGGGATGTGTGTTGATGCAAGAAAAGCATGTAATAGCCTATGCATCAAGGCAGTTGAGGCCGCATGAGCAGAATTATCCGACTCACGATTTGGAGCTAGCGGCTGTCATTTTTGCACTTAAAATTTGGCGGCATTATTTGTATGGAGTTAAGTGTAAAATCTATACAGACCATCAGAGTTTGAAATATATTTTCACACAAAAAGAGTTGAACCTGAGGCAAAGGCGTTGGCTAGAACTCATGAAAGATTATGATTTAGAGATATTGTATCATGCCGGTAAGGCTAATTTGGTAGCTGATGCTTTGAGTAGGAAGAGTCGAATGAATGCGGTGACTTTATTAACACAGGAGCCAAGATTGCTTGAGGAAATGAGGCGTTTGGAGTTGCAGGTTGGAGTATCACGTGAACTCGGGCAACAGATGTTGAGCCGGGTCCAAACAATGAGCGTTACATCTCCCGTACTTATGACGGTAATGTTGGCTGCCATAGAGGTACAACCTGATTTACATGATAGAATTCAGGCAGCCCAAGTAATGGATGATAATTGCAAGAGATTCAAAGAAAGAGCAGAAGATGAGAAGGAGACCCCGTTCCATGTTGATGAAAGCGGTGTTTTGCGGTTCAGAAATCGCATTTGTGTGCCAAATGATGCAGGTATCAAGGCGTTGATCTTGTCTGAGGCGCATGAATCAGGGTATGCTTTACATCCTGGTGAGGTAAAAATGTATCAGGACTTGAGGAAATATTTTTGGTGGCCGGGCATGAAAAAGGAAGTAGCACAGTATGTGGAGAAATGTTTAATCTGTCAGCAAGTAAAGGCCGATAGGAAGAAAAGTGCGGGATTGTTGCAGACTTTGAGGCGGCCAAAGAGCAAGTTTGAGTCTATTACGATGGATTTTGTATCTGGTTTTCCGAAGACAAAGGGAAGGATTGAAGCAGTGTGGGTGATAGTGGATCGACTGACCAAGGTAGCCCGCTTTATACCGATCCGGGCTGATGTTGCTGCCAAGGAGTTGGCTGAAATATTCCTCAGAAATTTTTGCAAGTATCATGGCTGTCCACAGGAGATAATTTCAGATAGAGATGGCCGGTTTATATCTCATTTTTGGAAAAGTTTTCAAGAGGCTATGGGTACCAAGCTGAAATTTAGTTCGGCACATCACCCGCAAACTGATGGGCAGTCGGAGCGTACTATACAAACCTTGGAAGACATGTTGAGGGCGTGTGCATTGAGTTTTGGTGGTTCATGGCTTGATCATTTGTATTTGGCTGAGTTTGCATACAACAATAGTTTTCATTCCAGCATTGGCATGCCGCCGTATGAGGCGTTGTATGGGGAGCCATGCCGTACACCGTTATGGTGGCAACCTAGGGGCAATTTTGTCCCAACTGGACCTGAGCTAGTGGCTGAAAATTCAGAGAAAACAAAGGTGGTTCTGAGTAGGCTCAAGGCAGCACAAGATAGACAAAAACGGTATGCTGATGTACATAGGCGACCGGTTGAGTACAAGGATGGAGAAAGAGTATGGCTGAAGGTTTCTCCCATGCGTGGAGTGTATAGATTTGGTGTGACTGGGAAGTTAAGTCCCAGATATGTTGGCCCTTTTCCGGTGGAGGAAAGAGTTGGAGCGGTTGCTTATAAGTTGAAGCTGCCGGATGAATTGAACCGTATACACCCAGTTTTTCATGTGTCACAGCTGAGACGGTTTGTTGGCGACCAATCTCATGTATTGGATTATTCTCAGCTGCACCTTGGTGAAAATTTAACTTATGAGGAAGCACCTATGAGGATTCTGGATGGTAGAGAGCAACGGTTGAGAACCAAAGTCATTAAGCTGGTACTTGTGCAGTGGGGGCGGCACTCAGAAAAAGAGGCAACTTGGGAGCTTGAGAGCACGATTAGAGAGCGTTACCCTGAGTTGTTCGTGAGTTCAGGTACGATTCGTTCAGAGGACTGAACGGATTCTTAAGGGGGGAGGAATGTGAGATACGGCTGTCTGACGGTGTCCCTGTCATGTAAACACCATGCAACCAGGCCTTAGAGCGTGGGGGAAATTCAGGGGTTGGTAAATACTGTACTAGATGTTGCTCCAATTTGCATCCTGTCTATTAGGGGGGTGGTGGTGATTGAGACCTTGACTGACTAGAGACCCATGTAAAATACCCCCCGTCCCTGTCCAGACACTAGTGCAGTCATGTAAAGCGTGGTTGGAAACGGTATAAGTCCCGCTATGATAACGGTTGCCTTACAATCAGACTATGTGTGTATGATGCATCATGTATGCCAAACTGAAATAAATTATTGCGTGGTATAATGACATGGTATGATGACCCAAATTGTGACCAAAATGATGACCAAATTATGCTGTAACGCATGACGGTTACAGCTGGTCTGAGTGTGTGATTGTTAATGTAGCTGCCCAGTCATGAAATCTGTACTTAGGCATGTTGGTAGTGAGTACTGGAGTGTCCCTTGCATGTAAGACTGGAATTGTCCAGTGGTGACCCTTGAAGCTGGCCAAGGGGTAGTCCAACCTGGTTTGACCAGCCCCAATAGCTGCATGACACCAAGCTGCTTAGTCATTAGGCAGGGGGAGAAAGAGTCTGCTGCCACCTGGTCCCCACCTCTTAACATCTTTCTCTGCACCAATTGCATGGACAATTATGCCCCTCTTCTTGCCTAATTTCGTAGTTGCTCTGTTCCTTACCAAAACAGACCACTTAAGCTTGGTTGTGAGGTGTTAGGCAGTGAAAAACAGTGTTTGGATCATAGCTGGATAGTTGGGAAGGTAAAGAATAGTGTTGTGTGCATGATTTTGGCCCTGGTTTACCCAAAACAGGCTGGGAAGTTCATGACGGTGCATGTGTTGTGCATAGCGGCTGGTTTCCATAACTCAAACAGACCTTAGGGATGATGAATTGGTGCATTGCATAGTGCTGTTGGTGCACCCTAACTGACCATGTGCTAGTAAGCACCATAGGTCTGGTGTTGGTTGACTATCAAACCATGAAGCGGTGTTGCAAACACCCGCAAACCAGACACGCAACGGTGTTTGGCTAGGTGCCTTTACCACGTAATTGCATGAGTTATAGGCTGGGGTTGAGTATGACTGTGACATAAGGTTTTGATTGCTTGAACCAGACCCTGAGCAAGGTAATTCGGTGGACTTGAGCGGTGAAGCGGGCGCACCGCAGCAGTGAACGACGGGTATACGGTGTAAGGTTTGAGGTGCGGATTTCACCTGGACCCTAACTCTTGTTGCTGTGCTAAATTTAAAGTATATTATGCATGTTGCTTGATGTTTTTGCATGACTTAGCATGTAGCCTGCATGTATGAATTGCTATATTATATATATGCTACATGACTGTGCATAGGATGGATTATTATCTCATGACATGCATATTGAATGGTTTATTTTATTGTGGCTGAATTGTGATATATGGTATGGCTGTGCTAATTGTGTGATGAATGGCATTTACATCTTTGGAAAGCGGAGTCGCGACCGTCTTTCCAAGGGCCGTGAGATAAGCGCTTATGTTCCGGGACTCATGACTATGAGGGGGTAAATGTTCTCAGCAATTAAGTACTGTTTGGTTGTATTGATGGAAAGGAAATGACTTGGCTGATTGGTAACCAGCCTAGTATTGTGCATGGATAGGTGTCCAACAAGTGCCGGCTTTTGTGTGAATTGAATTTGCAGATTTCGGATAATCGTTGCTAGCTGGCCTTGCATTGCATAGCATGAATTGCTAACTGTTTTATGAATAAACTGTGCAAACTATGTTCTTATATATTAAACAGTGTGTATTTAGTTCCGCAACATGAGACTTCGGGTTCATGCGTGGCTGGAACTAAATACCGCACTGAGAAATGGTTTCCTTTCTCACCGTACCATGTTTTCATGGGTTCCAGGTTTTGAAGGCGTGGGCTGGAAAGTGGAGAAGTAAGCCGTGTACATTATGTTATGCTATGTATTATGTACTTATGTACTGTTGCTTGTTTGACTGTGTAAATGTATGCTTGTATGGGAGTAACTCCTTAAACTGGATGTTTGCATGCTTGTTACTTGTGGGATTTGGGTTGGGGAAATGCTTATGAACTGTATGGATGTTTGCCTTATGGCTGGATACCACTAGTTACAAAAGAAACTCTGGCAAAATTTTGAGTTACACATGTACAAGCATAACCTCAATCTTGTGTTTGGAACTGTTGCTAGTTAAGTGCATGGTGCTTAGTATATTAAAACATGGCATAATGACTTGTGGCCAATCAGTAAGCCTTGCGGGGCGTGCGAAGCACGTTCTCGCGGCGGAAATCGGTCACGCCGCCGCTGCGGGGTGTGACAAAAACACCATCGATAAATTGAAAGAAATCAACCTAGGAACAAAGGAAAACCCAAAGCCTACATTCATTAGCACCTCCCTCCCTCAGGAGATGCAAGATGAATTAACCAAATTGTTAAGGGAATACCGAGATTGCTTCGCATGGAGCTACAGTGAAATGCCCGGGCTAGATCCAGCAGTAGCAGTCCACAAACTCAAAATTGACAAAGAGCTCAAGCCAGTCAAACAAGGACCTCGAAGGATGAGGGTTGAGTTGGAGGAAAAGGTGACAGCCGAAGTCAAAAAACTCATTAGTGCCGGATTCATAAGGGAAGAAGAAACGCCCGACTGGGTGGCTAACATTGTCCCGGTTAAGAAAAAGAATGGACAAATCAGAGTCTGTGTTGATTTCAGGGATTTAAATAAGGCTTGCCCCAAGGATGATTTCCCTCTACCAGTGACAGAAATCATAATAGACCACACCTCGTCCCACAGGGTATATTCCTTTGTAGACGGATACTCAGGATACAACCAAATCAAAATGGATGAGAGTGACCAAAAGCACACTGCCTTCCGTACCCCAATTGGTATTTACTGCTATAAAGTCATGCCTTTCGGCCTCAAAAATGCAGGAGCCACATACCAAAGGGCCATGACCAAAATCTTTGACGACCTCATACACAAGGTGGTAGAATGCTATGTAGATGACCTTGTTGTAAAGTCCCATACCCATGAACAACATTTAGAGAACCTGAGACTGGTGTTTGAGCGGCTGAGACAACACACTCTGAAACTCAACCCCCTAAAATGCGCCTTCATGGTGTCATCAGGAAAATTTCTAGGCTTCGTGGTACGGCACCGAGGCATTGAAATTGATCCTGATAAAATCAAAGCCGTCCAAGAGCTGTCCCCTCCACGGACACTTAAACAACTCCGGTCTCTCCAAGGGCGCTTGGCATACATTAGAAGGTTCATAGCCAATCTGTCAGGCAAAATCAAGCCTTTTACCAGGCTCACCAAAAAGGATGTCCCCTTCAAATGGGATGAGGAGTGCCAGAGATCTTTTGATGATATCAAGCAATATCTGCAAAAACCTCCTGTATTGGCGGCACCCATCCAGGGAAAACCTCTTATTCTCTATACCACCGCCTTGGACGGATCTCTGGGGGCATTACTTGCCCAAGAAAATGAACAAGGAAAAGAAAATGCCCTGTATTACCTCAGCAGAATGCTCGTGGGGGCAGAACATGCATACACACCAATCGAAAAGCATTGCCTAGCCTTGATCTTTGCAGTAAAAAAGCTCAGGCATTACATGTTGGCCCATAAAGTCACGTTAATCTCCAAAACTGACCCATTGAAGTACCTCATGACCCGACCTATGCTTACTGGAAGGCTGGCAAGGTGGGTCGTGGCCCTGATGGAATTTGATATAACATATGCACCCCAAAAGGCTATTAAAGGACAAGCACTAGCTGACTTCCTAGCTGCTCATCCTATACCTGATGACTCCCCGCTAGCATGCGACTTCCCTGATGAGGAGGCTATGCAGGTAGAGGAAAATGAAACTTGCTGGAAGCTATACTTCGATGGATCATCCTCCATCCAGCCAGCAGTCAAACCAAACTTACCAAAACGACAAGCAGGTGTAGGGTTGGTGTTTGTCACCCCAGAGAAAGGCATTCTCCGACATGCTCTGAGCCTGACCGAGCCATGCACAAACAATGAGGCTGAATATGAGGCCCTAATAGCTGGGCTTGAAATTGCCCTT
The DNA here is from genome assembly GCA_028095005.1 of Rhynchospora pubera. Taxonomy (NCBI): domain Eukaryota; kingdom Viridiplantae; phylum Streptophyta; class Magnoliopsida; order Poales; family Cyperaceae; genus Rhynchospora; species Rhynchospora pubera. The sequence continues at coordinate 285,470,502 of CM051460.1, forward strand.
CAAATGGGTATTGAGCAGCTAGAAGTCTATGGGGATTCTCAGCTCATCCTGAGTCAGGTCGAAGGCCTCTTCAAAATAAGAAAACCAGAATTGGTCAAATACCATGAAAAGGCCCTTGAGTTGATGGCCAAATTCACATATATTACCTTCCAGAAAGTTCCCAGGTCACTGAATGGTAAAGCAGATGCATTGGCTAGATTGGCTAATGAACTCAGTGACCCGAGTCAGGAAGAAATCCAAGTCCTTGTCCACCGCAGGAGATCCTTGTCCCCTTGTTTCCCACAGGAAAGAAATGAGGAAGAAGAAACACTGTACACTGACATCCTAAGCCTTGAAAGAGGACATGAAAAAGAATGGATGGAAATCACACAAGTCATGACAACCGAGGGTTCAAACCAAGAGGACTGGAGACAACCCTTCCTTGACTACTTCCAACAAGGAAAATTACCTGTGAACAGGACTATTAGGGAACAAATCAGAAAAAGGACCCTAAGGTTCGTATATGTGAACAACACACTCTATTGGAGATCCTACGAAGGATCATGGCTTAGATGCATATCGAAAACCGAAGCCAACCAAGTTATGCAAGAAATTCACTCGGGAGTATGCGGAGCCCACCAATCGGGCTCTCGGATGCGAGTACAAATCAAATTAATGGGCTACTACTGGCCCACCATGATCAATGACTGCGAAAACTTCTCCAAGCAATGCCATATGTGCCAGATTCACGGAGATTTCATACACCAACACCCAAATGTGCTACATCCCACAGTGGTATCATGGCCTTTCGAGATGTGGGGAACAGATATCATAGGTCCCATTGACCCACCAGCCTCAAATGGGCACCGCTTTATATTGGCCGCTACGGATTACTTTTCCAAATGGGCCGAAGCCAGATCATACCGCGAAATTAAGGCCTCTGATGTGGTCAGGTTCTTTACCACTCAGGTGCTTTATAGATATGGAAATCCAAGGAAAATAATCTCTGATAATGGGACGGCCTTCAAGAACGCCAAAATTGACGCCTTCGCCGACAAACACAAAATCGAATGGAGATATTCCTCTGTCTACAACCCAAGAGCCAATGGACTAGCGGAGGCCTTCAACAAAACACTGATCAAGATCCTTCGCAAAACCATTGGAAATAATCAAAGAAACTGGCATGAGAAACTGCATGAAGCATTGTGGGCATACCGCATCACTCATAAAACAGCAACCCAAGCCACACCCTATTCTTTAGTGTATGGGGCAGAAGCAGTCCTACCAATCGAGGTAGAACTCCCGTCATTGAGAGTAGCCATGGCAGCACAAATCCCTCTGACTAAACAAACGCAACTAAGGTTGCAAGAGTTGGACGGAATGGATGAAAGGAGACTGGCAGCCCAACAAAACTTGGAGTTATATCAAGCCAGAATGACGCGAGCTTATGAAAAGCTATCAAGACCCAGAACGTTTAAGAAAGGAGAACTAGTATTGGTTTTGAGGCGACCTATCCTCGGCCGACACCATGGTCCCAAATTTGCACCAAATTGGGAAGGCCTCTATGTCATAGAACAAGCATATGAAGGCGGAGCCTACCTACTCGCAGATTCAAATGGAAAACACCCTGTCTCCTCCATAAATGGGAGATACCTGAAGAAATATTATGGACAAAACTACCCCGACATTTCCACAACTCACCAAAATCAAAGGAGGGGACATCAACAAACTGACTGGGCAGACAATTGCGAGGCAGTCAACCACCTCTTCGCTTAGGTAAAAAAAAAAATCTCTCTCTCACGTCCCACCGGGTCAAAGCTCGACAGGGTGCTCCGTTCTTTTGAACGCTATGGGGTATCTCTGAGCCAAAACCCTAAAGTAATAAATTAACCTTTGAGTAAAATAAACCCTTCAAAATTTCCTAAAATGATCCTAAGTCGAAATCCTAAATAAAATCCAAATCCAACAAAAAAAAAATCTTATTCCAAAGCATAAACGCATATGACCAAAAGAAACTAGACCAAGCTAAAATATAGCCCAAATAAAAGATTGAAACCAAATATCCCTAAATATTCTCAAATCCCTAAAAAAAAAAAAGAAGATAAATTTCAAAGTCCAAAATCCGAAACTTCTAAAATATACACAAAACATTCTGTCCCACCGGGCCAAGAAAAAAAGAATGTTCTGTCCTTATGGACATTCATAGAACATTTCCTTTTACAAATGGCCTACACCCCAAAATACGACCCTAAGGAAAAAGTGTTGTGCTTTGTCCTTAAAACAAAGTACTAGGTGCCTGTTCATCTCACCGAACTAAAGGATGAACAAAAGTTCTGTGTCTTGAACTCTAAATTAAGACACAAACGGTGAAACTTACCAAACGGTGAAACTTACCATGGGATTAGTCAAAACCACGTCCTCAATAGTTACAGTTTGAAAAGACATGTAATTCTTGCCAAAACCTACCAAAAAAAGAAGACCAAACCGAACCTAAAAGCCCCTCTGAAAACGGAGAATACCACGGCTGATGTCCGCCAACCATGTCAAGGAATAGGCCTCATAAATCCTAATACCCAGAGGGGCCCATGGTCGTGTTGGGCCTTAAACCACCGACTACGGTATGTTCCTAGCTGCCGTACCCAAAGAGCCAGGAGAAAACCCCATCTCACCACATCAAAAGAGTGATATAGAACAGACAAGTCCCGACGGTACGTCTCTTATCACCGTGCCGAAAACAACCAGCAGAAAATGATGCACAAAGTCCCACTGCGTGCCGTGCCCAGCGCACGCCGTACCCACTGCGTGTCATACCCAGGATGTTTATTCTACATGTCGAAGCGGTAATATGGAGTAAACAAATCCCACCGGAATGGTCCTAACTGCCGAAGTAACAACGTAGAATAGACAAATCCCTCCGGTATGTTCCTTGTTGCCGTAACCAAAGAGCAGGGAGAATAACAAAAATATCTGTCCCACTAGCGATATCTGAGGTCGCTACCTATGACAATCTAAACCAAATCACTAATAAACCTCAACAGATGTCCACAAACCAAGATCAACAGACCAAAAGTTATTAGGCTTCCAAATTACCCTAATCAAATCATAAAATCAAAATACCAAACATGAACCATCCAAAATTACCACAATTTGAACAACAACAAAAAGAACATACAAAACAAAGCAATGAAGCAACAAAACCAAATGATCAAACATCCGAGACTTCTTCATATTGGAGGCACTGGAGGCGCCTGAGCTGCGGCCATCGCCCCTGCAAAGGTCTCTAAGGTGTTATGAATTGACTGAAGCACCGTCTCAACATTCTCCAGTCGCTGATCCAGCTCCTTAAAACGCTGGTCTATGTGTTCCTGGAGTGGAAAAGATTCTTCAATGGCTGAGCCGTCTGGAGAAGGGGGAGAAGCCTCTCTTACCGGACTATACTGATTCACAGCAGCAAACCTATGAAGGATGTGACTGTTCACCGGGTAGTTGGGGTCAGGGACCAGAGTGCCATGAGCCATCTCCACCCACCCAAACGAAGTCAAATCCAAGAGCAGGTTGCGCGGATACAGGATAAGCCGCTCAGTGATCGGATTCCCCCACAGCATCTCAGGCAATGGAATCTGAGCCCGCTCCATCAAGGCCTCGATTAAATTCCCATAAGGCAAATGGCCCTTGGGAAACCTCGTGACGTGATGCATGTTTTGGAGGATGAGGCTGGGAAGATTAGCTTTCCCGCGTTTGAGGAGCAATAAGCGAAGGTAGAACAAAGTCCCTGGGCGAGTCAAATCTGATAACTCACCCTGAGGAAAGAGGATGTAGTTGATAACCAAGAAAAGTAACCTGAAAGGAACATATAAACTTCATGGTCATGAAGCTATCCTTCAGAGATAAACAAAAGAAACAAACAAAGCAGAAAGCACACGAACAACAAAATTACCGGTGAAGCGCGGGCAAATGCGTGGTAGAAACCAGTTCAGAACTTGCCTCAGATCTGGGTATCTTGAACCACTCACAATGGCCCCGGTATGTCCCTTGCTCACGAGGCCAACTTCCAAAGGCATAAACTGACAAGCCATTTAAAGTACCTGCGGCGCCAATCAGGTCAGCCAAATCCTCAACCCCTATGTGAAAGAGCCTGCCGAAAAGATAGGAGGAGGCAGAGGGAATGTCATGATGGTCAAAGGTGACGCGGAGATTGGCGTAAAATAACTTGGTGATATCCGGATGGTAAGGAGTGTCGAGCCTTGATAGGCCATGGAGGCTCCAGGCATTAAGCCACCCTGTTATTAAATTCATATAGGGGGTGGTGAAACGCCCTTGAGAATGAAAGAAAAAGCAGGCAGAAACTTCACGCCCCCCTTCACCAATGTTACCTTGATAACACTCAAAAGCCTCGTCGTCTCGAAACAGATAACGGTTGCCTGGGTCATATGACCAGTTAGGCTTGGAAGGGGGTGCGCTCTGAACAGAGGAGCTACCCTCGTCTCTGGGACGCTTGGGATTCCTTGGATCTATGACGCCGGCCATGGAAAATGAAGTCCGAGAAAGAAAGTTCAGAAAAAGAAGAAAATGATACGAGATACGTACGCATGATGCCTTATATATATATATAAAGGAAATTAGGGCACCAGAAAGCATACGTCTTTTCGAATTTACCCATAAATACAAAAGATCAAAAGGCGTGGCGGTTTACAATAAAGGAACACGATCGCTTCGCGATCCAAGGATTTTTAATGAAAAAATGATGAACCCAATGACACCAAAAAATATAATATCCATACCCATAAATCAACTGCAATCAAGAGCCCAACAAAGGTCCAAAACATCACATAACCAGAAAGTCCAGCCGCTACAAAGTCAGAAGTAACCGACTAAAACCTAGTCTAAAACTAAAACCATAACAAAAGAAAAGATACAAAGCGCCAACGCGCTACATAACTCCTACTCAAAGGAAACCCATCATCAACTCAACCTCTCGAGAAGCGTCCGCCACGAGAGAGGCAAAACAAGGGAGGGCTAACACTACACCCATGCAAGCTCCCTCTGAATCATCATCAGAATCAACATCCCTCCGATGAGCTGACATCCCAACTACCAGCTCAGCTAACACAGTATCTGGAGACAATGGCAAACTCGCCCCACCAGAAGACGATGACACGGCTAGGGGAGTGGAGTCAACGAGAAGAGCCTCCCACTCGGAGTAATCCAATGGCGCCTCATCAGAAAACTCCGGAACCATGTCCGACTCAGGGAAAAGGAAAGCATGGAGAGTCTGAAGGGCAGGACTGCCTGAGGGGCTCTCACCTGAATAAAAAAGAAAAGGTCATGATGAAAAAATGAAATGTACGTCACGGTGACAAGGAAAATATGAATATATACCTGAACATAAGATGGAAGCATGAGCCAGAATGTCTAACTCCATACCTGGGACATGGCTCGTCAGCTCATCAACACTCATGAAACTCTGGAGGGACAACTGGTATAAGTGGCACAAGTCCCGTAGGCCCAAAGCCCAAAACTCAATGCTGAAGGTCATCAGAGTATAAGGAAACCGACCTAGATAAAGCAAGACAAAAAAAATATAAAATGAAACAGAAGAGAAATTAAGGTAAAAATCTCAGTGAAATAAGACATACCTAGACCTCGAAGCGCTGGAAAGATGGCCGGCGTCGAAGCAGTCTCACAGGAAAAGACAGTAACGGCAACAATCGCCAAAGAATCATCCGGAGCGGGGAAGTCACTCGCCTGGATAAATGGAGCCGGAGAGATCAGCCTGGGACGCAGAATCTCCTCAAACGGCACGGCAACGGTCTCCACCTCGACCTCCTCCATCTCAATGTCCTCTGTAGCAACCGCGGGCTCAGCCAGAATGGCGCTACCCCACATACCGGAACACGGAGTCCCTGAAAGCAACATTATGGCGAGATTGTGGCAAGTCAAAATCAAATGGAATAAAAATCAGAAGAAAAAGACAGGAATAACATACATGAATGTGGTGTAAGGAGAGGAGGCTCCATGGAAAACCCGTCATCTGAAGAACTTTCCCGTGGCCGCCGTCGAAGCTTATACCGAGTCACTTCTTCCTCTGCCAAAGAATCCTCACGTTGCCTCTTCAGCTGCCTAGCTGCTTCCCCAGCCAGCTCATCAGGATATTCAGGAGAAGGACAACTTGAAGGGGCCAACTCCTCATTTTCCACCGAAGGAGAGAGCCTATGAACACCTGTGAAACCAAAACCATGACAATCCTACATTGGTGATAAAGTTAAACAAAAAGAAGAGAGATACAATACCTGAGTAGATAGCCCAACGTCTATAAGGCTCTGATGCAAGAGCCTGGGAAGACTCTCCCTCAATAGGAGAAATACCCTCTACTTTGAAGTGAAAATGACCAAAATCATATCCACCGAGACCTGCCTCGAAGAACAAATCATCATAAGAAAGAAAGAAAATAATCAGAAGGGTAATTCAAACAAGAAAGGAAAAGTAACGAACCAGGAAAACGGCCGTCTGGAAGTGGAGGAGGGTCTACATACTCCAAGGACTTCACACCAACCGGCACAAAACCGTCAACTCCAAAAGAATTCTTCAGTGGTCTGAAACCGCCTCGTCTAACCTCCGGATTTTGCGGAACGATCCGAGAACGGGGGTAAACTTTCTCCTTCAGGATGGCCACACTAACATCGTGAGGAATCTTGGACCAACCTCTAAACCACCTGTCATAATCTCCAGTCAATGTCCCCTGGCGAGAAGCTGGAGGAACAATACAACTAGTGTCGGTGCCCAAACGCACTGAGAACGCACTAAAAGATGCACATGATGGCAAAGTGGCTCGAGGAGGGTCAGTAAAGCTGAAAACTGCTGGAATAGCCTGGTCATACCCAAATTGCCAAGCACAACGGTGAGGGCTGTAAACCTCATGGATCACCCTATTCCCCATGCGCATGGATAAACACCCCGCTCTGATACTGACGGCATAGTCTCGATCCCGCCTGTGTCGAGGAGAACACAACTTAGGACATGCTCCCTTCTGACGAGGCGCCACATCCTTGACAATGTATGGCTTCCCAGTGTCCTTAGGCCAACCCTTACTGAAAGCCTCAGGGCGATAATCCATGATAAACTGACTACTCTGAGTAAAGCACAAATGAGCGGTAATCTGATCTGGATCACGGACAGTACAACCAGCGATATGAATCAAACCTGGCAATGACTGCCTCATGCCAGCAGAGGTCAGCGGAGTATAACACTTCTCCCAGTAAAGGTAAAACCAACCAGAAAGGATGTGTAAAGGCATAACCACTGTGGCTCTGGAAGGATCCCTCGAAGAAGTAAGCTCTCTCATGGACCTATAAAGGTTCACTAAAGCTGGAATAGCCAATGAGACCCGCTTACCGCGAGCCAACGCATTCGCCACCACAAAGACCCCAGGGCGGATATGCCCAGCCGGCTCGTAAATAATCAGGAAATAGCACAACCACCAAGCCAAGAAGGCAGTCAAGACTGTCTCATCATCCAACTCATGGGAACAGAAATCTGAGAATGACACCCGCTCAGAAGGAATATATGTCTTGTCGGAACCCAATTTAATCGGCTCTAAAGGATTAGCAAAATGCGCAGCCCTCTTCTCGGGTATCAAATCTGTGAAATAACGAACCCAGTCTCTCAAAGGAACATCCCTGTCCAAGCCACGCCGACCACGTGACATGGCAATCTCATAATAAATCTGGAAAACTGCCCGAAGTGAAGCAGAATGTAGAGGAAACCCTTTGTGATCGGGACCATAGAGCTCGAAGTCAGGCGGTACCCTCTCCTCATAAACCAACCCCTCTACTGGCACCCCCATAAGGCCAGACATCTGCTGAAGATCGATGGTGGCATCACGATCCTCTAAAGGAAAGGTATTATGAATATAATTCCAATTGGAGGCCATCGCTTTCAAGAGGTTGGAACTCCATGTATACTCAAACAAGGCCAAAATCACACCTCCAAAAATCTCAACCTTATCCAATTTCCTCCCCATACTACACAGGATATACCGGGTCCATTCAACTTGCCCGGGACTCCATCTCAAATCACCCTGAACCCTCAAATTCCCAGGAGACCAAGGAATGACATGTCCCTCCATCATCTCCATACTCAATAAATGAAAATCAGCGGAAAAAGTAGAACGACCAGTGGGGCTCAGAAAAATACCTGCGAGGTCACCAGAGGGAATACCGCGCCTATCTCGACCAATAGAGCAATGAGAGGTGTAGTACCTATCTCGACGCTCCTCAGTGCGTGAAGGGGGGTCAGCAGCAAGGCACGGATAGTCATAGATGGCCGGTAAGGGTAAACGATTGTGCCGAACCAAAAGCCCGTGGAAATTATCCCTTCCTCTGAGAATAGCGCGCTTCCATAAGCGATGGAGATGTACATGGACTTTCTGAGGATCCAAATAATCACTGATATAAGACTCAATGGCCTCATCCGAAGGACCATAGAAACCCGTCCTGACAAACTCAAACCGAGGGACAGTATCGTAAATCTCACCAACCGAAGCCATAACTATCTGCAAGAAAGCGAAAACCATATCAAATATCCAGAAAATGTCTACAAATCACTAAAAAATGCCTAGAAGATGGGGACACCAGAGTAGACTGATCGATGTATCTCACAGTCCACTCTGGTGGGGGGCATTTGTTTGCCTCTAAATTCTGCTGCACAAAATCCTAAACAATTTCCTATCCTGACACCAAAATTCCAAAACCATATGACCAAAATTCCATCCACATAACCAATGAACCAACAAAATAGCCCTGATAATTGGTCAGAATGCATGAAAGGAAAACACAGAAATTCTCAAAAATGGACAGTAAATTAATTAATTACGAGGAATGCCATTATGTGCCTGTGATATCCTTATAATTAATTACCGGAGTCCTAAAAAATAGAAAATTTGTGGCAACCAAGTTCTTCATATTTTTATGAGAAACCATGCAAAATTTCATGACAAATTGACCTATGGAAGGGCACCAAACAATTTTTCTAAGACTAAAGCAGCTCAATTAACCTCAAAATTCAGTCAAATGGACACCTCCATTATTGGAATAAATGGAGATGAACCCCACCAGACCAAGCATAAATGGAGATGAACCCCACCAGACCAAGCATAAATGGAGGCAAATTCGGATGGGCTTTTAAGGAAATATTAAAACCTGCCTTGGGCCAAAACTGAGGCCCATCCGAATTATATCTAAACCCAATTCAACAATCAATATCATAAAATTTTCCCTTGATCCAACGGATACAAAAATCCTAGCGATATTATCTAAAACCAACGGTTGGATCTCAAGCTGAGATTAAAATGTCGAATGACATTTCCTGGTTGGTCGAAACAGCGGGCCCCACCACCCCCGTTTAAAAAAAAAAGGAAAGGAAAAGATGAAACAGTACTGTCTGACAGACTTCGTACACCGGTGTGGGAGGGGATTCGCCGTCGTTCTGCGCCGCCCCAGCTCCAATTGACCTCACCAATAGAAAGGCGATGATCTCGTCAACGCAATGGTGCCAGACTCGACAGCAAATGGTGACCAAGTCTTCCAATGACTGAAAAGGAATAGAATGGCAGTTAAAGTGAATTCACTCGGAATTTTGCCAAACAGACGAGAAATTACTGGGGATACATACCTAAAAAGCTTTGTGGGGTCTGCAAGGAAAGAGTGAGGAAGCAATTTTGAGTCAATTTGGGTTATTGGAAGTACTAACACTCATGGCCATGGCGGAAAGCTTCAGAAGCAGGAGAAGTAAGCAATAGAAATCGATGTTGCACTAATTACTGGGTTGGGATGACTCTTCATTGTCTTGCAATCATCATGCTCATACAATAGCGAGTGAAAAAGTGCAAAGGAGGATGTTGGCGTTTGCACTGGAGCTGGCCAGTAGAACGAAATAGTGTAAAGGAAGTTGAATGGAGAAGAGAAATTCTCTTTCTGGCCTATGCACTGAAAAGGAGGTTCTAGGCTTGTCAGCATATTGTACCGTGAACACAGAAAAAGCAATTGAAGGAGGGAGAATTTCCCCAGTCAATTCGAGTTCCCAACCATTGATGCTTGGATAATCATTCCCTCTCCTGGATATAGTACAAGGCATTAAATGGCATACAGACAAAAAGATAAAGCAAACGCAACATCAAGGGCTTCTTTTCCCCCAGTAAATGCATCAACAGGCGTTCATCTACATACAGAAAAGGAAGGAAGCATGATGGGTGGTTGGATGTAATTAAAATAGGCGACATATATGTATCAAGCATGCAGATGATCACTAAATATCAATTGGCACCTGGAAAAGCATCTCATACGTGATGTAATGGGGGCAAATCAGGAAATTAAAGGAAAAGACAAAGGATTGAAGCCTATGAAGCATACACATAAAGGCCCCAAATTCCAACTATGCCCCTCCATACCCTATCTGAGATTGCTACATGCAGAGCTGTTCCAAGGGATTAAAGTTTGTTTATATGTCAAAGATTTTGTTGCAAGGATAACTTGAGTCTTAACTATGATTAGAGGACAACAAGATTAATATTAGCAAAGCAAATTCTGAATGTTGGAATTGGTAAAACAGTAATCAATGAAAAGGGACAACACATGTTGGCATTATACCTCCCTTCTGCAAGAATAGGTGGATGAAGAAAAATATTTATTTCCCCTAGCACGGGCCCCACCTGTCATACAGTAATAAAGAAAAGGGGGAGGAGGGTTAGCAAATGCTGAAAAGTGTGTTACTCAAATAGCAAACACGATACTCAGCCACCAAAATTATGCCAAATGTCAACCAAGAAAACATAGCCCCATATTTGCCCATGAGTAACAAAGGAGATACGCATATATTGAAGGGGTATTAAGGGAAGTTATCTTTCACTAAGAGAGCCTCCAATTGAAAATTCATAAGGGAATGGGTAAAGACATGCTGCCAATATACCAAGCCTACCGCCCTATAGCCACAGCTATGCATCAAAAGAGATCCTCTCTCTATGTGAATCACAGCCACTTATCAAACTACAGATCAATAGATGAAAGACAACACACCACACCTCAGATTTGGCGCCAAAACAAGTGTAACTCCTCCTCCAAGCACATTGTGACAAGAAGCAAAATTACAAATGCCAAGTGGCATATTATCACGGGTTAGTAAAAAGAAGTAAAGAAGAGAGGTGAAGCTAGAATTGCAAAAGTATGGCGGCAACCTCACCTCACATCCAGCCCCTCCATGCCAAATCCAAAGAAGGAGATGCTGCCATGTGTCAAGGAGAAAAGACCAAACCCTAAGGATTCTAGCTATAAAAGAAGACCAAGATCAAAGAAGAAAGGGGGTTCCAGCGCTTAGAAATCACAAGCTGAAACTCTGTTGCTTTGTCTAGTTATTTTTCTATAATCAAGTCTAGAAAACAAATAGCAGTTATTTTCAAAAGAAAAAGGTAAGAATCCCATTGTACCAAGTTCAATACATAAGTTCAATTTCTGAAGGTTGTTTCTCTTGATCTTTGCTTTTAGCTTCCTGTGTTTTCTTTCTTTTTTTATCCATTGAAGTTAAGTGTGGATCATAGGGGAGTCCTCATGTAGATCAGTTATTGACACAGTCTTGGGACTCAAAGACACAGGTGAGGGGTGCTTGCCAGAGAGCGCACACTCATCTGTGTCAATGGGTCACTTAACATCTTTAAAGTGCTAAAATAAGATAATAATAAAGTTTTGTGATGAAGTATAGCTTTATGTCTGAGGGGTGCTTGCCTGAGAGCGCACACTCATACATTTAGTTGTGTTGCAACATCAATGATGGTCATCTCGAGAGTTACATATAAAATCCATATCAAAGAGTCCCTTAATATCTTAAAAATGCTAAAAAAAATAAAGTCTGGAAGAGGAACATGACTCCATGCATGAGGGGTGCTTGCCTGAGAGCGCACACTCATGTATTTAGTTATGCCTCAACCTTGATAATTATGGTGTCAAGTGTCATACGCAAAACAAAGACCAAATAGATGTTAAATCCACAGAAATGTTAGGAAATAAAGAACCAGGGGTATAAATGTCAAAAAACCGCATAGTAAAAGTGATAGGTGGAAGGTAGCAGACTTAATTTCGTATTTGACTGTCAAAGTTCATTAACTTAAAAAGCTTTGATGCTTATAGCCATATCTCAAAGTGAAATAATGCAGTGAGTCTGTATTTGAACAAAAAATATATTAAAAAAAAAACAACAACAACAACAGTGAAGTCGGCAAGTTCTAGAGTTTGCCTATTTGTCATGCCTCTTTAAGATTTCGTATAAAGAAAAAAGGGGAAAAGCAGCTATGTAAACTTGCATCCTTTAAGCTAAAGTATTAACAGCTAGAGTCCAAAGTATTCAATAATAGTAGCTGTTCAGATGGGTGCCTAGGTTGTTTTGTGCTGAAGTAAACATGTGTGAAGCATTGAAAGAAATTGAGCCTAGTAGGCATACCAAACTATGTTTACATGAGTGAAGGAAAGAGAAGTGAATTAGCTTCAGAATAAAGTTGACATAAGAACATAATTGGGTTTCATGGGACTGTTTACACCCCAATATGATATGAGCAAGGGACATAAGTTATGAAGATCTTGTGAAATGAACAAATGTCAGAGTTTAAAAAAAAATGAAAACATGGTCCTACTGATTATTGCTAGCCAAAGCTGACAAGGGTTTAGTATCACCAGTCCACATTTCATTTTAATTATCTGGATAGATGGATGTTGCAACTTCAACTTGAAATCCCAAGTCACACATATGCACATATGGCAAAAAAGATGAGAATGGAAGTGAAATCAAGTATCTAATATCCGAACACTGGTTGTTCTGAGCATTAGTTATTCTCGGTCAACAAGAATGCGTAAAAGAAAGTGAAAGTAAATGTAGCAAGTTGTATGTTCAAATTGCATTTTGCTTTACCAGCTTGCCAGATCAAAAAAATGAATGATGATATCAAAATCATGGTGACTCGAAATTAGGAAAGGACAGATGAAATTGAAGCTCTAAATAACTTCACAATGGTCATGGGATGCTCCACAGCACGTTGATTGAGACCCTCCGTCGCTGCCTCGCATCAATTGACAGTTATCCACCATATTTGAGAAACCAAATCATGTCAGAACCGAAACTCCCTGAGTCGGCCAACGCAACTTCAACGGACGGCCAGTGTCACTCCGAGGGACCTTTACGACGCCCATCAACCCAATCGCAGACGCTACGGTTGCCGGAATCTTTCGCTATCATTTCCAATGGAGGTGTCCAGTCCAACGGAAAAGTGTCACAAACTACAACAACGAAGGAAGGAGGGAGATGAGCTGAGGGCCCGCGTGAACTTGGCGCAACGGAGCAGCAACACCCACGCGTGAAACCAAGCAGAGCGAGTCCAGACCCGACTCCGATTCATTCGGCGCAAGGACGCACGCATAGACCGAGCGACTGAGTCAAGCCTCAAGCTCAGTGCCTCGGGATCTTCTGTGACGCCCTAAGCACGGCGAGTCACTGACAGGCATAGCACAAAACAGCAAAGTTACAACCAGTCAAAAAATTCTGCGACGCAGGAAACTTAAAAAATGCATTAAAAATAGCCAGAAAATCAGAAAATTTTCCATAAAATATCAAAGTATCAAGGAAAATATGAGGAATATTTTGATGTGTCATGTTATGTCGAAACACCAAAGTAAAAATATTTTAAATTAATAGGTTTAAGGGATGACCATAAATAAATATATATATATATATATGATGATAATAATAAATTTATATTTATATGGTTAAATAAAAAGGGAAAAAGAAATAAAGCAAAAGAAAGTCATTTTGAATATTCTATGTTCTGGACAGCAGGTACATCTGAACATTCTATGTTCTGGACAGCAGGTGCGCTTGAACATTTCATGTTCTGGACAGCAGGTATATCTGACATTCCTTGTTCTGAACAACAGGCACAGCCAAACATTAAAATTTGCAAATAAAATTGAAATCACCAAGAAGGTCAAAGATAAGTTTAGAAGTCTAAACTCAAAAGTCCAAAATCCTAAAGTGAAAATTAAAAGTCCAAACCTGGAAATGACACAAAGTCTAAAAGTGACACAAAGTCAAAATGACACAAAGTCTAAAAGTGTCACAAAGTCAAAATGACACAAAGTCTAAAAATGACACAAAGTCTAAAAGTGACACAAAGTCAAAGTCAAAATGACACAAAGTCTAAAAGTGACACAAAGTCTAAATGACACAAAATCTAAAAGTGACACAAAGTCAAAATGGCACAAAGCCTAAAAGTGACTCAAAAGACACAAAGTCTAAAGTGACATAAAGTCTTAAAAGTCAAAAGTTCGTCCCTTCAAGACTGCATCGCGTTTCGCCTTGGAGGAGACACCCTCTTGATGTTCAGATTGAGAAAAAGGAAAAGTCAATTCTGAATTATCACTGAAGTTCCTGTCAAGAGAAGGCATAGCGCATCTGTACTCGCGACTTGAACGAAAATCTCAAAAATCCCTAAGTTCCTCAAAACGATTGAGAACTGACCTAGAATACCCTATTTTCTAGCGTTGGACTCAAATCTGACAGCCTGTTTCTACAAGTCCACAGCATGTTTGACCAGAAGCAGACTGAAACCTGATGCCCAGATGACCAGAAGAAAAGTCAATCAGTGGCCATCACCCAAGTTCCTGTCAAGAGAAGGCATAGCGCATCTGTACTCAAGACTTGAACGAAATCCCAAAATCTCTAAATCCCCAAACGATTGAGGATTGATCTAGGATACTAAATTTCCTAGCATCGAACTCAAAAATCTCTGTGACGGTACTAAGCCTGATACAGCAAAGTAAAAGCAACTTAAATGTCTTAAAATGTGAAACTAAAGAATTAAACCACATCGTTCATGTTTGCATGGTTCTGTTAAAACAGCTGCCCTTCTGCATTGCTTTTCACCCTGAAACTCCCCTATCAAGACACAATCCTTTTATTAAAATGGACTTCATTCACTTACGACGTTTAAACTTTGATTATCCCGATCTAGAGGTGCTCTTGGCTCAGGTCGTAACTGAGTTCGGAGGTAATTAACAGTAGGGGCTTGCGCCTACTGGAAAAAAAGGACCTACGACAAACAATCAACTCTCGAGGTACTTAGAACCGCATTAGTGCCCTTCGCTCGTTTGGAATGGGCAGTAACGACGGGTCTCAAGATGCTCGAGGGGTATCTGATCCGCATTTTCTTCGCCCCATAGAGGACTATCTGATCTTCCGTGGTCGGACTGAAAAAGTGCGAGACAATATGACAAACAGTTGTCAAATGGATACAAGAGAGACACATTTGGACGATAGTCAAGGATATCCTCGAGTACCTTATGAGAAAGAGTGATATAATGTTTCATCTCCTAAGATGAAAGAAATCTCGTGTAAGTTGTTACACTGATAAAAGTTTTCCAAAGGATTGATATAATCACAGTTGAGCTACATATTTTGCTAAAAGGTGGTGTTGTAAGTTTAGAAGGTGTTCTAAATGGAATATTACAACCGTTTTCGTCACCAAAGCAAAATACATAGCAACTTATGAAGCAATAAAAGAAGTTTATTTTGGATCGAGTTCTTAGTCGAGCTATTATGGTTTTATGCATCTCGAACCACAACTTACTCCTAAAGAACCCAATATTATATTGGAGATTCAAATATGATCTATAACGATATCACTTGATATCATATGATGATGATCAAGAACATATATATGGTAGTATATATATATATGGTCGAACAAATTTGGATAGGTTCGCGAACACAGTGAACACTCTAACTTGACCTCTACCTTGAGCAGTATACGAGATGCAATTATGCATCCATACGTGGTAGACGTATGAGTAACTAACTTTTAAGCGTATTATTTATTTTGAGGTCCGAGACATGTATATATGTAGATATATGACATCGTTCTCAATTCTTCGTTGGCTAGAAGTCACTACTGATTGACTCTAGGCCAAGTGGGAGATTGTTGGAGTTATGTCCTAGGAGTCAATAATTTAATGACTTAAATATTAGTTTATGTTATGGATGATATTTTATCATCTGTTCCTAGGTTTATTATTGACAGATCATTCAGGTTGAGGATCTGAATTGTGGATCTCTGTGGATCATTCTTTAGAATGACAATAATAAATCTAAATGGTCCATGATCTTGATAATTAACAAAGAAACATTAATTATCATATAAGATTAGTATGCAAGTTAAGTGATGATTAAGTTCTACAAATCATAGGTAAAGAGTTACCAACTTAATTGCATATGTATATGTTATGGAACATAGTACAGGACTTGACCCAACGAAATAAACATATGGATTGTGTTATGTGTCATTGTTTATTTCGTTATGATTTTGGTTCTAAGTTTGAGATGTTTATCTTTTCCACATGAGGATAGGTTCAATAAATATTGTCTACCGCTGATTCCCGATAAGGGCTGCTATACGGACTTTATTTATGTTCTCTTGAATTGTGCGGGGAAAAGCTAATCATCAAGAAAAACGTATGTCCCTCATTAATTCACTTAGTGAGTGACGATATTTGTTTGGGCCCCTTGATGGAGTTGGATCGTATGCGCGCAATTAAGCGATCAACTCTAGATCAAGAAACGTATAATCTGCAAGAATGACACATTCCTATCTTGGATTATACGATGATATCGTGAGACATAAGAATCAAAATAGAGAAACATATTTATTCTCTTATGCAGGATTGAAATATTGTAGCAGTACACTATTTATGCGAATTGGGAATCATAACGTGTTGCTAGATACCGCTTATGATTATTGGAATTAAATAGCGATTTAATTCCATGTCCAACATAGCATAAATCCTCAAAGGGTCACACAAAATTGGTATTTAATCATACGTGCATTATTTATTTATTTGCAATAATGAGTATTGCAAAATATGATAAGTTGATTAATTAATTAAATAGCGTTGTGGACCGTTATAATTAATTAAGTCAAATGGATCATATAGAAATAAATTAATGCATTGTCTAATCTCTAAATAATTATCATTAAGTTAATAATTGTTTATAAACAACACACTTAATTTAATTAAGTTATTTGGGCTTTAATTTATTGGTAAATTAAATGTCCAAATTAAATAGCTTTGAGTGGGCCTTTAATTAATAAATTTAATGGACCAATTGGAGATGGAATAGTGGCCCATAAAAGCCCTATAAGGGGCCGGCCTTGTATGGTGGTAGGTGGGGATGGCACACTTGTAAATAGTGTGAACTCTTGGCTAGGGTTAAGAGGCTATATAAGGCACCTAATGGAGGCTCCTTGGTTTTTTTTTCTCTCTCTCTTCCCTTTCCCTTCCCACCTAGCCGCCACCCTTCCCCAAGGGTGCGCCGCCCCCCCTCTCCTCTCCTCTCCACTCAAGCTCATGTGTTGAGCATCCTTTTCTCCCACAAATTAGTTTGGTTCTTTGGTTGAAGAAAGGGAACGCTAGGGATTAGACTCGTTCTTCTCTTCGCTAGCACGAATTGAGAAGAACTTGGTTAATACCATAGTGGACTCGAGGCGCCGCGAATAGGAGGCGAAGGAGAGCACCCCATCGATTCCCATGCCGTAGGATCGAGCCCCGCGAATACGATTTTGCGGGAGGTACAATTTCCACCTATCTCTTGTGTTAATTTGGCTTTTGTGCACGATCCGTTGTGTGTGATGTTTAATTGCTTAATTAAATTGTAATTAGCACTAAAAAATTAAAAAATTACACACTTCCTAACACATCCCTTTGGACAATGTCGGGATGCGCTCCGTCGAACGGTGGACTAACGTAGCCGCCGAGGTTCCCGCCGCCGCCATGGCCATCCTTTTGGATAGTGTCGGGATGGTCGGCGAAAAAGAACGGTGGAGCAACGTAGCTGAGACTCGCGCCGCTGCCGATCTCAACATAGCCATCGTTTTGGATTTTCTGGGAGAAGTGGATTTTACGGTTTGAAGACTCTGAGGAAGGTGAAGTGAGATTTTAGGGTTTGAAGAGACTGAGGTGAAGTTGATATTTTTTTAGAGCGATTTTAAAGAGATTTTAGGCGGATCGTACCATCGGCATTGCTTTGACGAAAATACCCTCGTTCCTATTTTTTTTTTTAAACACTCATCCAACATCAATAAGCTTTCTGATGAGTGGATTTTATATGTATATTCAGGTACCATTTTATCTCCAAACTAAACCAATTGCCTTGAGTTTACATAGTTTACATAGTTTAGATGAGTTTAGGTTAGTTTAATTAGAGTTTTGTGTCAAGAATGAGTTACTACCATAGTTTCTAATTTGATTGCAGATTTTGGACAAGAAATGACTTGGAAGAGTCTATAAAGTTGAAGAGCTCGTTCTAAGCTTTCCAATGGATCTTGAATCACCTCAATCGGAGTTCGGATGAAGGAGATATGCCCAAAATACTGACAGGACGCAATGCTGACATTTTCCTGAAACTGCCAGATTTAGCAGAATCGCCCGATTTAGCATTTCTATATTTGGATGACGGTTTCTACCGACTCCAGGTGCATCCAAAGCACGTCTTTAGTTATTTTCAGCGTTTCTACACCTTCCCAATGCCTATTAAAGACCTGTTTGAGAGAGAACAAGAAGGAGACCAATCCAAGGTCAAGTTAGGGTTAGAGATTGAGTTATTTGAGAGTTAGGTCTCAAGTCCAGATCGTGGCAACGCCAAGCAGGTCATTTGCGACAGCAAAAGACGTGTTTGATAGGAGATTTCGACACACGCAAGAGCAATTGGTTGTAATATTTCCTTATTCTCATTTTCTCTTGTGTTTGTATGATGTTTCTTAGTTGTTGATTGTTTGTTTTAGGGCTATGGTTGTAAACTCGAATTCTTAGTTGTTGATTGCATGTTTATTTAGTTTAATTGATATCTTTGTGTTTTATACCTTGCTTAAATTGCTTGAATTGATTATGCCATGATTGTCTAAGTAGATTTATTTACACCCGTTAAGTAGAGCTCGCTTAATTGCTAGGTGGTTAAGTCCAAATAAACTTAGATTATTAGGCATGGTTATGATTAACACGAAGGTTGTAAACTGAAAGGTTAAACCAGGACTAATTAACGAGAGTTAAGTCCTTTCCAAGAGTGAAAACTCAAGGATTTCATAGGTTAGAAAGATATAAACTTGTAGAAACTAGACTAAGAAACGATAGTTGAAATCTAGATTCTATACGAGAAAAATTGGGTTGATTAATTGATAACCAGACCTAAAACGAGAGTTTGATCTAGGACCTTAATTAAGCCATTATCCCTGCACAATTTTCAACTGAATTAAGTCAATTTGCATTCACATTGCTAATCCTAGCGGGCCGCTGAGTGAACCAGCGAGGTTGTCTATGCCCGCCAAGTAGCCAGCGACTAGTCTAATAGATTAGCGACCTAAGTTCTTTTAGCGGGCCGCTAGAATTGGGACTAAGGAGAAGTGTTAGCAACCAGAAACCCTAGAATTACGTGACTTGTTGAATCTCTCTCATTAATTCTTGTTTTGATCTTGAAACTAGACTTAAGATTTGAACCCACCTGCAACCCTTAATTTACAAAAGAGTTGAAAACTATCTAACTAGTTTAGTAAAGTAAAAGATTAATATTCCAACACCGTCCCTGTGGATTCGACCCTCAAGCTGTTCTACAAACGATTAGATCGGTAGACACGAGATTTTTATTTTGAGACTTGGTTTTCCCCATCGATCACTTTCAATATTCACTCGCATCCAGGCATGAACAAGACTAGTGTACACATAACTGTAGCAATTCCAATTGCATGTAGGCCTATCAAACGTCGATGGCGTAAGCGGAAATCAGCTGTTCCGTTTCGGTAACGAAACGAAAATTCTGTTCGTTTCCGTTCCATTTCGTCAAACGAAATAAATTTCTGTTCCGTTTAACTTTCCGTCCTTTATTTCCTATTGATTTCAGCCCTTTTCGTGTTCCGTTTAACGTTCCACTCATTTTCTTCATTTTCGTTCCCGTTCCGTTTTTAGAAACGAAATTAATTTTCTGTTTTGTTTAACGTTCCGTTTGGACAGAACGGAAACGTTCGAAACGACACGAAATTGACAGGTATAATTGGAGGCATGGGGCGTAATTGCTAATTAGTTGCAAAAGTGCTAACTTATTTGTTCAAAGCGTTTCCATCCCTACAATTTGCCAACTTCATGACATTTCACTCTTTTATCATTTCATTGCGTCCAACAAATTGAATTTGCATGGATAAGAAAAATGTTATCAAAAATTAATTGTAAAATAAACTGTTAAAATCCGACATAAAAAGGTTTGTTTTGCCCTTAGAGAGATGAAGATCCTCTTCAAGACAACTAATTCAAATTGAAGCGGTTCGTCTAGATAAAGCATACAGTTTTATTTATATTTTGGTGCCACTAGAATTTTTTTGGTAAGTGAAAATTTCTAAAATTTTAAAAATTCCGGTCCTAAATATTTTTTGAATTTAAAATGATCGGATTAGAAATTCCGGTCCTAAATAATTTTTCTTCCGATACAAATAGAAAATGAATTAATTACACAGTACTAACTGGATCTTCAAATCCCGGCATTTTGCTTATTTTCTTTTTGAATTTTAACTAAAAAAAATTTCGTGAACCGGAACGTGAACTTTCTGACATTTTAAGATTTCAAAATATATTTGTTATTCATTCATAAATTTAATTAAAAATTTGCATTCATTCATTAAAAATTTAAAACAATTGATGATATATAGGTGGCGCAAGGGAACCCGAACCCGGATTGGGATATGCTGATTGTCTGATTGATATACAATACAATAATAACACGATAATATCCATACAATAACTATTCCTATTCCTTCCGTACTGTTTTTCTTGCAAATTTCCCCTCGGCCAGACCTTCAGTTCCCGATTGAATTGAACCTCAGTTGGAGACAGAGAGAGAGAGAGAGAGATGACGGTAGTGTTGCCGTGTGCCAGCTTGGCAAAATGCCTTCGCCTCGTGTCTCCGTCAGGTCATCCTCTAATGTCTCAGTTCTCTTCTCTGTGCTTATCTTCATTCGGGCATTTCATCAAACATCTCCTCTGCACCACTCTGTCACTGTGTCCTCGGTCCTCCTTTCAGGATTTGGGAAGGCTTCCGTTGCCTCTGCACTGTATGCATCTCACAAGATGACAACTTATACCAGTCATTCCCCGCACTCCTTTAAGGTATTGATGAACAAGAATTATGAATTCAGGTTAATTTGTTTTTAATTCAAACATAATATTTGCAGTGTTCCTTACGCAATAGAATCTGTAGAAACTTATAAAGCCAGATTAATGTTTTGCTTCCTTTCAAGCCTTTAATTTTGGACCAATCCAGAGACTTCGGGCCAATTTTTCACCTGCTGCTATCCATCCAACTAAAGCATATGCTGTTCAAAATGGGAGCTCCATACCACCGACTTCAAGAGTCAGTTCTCCTATATATATATATTTTTTCCTCTTTGTCTCTCCTCCTACTTCATCCTTTCCATTTTATTTTTCATGTATGTCTGTTTTATACTAGTTAGTTGGGGATAGTTTGTATTTATGATGTATTATTATTTTTTAATACTTGACAGAAATGTATTGTGCTGGACATTGAAGGAACAACAACTCCAATTTCATTTGTTTTTGAGGTTCTTTTCCCTTATGCCCGTGACAATGTGAGGAAACACCTGATTGCTACGTATGACAGTGACAAAACAAAAGATGACATCAAGTTATTGAGAGCACAGGTAAAGAAAATATATATTATTCTTTTTGGAACAGAAATTGACTAGAAGACTCTGGATTATGAAGTAGGAAGATGACTCCCTGCTAATTTTCTTTCTCTATCCCTCTCTATGAGAGCCAGTCTTAGAATTTTGGTGTGACACCATTAGCCTTGTCACCAAACTAGAACTGATTTTCTGGTAAACCATACATGGAAAGGGTAACTGTCAGTGAGGTGCGTAATGTATCTGTCATGAGGTACTATCATAGCTTCTTATGCTATGCATAACATGGCTAATAACGTCAAAGAATGAAGAGTCATTAAATAGAATAAGCAATATTTTGTTAACTAGAACATCTGTCTCCAAACTTAAAAATTTAAGAGTGTTTTTTTATTTTCTTGTTCATGTATAATTGAGAGAAGCTCCATTCTTCATTCTGCTTGGAGTTTGTGCATATTTTTATTTATTTATTTTTTTTTTTGTATAAGTTATGTGAAATTTAGTCTGATTTTTGTCATATGGACTATGTTGGTAGCAGCATACTGGGACAGGCTAGTTCATGCTTTTTAGATTTGATCTACTTGTTTTGCCGAACACCAATAAACAGGTTGAAGATGACTTGAAACAAGGAGTCAGTGGTGCAGTACCTATTCCACCTGATGAGGCAGGAGAAGACTCAGTTATAGATGCACTGGTAGCAAATGTGGAGGCTATGATCAAAGCTGATAGGAAGATCACATCCCTCAAGCAACTTCAGGTGTTGTAAAAGACACCTACTGATGATTCAGAACTTCAAATTTATTTGGTATTTCACATTGATGAAAGAAATACATATTTTGGTATGCAGGGACACATATGGAGAACAGGATTTGAAAGCAAAGAGATCCAAGGAGTTGTTTTTGATGATGTACCTGAGGCTCTTAAGAGATGGCATGCGAGTGGCATAAAGGTCCATCCTCTCTTTCTCTCTATGCGCTTGTGTCTGCATGTCTGCTGTTTGTTTATTAATTTGAATCATTTTAAATTCTATCTTGCAATCTCTGACCTGACCTGATCCAAATATTTTAAAATGTGAGCCCAAAAGTTGACATTGACCAGACAATTTGTGTAGTTAAACCAGCAACCTGATTCAACTGCAATCCATTTTGATTTAAAATTGAGCTACTTATAACTAGTGAAGCTGAAACTTTCCTAACCCTTGTGACCATGGGCAATACGGCTTACCTGAGCCACCCTTAACAAAAAGTCAACTTTACCTCTTAATTAGATTTTCCAGGATAATAACCCAAAATGAACCAAATCCTGAAGTCAGCCAACCAAATTAATCTGAAAATAATGATTGCAGAGTTGGACCTGACTTAAACTGAATGACCTAAACTGAATGGCCAAGAAATAAATTGACCTGAAACTGATTTGAGCCAGCCATATGTGACTGAGCCTGGCGATCTTTTGCTTGTAGTTGATATGACAAAAATTCAATTTTCAAATGCCTTAGGTTGGGTTATATATTGATGATGCCACCTGTTAATGTATTGTTACTACTTACTAGTCAAGTGTAGCAAGTGAGATTTAGTTTACCTTTTGGGTTTATTCAGGTAGGTCATTCTTCCTTGTATAATTGCAGTATTAATTTATTATTCAACCTGGAAATATTTTTCTTCAAGCCAGGTTTACATCTATTCAAGTGGGAGCAGAGAGGCTCAGAGACTGATATTTGGAAATACCACCTATGGTGATTTGAGGCCATATCTATGTGGATTTTTTGACACAATGATAGGGTTTGTTTTGTCTCAACTGGTGTCTTATATTGTTAAAACTTTCATTCAATAAAACCAAAACTAGTTTGTTTACTAGAAGCCTCAAAATACAATGTACTTCTCAGCAAAACCAAAAACTACAATAAAATATTGGAAGTTGTAAAAGGTGCGAAATAAATGTTTAACCCCTCTTCTTATACATCAATATATTTGATGAAACTATCATTAAACATACTCTTGAGGAATGAAAGTTAATATTGACATCTTCAAAATAAAAATGATAAATGAGAGGGTGTGATTTAATTGTTTGCACAGAGTATGCAGTATTTTGATGTTTAATTTGTGGGGCATCCTGATAATTCAATGCAAAGTAGAAGAACGTAGCACTCTTGCATAAAGTAGAAAGGATGCTTAGAGTCTTGCATTAAGTAGAAGCAAGTAAGGAGTTTATTGCCTTGACAGTAATTTGATTTCTTACTCTTTTCATGTTTTTTTTTTTAATTGCACTACAGGAACAAAAGAGAATCAAAAAGCTACTATGAGATAACAGAATCAGTAGGGGTGGATAAACCGTCTGAAGTGTTGTTCATCACAGATGTCTATCCTGAAGCAGTCGCAGCAAAGTCAGCAGGTAACTATGCCATCTAGTCCTTAAAAAAGTAAATTTCTGCTTTGAGCACTCCATCAGGCTACAGCATTACAGTGCTGGATATCCGTGTACTGAATAACTTGGATATGGTTAGTTTCACCTGTTTCATTTAGTTATGTGAAGCTTATGGCATTGGGTCATTAAATTCTATGTAAATTGTTAGGACTTGATGTATTGATATCCCTCCGTCCTGGCAATGCACCTCTGTCCGAAGGCCATGGCTTTCCGACAATCACTTCTTTTGCTGAAGTTTAAACTCAATAAAGTATTCTATGTTAGTTATATATTTTTCATTATCTTGTGTACAAAAGTAGATGGTGCTTAATTTTATAACTCTCTCTATGTCTCTCTCTCAATTTGTATCTTATGTATACAAAGTTATTTAATGTGACACACAGCCTTCTAATGATGTTTGGATTGAGCAAATATTTAAGCATATGTTGCTAAAAATATTAATATGATTTTGAATGTTTTTGCTGTATTTCTAAAATATTAATATGGTAAATATCTTCTGAAATTTTAGGTCCGCAACATCATGCTAAAGAGCTTAAGAAAAAATAATTGAAAACAAGCAAAGCCGAATAGCTCAATACGAGTCAAATCAAAGGCATAATCATGTATATGGTCTGACTTGATCCGTCTGCTAGCAAGTGAATAAATCCTGACCTCAACAAAACGCACTAATCATCTTGATAAGTTCTTAGCTGACATGTCGCTTCAGAAAATTTCCACCTACCTTGCACAGAGAGTGCCAGGCAATAATCACTTCCTTGTTACTTTTATATCTATTGGGGAATAGGCTCGAAGTCAGTATGGACGTAGTTGAAAGCAACACGGAAGGAAATAACGACATTGTGTCAGTCTATTAAAAACGTTCGTAACTTATAATGGAAAAATCGATTGTACTTTTTGGTCTTGCTGAGAAGTACATTGTATTTTGAGGCTTCTAGTAAACAAAACTAGTTTTGGTTTTATTTCCCTTGAATGGAAGTTTTCACAATATAAGACACCAGTTGACACAAAACAAACCCTATCATTGTGTCAAAAAATCCACATAGATATGGCCTCAAATCACCATAGGTGGTATTTCCAAATATCAGTCTCTGAGCCTCTCTGCTCCCACTTGAATAGATGTAGCATTTTTTGAATCTGTGTGTTTATTTGTTTATTAAGGATAGAGAATAAGACAGAGAAAAAGAGGAGAGGATCATGAGAGCACGTAAGGGTGCCTACGGTCTTTCATCAAAAAAAAAAAAAAACAAAACAAAAAAAACAAAAAGAGCACGCAAGGGCAGGGCAGTGGATGGATGAGTTTGAATAAGGACAATGTGAAGGTTAATTGTTTAAAAGGAATAATGGCATCGGGATTGGTGATGGGATTAGGTGGCGAACAATTTGGTTTGTGTTGCAAATTTGTAATAAATAAATAAGAATAATATAAAGAAGTAAAAGATGGAGAAGTGAGAAGTGGTCCGACAAGCTAGACAAGCGTGAAGAGTCCATGAAGAATTGAAGATGAAGCGCATAGACAGTATTTGTCCGTTGGAGTTTCGAGTGAGACTGGGCCGCTGGGGTGTCTGAGTAAACAAACAATTTGTATGTAACAAATCAGGATTATTGGTGGGAAGTGGGAAGACGGACACATAAATCTTTACTTATCTTTACTTACTTATAAAAAGTATCAATCCAAAGGTATATCCAATTTTGAGTCCAAAGGATGGACCGTCTATTTTTGCGATTTTATCAGATCAGTGGTGTAGATTTATCTATGAGATTAAAAATTTAAACCTTTGGTTTAGACGTGTTAACATTCGCTGAGGCTGAGCGGAGTTGTGCTCGATTAAGTTAGCGGCTTAATATATGTATTTCTAAATATGAAAAACTTTTTATTCAATATGCGCACAAATCATCTTGCTGCTAGTTATCTTATTGATAATTCTTTCCATATACTAAATCTCACTTTATGTCGTTGGATAGAATAGAAATGACATTAATTATAAAATCAAAATTTGGGATAGGCCCACAATATATTCTTTTTCTCATTTATGCATATCATTCTCTCTAAATGAGACATACCATGATTAACATCGTTTCCTTTAATAAGTTACTCGATAATCAATCAGAGATGTAATTAAATATATTTCTGCCAATAAAACAAATTATGTGAATATTTGATAGAAAAATTTTTATTTGATACTGATAATTTACTTGTACTCAAGATTAAAATTAGAAAAAAAAATTAACTCTTCTAATCATAATGGAAATGTTTCTAGCGCTGATTGATAATCAAATAGTGCATAATATTGGAATTAGATATTTATAATAAATGCAGATTCATGAACGATTGTTAATTCTGCTGAGATAAAATTAATGGATGAGAAACAATTGTTAATTTGTCATGTCTATTTCTTCAAATTATTTTTTATTATTGAAAAATGTATTTATTTTTATCAAATTATTTTTTAGCCGTTCACATGTCTATTTTTATTGATTCTATTTGTTTAAATCGGCAAGTAATGTTGCTATTTTCAGCGCCAATCAAGACAATATTGATCTTAAATATTGAAAATTAACAACATATTCATATAAAATAATATAATTTCGTATGTTAAATACCACATGTTAAAAGTTCACATAAAAAAAAATACATACCACAAATCTTAATTTTTTTAAATATATAAAAAAAAAATGTCCGCACATTAAGCGCTGCCAGTGGTCACAAAAATAGGGATTAGGAAGCGAGGAGAGTGCATTGCATGGGCCGGACTCATCAAGCTAGCGTTAACAAAATCAGAAACAGACATTGTTACTGACAGACACAGACACCGGAATCTCATCTCTCTCTCTCTCTCTCTCTTTCATCGAGACGAGACGATCAAGATTGGAGTCGGTCTTTTCTTCAATCTCTGTTCAATCTCCTCTTAATTACGAGTTGACTGATCGGAGGCGAGGAGCTGCTTTTACTGTTACTGTGGTTATCAAATTGTATTTGTACGTGTCTTTCTTCTAGATCTAGGGAGAACTTTTCCTGAAACAGCACGAACAGCAACAAACAGAAACAGAAAGAGCAATGTGGCAGTTGAAGGTGGCGGATGGCGCCCCCGCCTCTCCCTGGCTGCGCACCACCAACAACCACGTTGGGAGGCAGCTCTGGGAGTTCGACCCCGAATTGGGCTCCGCGGAGGAGAGGGAGGAGGTCGAGAGCGCGCGCGAGGCCTTTCGCGCCAACCGATTCCAGATGAAGCACAGCTCCGACCTCCTCATGCGCCTCCAGGTCTGCCATCTTTCTATCTTCTTATTTTAATTTTAATTTAGCCTTCCTTTATTAACTTTACTTGACATTATATCTCCGACCAATAGATATAATGAGCCTTGTTATATATGCAGTTTGCCAGGCTCAATCCCAATCCCAATCCCCTTCACCTCGACCCTCCACTAATTAAGCTGGCGGAAAACGAGGACGTCACACACCAAGCCGTCGCCACTTCTCTAAGGAGAGCCGTTGCTCAATATTCTACCTTACAAGCACATGATGGCCACTGGCCCGGCGACTATGGAGGCCCCATGTTTCTCATGCCTGGCTTGATCATCTCTTTGTACGTCACCGCTGCATTGAATGCTCTTCTTTCACCAGAGCATCAAAAGGAGATACGACGCTATCTTTACAATCATCAGGTACCTTTTACCTTCTCTTCTCTTCATACCAATTCATGCAATTCTATGTTGCTACGGACTTGCAACTCAAATCACAGAACAAAGACGGCGGATGGGGATTGCATATAGAGGGCCACAGCACCATGTTCGGCTCTGTGCTCACATATGTCACTCTCAGGTTGCTTGGTGAAGCCCCTAATGCTGGAGATGGTGCCATGGACAAAGCAAGGGATTGGATATTAACCCATGGCACTGCCACTGCTATTACTTCCTGGGGCAAATTTTGGCTTTCTGTTAGTCCTAAATTCTTTCCTCTAACATTTTTCTTTTTTTTTTTTTACCATTAAATTCATATCAGCTAACTTCCATTTTTCACTTTTACACTGACTACTCTTAGGTACTTGGAGTCTTTGACTGGTCTGGGAATAATCCTTTACCACCTGAGATATGGCTACTGCCATACATTCTGCCCATTCATCCTGGTATCTGCCTACATATACTCTCCATATTACCATTTCATTTTTTATAGCCTCTTCATAGTTTCAACTTTGAACCACCACACCAAAATTACTATATGTTTTCTATTGGTATTTTAGAAACAAAGAAAGAAAGAAAGGCACCTTTCACATTTGACCCTAAAATTTACAGGAAGGATGTGGTGTCACTGTCGGATGGTTTATTTGCCAATGTCTTATATATACGGCAAGAGATTTGTTGGTAAAATCACACCGCTGGTATTGGAACTACGAAAGGAACTTTTCTCCATCCCGTACGACAAGATTGATTGGAATAAGGCACGCAATGAGTGTGCTAAGGTTTGTTCATTTTAATTTCTCCTTTAGATTGTTAAGAGCTGTGAGTCTTTTTGTGATATTGTCTACCTATTACTGTACCTCTGATTCGCTGAACCAATGATACAAGATATATGTAGGAAGATCTGTACTACCCCCACCCAATGATACAAGATATATTGTGGGCCACCCTTGACAAGTTTGTAGAGCCTGTTCTGTTGCACTGGCCCGGTACCAAGTTGAGAGAGAAGGCTCTTAACACTGCTATCCAACATATCCATTATGAAGATGAGAACACTCGTTACATTTGCATTGGTCCTGTTAACAAGGTAAATCTCTGTTTTTCCTTTGTAATTAGTGAATTACTCTGCAGCTATGTGCATCTTGTAATTGCTACTACACTTTTGTTTGTTATAGGTGCTCAATATGCTGTGCTGCTGGATTGAGGATCCAAATTCAGAGGCATTTAAGCTCCACATCCCAAGAATCTATGACTATCTGTGGATTGCTGAAGATGGCATGAAAATGCAAGGCTACAACGGAAGTCAACTGTGGGACACTGCATTTACTGTTCAAGCAATTTATGCTACAGGTCTTGTTGAAGAGTATGCACCTACCCTTTACAAGGCTCACAACTATGTCAAACATAGTCAGGTATCCATAACTCGTGTACCAGATTGGTATGCCATTTTTGAAATGTGAAATATGAAGAAGAATTTGTAACAACAGAAAGTATATTTCTAAAAGGTACTTGAGGATTGTCCAGGGGATCTTAGTTACTGGTATCGTCACATTTCTAAAGGAGCATGGCCGTTCTCTACGGCAGATCATGGATGGCCTATTTCCGACTGCACTGCTGAAGGACTGAAGGTGGGTATTGATTATATGTGGAATGAAATATTCTGCCTTTTTTTTTCCCCTTCGGAATTTTTGAATGCAACTAATTATGATTGTTGATTTATTTTTCTTGTTCAGGCTGCCTTATTGTTGTCAAAGTTACCTCAAGAAATGGTCGGTTCACCCATTGAACCAAATAGGCTGTACGATGCTGTCAATGTTATTTTATCACTGATGGTATGTCTACTTCATTATTGATGATAAATTAATTCTTGCTCGTCAAACACTTTGTTGATTGAATTTTGAATTTTGCCTAGGTGCTACAATCTGTGTGCTTGATGTGCTTTCTCTCTGAACTTACCATTTTACTATTATATGATAAGTTAATTGATAATGGCAATGATGTTTATTAACATTATCTTGTTTTCTTATGTCTTCTTGTTTCTTGTAGAATGACAATGGTGGCTTTGCGACCTATGAACTCACAAGATCTTATGCATGGATGGAGGTGAGAATTGTTTGCATGCGATCCTTGGATTCTGCTTTTCTTGTTTCATAAATGTGGATTTGAGTGTGCAAGAGTTTAGTTGATGATGCTAAACAATCTGGATATGAGGAATTGCAATTCTTTATACTTGACTTGGTGCAGTATAGTTAAAGTTTTGCTACTGAATGGGGAATCTGTAGAGTACATATACATACAATTTCCTTCTTATAATTTCATATAGAAATGGGCAACGACATCCTTTTATCCTCCTAGATAAAATCATTAGTTAGTCATTGGTGTATAACAGTCTTCTTTTCTAAATATACTCTGAATAAATATGGGAACTACATTTATGCTTTTACTACTGAAAAATGCAGCTGATAAACCCTGCAGAGACATTTGGGGACATTGTGATAGACTACCCGTAAGAGCAATAATCTTCACAATTTCCTTTTATATCTTTTTTTTTAAAAAAAAAAAACAAAATGCAATGAAATTGAGCATGTGTAAGATTGTATTGGCAGGTATGTAGAATGCACATCAGCTGCAATACAAGCGCTGACTTCATTTAGGAAGCTATATCCAGGTTACCGTAGCAAAGATGTAGATTCCTGCATCAGAAAAGCCGTCAACTTTATCGAATCGATCCAAATACCTGATGGTTCATGGTTTGTACACTATTCTATTCCCATTAATTTCACTTGAAGGAGTCTATTACATACTATTGAAGTAATTGCTTTTATGTTTGAGCAACAGGTACGGTTCATGGGCAGTTTGTTTCACTTATGGGATATGGTTTGGAGTTAAGGGTTTAATAGCAGCTGGAAAGACGTACGAGAGTTGTGGTTCTATAAGAAAAGCATGTGACTTTTTGCTCTCCAAGGAATTACCTTCTGGTGGTTGGGGGGAGAGCTATCTGTCATGCCAAGACAAGGTACTAGCACATGCATTTGACAAATTATTTAACTTTTGTTTTCATATTCTTGATATCCTACTCTATATGTTGTATAAGCTAGCAAGTGCAGTGATATGTATGTGTGCCAAAACAGCATAATATCTTCTCACAAACTCTGTACCAGCACGAAAACTAGTGCAAAACAGTGCAAGCATTAGCGACTCAAAAGTCTTACCTAACCGACCTCTCTGAAATCTTTCTCAGCCATTATGGCTAGTTAAAGTAGGATTGGTACTGGCCCAGTATCATCCATGATCCATTCTACTATACCCACAAGAATCAACAGCTAAATTGCCACAATTGCTGGCTAGTCCCCTTGCCCATCTCTACCCCAGTATCAGCTATGATGTATTGATGATATGCATCTCTGATTTAACACATTTTGCAGCGCTCTCCACTTTGTCTGGTATGAGCTGCAGAATGTATTGTACCCATGTGAAAGCAAGCACAGTCATCCAAAACCTGATCAGTGAGATAATCATAACCGGCTAGTGATCTGCCACTAATGTTTTGTTGTTTGTGGTCAAGGTGTATTCAAATCTTGAAGGGAACAGAGCTCATGCGGTGAACACAGGTTGGGCCATGCTAGCTCTTATTGATGCTGGCCAGGTATTAATTTTTCTCTCTCTGGTTAAATCAAGGTTCCTCCCATAATATCCTTGATTCAGGCTTCCAGTCCCACATGGTTCTTATGTAGCTATGCCATGTGTGCATATATACTTAAAATTTATGTTCCAAATGACAAATCCAAATGTGTTGATCTTGATCTTTGTGTGTGACCTTAAACTACCATCTTTTATAATTTATGTAGAGATTCATGTATTCATGATACGTCATCATTTGTCTGTATTTGTGGGTTAGGCTGAGAGAGACCCAAGGCCGTTGCACAGAGCAGCTAAGGTGTTGATCAACTTACAGATGGAGAATGGCGAGTTCCCTCAGCAAGTAAGTGCACCTTTATCTCCTAGTTTAACTGACACGAATAGAGATGTTTTCTTAGTTGTCTACAAAATTGTCTTAAATTTCTTTCAATTGCAGGAGATAATGGGGGTGTTCAACCGTAACTGCATGATCAGCTACTCACAATATCGCAACATATTTCCAATATGGGCTCTGGGCGAATACCGCTGTCGTGTGTTACTTGCCAATAAAAAAGATTGATAGATAGATTGATGTCTCTTCAATTTGGTCATGGTTTCTTAACAGAGTTTTGTTTTGTCTGAGAATCTCCTACTTGGAAATTGTTGGCTTGTTATTTTATGCACACTAAAAGCAAATTCTTTTACATGTTTTAGGCTCTGGTTATTTTTTCCTTTGTTCATATGCTGTTTATGGTAGCTTTCATAGTTGGTTAGTTACCGTTTTAGCGAATAACAAAACATTCTGACATGTTATTAAATGTTACAAGAAATATAGTTGCTGTATCACTTTCAATAGACAATCCAATTAATTCAGATATCAGTTCTGTAGTGAAATTTTGTGGTGGGTTTTAGAAATTGTGCGTGATCTGTGTTGTAACAGTGTGCTAAATGTGGAGCTTATTCGGCAACCTTGGATTTGTAAAACATTCGTATTAAATTTTGTGTAATGGTAAGCTATAAAAGGTCTCAAGGCTGAAATGAGCGAAATCTAATGCTTGTACGGATGGATTGGGGCAATATACATGTTCTCAATTTTTTTAGTTTCAAATAATTGATTGAAACTGTTGGTAGGAAATCGAATTTTAACTTTATTTGTTTTTAAATGAACATGATAATTTAACAGCATTTCTTTCTTTCTTTCTTTTTTTTGAATAAAAAGCGGGGGGGTCAAGCCCTCATTTTTTTCATTAAAAAGTTTAGTACAAAAGATTAACCAGCGGCTAATTGAAAGAAAAAAAAATGCAAAATGTAATAAAAATAAAACTAAAGCTTAGTGCAAGTAAATCAGAAAGCTAGACAGATTAAGATGATTTTCATGAGGTATGCTGAGGCTGAAGTGCCAGCCATTCCAGAAACACTTGATCTACCAGTAAGCTTATGGGAAGCTGAATCTCAGTAAATATTCTCGAGCATCTCTCTCCACAAAATGAAGCACAAGATTGCCATACAATTGAATAAGAAATAAGAATAAGGAATCTCGGAATACGTGCTTATTCAAATTTCCCTATTATTATACCATATTTTGTTAGAATATAGATAAGGGTTCAAATTCTTTATTCCATGGTTGTTTGGATTGCACAAAAATAAAAAATTTAGAGCTTATTCTTATTCGGATCCTTATTCTTGTGCATCCAAACACACCTCGAGATTTCAATTTATTGCTGTCGAGAATGAAGTCTGCATAAGAAACGAGGCTGGAACCTGCCCAGCATTTGTCATTTGTGCAGAAACGGAGAGGATTCAGTTAAGCACCTCTTTGATGACTGTTCCTTCTCTACACAAACAAAACATGAACTGTTTTCACTCCTATGCCCAGACGACTTGCATTTGCTTTCTTTCAAAACTTCTGTACTGATGCAAGACAGTTTCAAGCCTATCTCCAAAAAGGCAAGGGAACTACTGGCAATCATCACTTTTGTACTCTGGCATGAAAGATGCAGGAGGATCTTCAGACAGCAGAGAAATGACATGCATCTTTTGATAGAGCAGGCGACACTCGAGTGGAACAGCCTCCACACAACCTGAGACTGCAATCGACCCCTGCTGGTTTTCAATTTTTCAGTTTCTCAGTTTTTCTCTTCTTCTTTATCCTTCCTTTTTCCTTTCACTGCTTTGGCCTCTATGTAACCCCTTACCGGTTTTTTCTTTTGCTTTTCGGTTCAGAACTTTTACTTTTATTTTAGCCGCTGGCTAATTTGTAAAACTTTTCTTTTATTTATAATAAAAAGATAAGGGCAAAGACCCTTATTTTTGCGTCAAAAAAAAGAATGAAGCCTGCATTATTGGTAAAGGAGATAGAAGAGAAGGCATGTGATTTTTGGGTTGCCTTTTGCAAGAACTGCACAAAGAATGAGCAGTCATTGAAGATTTGCTAATATCCAGCCTCTTCTTTGGAGATAATGGCATGAATGGAGAAAAAAAAAGAACTCCCTTCTCCATTGATCTCTCCTCTTTAAAGGCAGCACAACAGTTGCTTCTTGAATCGAATTGACTAAACCAAATAGCAAGGCACCATATAGACTGAAACTTGTTTTAGCAGTACTTTAAGAATTACTCCTTTCCAACCAAATTCCCCAAAGTGCAGAGAGTAGTTAAGTCTTAAGTGAGGTTACCATCACAAGTTACCAAACTGACGATGGAGTTGAGTAGTTCTGTTGGGCCCAACTACAGAGAAGGGAAGGGCGTTAAGTGATAATATTAGGAAACGGTTCCTTCTCAATCTTCTGTATATCTTTCGCATCAATTAAAATAACTTTTTCTATTTTAAAAATGATGATACAGTTTGTTCAGTGAACTCACAAAATTTCATTAATTTTTACAAGCACGGTTTGTTAATGATAATTATTCTATAATTTATTTCTGCTCGATATAGGTTGTAAACTTAATAATAATAATAATAATAATAATTATTATTATTATTATTATTATTATTATTATTATTATTGTTATTATTATAGTGATAAATTAAAATTGATGTCTTGACGATGATATGACATTGTACTATGGAATTGTATAAATTTTGTCAAAAAAGGTTCTTGGGTTTTGATTTCTGTATAGTGTATATCAATATTTTTCACGGAAGAAGCTGTGGATGGTTTTCTTGTCTTGCTAAACTAATAAAAAGAAAAAGAAACAACGTCCATGACGATGACCTTTGTCAGCAATTGAATTTGTTGGGAGTGAGAAAGAGAGTGGTTAGAGAATACAGCACACACACACAAAAAGACTATGCTAAAAAAATTAATATGTTTTTGAATGTTTTTGCTGTATTTCTAGAATAAGTTTGGTATTCTTGTAGCAGATGGTAAATATCTTCTGAAATCGAAGGTCCGCAACGTCATGTTAAAGAGCTTAAGAACTTAAGAAAAAGTAATTGAAAACAAGCAAAGCCGAATAGCTCAATACGAGTCAAATCAAAGGCATAATCATGTATATGATCTGACTTGATCCGTCTGCTAGCAAGTGAATATATCCTGACCTCAACAAAACGCACTGATCATCTTGATAAGTTCTCAAGCTGACACGTCGCTTCAGAAAATTTCCACCTTTTTACTTGCACAGAGAGTGCCAGGCAATAATCACTTCCTTGTTACTTATAAATCTATTGGGGAATATGCTTTCGTAACTTTCGTAACTTGTAATGGAAAAATCGATTAATTTGAAAATAAAAATAAAAATAAGCTTTTTCGGTCTGATAAACAGTCGCATCACATCTGATAGGTGTATGGATGATTTTTACTACACTACGCCTGCCTTAACAGTTCACTTTGTTAATCCAAAATGTCTAGTCTCAAACTAGAATGTTTTAATCAGTGCTAAATTGTAACAAGATTCAAAAGAAACGAGCTAGCCGAAGAACATCAAATTTAAGCCCACCACTAGTTGACTAAGGAAAATTACAACTTACAAACAGTTCGTTTATTTAGCTTTGCCTGCCTTCCTTGTATAGAAACATGACCACCAATGAACAATTAATACAGTAAAGATAATTTCTTATACATGGAATTCCCTTTATCTTTCACAACTAATACTGGTTACAAGTGTACACCATAAATCATCGATTAGCGAGAGAAGAATCAAAATTCCAAATCAATTTTAATAGCACTTTTTTAAAAAAAAATGTAAATTCTAGCAAGAACTATCCATGAATTCAATGAGGTCACGCAACATGCCTAGATCTGGCATCATTCAAGCTGCACCATAAATCGGTGCTAGGCCTCCACTCCACTAATTGGGTCTGGATTTTCATTACCTATAGATATAATTAAACAAAAGAGATTTAATAGCAAGAAAACATTGTAAACAAGAATCAACAAGATTACCCACTAATCTATCCACTTTCATGTAAGGCTTTTGTATAAACAAAATTTTGTATTTTACAAAAAGAATTATTCATGCTGCGGCAGCTGTGCAAATATTTTCTGCACTCTATAATCAAATAGGGGTAGTTTATTAAAACAAAATATCTGGACACTAAGAAGTCTGCATTATTAGCACTTACCAGATTCCCTAAAGCAATCAAAGAAGATTTTGTCGACATTAACATGTTAGAGTTAGGCATATAAGAAGACTGCATCACAATTACCAATAAATACAAAAAGAGGCAAACAATAAATTTTTTTAAAAAAAAGAAACATAAAAATTGGGGATCAACAAGTTTGGTACGAATCTAATCTATGTGATGCCAGACCTAATTTATGCAAGATCAAAATCGAATAGAATTTGGGTATTCGGCACAGAGCAAGAACCATACATATACCAGACTTGTCAGATTCAGATACCAACTCCACATTAATTCTACTTTGCATTGTTAGGATGTACCTACCAATACCAACTGGTGATGGGGATTGGGGACGCAACATAACCCGATAGATAATTCTACCAGACCTGACATGCCCCAACAGTGACACCGCCTGCCACATAGATCATGCTAGCACGGCAATAAAGAGCATAGCTGGACTGACCAACATTATGTCATTATCTAGGACTGACATACTTAGTGGAAAATGAAGCTTATACCTGTCTGTAAGGTCTTTTTAACAATGCATTCAAATGCATCCTTTAGACAACATTAAATTATTCACTTCAAATGTCAAATGAATCAGACCCAAAAGCTATCACCATCGCATCAGGTTCCGTATCACGAATAAATCAGGCATCTCTTCTGTTCTCCAGAATTAAAAATAAAACTTCCTGTTACATAACTACCAGGTGCTTCTCTATAAAGCAATTATACTCACCTCACCTACATAGATCAGTCCCGCACCAAACCTGCAGGAAGGCCTCTTATGTACCGGCGGCTAAAGTCGCAAAGCGACACAGACAATTTCTGCATGCACTAAAATCAGATCGTACGGTTAAGATCTCAGCAAAGAAAAGAACAGTCTGGATGTGGTGTTACAGTACCTCAACCTTCAAGCTTAATATGTTCATAATTTATAATTAGGCATAAGTTTGCCTCAGAATAGCTAACAAGCAACAATCAATAAAGTTTTGGGGCTGAATAAATAGCAGATTAGTGTTGAATATATCAAATTAGTACAGTAAAGAAATTTCTTATACACGGAATTTCCTTTGTCTTTCTTTTCTTTTACAACTATACAACTAATACTGGTTACAAGTGTACAGGCTCGTTAATACACTTCATAAGAGATTTGGCGAAATTCATTATAAACTCATCGGCGCCTCGATCTGGCACGAATCATGGCGTGAATTAACGTTCCGGATGAGAGATGTGACGAAAGCAGCTGTCGTTGCGGTTTGAAAACGATTCGCGATTGAACCGGGAAAACCAGCCGAACCCACCGGTCCAGTCCGGTTCAAACCACTGAACGCAGGAAAAATGAATGGACTTGCGTTCAGACTTCAGACCCACCCTGAACGCACAGATTTCTCTGCGTTCGGCCACCTCGTCAGTCCTGAATCCTGATCATTTCATTGCGGGCTTTCCTATTATTCCACGCAAGCCACTTCAGGCTTCAGCTCCTCTCCTACAGCTCAGAACCATCCGATTCCAATCCAACGGTGGTCATCCTGGGAAGGGAAAAATAGGAAAAACGCGACCTGGCCACGCGTCCATCCATCCGACTGACCAAAAATGATAACTGTCATATGTAATTTTGTCATCTCTTATCTTGTTCAGAAGTTTATATGAACATTCAACTTATTTTTATTAAACTTATTTGTTTATATATGTTCACTTTGATCACTATATATGTTCACCTTATCTATTTTATTTGTTTACTTTTCAATTTCCGTGTTATATTTTACGTATTGGGAATGCTTTGGCAAGCTGCATTGCCAGACCAAACCATTTCACTATGTGAACTTCTCTTTAAATTTAAATCCTTTTTTTTCTCATGTAATTTTCAATTATTCTAGACAAGGTTGGGAAATCCTTGAGGTATGAGAGTGGTAGATCAGTGCGTGTAAAAGAATCTCACCGTTGTGTTCTTACTCGACAATCTTATGACCCAAAGCAATCGAGTGGACGTCAACAAGCAATTAAAAATAAATGTGAAAATGACGCGATGACAATTTCATTTTGGCTCCGTTTGGATCGTATGGGAATAGGAGGAATAACTTCTTTTTATGCGTAAATTTATTATAAACAATCCAAACTTTTCACAAAGTTACACATTTCTCAATACTTTCCACCTAGGAATAGACTATTTCTCTTATTCCTAAGCAATCCAAACGGAGCCTTTGAAGGTTATGATCACAGGATTTGCAATAGTCGTATGTGTTAATGTACTTTTGTTTAGCATATTAATTGCAATGGTTAGAAAACGTTGTTGTTAATTATGGATGTTTTATGTAATTTTATTAGGGATCCAATTTACATGTCATTTGAAGCTTATGATATGCTATCAGTAGTAGGAAATGTGGTATGGATTAAGACATCAATGAGATTTGACTATGCTAACAATTTCTTTTAAATTTAACTTTTGAGTTGAATGTGCTTAATTTTATTATTTATATATGAGTTATGAAACTGCATGTTAGATACCTACCCCACATTAATCCTACATTTGCATTGTTAGATACCTACCCCACATCGTCAGATACCAAATCAAACTGCTGATGGAAACAAGAGACCTGACCTTTACAGCAATAATACAGTGACATTTTCACACCAGCATGGCAATAAAGAGCATAGCTATACGGATCAACACAGTACCATTATCCAGAACTGACATACTTGGTGGAAAATGAAGCTAATACCTGTTAGGCCTTTGCAATGCATTCAAATGCCATCCTTTGGACGCCATCAAATCATTCACTTCAAATATATCTAGTAAATCAGAACCAAAAGCTATCACCATTGCATCAGGTTTCCCTATCACGAATAACTCAGATATCTCTTCTATTCTGCAGAATTGAAAATAATACTTTCACTTTCATAGCCATCAGGTACGTAATTCTAAAAAATTAATTGGGAGTGAGAGAAGAGCTTATTTCTGCTGTACCCCTTCTGTATTTTCTTGGATACTTCCATGATTTGCCTTGTGTTTTCCATGTATCCTGACAATATTAAGACAGCAGCATAGAAAGACAGCCCACCAAAAAAGGGTCAAATACATAGTAACTTGATACTTTGTGTTAATTTTCTGAAATGAGCTAAGGATAAAATAGGTATTTGAGGACTAAATATGGATATTTAGAAGTTCAGAACTTGGGTTTTGAGTTAACAACCAACCGAGGAAAGTAACAGGCTTGCAAGATTGAGGATTATACAAGGCACAAATGATAAACAAAGGCCTATTTGCACAATGGGATCAAGTGTCTTAAATATAGAAAGCACTGTAATCTGGGGTAAAGATACCAAACAGAACTAAAACCATATCCACAAGTACCAAATTTTAATTTAGAGATGAACACGAGAAAGCACTGTATCTTTTGTTTTCTTTTTTATTACCATTTAAACCAAGGGCCATCATGGCAGCCCATGCTCCAGCAATCAATCCACCAGCTCTACTCCCAGCTATAGTAGGAGAAATGTACAAGCCACCCGACCATTCAGTCACTGCATCAAGATTGATGCATTAGTAATGCCAATTTATCTAATAAAATATGCTTAAAGGTAAAGCTTCCTAACAACAATCAATGAAAATGGAGAAACTGAAATTACCCGCTACAAATTGATGCTATATAAGATGAGCATTCCAGACCAAGAGGATGGTTGCAGACAAAAAAAAAAAACAGAACAAGAGTTAATGCAATTAAAGAAATCATAAACAAGTAAATAAAAACAAAACCCTCATTTAATAGATTTTTGAAACAGGAGTGCAATATAATATACAATATAAGGCGAACTTTTTTACTTTAGAATTTACAGGGAAAAAAAATACCTTTCTAATTTCATGATTTCTATAAAGGACAACACTGGTGCCTTTTGGGCCTAATCCATATTTATGCACATCTGTCGAAATAGACGTAACCCCCTTAACAGAAAAATCAAAGGGTGTAATAGGATATCTGTAAAAATCAATAAAAGAACATTAAGATTAAAGTATCAAGGAAAAAAAGTTTACAAGTAAATAGAACAACTTAATTTAGTTTTCATATGCGCATGAAGAACTGTCAGTGCCGTGATAGAACCAGCAAACTACCAATGACAACAGTAGTTGTTGAATTAATAATTCAAACTTTACCACTTTAATTCTACATAGCCGCTATCTAGCTTTTAAAAATATATATATATATCATTTTAAATGAAAAACGTGAACTACCAATGAATAACTTATAAAAATTTATAAAATTTGCCATGATGTGTCACAAAAGAGAGTTGTAAGTTACTTCTTTCTCTTAAAAAAATTACCCAAGTTTGCGAGCGAAGGGTAGTACAAAACCACCAAGGCATAGGTCAACATGAAGGCATATACCATATGAATCTGCCAATTGTCCAAGCTCCTAAATACAAACAAGGGAAATGGACAGCGGCATATTAAGAATACTAAAAAATAGTAGGAAAATCAGTAAACTAAACAATAAAAGACTTATAAACAAATGCTTAGGCCTTACAGGTTGCAGGACAGTTGGATTCATCTAGGTCTTTTTTTTTTTTTTTGTCAAAGTTCCATTTATGCTGTTAAAAAGCAATCATGAATACTGCTGGAAAACAAGAGTAATCTAATATGCCTTGTGAAGGTGAGACAACTGGTGTTTTGTGCATCTTTCAAATAAACAAGAGGAGTATACAGGATATTTTCGACAGGCAACATTCACACATTGTATCTCCATTCTTTTGTAGGGCTATAAATAATGATTGTTACACTTTTGCAGTCAACAAATGTGTTTCTTTGACATTTTCTAGAGTACGTCTGACATGCCATAAGCACCCCTTAATGGATTTTAATGTTCAGTTACAGATCATAGTAAGGTGTTATTACAACATACCATTGAAACCATACAGTATAATAGTTTTACCAAACAGCAGACTGGACAAACGTTATTTTAAAGGACAGCACAATCAAAATGAAATAACACATACTTCTATTGGATCGACGAGACCATGTGGAAATCCAGGTGCAGATCCAATAATCTGTAAGGACATATAATATTAAAAGAAAGGTTAACAAACATCTGCCATCTTCTAAAGTCAATGAAGAAATGCCATCTGTGATCCAAGTATCAAAGAGAAAAGAAATTGGAACAAACCATGATGGTGTTTCTGTTGATGCATAGCTTAATTCCCTTCACATCAGCAAGAAAATCCTTATTCACAGGGACCCGCCGAACCTTTATATTAAAATATTGGGCTGCCTTATCATATGCCGAATGCGCAGATTCAGCTATTATCCTAAAATTATGTAAAATAAAGGTAAGGAAAGAGTAATAACGTTTCTCTTTTTCAAGAGAAAAGGCCACAGTTTGCATTTGGTTGAACAAATATCTTAGAAGTATTTTTTTGTTCCCCAACCTATTTTTAAAAATTGATCGCTAATGTGATTGGAAGAGGGGCAAATTGGTCCTTCCATGAATTAACACCCTATGTGACTGACAGTAATAACTTTTGAAAGCACAAATAAGAACATGCACAACACCCCTTTATTATTTGATTTTCTTCTTGAAGTCACCATATGATTAAACATATTTTAAGTTTTATACCATTTACTTTCTGACCTTACCAAACACAAATTTTGGAAGGAAAGAGGATTTCAGATCAACTCTAATCAAACAGAGCCATTTTGTAACCTTTGTTATCGGGGATCTGGAAAGAGGTAAGGCTTCAACTGTTGATTCCTTTTAATTGTTTATTGACTCCAATTACTCGGGAAGCTAACTATCTAGCCACCAGAACATGTACTTACGTTATTGTTAAGTAGTAATTACATGTGCATAGAAGTATAGAACTGAATTTAACGGCAGAAGAGACATGGATATGTCCTGTAAGTGTTACACTAATATTGATCCCTTTAAAGAAGTTTCTCCCCAGAGATTTTGACTGATTCGAAATTCGAAAAGAAGAAAGACTAAAAAACATTGTAGCTCCAATAGATTCACTATCAATCCAGTTGACCAAATGTGAAAAACGAACAACCAAAAATATCAGCACTTACCAGTCACATGGTCATTGCATGTAAAGTTAAAATTAGGAGTGTCCAAATGGTCAAAGCATACAATAGACTACAACTACAATTGGTCCAAGCCTGACAATGTAAAGCCCAACTGATCCTTTATCCGAACCTAAACTGACCTCAGCCAAAATCTGAGTGAACTATAATAATCTGATGTGATAGAAAGAATAAATGTCTGCTAATATTCCAAACAAATTTTCATTTTGAATTACCAACAACCGGAAGTCCCGAACTGAACAGAATCTTAAATATGACTGGAATCAACAACCCGGTTAAATCCCAAGCACATGTGCAAATTGCAGCTCTTTCTGCCACTAACAAAGACGTATCAAATTTGTTCTCTTTTCAATAATTAATAGTAAATATTTGGGGAGGAGACAAGTATACCAAGCTTATGTGACCAAACTCAAAGTAAAATGACTCAACAGATAGATAACTGAACCCAATAAAACCTAACCAAAAAAAATGAACCGAACCATTTAGAGAACTTGATAAATCAATCAAGCATGATAATCTGCAACTAAATTATTTCCACCAGTACAATTTTTGTATAGGTCATGGAAAAAATCAAAGAATGCTGTGACTCACATTTCTGGCTTGGTGATCCCCTTTTTGGCTCGCATATAGTCGCGTGATGATTTAACAGCTAAGAGGATACTCTCAGT
The DNA here is from genome assembly GCA_028095005.1 of Rhynchospora pubera. Taxonomy (NCBI): domain Eukaryota; kingdom Viridiplantae; phylum Streptophyta; class Magnoliopsida; order Poales; family Cyperaceae; genus Rhynchospora; species Rhynchospora pubera. Next base: position 285,513,257 of record CM051460.1, read on the forward strand.
TCCTCCAGATGTCATGTTGCCACAAACCTGGCCACCTGAAGCCTTTTCTTTGCTCCCTAGAAGTGCAGCTGTCATGGCAACCACCTCAGCCTCGAACTTTGCAACACTTTTGAACACATCTTGGTGTAATGGGTTAGTATGTGAAAACCTAAGGAAAAGAAGAAACAAGAAAAAAAAATATAATTTAGGTCTGAAAGGAATTAATGGTGAAAGCCACTTGAATTTTACTTTTTTCACTAGTGAACAGCGAAACTGATAAATTTGAAAACTTCAATTAATCCAATACTCCTTCCGACAAACTTCATCATTGAATGTTTCATTAATTTAAGCAACAAGCATCTATAATTTGAGTATTTTGGGGTGTCAAGTCTTCTTGATGATTAAACTGTTCCAAGTGACTATAACCCTAGAAAGAGATTAACAACGAATTTTCAAAGAAATGTAAGTCTGCGTTACATTGAATAAGCTTTGTTTATCAGATCAAAATGGCCTTCATACTCATTTCCAGCAATGTACCTACAACAATATAGCACAAATAATAAACATGGAGTAATATAAGATTGATATGAAAACATGTTTTTGGTAATTCGTAATAATAGGAGGCTTGAACTTGTTGGTTTGTACTTTGATTTTTTCTGAATCATGTGTGCTGGTACAGTCGGGTTGTAACACTCGATTTGTCTAATAATGTGCTTCAAGGTTTCATTTGTTCTCTCAGGTGTGCTGGTTTAGGTGTGGGGCATTATTAGATTGATTTTCAATTTCTTAATCAGCTGTTTGCTCTTCACATTATCATATAAGTTTGAGGTTCTTTTTAATTTTTTTCTAAATAGAGAAATAGGTGATAGAATTCTACAACTTGTAAAAATGACAGTAAGCTCCTGATAAATGAGCTGTATTGTAATATATTGCTTATAAGTTATAAGTATAATGTTTTCAGCAAAGGTCCCTTACTCAATTTCGCCCAACACAAAAAAAATCCATAAAAATACCTAGTACAGATGCATGTGGTCTAGTAGCTCAGGTGGTAAGAGCACTTGGCTCTCTTCTAAGAGGTCCAGGGTTCAAGCCCGCATGCTTGCGATAGGCTTGGCGAGCCAGCGTAAAAACTCAGCCATATATACAAGAAATGACCAGGGTCGGGGTGTCATTTCTAGCCTACCCCAACTTGTTTGGGATAAAAGGCTTAGACTTTAAAAATACCTAGTACAGATCATAATAGTGCAAGAAGTGGGATACATACACTGTACCAGAGCATTTTCCTTGCCAAGTTACATCTTTAGCCTTGGCATCTTCAAGTTCTCTTAGCACCCCTTCATTTAGACCCAAATCTGGCAATTCAGCTCTCCATCCTTCTCTCTTAGATGAACCCGACAGCATTTGATCCACAACCTAGGTATCAAAATGGAGAAAGTTTAAAACATAACATACTGTTCGTTTCAAATATGAAGTCTGTGTGTATAGTAATTTGAGTCATGAAATCCAGGGTCCCTAGGATGTCCTAGGACCAAACCAGACAATGCAGATAGTTTAAGGCGGCACTTACAGAAGACATGTAACTACTGGGATGTATAGGGCATTGATCAAAGTCAAATTGTTAGAATAAGCATGCAAGGTCTATTCACTGTACTAAAGGTATTCCAGTGAATAAAAAATACAGGAATCATCACTAACCTTCTTCTTCTCATTCTCAATGTAACTCCTCACACCAGGAACCAACCTGCTCCAAAAAGTACAGAAATTGTGAAAACAAAAATAAGTTGTAACCTGTATCCTTGATCGTCCCGTTTAATTGTTTTTGAAAAAATGTTTTACCAATAGACAATTACACTCCACCAGAAGAACTGTGGCCAATTATAGGTATACAGTGGGTCCCCCATCAAACACTATTGAAAGTAACATTTACAAGCTACTGACTAGAAAACACTGGAAAAAGTACCCCCATCCTTTTCCTCCCTTCCACCTCTTGCCAAGAAGATTAAATTCAATTCAATTCAATAAAAAAAAACTCAACCATTTAAAAAAAAAAAAAAAATCCAAAATCACCCCTCTCATAATACAAGGAAAAAAAAAAATACTAATCACACAAGTGCTCTGAAAAATGGGAGTGTATGTGGGGTATAAGAAATGCTTAAAAGTTGGGTTTCCTGCATTATTAGGGTAAAGACAGGACATTTTACAATTCTTGGAGGGTCTATAAGAAATTGCCCTATCTAAATAGATAATGCATTAAATGAACTTCCTGTAATCCTGTGAAGTTATTCAATGCGCTTGATTTAGTCAAACTTTTTCAATCATCAAAGAATTTAAAGTATTCCCCCACTTTGTTGAATTGAACTTTTTGTCGCCTGTACGCTTTTCATTAAAAAAATTGAACTTTTTGTCAAAAAAAGGAGAGCCTTTCTAAACACTCGCTACAACAAAAATTAATGCTTACTTGCAATTAAAAAAGTAGCAAAAAGATTAAGTCCAAGCTAAAACAAAAGAAACAAGTATTCCCTCCAAAATGGCAAGAGAGAGTGTCTAAGTAGCAATTTCACCAAATAAAAAAAGCGATGCAAACTATAATTTGCTCCAACAAATAAAAAATTAATCGAGAACTGAGTCCTACTTGACGGATGCCATGCCAAATTCGATGATTGAGTTCTTCACGCCTTTCTCATGAATCAACGACAATACGGAATGGACCAAGCGAGCGCAGAAAAGCGCGAAAAGAGGAGCAAGAACTAGCGCGAGAGGCTCGTATTGCGAGAGGAAATCGTTCGCTTTAGACCTGAGGTCGAGAAATTGATCCATGAAATCGATTTTCGCCATTGCTGAGATGGAAGCTTGGAAGAGAAGGGAAACAAAGCAGAGAAGCGACAAAACAGAGAGTTTTATAGGTAGCAGTTATCTGTGTGGAATCAATTTTATTTTTTCTGAGATACGAGGTGTTACCTTTTGTGTAACGAATCGTTGAATCATTTAATTTGACTTGGTACATGAAAGGTTTGATAACATTGATACGTATTATCATGGTTCTATGTCAGAGGAGCCGGCAAAAAGACGAAATTTAAGCTCAATAAAAAATTATAATCAATTAGAGTATCATATCGTGGTGAACTTTCTCCAGTCCATTTGAAAAATAGAGATAAAAGGGATGATAGATTGATTGATAGTGATGTATTTTTTTGAAGAAGTGGTGTGTTAGAAAAGCAGAAAAATAAAAGGAGGCAGATAAGCGGAGAATGCTAAAAAGTCAAAATAAGAAAATCAAAATGTCTTCAGCTGTATTTTGGCATGCATAACAAATTTAAGAAAGGTTCCGGGTCAAGTTTGGGAGGCAATTGTTAAACAATCAAGTGGGACATTCATTTGTACGGATGGCATTATCAATTATTTTATAAAATTTCATTATTTCTAAAATTTATAATATTTTTAATTATTTTAATAAAGAAGAAAAACACTAGAATTAATTTATATATTTAGGACATGTACGATCAACTTATTTTTATGACTTTTGCAATGCTCGCTTGCATTTCTTCATGTTTATATTAAGTGTTGAGTGAATAAAGTTTCATTTTTTTTACAACTACCGTACTCTGCGATTAGTTTTAAGTATATACATGAAAATCATTAAATTTTCTTATAAATCTCGTTATTGACAATCTTGTAACAATCTTATCTGAGTTATCTCTAATTACTATTTTGTTCTACTCTCAGCCAAAGGAATAAGGAAAGGACTGAAAAAAAAATTTCCAATGGAGAGCATCTTCTCAACAATAAAGAGACGTAAAAGGATGCCTTTTGCTTAAGCTTGCGACTTTGCTACGCCTTTTGCTTGTAAGCATAGGATTCACACTATTCATGGATGACATCGCTTGTCAAACTATGAAAGACGCTGCATGTCTTGTTCACATTTATTTTGGTACGCCCCTGCTTTCATTTTTTTATGACCGGAAAAGACGTTATGTTCAATAAATGGAGCGTTTAGATTTCTTAATATTAATTAATGGGATATTACGTGGAAAATTAAAATTTCAACCTGACTTGAATTTTGATCAATTACTTACGACTGTCCATAATTTTTAAATAACGATCTAGATTCCGGTACTTCATAATTTATCTAATTTTATTATATTATTGTACTCTTCATCCCATTCCCATACTAGTATTCTCCAATCGTACGTGTCGTTTCATGTCGTGTCAAACACGATCGTGTTAGAGTCTCGTGTCGTGTCGTGTTTACACGAACTACTTTTTTAATCGTGTCGTGTCGTGCTTAGTGGTGAGAAGAGACAACACGACACGATCGTGTCTTAGTTGTGAGAAGAGACAACACGACAGGCATTCTGACACGACACGACTGACACGATCGTGTCGTGTCGTGTTGACACGTCGTGTTAGTCGTGTCAAATTGTGTCATATTATTTTATTATTTTTTAAATTAAAAAATTATTAAAAAAATTGAAAGCAAGAGAAAAATTACTAAACATAATTTATTATTTGATTAACTTTAAACTTTTTACTAATATTTTTATAAAAAATAATAATTAGATTAGAATACTGTTATGATTTAAATGATGGTAAATAATATGATATAATATTATAAATTGAAATTAAATTATTATTTTTTCTTAAATATTCAACATTAACAGTTAAATTTCTGTTGAGGTGTCGTGTTAATTCGTGTTCGTGTCGTGTTGCGTGTTGTGTTGAATCGTGTCAAATTTTCTATCCTAACACGACACGATAACACGATCGTGTCGTGTGCCAATTTTGTATTCCTGTCAACACGCACATCGTGTCGTGCTAACACGATCGTGTCGTATTATTTTGGAAAACACTAGCCATACATACAACATTTAACTGTGAATTTTTTAAAAAAAAATCATTTAACGGTGATTGATTTTTTTTTTATCACAGAAATTTTTTTTCCCTTTAAAGACCGGTTAAGGAAATGCCAACGGCAATTTATTGGACAAAAGTCGTACAAAAATATTGCAATAAGCAGAATAAGTTACAAAGTCACATAAATGTTTGATAAAAAGAAAGACGTACGATCTATCGAGGAAAAATTACATAAAAAAATTAAAATTTTGCACACTACTGTGTTAGTTGAATGGCTCGCGATCATTTTCGCGATCCCCTCAAATTAATTAATACCATCTTTGTCGAAAAAGAAAAAAATTCCGTGTACTTATTCAGACTAGCAAACATACCCACCATTGGATGGATAAACAAAAAATTTTAAAAATATTTATACTTCAACAAAAATAAAAATCGGCATCTCAATAAAAAATAATTTAATAGAAATATTTATTTCTAAATAAATAAATTATTTTTAAAAATTACAGATGAGAAAATTTTACGTATGCGATTTATTTCTAGAATAAAAAAATTATTATTTTAAAAAAGCTTTTCATATATGTTTTGCTCTCTTTCCAAACACAAATCACAATTAATCAACACTAATTTTTTTATTATTAAAAGTAAATAGCTTGTAAGCTTATATCCTTTGCCTAATTATTTTAGTCCTTGGATAAGTGCTTTTATAAGTAAGTAGAAATAGAGATTTGATGACTTCCAATTAATTACTTTACTTCGCAAAGTAAAGCATTGTTGTTATTTCAGCTTTGAAAATCGACAAAAAAAGTTTTAAAAGGCCAATTTCTGCTGACCGATGTGATTTTATATATTGAAATATCAAAGAAATTAATCTACAATTTCATATATTTTATTAAAAGGTGCTTACATCCAAAATTATTATCTTTTAAAAATATAAAAATAATATAAATAATTTAAAAATATATATATAAAGTAGTATCTGATAGTTATTTGAAACTACTTATTCGGTTATTCCCGATTTTGAAGCCAAAGTAAAAACGGTGCTTTATTTTGCAAAGCATCGTACCCATCCCTATAGAAACTTAATAATTATTATTAGTATTGTTGTTAGTTGTTGTTAGGGAATTGCTTTCCATCATTCTCATCATCCGCTCTTTATTCTCTCACGTGTCGGACTTAGATTCCGTCACGTGCACGTGCGTTGGTAGTTTTTCAAAATTAGTTAGTTAATTCTTTCGTATTAATTATTTCCTCTTTAGTGTTATTTTCTTTTTCTGCGATCGATTTCCTCTTTAGTGTTATTTTTCGCGGATCGGTTTCTCTTCTTCTTCTCCGCTGATCTAATCACTCTTCTCTTCTCAGAGCAATTCGATCAAGAACTCTGATCTCTCTTCTTTTCTCGGAGCAATTCGATCAACAACTGTGATCGCTCTTCTCTTCTCCGAGCAACTTGATCAACAACTTTGATCGCTCTTCTCTTCTTCGAGCAAGTGGATCAACAACTGTGATCGCTCTTCTCTTCTTAGAGTAAGTTGATAAGGCTGCAATTGTTCTTGTGTTCTGCTATTATTCTCCGGCCATCTGAGTAGATTTTTCAATCGATATGGGTGAATTAGGTATGTAATGATGATTTGTTCATGATATTACTAATTTTTTACGAATTTGAGATTTGAAAATTTATTTTGTTTTGAAAAAATTGAAGTATTATTTCAATTTCGTCATATATTATTATGTTGTTGTATGTATGTCTTTAGAGGCAATGAATGAGGACTGAATCAGTTAATGTCGTTAGAGAACAAATAGGCTCGTCAAGTAGAACTTTTAGTGTTCTATGAAGAACTATTAAATACGATCATTTACTGGTACGAGTAATTGTATCATTAAATAGAGTTATGTATAATTTAATTTACTATGTTGTTATGTTTTTAGTTATTGTCTGTTTGATTACTGTTGTGTTATGCCAGAAGAGAGGTTATTCATATTAGACTATTCATTGCTCATTGAAAAAGTTACATATTTTATCTAGAACTATTATTCATATTATTTTTCTTTCAATTGTTTTCATAGATACAATTACTGTGGACATAGGCATTCTAGATGTACATGTTCTTAAGACACCTATTATGGATAGAACTGTTGAGGAGCCTAGTGGATGTCATGAAAGTTATTACTTTTTCTTTGGTCTTTATTAATTTATTAATATTGTTTATATTGCTTTTAAATTCCTTCTTTCACTCTGGAGCTTAATATATATTTTCTTATTTATTTTGTTTTGACAGAAGAGCACATGGATGGTACATCTGTTGCACAGTTTGGATCTACTTCAGGTTCAAATTTCAAATTTTAAGTATTTTAGAAAAAAAAAATTTACGCGTAAACTTTATTTGTGTAATTAGGACAACTACAAATACTACTTTGTAATCAATTGTGATTAACAATAACATTGACTGCTTCATGCAAGAATGAAATTGGAACAACTATGCATATTATCTAGAAGGGTTAAATTATTCGTTAGAACAGTTAGAAATTTTAACTAGAACAGTTACATACATTTTAATTTATAATTACAATATTATTTTTCCTTTCATCTGTTTGCATAGGTATAATTGCTGTGGACACGGGCATTCTAGATGCACCTGTTGTTAAGACACTTATTTTGGATGGAACAGTTGAGGAGTCTAGTGGAGCAATTACTTTTTCATAGATGCACCTGTTTTCATAGGTACAATTACTTATTCTTTTTATTTATTAATCTATTAATATAGTTTATATTGCTTTTTAATTCCTTCTTTCAGTCTAGAACTTAATATATATTTTCTTATTTATTTTCTTTTTGACAGAATAACACATGGATGCTACATTTGTTTCACAGATTGGGTCTACTTCAGGTTCAAATTTCAAATATTAAGTAATTCTGAAAATAATTTTTTTAAGTGTAAACTTAATTTGTGTAATGAGGACAACTATAAATACTAATTTGTAATCAATTGTGTTCGCAAAATCTCATTTTTGTGATGAGGCAATTTTTCTTAACAGTAATATTGATTGCTTCTTGCAAGAATAAAATTGGAACAACTATCCATATTATCTAGAATACTTACATTATTCTTTAGAACAGTTAGAAATTTTAACTAGAACTGTTATACATATTTTACTTTATAATTACAATATTATTTTTCTTTCATCTCTTTTCACAGATAAAATTCCTGTGGACACACCCATTCTGGATGCAACTCTTCTTAAGACCAGTATTTTGGAGGGAACTATTGAGGAGCCTAGTGCATCTCATGAAAGTTATCACTTTTTCTTATTATTTATTAATTTATTCATATTATTTATATTGTTTTTTAATTTCTTCTTTCAGTCTGGAGCTTAATATATATTTTGTTATTTATTTTCTTTTTGACAGAAGAACACATGGATGCTACATCTGTTCCACAGATTGGTACTTCAGGTTCAAATTTCAAATTTTAAGTAATTTTGAAAATAATTTTTTTAAGTGTAAACTTAATTTGTGTAATGAGGACAACTACAATTACTAATTTGTAATCAATTGTGTTGGCAAAATTTCGTTTTTGTGATGAGGTAATTTTTCTTAAGAGTAATATTGACTGCTTCTTGCAAGAATAAAATTGGAACAACTATCCATGTTATCTAGAAGAGTTACATTATTCTTTATAACAGTTAGAAATGTTAACTAGAACTGTTATACATATTTTACTTTATAATTACAATATTATTTTTCTTTCATCTGTTTTCACAGATACAATTGCTGTGAACAGCCATTCTGGATGCACCTCTTCTGAAGACTTCTATTCTACAAGGAACTATTGAGGAGCCTAGTGCATCTCATAAAAGTTATTACTTTTTCTTATTATTTATTAATTTATTCATATTAGAAATATTTTTATTGATCAAAGTTATTACTTCTTCTTTTTATTTATATCTTTTTTTTCTTATTTTTAATAAGTGTTTCTACACTGATGATTAACATACTCTCTTATTTCTTATGTCTTACCAGGAAAATAGAAAGTAATGCTGCACACGCAAGCTCGTCTTCTGAAACACTTCAAAAGACCTCTATCTTAGCATCTCCATTGCAGCCAAGTATTAAGCCCATCGATAATGATGATTGGGAGCACATTCCCATCATAAAGTTGCTTCCTGCTAAATGCAAAAATGGTTTGTTTATCTTTTCTTTTTATTTAAAATATTTATTCAATTAATCTGATCTTTACTTATAGTAAAATATCATAAATTTTTTTGTCATTTCAGATCTGCCAAAAGATTCTACTGTTGTTGTCAATACACATTAAAGTTGACATTTTTTATATTTTCTTTTTATGGAAATTGTTATAGTTTTAAGTTTTTGTTCTTGGTTTGATGTAATAGTTAAAAATATTAGGAAATCGCTCAATTTTAATTTTAGACTAATTACACTTAATTAATCCAATTAAACAAAGAGCAAGAGAGGATCTAGTGCAAAAGCTCATCCGACACAAAGAGATAAGAGGTGGAATTTGTACCTCCCGCGAAATCGTATTCGCGGAGCTCGATCCTACGGCATAGAAATCGATGGGGTGCCTCCATGCACCTCCTCCTTCATCGGTTGATCGGCCTCGAGTCCACCAAGGAGGTTAACCATAATCTTCAACTCTTGTGCTAGCAAGAGGAAGATACAAGCTAATCCCTCTAGGTTTCCTCTCTCATCTAGCAATTAATTACTTTAATTTGTGGAGAGGAGTGCTCAACCCATGAGCTAGAGAGGAGAGGAGAGAAGAGAGAGCATGGAGAAAATTCTGAAAAATTTTCTCCCTTTGGTGAATTTCGGCCATAGAGGAAAAAGGGAGAGAGAATGGAGTGGAGGCTAGGGTTTCACCAAAACTTGACCCCTTTATATAGTGCTCTCTACACCTACCTACCACAACTATTTGTGGACTATTTTACCCTCATATGGCCGGCCCCTAGAGAGGCTTTTGTGGGCTACACCAAGTGTGTTAAAAGCCCATTAATTCAAACCTTTTAATTGCTCTTTCAACTAACCTCAAATTGGACTTTTATTTAACTAATTAAATAAAGACCCAATAGCTCAATTAATTTAAATGAGTTGAACATAATTAATTATTAACTCATTAATAATTAATTTGGGATTAGCATATGCATTAATTTATTTCTATATGATCCTTTTGACTTAATTAATTATAACGGTCCGCAACGCTATACAATTAATTAATCAAACTATCATATTTTCGCAATACGCACTGTTGCGAATAAATAAATAATGCACTGTATGGTTAAAGTCCTAGTTGTGTGACCCTTTGAGGATTTATGCTAAGTTGGACATGGAATTAAATCGTTATTTAATTCCAATAATCATAAGCGGTATCTAGCAACACGTTACGATTCCCAATTCGCATAAATAGTGTACTGCTACAGTATTTAAATCCTGCATAAGAGAATAAATGTATTTCCCTATTTTGATTCTTATGTCACACGATATCATCGTATAATCCAAGATAGGAATGTGTCATTCTTGCAGATTATACGTTTCTTGATCTAGAGATAATTGTATAAAGTTGCATGCAAACAATCTATCTCCATCAAGGGGCCCAAACAGATATCGTCACTCACTAAGTGAATTAATGAGGGACATACGGTTTTCTTGATGATTAGCTTTTCCCCGCACAATTCAAGAGAACATAAATAAAGTCCGTATAGCAGCCCTTATCGGGAATCAGCGGTAGACGATATTTATTGAACCTATCCTCATGTGGAAAAGATAAACATCTCAAACTTAGAACCAAAATCGTAACGAAATAAACAATGACGCATAACACAATCCATATGTTTATTTCGATGGGTCAAGTCCTGTGCTATGTTCCATAACATACACATATGCAATTAAGTTGGTAACTCTTTACCTATGATTTGTAGAACTAAATCATCACTTAACTTGCATACTAATCTTATAAAATAATTAATGTTCCTTGTTAATTATCAAGATTATGGACCGTTTAGATTTATTATTGTCATTCTAAAGAATGATCCACAGAGATCTACAATTCAGATCCTCAACCTGAATAATCTGTCAATAATAAACCTAGGAACAGATGATAATATATCATCCATAACATAAACTAATATTTAAGTCATTAAATTATTGACTTCTAGGACATAACTCCAACAAAAAATTGCTGTTATCAATGAACTATTAGTAATTTTATGTTTTTTTTTTCATGTAATACTTATTTTGTATTGACCGGTTATATTTAAATTTTTAATTATTTTGTGTTCACCTTTTTTTTGTTACCTTTATTTTGCTTATTTTTCCCTAGCCATTTTAACAATCCGTAATAAGTATAACAGTTACTTGCATATATTACATTGGTAATAATCTTACTTATATAGTTGTTTCTCTAATTTTTTGCTAACTACAACGAAAGAAGGTCTTGTTGCTACCACTGTCAATCTTGTTGTTTCAATGACTGGAACTGTTGTTTCTGCTGGAGAAGTGCCAAAAGGTAATTATTCTAAAACTTTCAGTTTTATGTTTTTATGTGTTGTTGCTTTGATGTTATAGTTAATATAGTACGATCAGAAGAATATTAGTAATTGTGTATCAGTTACATTGTATGATTATTATAATTTGATTACCAATAAGAGTTAATTTGTACTTTATGTTGAGTTTATGTGTTTTTTTTACCATTTTTTGTGGAAAAAACATATCTCGCTCATACATTAAAGTTGCATTACAGATTCTATATTTGTTTTGCAGGGCTGCATGATCAACAACCTCATTTTGAAAATGAACCCACTTTTAGTTTAGGTTTAGGATTGTCACAAGAAAATGTAAATACTGATTGTAGTTATTCTAGATCTGAAAATAAAAAAGAAGAAGATGATACATTAAGTGATCGGTTCATTAATATTTATTGTGATCTGTGTGACATAATTTGTGAAAACCCGTAAAATTGAAAATAAGATTTTATTTCGAAATTATAATAATATCCGAACAAATTAAATATTATTAAAAATAAATCTGAATTTCACGAAAGAAGTTATCAAAATTCATGATTTAAATAATTTACAAAATAGAAATGAAATTGTGAAGTTTAACAAATCTTCAAGCAAACAAATAAATTTAATTACCAAGGGTTCAAATATCTATTTCCTAAAATTTCTATAGTTTGAAATTGTGTTAAAATCTGGATTTTACTGATCAATTAGAATAGAATCAGTTCTCCTTTGTTCTGGACCGTTGGATCAAGGATTAAACCCTTGATTTTTCTGAGCCGTCCGATTGACTCGTCTCTCTCTCTATCTCCTCCCTTCTTTCTCTCTCTCTCTTCCGACAGAGTCGAAGCCCCCACCTCTCTTCTTTCCTTTTTCTGCTGCTTCGACGAATCCGCGGCAACCTCTCTCCCTCTCTCTGTCGCCAATGACGGAACCCACCAGACCCCACCTCCTATCTCTTTCCCTCTCTTTCACCTGGCCAACGGAGACGCGACCCCACTTCCCCATCCCTGCTCCATTCCCCTTTCCTCTCTGCAAACACGAGAGGACCCCATCTCCTCTTTTTCCCCTCTCTCTCGCCTTAGGCGATGCAGGCGCGAATTCCGCTCCTCTGTCCCCTCTCCTCTCTCGACTAATCAGCCGGGACCCCTCCTCTCTCCTCATCTTTCTCTCTCTCGCCAATGGCAGCAAGACCCCACTGACACCCTCTCTCTCTCACCCAATCAGCTTGAAACCATCCTGGACCCTCTCTCTCTCTCTCGCCTATTAAGGCATCCGCTTCACTCTCTTGCCTCTCCCAGCCTCTCTATTTCCCTCTTGATGCATACCCCTCTCTCCCACTGCCTCTCCCCCTCACTGCCGTGACTAAACCCTAGGCACCTCTCTCCTCTTACTCACTTTCACTCAAACACTCACTCTTTCTCTCTCTCGTTTCTCTGTGACTGTGCTGATCACCTTTGGCAGCGATGGCTGGCGCTAAGCGACTGGTAGCGGTTTGACGGTGGTGGCCGGCAGTAGCTGAACACCTATTCTCCCTCTCTCCTTTGCTTCACATCTCGGTTTGGTACCATCCTCTCTTTCTCTTTCTCTTCAACTTGTGCTGTGATTGCTTGATGAGGCATGCATAAAAATTTATCTGTTGTGTTGCTTGCTTGCTCTGCCTCTTTGATGAATTGATCTGTCACTTGCTGATTGAATTGATGTGAATGTGTGCATAGTCTCAAATCTGATCTGTGTTACTTGAATGTGTTGAGGCATGCTCTGTATTGAACTGTTGTTTGTCTGTGTGGCTCGATTGAGCCTTACTCGATCTGTGTTGACACTTGTTGTTGGCTCGTGTGAGCTTTGCTTACTCTATGTTAAGCTTTGATCTGTGTTTGTTACATGCCGTTGCGGCTAAATTGAGTTGTGATTGAGATAGTTGAACTGTTCTGTGCTTGAGTTGCTTGTCTGAGGCTTGAAATTGAAATGTTAAGTAGAATATGCCTCTATTTGAGTTATCTGTGTTGTTTGATGCTCTCGGCTTGGTTATCAAGCTGGTACAAGCTTGGTACCAGCCATATGTCTCTCTGTTGGTTTTCTGGTATGCGTTGAAGTGCTGCCAGGGACCTTTCCGTGAGGTTTTCTGTTATCAGGGACCTAGATGTAAATATCTTTGAACTGGATCTGGACCAGTTCGTGAATGAAACTGTTATAAAGGACTAAAGTGTCATTCTAAAGTAAATAAAATATTTCTGTGGACTTATATGTAAATGTGTTGGGATTGCGGGTCGGATCTGACTTTGTTTGGGTCGGATTCCATTTTGGTTGTGGGTTCGGATTTGATCCCCGAAACCCACTCACCCGCTGAACCCGATCCGCTAGGCACCAGGCTGGGCCCCTTATACCCACCTGGGCCGTGGCTAATTCCCTGGCCTGTCGGCCTTTGCTTCTGGGCCTTGCATTTTCGCTGGGTCGTGTGTATTTCTGAGGCCTGCTGCCTTATTTGTTTCTGGGCCGAAAAATATTAAGTTAGAAATTGAATTTCTGGACTTTAATTGTTGGACTGGGCCAGGTCCATAAATAATTTCAGGATTAACATTTATATATAAGTAAATGGATTAATACGGTTAACTTAAAAATGGGACTAATTATAAATTAAGTGATATCTAAATTAATCGGACTAATACATAAACTTAAAGATGGGAGAGGATTACCATCAGTATAGTCTTACGAATGCGTATGATCCCAAACACATTAAAACACCAACACGTTAAAATAACAAACTTATTATTTATATTATCATTATGATAAACTATTTAAGAATTATATTAACTTTAGTTAAGAATAACTTTGTTCACTTACCACTATATTTCCAACCTAATATTAATTATAATCACACTTGAAATTACGTTAGTAAAATGATAAAAGTATTAATCCACTTTTATTCACTAAACTTTATTTAAATATGATGAGTTAGTAAAATAATTTAATACTTGAGCAAAACACTATTAAAAATATTACCAAACTAAAATACTTAATGTAATTATTACACCACTTAAACGCGTAGAATGGACTGTAGGAACTCGTCTAAAAACGACTTCCTTCACACACTGTTTTAAAGGAAATTCTGTCAAAATTTTATAAAATACTTTTCTAACTAAAATAATATATTTTAAAACAGAATCCCTTCTCTAAAATCCTAAGTCCAACTCTTCTCAAATCAGAACCAAGTTCCTTTGCAAATGTCTAGGATTTAAGTTTGGTTTTGCACTTAGTAACCAGAATGGGATAGATCGTTAGAGTAGATTTTAACGTGTGAGTTTCGTTCGTCAGGTGCACCGCAAGACTTCTCTGGACCGGTGGACGACTTCTATCCCGAGCACGAGATTACAGGAGCTGGTCAGGACTTCACCAACCTTCCAGTAGAGTAGTTACTTCTGCACCCGACTTTCCAGGTGTGTGGAAACTTTAGATTCTCTTTAAACTTTAGTTTAAGAATTAGATCTTTAATTTATGTGTGCATAGCATGGAAGTAACATTAAGTAGACAGTTAAGAGCATTCTAGTAATCAAAAGATTAGTGGCATTTATAGGATAAGCATATATATTAATAAGGTGATTAATCAACTCAAAAGTGCTCTTAATCAACACTTGCATCTGGTATGGATCAGGATAGTGAGACCGAGTGAGATAAGGGCGTTTTGCACGCGATTTCCATTATCGGGAGATTGCACCTCAGCCATTGCCGGTGGTCTCCTTATGATAGCGATCTCGAGCAATGCGTTTCTGATGATCACTCTGCAGACCGACTTTTAGGCGGTTCTGCGGTCACTTAGTAGTTATTTATTATTGTTAGGATTTGTACGTATTCCCACTTGTCTCGATCGGATTCTTTGGGGTTGCTCGCCAGTATTAGACTTCCTCTCGATCTCCCTTTTCAGGAGCACGGTACCGCGACTTTCTGCCTACACCTCGATGGGGGTGCAGGGTTGGAGATGGCCTTCGGGGCTCATCGAGACTTCCAGTAGGACTTTGGTTGATCTAGGCAGAACCCATGACTTTATGGTTTATATGTGAGATGTGATTCTGGATTATGTTACACTGATATTTGACTGCTGAGTGAGGGTGCTTGATTCTCGTATTATTATTATAATAAAGAGCTTTGTATACTAATATCCGTTTCTCCAGAAACTTTTATATTTCTTTTGGCATGACATGTTTGGTATAGTATCATGATTACACTTAAATTACTCTTAGTCTTTGCATTATAGAATTTTTTTAAAAGTGTTTAAGTATGGTTTAGTTCTAACTTTAGTTTAACCAGAATCTTTGGTTACTCTGTTATTGCACTGAGTATTCGCGTACTCAGCCCACATGTTATTTGTGGAGCAGGTTCAGGTTTGCTAGACTTAGTAGAGGAGCAATTGAAGATCAAGCCGAGCTCCGAAAATGGTCGTTACGGGGTTTCACCCCGGTAACATGTGTAGATCTCGTCGCGAGATTTGCGGATTGTGCTCGATCGCCCCAAACGGACCTTCCTATCAAAAGTTAAGCCTGTTTAAAGTTTTAATGTTCAAAATTTTTAAAAAAATTTATATTTTAATTATTTCCATATTATATATTTTTTATTATATATGGCTAACATAAAATAAAAAAAGAGAAGAGACTACAATTCAAAAGATAAGTTTGTAAAATTAAATAGTAAAAATACAGGGTCGTCGGCGAATAATTATTCAAACAAAATGATATTATACACATGTTAAAAAAAAATATGTGCAATTAAATGCATATAAAATATGTGTGATATATTTGTTATATCTATTTAATACATCTTTAATTGGAAATAAAATTTTGAGAATTTTGTAAATATGAAACATGCAGGGACCTTGATGCAAAATATTATTTTTAATAAGTTAAATGTTGCGGGTTGAATGAAAAATATGAAAAACTAATAACACGTTTATAAAACGCGCTCGAAGGCTCCGAACGCGTTTTATAAACGGGTACGAAGGTCTGACCTGCCTTTTGAGGCGTAACTGAAGCTCTCTCCTCTTACCCGTTTATAAAACGCGTTCGAAGCCTTCAAGCGCGTTTTATAAACGCGTAGGAAGGAGAGAGACAGTACGCTTTTATAAAACGCGTTCGAACTTTCTTCTTATTAAAAAAAATAATAATAATTCTTTCTATTAAAATTTTTTGCGTCTGAATTTCTATATAAAATAATTTCGGCACCATAGCAAAACTCTATGCCTCCGTTTAGATGCGTTGAGAAGAAGTAGGAAGAAGGAAGAAGGAAAGAAAAAAAAATCATAAACAATCCAAACTCTTCACAAAGTTACACACTTCCCAATACTTCTTCCCACTTCTTCCCTTCTTCCCTTCTTCCCACACCTATCCAAACGGAGCCTATATATATATATATATATATATATATATAGAGTTTAGATACGGTGAGTCGCGACTCACGGACCCTCCGGTGAGTCGCGACCAATACTCCTAGATCTAGATCAAAATGACCGATCCAAACCGTCCAATATGATCTCCCTATTGAAATCTCCATGTAGACCAAATTTTTCATTTTTTCGAAATTTTGAAGTATTTTTTTGAAATTTAGAAAATCGTTAATCTAATTGGTTCTGAACCATTCAAAAACATCAGATTTTAAAAATCCGAAAAAAATACTTAAAATTTTCGAAAAAATAAAAAAATTTGGTTTGCACGGAGATTTCAATAGGGAGATCATATTGGATGGTTTGGATCGGTCATTTTGATCTAGATCTAGGAGTATTGGTCGCGACTCACCGGAGGGTCCGTGAGTCGCGACTCACCGTAGCTAAACTATATATATATATATTCTTTTCCATCAATCAACTATATTAATATTTATTTAAAATTAGTTAAAATAATATATTATTTTTCATCTCATATCTTTATTATAAATGCGTTCAAAACAAATATATATATTCTTTTTCATCAATCAAATATATTAATATTTATTATAAATTTTAATTGAAAAATCGCTAAAAAGCAAAAAATGCTAGTATCGGTTTTTTCAAAAACCAATATTGTGGTACTAGTTTAAAAATTTGGATTATTCATAGAATATTTACGAAATTCATAAATATTCTAATATTATTTTTAATTTTTTCGGTAACTAATCCCTCCTATGGACCTAAACTTGGAACTTTTTAGGCCCAATCCAGTTTTATGATATTACAGGACCCTCTTTCGGGTGATAATTAATTTATCTAAGCCTCGCATCACATTGCAATTTTCAATCGGGCTTCTGACATTTGGATCGAGTTACTTAATCACGCACTAATGTTTTTATAGTTAAATTAATAAACTTACTGCTGTTTCCAATTAAAAGACAATTTAGTTTTCTATTTTTTCCAGTCCAATTTACTTTTCTTTGATCTCTGTTCTAACTTCTAACAACGGATGAAGTATTAAAAACTATCTAAATGTCCAAACAAAAAAAAAATCTCTGATAAAACAAGAATTGTATGAGAGCATGAAATTTTGAGAATTTTTTTTTTGAGAATTTTGACAAAAAGCTCTTCACGATAACAGGAGCATGAGAGCCAATGACAATTTTGAGAATTGTAGAGTTACGTTGGGATTTGTTTTTAAAATAAAAAGATCCTTTTCAGATTTATTGTATTCAAGTTCTGAGTAGCAATCACATCAAAACCAGGGTTTTAAACAGTTTTTTGTGAGAAATGCTACTGTTCTATATATAGGACGGATGGGTCCGTCCAATATGATCGTTTTCATATTTTTAAATTTCAAATGACCGATCCAAACTGTTCAATATGTTCTCCATATTGAAAACTTACAAGAAACCAATTTTTACATTTTTTCGAATCTTTTTACTATTTTTTTGGGTATTTTTGAAAATTCATGATATAAACAATCGTCCAATGACAATGGTTTTCTAAAATACCAAAAAAAAATAATAATAAAAAATTAAAAAAATGTAAAAATTGATTTCTTATAAGTTTTCAATATGGAGAACATATTGAACGGTTCGGGTCGGTTATTTGAAATTTAAAAACGTGAAAACGGTCGTATTGGACGAAATTCATCCGTCCAATATGCATTTCTCATTTTTTGTTCGTCAAAAAACAACTACTTTCATATTATCAATGGAAGGTCCCAAAAAAAAAAAATGTAAAAACACTAGAGGCATTCAGGGGTGGACACACTAGCGAAACAATTTTAGTTTTACATTACGCCTCTCACGATTCTAAATGGATCGATCTGAAATGTCGGTCTTGATACCATCTAAATTCTAAACCATATATCCATCCCTCAGAATGTAACTCAGTTCATACAACTTAATGTAAACAGTCATGGAAGTATGAAACAATTAAAAAGATACAATTTACGAGGCGAAACAACACACGACGCAAGACATAACCGAAAAAAAAAAGAATTATTCAAATATTCATTTGTAAGAAATATAAACAAGAAGACAAAATAAAGATGAAATTAAAATCGGCCGACAGATGAAATAGCTGGTTAATTTTGAAAGAATCAATTATGGAAACGGAAAAAATGTCATGTCGAGTAAATAAGATGGCAAGGACAATAGGACATCCAGTTTTTTTTTTTTAGGGAGGGGTGTTGAAATCTTTAAATGTACTATAAGATTAATTTATTAAATTTCTTTAAAAAAAGGTATTGCATTCAACAAATTCTCTAGTTATAATTAAACCAGTCCGAAATTAAAATTCTTTAGTAATAAATTAAAATAAAATAATTAACAACAGAAGAATAAAATAACTCCTACATATTTGAAAAATTTAAGAAATTACAAGTTACAACTCATCTACCCTTTAAATTGTCAAATTCAGCTATTTCCTCTCCCTCGACACTATTATCATGGAACAAACCCTCAATGCTCTCTTTATCATTAGTATCGTTTATAAGCCCACTCGTCAGAAACATAAAATTCTCTTCAATCCATAAGCACATCTACTGTTGTATTCAATTGGATCACAATTGGATGGTAGAAAAAACTTAATATATTCTGATGCATAGAGAGGAGAGTCGTCGCCTTCGACCATGGTCGATACTTTTGTTATAGCAAATACTTCAAATTCCAGATTGTGATTAAGAATAAAATCAAATAAATCAATATTCTATAAATCAGAATAATAAATAAAAGTAAAATAGATTGAAACAAGTTTACCCGGGCGAGTGAACTCTGTCCTAAGGTGTATTCCCCTCACGTACGAGGTTTTCGGAATCACCCCAAGATACCACGGGTTATTCTTCTTTTTAGGGCTACGTCCATGAGAGAAGTGATGGATCACTCCTTCAATATCCAGCGATAATTCAATGGAAAAATAGTATTGTAGAAGAATGGATTTGATGGAGTAAATTATCTCATCATCTAATCGGCAGAATCAACAGGAGATAAATCGGATACACCATAAAATAATTAGCACAGTATTATTTATAGAAAAGGGATCAGTAATTGGCGCCTCTTTAGATTATAGCGCCTCTTCAGGAACTTGAATGGAAATTAATCATCTCCAGATTAACCGAAAAGGTGCAAAGAGGTGCTGCTAATAGAAAGGTGCAAAAGTCACCGACTCATTTATTTACAAATTCGGTTTAAGTATTATTAAAGTAACGAATCAAGTCATATAATAATTTGGTTAATCAAATTGACTAATCAGTGGGGAAATAAACGGAAAAAGATAATAATTATATTATCAAAAGGATAATGATAAAATGAATTTTGAGTTTTCTATAAATGTTCCAACAATCCCCACAAAACTCAAAATTTATGAATATCAAATATTGCCTTTTATCAAAGCAAATTATGAATTTATATAATTTAATAATCAATCGAAATATATTATGGAGGATATTTTATAGGCAAATGGTGAATAACAAATTGCTGGATATTTATATCACGCATCAATGAAGTAGTTTACAAACCTTGAACTTCACCTAGTGTCGATGTATCAAATTTGGAGGAGACAGAGTGAACTAAGTCTTGAACTCGTTCCTTTGACCCAAATTTTATCATCACACACGCAATATGGAGATTACCAACACGGGTTGCACATTAATGGCCATGTGCAATGTATCTTGAATTTTTCATGAGAGTCTTACGGGCTTACCCATGCCCAGCACTGCGGCCATATACAGACACTCTCATATAGGTGAGTTCCTACCAGGGATGTGTGTAGAGTCACATCTCGCGACAGTTATCGCCTCGGTACTCATTAAGAGCTAAAATGCTCAACCTGACCTCTACAATGATCACACTCACCATAGGGATGGGTTTAGAGTCGAGCTCTATAAATTGTGTGATCTCATTGCCAACTTATTAGCTTGTTATTACCCATTGAACCTTTGTCAAGGAACTCCTATCAAAGGTTGGGTTACCACTACAAGCAAGCATATTTTGGGCGTTATCCCATCCCCCTCGATGAATTTATATGAGCACTTAAAAGTCGAGAAGAGATTTCTTCATGTCAAGTAGTTGCTTCAATGCTTGAGCTCAAGTAGTTTCTTTTACCTGTCAAAGAAACTTGCAAAAACAAATTCTCCAAATTTTGATTAGTAATAGTCCTCAACATATAAATATTAATGAAATAATTGACCATAACATTATGTCATAAATGCATGTTTGAATACACATTATTTAATTTCATGTCATACATGATATGAAGTTAGTATTCTTTCAATGAACTATGAACCCCACAAAATATGTTGTATATAAATTGATTATTTTCCTCATGCATGAATATGCATTTATATGAGTTATATCATGAGTAACTCAATAAATAAAATTGGTCAAAAACTAACAGTCTTTTAAGCACTGTGAAAATCAATACTTATCATATTCAATTAATTGCGCTGAAACGAATCAATAAAATTGATTATGACTATCTGAATTTTTCCTTTTTAATTTTAATTTATATTGTCTCATTTGAGTTCTCATGTCGAATTGATAATCACTTATATCAAAAAGGATATCGGGATTTTATTCTCCTCAATATTGTTTTACATGAATTCATTTTTCTTTCAAGGTAATAAGTAATTCTTACTTATAGTTTATATCATTAGCCAACAGAAATGTTGAGTATAATATGTTTATTCTTTTTATAATTCTTCTTTAAATAAATATGTGGGCCCCCACAATTCTTAAGTATTTTATTATCAGTGAAGCATTAGTATTATGCATTTTAATGCATCCGAATTTACTTATTAGGATCAGCTAATTAACTGAAATTCAATCAATAAAATTGATCACAAATATTTTCAGTAATATATGTATATAAATTTTTTAATTTACACCCCCAAAATTTCTTACACCAAAACTGAGATTATAAAAGATATCTCAGAGTCAATTGGAGGGAACTAATAAATATTGCTTCTCATATTTTTAGTAATCACCTAAAGACAAATAGGTATGATAAGTAATGACAACTCATTAATACCAAACTCTCCGGTATATATATATATATATATTTTTTTTTCTCAGAGACGGGTGAATAATGACAAGTATGTTACATAAGAAATATGTAAGTACGGGTGAATAATGACAAGTATGTTACATAAGAAATATGTAAGTATACATTCCATTAGATTAACACAGATATTATTCCATTTATTACTTTCTTTATTGGATGCCAAACAAGGATTAATCTTGTGTACAATTTACTAAGACTTAATCCTAGGAAATGGAAATACTAAAAAGCTCATTAAAATGAAATATTATGTTTGATGTCTGGTCTATAGTTAAGATGTGAAGATAAATTTCCAAAAAGAAATTATATCTCGTACTTGCATGTCAATGGTATGAATTCTTAAATTTTATCAGACTCAAAATTTATCGATATAATAAAGTTAATTAACAGGTTCTAATATAATAATTATTAAAATTTGTTGTTGGCACTATATACAAATTTTAATTCTCAAATTCCAAGATCACTAATTATATACTCAATCAAAAGACATGCGCCTATATTGACAAAGCTTTAATTTGTTCTTGACATTAATTAATTCTTGATCCATTAAAAGTTTCATATTTTTTTTTTCAATAATTAATGGATATTATCAATTCTGATCCCATTTAGATAATAAAAATTAATTTAGAAAATCTAATTCAATTAACTTACTCAACTATTAGAGTTATGTAGAACAATTACGAAATCAGATTATTTCAGTCAATTACTAGAATTTAAATTTTCCACAATTAATATTGTGAAATAAATCATAGATCTGATAAAAACATTAAATTTAAAATTACAAAGTTTCTATTGATATGGAATGCCACAGAAGTGCTTTATTCCAAATTACATTTGAATATTATGTCATCCTTTTTATTTATTTTAACTGTTCAAAAGTTTACAAAACTAGTACGAACAAAAGTCAAAGATAGAGTTTATATTAGATGCAACAAAAACTCTATTTACCGATTTGGAATTCTATCTGTTTTATTTTACTGATCTACTTTCGGAAATTTCAGATCTGTACTAATCAATTTCATTTTACCAACGAAATATTAGTAGAAGAGAATATCATTAATAATTATTTTAAATCTCAATCGAATTGTTACAGTAAATCGAATATGATTTGTTTTCTACTAATATTTTGGAAGTTTATTCCAAAATTAGAAATTTAGGAAGTTTAATCGAATTTGATTCTCAAATTTATTTTGGAAGTTTATTCCGAAATTAGATATTTATCAAATTTCGAATCAACTTATGTATCTCTACTAATCCAATTCATTAAACACATTTGTTTTCATTAAATTTCGTAATTGTACTAATTGTTGAATTGTTACGATCTGATTAATAATATTTACGAAGATCTTAATCACAACTGGAGGGGTTTACACCTTAGATTGTTAGAGCAAATGCTTCAAATTCCAGATTGTGATTAAGAATAAAATCAAATAAATCAATATTCTATAAATCAGAATAATAAATAAAAGTAAAATAGATTGAAACAAGTTTACCCGGGCGAGTGAACTCTGTCCTAAGGTGTATTCCCCTCACGTACGAGGTTTTCGGAATCACCCCAAGATACCACGGGTTATTCTTCTCTTTAGGGCTACGTCCATGAGAGAAGTGATGGATCACTCCTTCAATATCCAGCGATAATTCAATGGAAAAATAGTATTGTAGAAGAATGGATTTGATGGAGTAAATTATCTCATCATCTAATCGGCAGAATCAACAGGAGATAAATCGGATACACCATAAAATAATTAGCACAGTATTATTTATAGAAAAGGGATCAGTAATTGGCGCCTCTTTAGATTATAGCGCCTCTTCAGGAACTTGAATGGAAATTAATCATCTCCAGATTAACCGAAAAGGTGCAAAGAGGTGCTGCTAATAGAAAGGTGCAAAAGTCACCGACTCATTTATTTACAAATTCGGTTTAAGTATTATTAAAGTAACGAATCAAGTCATATAATAATTTGGTTAATCAAATTGACTAATCAGTGGGGAAATAAACGGAAAAAGATAATAATTATATTATCAAAAGGATAATGATAAAATGAATTTTGAGTTTTCTATAAATGTTCCAACAACTTTATCCGGTGCATAATTTCTTGCATTGTCTTCCTCGATATCTTCTGATGTATCGCAAGAAAAGTAATCTGTTTCGTCACTAGCACTACTGCATGAACTTAGTTCATAATTGCACTTGAGGAGATATGGCGGGATGTAGTCATCGTCGTGTTCAACGTATTGGCGTAAGACGTCTTCCTCGCATTTGGCTGCCATAAGCAATGCATCTAATGAGGCGCTCATATTTGCTCTCTTTTGCACAACACTTTTCTTGCTCTTCGTAATTTCCTCTTGATGCATGGGAATCTAATTGGTGCGTGCATTATATATATGCTTTGTATTTCCCAGTTGATTGATGTTAAAATGAGCAGTTCTTCTATTAGGTCCAACTGAGTTCCTATAATAACATATTTAATTGGGGTTCAACTAAATTAAGAGCATCTTCCATTAAGGAGTTAACATAATTAAGTATTTTTTGCGCTATATATTCCAGTTCCAGGAATATAAAGAGATATGTCATTGTAAAAAAAAAAAATCGAATTAGCATAAAGCATATTAAACTTATAACTTTCTTCTTATAAAATTTCATATGCACGAGATATAAGTATTACATTACATATAAATGAAACTCTAAAAAATAATGAAAGCAAATACTGTACATACTGTGAATTTGGCTTATCTATATTATGGAAAAGTCTCAAAATTTCAAACTAAGCTTTTCAGTTGGTTAAAAAAATAACATTAGCTTTTTGGAAAGACCCTTCTGGAAGCAGAAATATTCTGCGACAATGTGACAAATATGATTACACTGCGTATTGTCGTAATTATTCTGGGGTCTCTATAGTTGGAATTAATTTTGCATTGAGAAAGCATATGCTCTTTTTTTTCTTTTTTAATTTTTCAAAGATCCTTATGGAAGCAGATATCTTGGTTATATATAGTATCAATCGAAAATGTTCACGAATTTAGAAGGGTTCTGAAAATGAATATGAAACTTCCTAAGAGATCCAAAGACAAATATTTAAGGACTGTACGTAAATTGTAATCTGCGATCTGCAGCCCGTTAGCCCGTTAGCGAGGCATACACTTACACTTACAGGCCCAAGTTATCGCATGTTTCTTTCTTGAAGGCGATGTTATATTTAGAAGAAATTTTTTTTAATTGGTAGAAGAATAAATTATATCAGGAAAGTCAAAGAAAAGAAACATGTTTGCTCTTTGACGGACGGCTCTCCAGTACCACTTAAGCCAAAGGGAAAATCGTGTTCAAAAATATAAAATAAATAAAATAGAAAGGAGTGTTAAAAGCAAATCCTCTCCATTTTTGTCGCAAATGGAGTCCAAACCATTTTTTTGTTCACAGATGCGAAACATAGCCAAGTGTTTCTTTCGCAGACACAAACTTGACAGTATACAATACACGTTTGAGTTGCTCGGCCAAAGTTTGCCCTCTTATGCAAGAAAAAATAAAATAAAAAATGAACTAGTTGAAAATGGACTTCGCATCCTGTCTTTAAATTATTTGCATTCGATGCATCAACTATTGATGTAGTCGTGCAATTCAAATCGGTCGGTTTACGTGAAAAATTGTCTGAAATATTTAGATATAATTTAATTAGATCGCTTAGTTTTCATCAAATAACTCTTTTTCATAGCGCAGGCGAGATGAGGAAAGATATCGAGCTTGAGCATTTGCTGTTTTCGACGTAATAAGTAGTATATAAGATTTCTATCATTTGTCGAGTTTACTCCAAATATAGGAATAATTTATTTCTTAATTCAAATTGAAAATCCTATTGTTCTTTTAGAAAGCTAAAATGAAATCGTGTTGTCAATGTGTACAATTAAGTTAGATGAAGCAGGTAGAGAGTTGCAATATTTGAAAATTTAAATCATCATTTTATGGGATATTATATTAGGTTAGAACATCTTCATTTCCAAATTTATATAATATGATTTTTTTGGTGCACGAGTATCAGCACCGTGTTTTTTGGAGCCGTTTGGATCGCTTAGGAATAAAAGGAATAGTCTCTTCCTAGACGAAAATTTATTCCTAACCATCCAAATTCTTCACAAACTTACACATTTCCCAATATTTTCTGCCTAGGAATAAGTTATTCCTCTTATTCCTAAGCGATCAAAACAGCACCTTTAGCAATTAGCCAATTAGTGTTATAATAATTTCATATTATATTCTCCTCTAGGTAGCCGCTAGCATATCAAAAAAAAAAAAAACCAATAATAAAAATAATTTCATATTATATCCATTCGTGCAATTAGTTCCATTTCAAATATGAATTAGTGCTTTTGTAATTTGAAATTTTGATTCGAACAATTAAAAAAATAATAATAATAAATGTCAAAGCCATTTATTTTTTAAAATTGTACTCATACGCAGATTTGATTCCTTGATCTCTTGAAAATTAGCCTAATTCTCCTATTAGTAGGCCACAAAGTATTCACTATAATTGCTAATTAAAATTGCAAGCTAATATGATATTTCAGATCGATAATGTATAGCCCTCTATTCTCCATCAAAAGTTATCCTCCATCTTCCTTCTTTCTTATACCCTATTCTTGTTTATCCTTCTTTCTTATATGCGTGCATGCAAGTTAGACGATAGAGATATTGTAAAATCAGTCCAACAATCTTAACCTTTTTATTTTTTTGAAATAAAGTGTCAATAATCTTTTGTCTGAGTTATATAACTCATTCACACTACAGATATATATCATCTTTTAAAATTAATGGTTCATATTGATATAAAAAGAGTTTGATACAACCGATCTGAAATTATTTACACACATCCATCCTTAAATTGATATTTTATACAAAAAGTAGGATAATCATGAATAAACACAAGGTATATGTTTTTTTTTTTCGCCAACAGACAACTGTTGGAGATAAATTATAATTTTAAAATTCATTCAATATATATATATATATATAATTTGATTTAATTGATTTTCACATGGGATTTCATTTGGTTTCTCAGAATTTCGTTGGATCTATTAATATAAAAATTATGGTCAAATGATGTAAAAATTTATTTAAAAAAAATTCTAATGAAATGAATGAAATTCCTTGTAAAAAAATGATTATAGTCAAAATATATTTTAATGCCTGGAAAATGATTTACGAAGAAAAGAGTTGCTCTCTCTTTGAAGTTCATATGGTCACTGTGTTGGCCCACCTTCAGTCATTAGATAAAAAAAAATCAAGCTCTGACGCGACCACTTTGCCATTTTGTTGGATTTTACTCTCCGTTTCCAATGAGACTGGAAATACAAACTTCCTTATGACCCTGAAGTCAGAAATCATTGAATTGCTGAATAAAAGGCACCTTTTTTATAATTATTGAAAAAAATCAGCAAATAAGCAACACCCAGGAGTGAGTCCTTAAAATTTACAAATTAACTTATGAGCGCTCGCCAAGTACTATAATAAAGAAACTATTTGTTTGAATTTAGTATTGCACCTACATATATATTAGTTATAAATAATTGAGGGAATTAATGTGGAAGGAAGGACTATAGGGCCCGTTTGGATGTTGTAGGAATTTGAGAAATTTACAATTCCTTGACATAAATTTATTAGAAAGTAGACCTGGGCAACGTATTAAACGGAAACGGAATGAGGCATTCCGTATTCCGTTCCGTTTCAACAAACGGTATGTACCGGCTGATTCATATTCATATATATCCATGTAGCGGAACGGTATAATTTACACTGTATTTCACATAAACGAATCACGAATTGCATTCCGTTTTCCGTTCCATTTGCGAAACGGAATGAAATTTTGTTCCATTATACGTTTCACATGGACGGAACGGAACGGTTTCGTATATTTGCGGTATACCGCGCCCACCCCTATTGGAAAATGTGTAACTTTGTGAAGATTTTGGATTGTTTATAATAAATTTTGGAAAATGTGTAACTTTGCAATTCCGGCCCCATCCAAACAGGGCCATAACGCTTATTTAATACAATGGAGATCTCCATTTTGCGGAAATGGAGAGAGGATGGTACAATGCAGTCGCAATCTGTGCGAGAGCGAAAAGAATTGCGAGGAGGCAAGCACACCAGTTCGAGGGTCGAGCTCTTAAAACAGAAACCCTAGAAACCACCAAGTGTGCTCAACTAAACTAGGAAAAACGATCGAATCGAGAAATATTACCTACACCTAGATGGTGCTACGCTTTCATCGTCTCGGGCTTGGGCTTTGATCACAAGCATGGCGCTTGGCAAACTCGCGCTCGCAGTAAGCGCAGGTACTTCGGTCGTGAAATTTCCGCTCGATTTTTAGATGATTTTTTGTTGTTTTTCGTTTGTTTTCCTTGTAATTAGCGAAATATGGGCGTGGTTGTGCAAAGGCTGGGGTTTGTTGGCTGTAATCGATCGCATTTCTGTGACTTGGGGAACGGGAAATAGATGATAAGTTTGAATTAGCGTTCTACTTGGTTATTTTGACGAGTTATTGAAGATTATGATGCCTGATATGATGAAAGTCCAATTATTTTTCTTTTTGGTTTTAGTTTTGGGTTTACTCTTTTTTTTTTTTTCCCCCGTTGAAAAGCATATAGTACATGAAAAGATACTTGTAATTTTGTTCTTATATTGCTAATCAGGTTACTAGTAACTAGGTAGTATAATTATTAATCAGTGTGTTGGTTAGATTTGATCAGAGATAAATAACACTACTCTGTTCTGTTTTTAATCAGGTGATTATTAAATGGTTTAATTGTTTGGTACATGTACAAATTTATTTTAATTTATTTTTTTTGTCTTTTCAGCTATCATTGGATCCACCATTGCTAATGAAGGGGGTGTGCCTGGAATAAAAGACCTTTTCTCTGGTGCTTTTAAGGTAATTTGTTAATAAATTAAATTTTAGCACCACAACCTTAATTTTGAAATGGTGATGATTTTTAAGAAAGTTCCCCAAATAGTTCCCTGGATATGTTTTGAAGTTATGCATTGAAGATGGTTTATTTCATACTAAAGGGGCCCCTTGGCTATATCATTAGATGTTAACTGGAACTGTTGATTAATATGTTATGTACAAAATTGTTGAGGGAGGTTTGTTTCATTCTGCATTATTGCAAAAGGTAGTAACGTATAATTTTAAAATGCTATGATATTTCTTTTTCTTGGTAGATTTTGAAGTACGTTCAACATGACAAAGAGAGCCCGAAATCATCTACTAGTAAACCCAGAACCGATTCACTATTAGACCAGGTAATTGATTTTGCACTTCCATTTGACTTTTTATGGTTCTGCATGTTTAATTTTGGACAGTTTGATTTCCCTATGATGCTTATAACTGCTATTTTGCATTGTATATTTCAACACCTTTAGGTAAATAACTTGAGACAGGAGTTACAACAGTTGGCCTCATCTCGATCTGTCACAATTGTGACCACCAGTTCAGGTACATTATATTTATTCAATCATCTTTAGGCATGATATGAATGCTCAAAACAGACCTATAAAAACTATTTACTGCTGTTGCTTTGCGTTGCACAATTCTCATTTGATTTTCTGATTCAGGGGGAGGTGTTACTTTTAATCGCGTTAAAGCAATTGTTGTGGTCGGTGCAGTTGGTTATTTGTACATTCGTTGGAAGGTAGTTTTTGACTCATTTTCCTCTGCTGTGTGGATGGTGTTTTTCTATTTTGTTATATTTGGAACCTCATCTACAGTACATTTGCATCTGAAGGTTGTTTTTATTCCTATATCTGTGGGTACTGACTTGTAGAGGCCAAGTTCGCCTGTAAGGTATTTCAAATTTATATCATAGAACATTTGTACTTATTTGTATATAATTTTTAATGTGGCAGGGGTGGAAGATTACAGATATGATGTTTGTCACAAGGCGTGGCTTGGCTGATGCTAGTGCAGCAGTAGGAAAACAGCTTGAGCAAGTTCAATCTTCCATTGCTGTATGTTTTTTTTTTCCAGCCCAATTTTTCCTACCTCTTTTGTTTTACATCCATTTTAATATTACTCTTTAACCCATGTTTTGCCTTGATCCTTCTAACGTCTTTTCCTTTTGACTCATTTGGTTATTTTTTCTACTTATTTTTTTATTATTATATTCTCTTTTAAAAGGAGGAAACCTAAAATGCAAGTACATCTTATTTAAGGTTGCCAACATTGAGAATGGTATGCAAAATGGTCATCCAAATTTTTCAGACCTCCTTTAATCTGTATTAGCACCCCTTAAGGTCTACTCTGTTGGTTGGTTGGTTGGTTGGGCGATCATGTGTCTGTGGGACGTTGTGGGTGTTGGAGAGGTGCAGAGGTTGATTTCTTGTTTATGGGTCAAAATGGTACAGTTTGGTTTGGTTAACTATGACTTTTCTGGAGTTGTTTGGTTTCTTGGAGGAAAATTCTAAATTCTTGTAACCTTTTGGTTTCAGGCTGCAAAGAAATTTCTTGCGACAAGGATTGACCGTGTAGACTGCCGTCTGGATGAGTGCAAGGAAATAACTGAGTCCACCCGGGATGAGGTGCGTTCTGGTTCTCTATTAAAGGATTAATTGTGTTGATTTGAGTAGAGAGACTGGCTAAATAACAGAACTTTGGTTTGGTGTATTTTTTTTTTAGCATTTTTAGTGAACGACCTATAAGAAAAAGGCTTACATGCCTTCAATCTCAAAAGTGTCTTTTGAATCCCTGCAAATTGAGAAAACCTTATTGTGCTAAGAGCATGACAAATGTCATTATAACACCACTAACCTGCACTAAAAGCATCTTTCTATTCGAATTTGAAATTGCTCTCCTTTCGCTCTTTATTATGTTGTTGATAGTAAAACGAGAGTTTGTATGCTTTAAGTTTGCAAGGTGTTTAGAGATCTTTAAATTTGGAAGCAAGGGGTTTAGATAATTGGTTATCAATTCTACATGCCATTTATCGGTGTCTGTATGTTTATGATATGGTTCCTTTAGTGATGTACTTAACATTACATTTCATCTGGTACATCTGCATTGTCTTCTATTTTAGTGGTTAGTTCGTTGTGTTGTAGGTTTGCCTAATTTGTTTTTTTGCGATAGTCCAGCCTTGTACTAATTGATGACTGAGTTTCACTGTTATTCTTTGAAGTGGGATTCAATTGTCCTGGATTGATCATTCGTCCTTTTATTCCCCTGTCGACAATTAGTGCTCATCACCTGGGTACACCTGTTTGCATCATAAAGCCAACAGAAATAATTGTAAATGTGATAAACCCTTTACCTTTACGGAGGTATGTGGACAGTAGTAATGACTCTGCCCCTCCTTCAAAGGTATATGAACCTCTAATTCTGTAATCTAAACATGACCAAGTGAGAATAAGGGGCAATAATAGATCCAAAATTTCTTGTTAAAGAATGTTTATCATTTTTATCCCTAATATAGGTGAAAGTATTAAATGGAGATATAACTGCTTTTCAAGAGGAAATGCAATCTGTCCATCGTGTCGTCCAAACTCTTGTAAGTTAGCCTTTTTCTAGTATTTATATTGACCTTGTGAGGTTGGGAATTTTGAATTACTTCATGAAGTTATAACATGTTGTCAAAATCTTTTTCAATAAGGCACGCATATGAACAGCCATTCTGGGATAAAATTAATATATTTTGGTGTTAATTTATTACTTCTTTATTTATATGTCAGGAAACAAAGCTCGGTCGACTAGAGAATAGTCAGGTAAATGTTGTTTTAAGTTTCAATATCTTGTTAAATTTGATGCATTATTGGAAAAATAGAAGAGATTGTACTGGAAATCTATCTTAAAATGTTGGCCATTGTTGTTTCTATTTGCCTAAACCTCCCTTTTGTTTGCTTTTGTTTTTTTATGGTTCTCATTTATTTGCAATTAGGATATGACAACAAGAGGAATTTCTGAGTTGTGCAAATTTGCGAGTAGACTCGAGCAGGATCGTAATTCTGAGATGCTATTGGTAAGTCGCCTATCTTTTTGTATTTTATGCAACTAACATCACCCTTCAAGAATGACACTGTCACTTATTAGATCCAGAATATTGCACATGCTTTTACCTTCTGTGCATCCTATTTCTTGAAGTGGATAGATACCCATATATACTGCATGGATTGAACGAGTAATGAGGAAAAGCAATGCAGTCATGTTTGTTACTACTTACTAGCTCCATTTGTACGTTACTGGCACCTTTTGTGGAGGCCATGCATATATTTCGTTCTTCAGTGGCATTCATGAGTATAAATGGCATTTGGTGGTAATGCAATGCAGTCATAAGCATCATTTTCTATAAAGAAAAAGGAGCAAATTACATTTTTACAGAATAATCTCCGAGGAGCACAAATTTTATTTTGAGAAATTGATTAATTTCAATCTGCTCTTGTTTAATTTTTATTTATTTTGTGCTCTTTGAACAGGGAGGATCGGCCAGTTCATCCCGTGCAGCTCTTGAATCCTCAAAGAGTTTGCCAGTCAATAGGGTAAAATTTTTTCCTAAATTTGCAAAATTTACCTTATAGACTGCATTGTTAAATTTTGAAGGTCAATTTTAAGTCTTAATTATGCAGTTTACGTTCTCAGAATGCTAAGGGAAATAATAAATTGACTTGCAGTTCAATTTACAGCATATATATTCTTATAGATTTACATGGACATACACTCGCATACATGTAGAAGTGAAATATAGGTGCTTATCTGTATATTGAGGCACTAAAAGTCATCAAGCCTTTTATTTTCTGACCTTATCTTATTGTATCACAATTAACTTCCAGGCTGGATCTCTGCCACCTATAGCAATAGAACCACCTTCACCAACTACTTCTGCATCAGGAGAGACATCTACACCCATACCTACCCCTAAGGTTTGATCTTTTAGTATATTTCTGTGTCTTTTCTTTTTCAAATTGCACACTTGATTTTGTAATTTCTGTCTGCGACATACTTCATTTATTCTCTAACATTGTAGAATTTACATGTTTTTAGGTTCATCGCTCAACTACTGTTTCAGAGACATTCCTTAAGGTTTGCTCAGCTTACACTTTCTTACCTGCTAATATTTTGAATTTGCTCCCAACATTTTCCAATATTTGTTCATCGTGACACCATATTTAAATATTTACAATTTTTTATCAAACTATCGGGCTCGATGATATTTTGTTGAGCAAAAAACTGAATGTAACATCATAAGTTGAAACCCAACATGTAAGTTTGCAGTAGTAAAATTGGGTCTTTGATGGGATACTTGCCTACACTATCCACTATGACCTAGTGGTTGTGTGCTAGTGCAGAATGTTGAATGTTATTGACAAGTAAAACTATAAAAGGAATGGTGATTGTTTGCCTGCATGTGTTTTACGATATAGTGATCTTGCAATATTTTGAAAACTGTTGATGGTGTATTCTTATGTAGGAACTTAAAGGGGTGTCAAACCCTGTCGGTCCGGCTTTCTCTAGATCAAACTCAGTGAAACCAGGCCTGATTGATATATCAAATGGGTCAAGTGGACCATCTCAGTCAAACGGGTCATCTCAGTCAGCTGAGATGAGTAGTGGCAATTCATCTGGCTCCGGCCGCTTTGGAATTAGGCTGCCCGGTATCAGTGTCTTCAGTAGAAACCGAAGTCCGGCAAATTAAAAATAATTTCATAATGGCCCTGTGATTTTTGTTTGCTCTTATTACCAAATTGAGAAGAATTAGGGCTTCTTAGTAAGAAATTATGGTGCTTTTGTGCTAGAAAGTATAAATAAGCACCAATTTTTTTGTAGAAATAGAGATTCTTTTTTTCCCCCCCTTATCGGGCAGTTGGTTAGTCAAAATTCATTTCTTTTGCTTTATGAGAAATATTCTACTGGAATTGACAGTAGAGTTTAAGGAACTATTGTGTATATATATTTTGGTCTCTGTTACAGTTATAAGAACATGTTACACTGTTAAGTGATATTAGATCAATCATGGAGCATAGGCATTTTGATCCTTTATACTATTTAAGTGTTGCATTACTATCATGGAGCAAAATGATAAGTGCATCAGCACTATAAATAAGACCCTAGAGCTGCAATTAAGAGGGAAAAAGACGGGGAACTCTAGTTGGATATAACCCATTTCTTCATGGTGAAAGGGTGGATAATTTTGAAAAGGGAATATACCATAACTAGCATGTTGACATTTGTTTAGGCGGAAACCAAATGGATTTCATATATTTGCAAGAAACAAAGAAATGGTGATACATAGTTTCATCACGCTGACAAAAAATAACTTTGTTTGACCAGGCCATCCCCTCTTAGTAAGACCATCTTTAGTAGAAGTTTCTGTTTTTGTAACAGAAATTTGTGTCGTATTTTGAATTTGAATGGCACGACATGCTCATTTTTAAATCCTTAGGAAGTTCAAGCCTTCAAGGTGGAAGCTGGAAGGCACTGAAGTTTGCCACTATAAATGATCTTTATCAGCAGGTTTGAACAAAGCCAAACCTTTTTAATCACGTGCTTTGTAGTATTCCAGGCTGTGAAGAGTCGTTTTGTGAACTCTTGAACAACAAATTCTCAGAAAAAAGGAATTTGATATTTTGAAAGTCAAATGACAATCGCGCTAATTATTTCGGCTCCATTTAATTAGTGACTTGCCACCTACGTTGTTATAAAAGAGAACCATTGAAAATTGGAAGCCAATGAACATAACAACAGGAGTGTGTTTACCCCACAATCCCACATTCACCCATGATAGTATTAATCATAAATATAATTAAACTCTTCTAGTACGACACTCTCAGTATGTCTACGGTATAGCCTAATTTTCCAAGTTAATACAACACATTATTTTTTAAATTTATTGTACAAGTTTATGCTTAATCATGTGCATTTTTTTTCAACATTTAAAACATTTTACAAGGATTTCTGAACTAAACATAAATGCAATTCCTTCGGGAAAATGCTGAGAAACATCTAATTTAAATTAAATTAAATCTAATGCTAAATTAAAAATTGATGGTTTAGATATAAATCTACTCATTTTAGATTGTATGGATGAAGTGAAGATTAGAAATTAACGTCATCTTACTCCAAATATAGAGGAAAACATCAAAGATAACTATACGAAAGGAGATTATAGGCGCAGTGCACACTGACTTCTCTCTAATACTACAGAAGAGAACTCAGAAGACATCAGCAATCAGCATATATAAAGCACGTTTTAATTTTGAGATTTAGCTCTCTCAGCAAACTTATAATAAAATCTAAAATGTACTGATCCCGCATAAGCAACAAAACCAAAACAAGAGAAACATAAATTAAACATCATATATCGAAATGGAGCACTTTCAGAAACATGATTCAAAATTCTAACTTAAAAAGAAGGCACACTCAACGGTTGGCCTTGGCAACACGCTCAATCTCGTCCTTCTTCTTGATTGCATAACTGTCAGTATATAATTAAGTATTCATAAGCTATCAGAAAAGTGGTATTGTTTTTGCTTAAATAAAATTCATCCGCTCAATGTTCTTCACGAGAATACAAAAGGTAATTTTGGCGAATTAAATCAAAACAAAACAACAATTCAACAAAAGGTGTGTCAATTCTATTAAGGACATTGAAACATTAAAAAACAATAATCTCAACAAAGCAATCACTAGATACAAAGACATGACAACGTGTTCTGGTAATTTGTTTCAGGTCATTTGAAATAGTAAAAGTTTGATGTCATATTGTCATGCATAACACATGTATGATTAACTTTAACCAGGTTCAACAAAAACAATAAATCTTACCTATTGGAAGAACCTTTGGCTGCATTGATGAGCTCATCCGCAAGGCACTCGGCAATGGTCTTTATATTTCTGAAGGCACTTTCTCTGGCACCAGTAGTAAGAAGGTAAATAGCCTGATTTACACGTCTTAATGGTGAAATATCAACAGCCTGCCTCCTAACCACACCAGCTGAGCCAATCCTAGTAGCATCCTCACGGGGCCCACTATAAATAGGATTAACAAGATTGTGTTAGAATCCCATCCTCGTGAAAATGCAAAGTTAGTGATCCTGGGTTGGTCATCTGTGGACAATTCATTCCAGTTTTGTAGATACAACCTCAAACATTACTGTATTTACAAGAAGTTTTAAACTATAGCATACCCAACAAGTGTTTCATGCCAATTGTATACCTGACAGATCTAGTAAGAATCAACAGGTCAAAAACAAAGAATGATGAAGGAACAAAGGATGCACTGCATGACAACACGCTACGAGTAGAAACTAGAACCTCAGAAAAATGGAATCGAACTTAAAACTCAACAAGACATCTATTTTAAAGGGGGGGTTTCAATATTCAAAAGTTCAGATCTTTCATAGCAGAAGTGACAAGGTTATGTGTTTAGGGAAACATTGTAATCTCCATCAGAGCATAACAACACAAACCCTTTTTTCTTCAAAACCAGAGAGCTTTACCAATTAGGTTTACCTGGATTCCAGAAATAATCCTTTTATCTACCATTATAATAGATAGAATAACTCTATCATGGGAGGGTAGTCAACAAACTTTCAAATTCTGCATAAATAAGAAGATGTATATACCTGTTGATGATGGCATCAACTATGACTTGAATTGGGTTCTGATCAGTCAAAAGGTGGATGATCTCCATGGTATGCTTCACAATTCTGACTGCCATGAGCTTCTTTCCATTGTTACGGCCGTGCATCATAAGGCAATTGGTTAGCCTTTCAACAATGGGGCACTGTGCCTTGCGAAAGCGCTTCACGGAGTACCTCCCAGCCGTGTGTGGGAGATACGTGGCGTGCTTTGTTGCCGTCACTGCTATGTAATCGCTCAACGACATATCAGTCACCTGATAACAATGAAGTAATATGACATTTTGTTAAAAATCAAATTGCAATTATGATCAAAGGATAGTACTATTACTAAGCTTTTCACAAAATTTTATTAAAAAATTACATCAGCAATATTGAGTGACGCTAGCAATACCTCCGCCTAATCCCTCATACATCAATCAACATTGGGATAATTAAAGAACTACAATATAAGAGATAGAATCTAGAATCTAGCACTAGCAAAAAAAAAGATAAAATTTGAAGAAGAAAACAACGAAGACATTGAAATAGCATATCGTTAATGGAGGCGAAAGAGAGAAATAGAGACCTGAACATCGTCGAAGGACCATCTGTTGAAGAGCTTGACCTCTTGCTCAGCCACAGCCGCCGCCATTGTTGTACGAGAGAGAGAGAGAGAGAGAGAGAGAGAGAGAGAAAGGTATAAGAAAAGGGAAGTAGGAAGAAATAAAAATGGAGGCGTAGGTACAGCAGCTTAAAACCCTAGTTTATACAGTCGGATCTTGGATCGGATCATTTTATATCGTTAATGTGAGAATTTCTGTTTGGCGAAAACTGAAAAGCCTTGTTTATATTGGGCTCATGGGCCGCCTTGAGTGGTCCTCAGACCCATAACCAATAACCCAGTTACCCAGAACCCATTGTTTACTTTCTAGTCTGTGTTTCTCTAAAATAAGTTATAATACTTGTTCAAATGTTTGTAAGCTCATGAGTCATGACACCGAAATAAATAACATCACAAAATAATGGATACTGAGCTTGTGTTTTAAGTTTTATATTTATGAAACTACTTTTCACTGTGTAATAAACTTTACCAACATTATGATTTCCTCTAATTTCTCAAGTTAATACATTAGCTGGTTTTTCGTTAATCAGATAACCGTTCAAACTTATGCTAATTTTCTTTCTCGTGTAACCACTTAAGTTTAAGAAAACACTAATTAAGTAATTCAATTTTTTTTTGTCTGTAGCATCTTTGAGAACGTATAGCCAACACCCAACAGATATCAGTTATAGTTCCCAATTCCCATTATGCCCAACTTCTTCCTCAAGTACAAAAAAAAATATATATATCAAAGACTTAACTTTCAAATATTGCCAAAACTGAATAAGTGACGAGTATAATATATAGAACCAAGATCAATTAAACAAAAACATGGAAAACATTTTGATCACAAGAGACCAAATTATAAGTTAATTAGTATAACACAGCAGTTGAGCAGAAACGTAACTACCTAGTAATACCACCAAGTACCAACACTACCAAACTTTTTCCTGGAAAAGAACTACCAATCTTCCAAACATTAATGCAACTCGAAATAATTTTTAAGAGCCCTTAATCTGACAACATTTGAGAAAGAAAAATCAGTGAGAACTGAGAACACCTTGTGACTATAAACACAACATCTTGCTGTCCACGACCAGTTCTCCCTACATAAATTCATTACAAATAATAGGGCATGTAAACCCAAATGCAGCCAGGTGATGTATGAGATAGCGCTGCTCCATGTGGTAAGATGCAAAGCTCTTCTTCTTTTCCAGTGTTTAAATCAACTGAAGTGAGCCTGTTATGTTGTGAAGCAACAAATAGTATATTATTCCCTGGATGCATCACTAAATTTTTGACGGAATTCATTCTGCTTAGTTGATGCTTCAACACCCATTCTTGGCTGTCAAAACTTTTAAGAGTCCAAATTGACAATTTAAGGTTGTTGTCAAATGTTAAAAAATTCAATAACCCTTTAGACTGCCCAATATACACGTGACTACTTGGATGGGAATGAAGTGTCTGGGTCTTTTGATAAGAACATCTATTAGGATCAATACTCAAAATTTCCTTTCTTGTTGTTAAGCGATGCACCCTGCCTTCGACAAAAGTGCCCTGAACGTAAGTGATGATTCTCACACCATGACCCAACTTTTTTGTCGACTTCCATTTCCCTGTCTTAAATGAGAAGGTTTGAAAATAGTTATATTCCACTCCCTCTTTGCACCAGCCCGTGAAGCAAACAACATGAATCTGGGACTGGACACAAGGATCAAAAGCCAAAGAAAAAGCTTCATAAAACCGTGATAGATGCTTCAGTGGAGGTATGTGCCACACAGCAAGTATGTTCTGAATTGCTGGGTTGTAGACATACAAATCACTGTCATGTCCTGATCCTAAATCCCATCCTTTAACAAGAAGAAGACCATTGCAACAATCTACCACCTTTAAATTATCGCTATCAAGAGAGATGTTGAATGTGTTGTCAACCTCACTAGCCTCAGCGGAAAAGTTGACAAAACCAACAGAAGATGCGTTGGTTGAAAAGTAGTCAACCTCGCCAGCCTCCATAGGAAGGGTGTTGTAGAAAAGACCATGTGCAGTTGGTTGAAAATGCTTGTTAAGGTCATACGCAACTGAGGAAAGAGCACACCAGGATTTGGAGACACATTTGAAGCGAAAGAAGGGCTTTGGTGGCAGCCAGGAAAGGATTTCTATTACTACATCATCAGGAAAAGTCACATCAGATTGAGCTATTATTCTTGCCATCTTGTTCTTTCGCTGAGTAGTGCAATGAGTTGAGGCGCAAGTAGCCGATCCTTGAAAACCATGAGGAGAAAAAATCAGAATTGCATATAAAACAAAGGTTTGTTCATTTATTCATGTATCTATTTGTTTGCCCTCTTTGCGGTCATACTACCACAAAAAAATAAAAATAATAAAAATATATAAATATAAATAAATAATGTTGTTGCCATTAGTGTGCACTTCAGAAATCTCAAGGACTTTATCAATAATCCTTTCCCTCCTGACATTGTTAACACTGACAAATTTGTTTCACTAAAACAAAGATTCAAACCATCAAATTAACTATCCTGAAAGCGCACCCAAAATTTATAACACTTATTTATCTGTTGTAAAACCATGCCACCAAAGTATAAGATATGTACAAAACAGTTACAGTACTAAAAGCAAATCTACTATGAAAC
This sequence comes from Rhynchospora pubera, assembly GCA_028095005.1. NCBI lineage: Eukaryota > Viridiplantae > Streptophyta > Magnoliopsida > Poales > Cyperaceae > Rhynchospora > Rhynchospora pubera. Next base: position 285,552,922 of record CM051460.1, read on the forward strand.
AATAATCTTGGAATAGAGCCCTCTGTACAACATCAGCCATCAATATGCTCAAACCCCACAAGAGCTGCCCATTTCCAGAAATTTTGCTTATAAATAACCTGAATTTAGTAAGAAGATTAAGTTTTGAGGAATGCTAACCATCAGGTTTTGTCTGTAAAAGCTCATGATCGGATGCCATTTTGCTCTTGAGCCGTTTTGATCTTCGGGGTTCTGATCTTCGGGCAGAGATAGGAGCCATGTCACCTTGAAATAACAAGAGACAAATAACCCAAATTAGAGTCTAGAAATTAGAACTAATGATCAATTCAGAAATCAAAAGAAAAAAGAATGACTAACACAAAATATCAATTAATCTGAATTTAATAGCATAATAATAAGGTTCCTGTTCAGAAATCAATAACTCAAATCTTCCCATGTCAGACAATGTGTTAGTTCCACTTTGAAATAATTAATTAATAAAACCAAGAAACAGAAACTGTAACCATCCAATTTAATTATTAATTAAAAAAGAGATCCTGAAAAGTAAGTATTTGTTTGACAAGAACAAACAAGGTGGCGACTAAGAGGCAGATATTTCTGGAAAATAAACTAATCAAAAACGATCCTTGTTACCTCTAAGGGTTGGGGTTGATGCGTGTGCTTTGGCACTGATCGACGCCAAAAAGCGAAGGGACGAAGCAGAAAAACTAGCGTTTTTTTTTTATTTTTTATGAATGAGAAACTAGGTTTGATGAAAGAGAAAGAGAGAATGTCAGCGAGTTAGTGCACTTAATTTGGGAAGAGAGAGTTTTTGTTTATTTTAAGAAGTTTCTATTTTTATTTTATTTATTTATTTATTTATTTGTAAATTAAAAGCTGTTGTAAGGTGAAGCAATGGAAAGTAAATGCCCGTCGAAACTTTCTAATTTCAATGATGTATTTTTATGTAGTCATTTCCCTGATTTATTGAGATATATTATTATCAAATATATGAGTTTGTATTAATTATCACTTAGAGATAAATTATAAAAAATACATTGTTTTTACTTACAAGTCAAAGTTAGTCAGCTTTTAAAAATGATATACTATGCTCGTTATGATTGTTGCAGAACCTATAAAAAATCATGGCAGAATAAATAATGAAGGTTCTTTCAGTTTTGGTATTATGTGACTTGAAATTCCGGCTTAAATTGATGGAAAAAATTGAATAAACAAAGGCATAAATATTAATGCACCTCTTTTTATGATATTTAATCAATGCATCATTTGGATGCGTTGAGAAAAAAGAAAAAGAGAAGAAATAAATTATAAACAATCCAAACTCTTCACAAAGTTAAACACTTTTTAATACTTCTTCTCACTTTTTCCCTTCTTTCCTTCTTCCCACACCTATCCAAACGGAGCCTAAAAGAAATAGAGAGTGTTTATTATTTTGGTAATTATATGAACTGATATACGGCCTTAATTAGTTTATTCAAAATGTGAATATATGTTCGCAAAATGCATTAAAAGATTTCCAACAAACAGAGATACCTTGTAGCGATCCAGATATCATGTAATGTGATACATTAACCAGACAAAATATATATTGGACTTCCTGTTGCATCTCAGTTTGAGGTACTACAAGGAAGGGAGAAACAAAAAAGAAAAAAAAAAAAAAAAGTAAGATGACTTATTCTCGAATACTAAACGACGGTGCAGTTACAGATATTTAGAGATAATTAATCCTCGCATGCCTCGTACGAAGAAGATATTCAATCGCTTTAAAACTTATTATTGAATGATTGCATATAGAAGAACACCAGAAACATGTATGATAAAAATTATAATTTTATATCCAGTGTATTAGAACAATGAACATACATAGGTAACGTAGCTGTTTCATCTGAGAATTTCTACAGGTGTGATATACAGAATCCAACGAAAAAACATTCAAGCATTCAACAGGGAATTAGAAATGGTTCTGGCTTACATCAGCAAAATTTTTTTGATCAATTTCTGAAAATATTTTGGTGCTGACGCCATCAAATATACTAATTTAAGGGTTAAGTTAAATATTTTAAGGGATGAATTAAAGTGTGTGAGTGTTCAGTTAGATGCACCAATAATTTGGATTTTTACTTTTTGGGTTCAGTTAAACACTTTAGGGGATTATTTAAAAGTTTGTATATGTTTAGTTAGATGCATCAATAATTTGAAATTTTAGTTTTTTTTGTGTTCTGTTAAATACGTTAAGGGATAAAGTTAAAGTATCTATGTGTTCAGTTATTTACAATAAAAATTTGATTTCGTAATTTTTTGTGCTCAATTTAACACGTTAGGGGATGAGTTAAATTGAGTTATGGCTTCAATTAGATGCATCAGTAATATGACAGTTTAGTTCTTATATGACATAAATATAAATATTTAAAACAACAAAACGAAAAGACTCAAATATTAATTTAATAAAGAGACAACATAAACAAATTGAATTAACAAACCAAACATTTACAACAACAAAGCGAACATTTACAACAATAAACCGAACACATATATAATTTTCATAAGTACGAAAACGAGATCTTGGCTCGGCACATTCGACAAGCCGGTTGAAGCAGTCTTAGCGTATGACCGTGCCGTGAGAGCTTTGAGACGTAACTAAATACTGCAACAAGAGCAGTCCTGAACTAAATCCTGCATCATGAGTACCGCAACAATTTAAATAGTCTCTGCTTTACAAATTGTTTCTTAAAATTCTATCATTGCTTTGATTAGAACGTAACTCAAGAAATAAGAAGTGTTGTTTAACTTGTAATAATTGATCCAGGTCGAGGAGATAGAAACCAGATATTAGTCTCAAAATACTAAAATTATTCCTCTGAAAAAATTGACGCTTCTCAATTTAGCCACTATAGTGACTAATTGCTGAGACAAGAACAAAAATAAGAGAAGCAACTTCATCCAATGCAATTAAAAAAAAATTAAAATTGAAGAATCGGGAATGGTAGACAGATAGAAAGCACAAAAAAGAATTCTGAAATTAAGCAAACTGATTGAATTAAGTGAAAAATTATCAAAATAGCACAAACTTGAACCCTAGGCGAGAGAGGAAACAGAGCGAAAACACAAAAGAAATTCTAAAATTAAGAAACAATAAGTACCCCAATCCCAGATAGCAATGGCGTTCCACTTATTGATCTCGAATCACTTGGCTTTCTTGGAAGAAGACGACGCTCCAGACGACGAGCTATTTCCGACAGGGACCATGTTCACGTCCGTATCTTTTAGAAATATGTCCTAGAAACCAATCAGTTGGTGGCTATTATATTAGTTTATGTTATTGATGATACTTGATCATTTGTTCCTAGAGATTATTATTGGCAGATCATTCAGGTTGAGGATCTGAATTGTAGATCTCTGTAAATCATTCGTTAGAATGACAATAATATCTCTAAAGAGTCCATAATCTTGATAATTAACAAGGAACATTAATTATCATATAAGATTAGTATGCAAGTTAAGTGATGATTAAGTTCTACAAATCATGGATAATGAGTTACCAACTTAATTGCATTTGTGTATGTTACTGGAACATAGCACATAACATGACCCAATGAAATAAATATATAGATTGTGTTATGTGTCATTATCAAGCTTTTAAAATGCGTTTTTTTTTTCGGTATGACGGTTTGGAGTTGATTTAACGGTGCGTCGTTTTTTCGGTGAAAAAACGACGACCTTTGTTTGATGGGTTTTCTCCTCCCATCTGTAAAGTTGTACAATAGGAGAAATGTTTTGTATATTTTTTGTGGATCATATACCAGACTTGTTACAGTTGCAGCCTTTGTTTTTAGTTTTTACTAGTTGCGAATTAACACTGTAGTAAAATATGATTATATGATGTATTATGCTTACATAATCCTAATTATTTATAATATAATATAATATAAAATTATATTGTACAAAAATTCTCTTTTGTTTTCATTTTTTCTCTGCAAAAAAAAAAAATTTCGGCGAAATAACGGTGTTATTTCGAAAATGACATGTTACACATTTTTCTAGTTTGAAACTGTAATGTTAATACGTTTTTGTCCGGAAAACCTAAATTTCAAAAATAACATTGTTATTTCGGCAAAATTTAAAAGCTTGGTCATTATTTATTTCATACGTATTTGATTTCGAGTTTGAGATGGTTTTTCCACATGAGGATAGGTTCTATAAATATCGTCTAACGTTGATTCCTAATAAGAGCTGCTATACGTATTTAATTTATGTTCTCTTGAATTGTGCGGAGAAAAACTGTTCATCAAGACAACCGTATGTCCCTTATCAGTTGACCTAGATCGTATGCGCGCAACTCTAGATCAAGAAATGTATAATCTACAAGAATGACACATTCCTATCTTGGATTATACAATGATATCATGTGACATAGGAATCAAAACAATAAGATACTTTTTCTAATGCAGGATTGAAATACTGTATTGGTATAGTATTTATTTATGTTAATTGGGAATCATAACGTATTGCTAGATATCACTTATGATTATTAAAAATAAATAACGATTTAATTTCCATGGCCAACATGACATAAATCCTCGAGGGTCACACAAATAAATTTTTAACCAACAATGCATTATTTTTAGTTTATTTGCATTGGAGAATGCAATATATGATCAGTTGATTAATTAATTATATACCGTTGTGAACCGTTATGATTAATAACTCAAAGTGATCATATGAAATTAAATTAATGCATATGCTAATCCAATAATAATTATCAATAAGTTAATAATTAAATTTGTTCAACTCAATTAATACAATTGTGTAAATTATATAAATTAGGAAATTGATTACTGCCATCCCTATTTCTACCATCGCTACCATCGCTCCCTCTAGCAAAATGCTCTCCTCTCCTCATCCAGCGAAATGCTCACCTCGCTTCATCTAGGGAAGCACTCCCCTCTCCTCACCCAGCGTGGATACGCTCCCTCTCCCTTATACGCACCCTTCTGTCTCTCTTCCTTCCCTCTCTGTGTCTCTCTCCCTTCCTTCTGTGCTTCAGATTTTGTTCATTTTGTTTATTGCATCTGTTCAATTTATTCTTTTAAGTGTTCATTTTGTTTTGCTGTACATTAAAATTCTGTGTTTATTTTATGTCTCACTTTGTTGGTGTATATGTTCACTTTGTTCATTCATATGTTCAATTTGTTACTTCTATGTGTTCAATTTGTTTTGCTGTGCGTCAGAGTTCTGTGTTTATTTTATGTCTCACTTTGTTGGTGTATATGTTCACTTTGTTCATTCATATGTTCAATTTGTTACTTCTATGTGTTCAATTTGTTTTGCTGTACGTCAGAGTTCTGTGTTTATTTTATGTCTCACTTTGTTGGTGTATATGTTCACTTTGTTCATTCATATGTTCAATTTGTTATTCTATATGTTCAATTTGTTTTCTTGCTTGTCAGATTTATGTGTATATGTTCACTTTGTTCATTCATATGTTCAATTTGTTATTCTAGTTCAATTTGTTATTCTATATGTTCAATTTGTTACTTCTATGTGTTCAATTTGTTTTGCTGTGCGTCAGAGTTCTGTGTTTATTTTATGTCTCACTTTGTTGGTGTATATGTTCACTTTGTTCATTCATATGTTCAATTTGTTATTCTATATGTTCAATTTGTTTTCTTGCTTGTCAGAGGAAAGACAGAGAAGAGAAAAAAAGGCACGGGGGTAGAAGGAGAGTGAAGAGGGACGGAGGGGAGTGTGGCAGAGAAGGGAAGAGAGGAGGTGGAGAAGATGAACGCGCTAGGGAAGGAGAGCGCGCGTGAGAGGAGAGAGCGGAAGGAGAGCGCGCGTGAGAGGAGAGGGAGCGGAAATTCTATTTTTGGTTAGCGATGGTACAAAACGCGATGGTGGTTATAATTCCTGTATAAATTAAATCGAAATATTTCAATATATCAAAATGGGCCGAATTACAAATGCAATTAAAATGAAATTAGAGATGAATTTAAATACCAAGCATTATGGGCTTGGAAGCCCATAACGTGGCCGGCATGGAGATGGGAATGATCCTCAAAATGGAATTAAATTAAGTAGTATATATAAAACATATATTGGAAAGTATTGGGTGTTAGAGATATGTCCTAGAAGCCAATTCATTAGGCTACTTCTATAGTTTATGTTATTGGTGATTTCAGATCATTTGTTCTTTGATTTAATCGTTGACAGTTCATTCAGGTTGAGGATCTGAATTATAGATCACTGTTATTCATTTAGTAGTAAATGACAACGATAAATCTAAAAGTCCATAATCTTGACAATTAACAAAGAACATTAATTATCAATAAGATTAGTATGCAAGTTAAGTGATGATTAAGTTCTATAAATCATAGGTTAAGAGTAACCAGCTTAATTGCATATGTATATGTTATAGAACATAGTACAGGACTGGACCCCACGAAATAAATATATGGATTGTGTTACGTGTCATTATTTATTTCGTTATGATTTTGGTTCTAAGTTTGAGATGATTATCTTTTCCACATGAAGATAGATACTATAAATCATGTCTACCGCTGATTCCTGATAAAGGCTGCTATACGGACTTGATTTAAGTATTCTTGAATTGTGCGGGGAAAAGCTAATTATCAAGAAAACCGTATGTCCCTCATTAATTCACTTAGTGAGTGACGATATCTGTTTGGGCCCCTTGATGGAGATAGATTGTTTGCTAGCAACTGATACAATTATCTCTAGATCAAGAAACGTATAATCTGCAAGAATGACACGTTCCTATCTTGGATTATACGATGATATCGTGTGACATAAGAATCAAAATAGAGAAACATAATTGTTCTCTTATGCAGGATTGAAATTTTGTAGCTGTACACTATTTATGCGAATTGGGAATCATAACGTGTTGCTAGATACCGCTTATGATTATTGGAATTAAATAGCGATTTAATTCCATGTCCAACATAGCATAAATCCTCAAAGGGTCACACATAATAAGGTGTTTAACCACATGTGCATTAATTGTTTATTTGCAACAATTGGTTTTGCAAAATATGATAAGTTGATTAATTAATCGTATACCGTTATGGACCGTTATGATTAATTAAGTCAAATAGATCGTATCGAAATAATTAAATGCATTGACTAATTCCATATTAATTATTAAATAGTTAATAATTAATAATAATCAACACATTAAATAAAATGAGCACATTGGGCCTTAAATTAATTAGTTAATTTAATGCCAAATGGAAGGTGTAATAAAATGGAAGACTATTGGGCTCAACTTGACTTGAGGCCCAACCCACAAAGGGAGGTAGGTAGGTGCGGCTAGGGAAGGGTATTTTGGTCCACCAAAATTTGGATGAGAGCTAGGGTATGAGGTCTATATAAAGGGGTGTTCTTTGGGAGCAAACCCTAGCCTCCACACACCTCTCTCTCTCCTTCTCTCTTTGGCCGCACCTCACAAGAGGAAAAAGAAAATTTCAGAATTTTCTATTCCTCTTTCTCTCTTCCACACACCACCTAGCTCATGTGTTGAGCAAGCTTTTCCACTAAATTAATTGGAGAATTAAACTTGAAGAGGAAAAGCTTTGGAATTAGACACACTTCTCTCAATTACTAGCATAATTGATTGGAGAAGGTGGTTAATTCCTTAGTGGACTCGAGGCGCACGGCGTGGAGGTTCTTGGAGAGCATGCCACCGACACCAATCCGTTGGAACGAGCCTCTTGGTTGCGATACCAAGAGAGGTATACTTCCAACCCTTTTTCTCGTGTGTTTGAATAGCTTGTGTACTAGATCTTTTGTGTGTGATGTTCTTGGCTTAATTAACTTGTAATTAGCAAAATAAATGAAAATTACACATTTACTAACATTGGGTGACCTAATAATTTCTCTCCTTGATTCTTCTAGCCGCCACCTCTCTGATGAGGGAGCAAAATTATTTTGCTGTCATTTGAATTGTTAAATTGCATTTTGTTAGGTGCTTATGAGTTGAGTAATAGTATCTTAGATTAAATAATGATTTAATTGAAGAAAGAAAATAATTGGATTAGCTAATTTCTCACGCTTTGCTAGCACAAGGTCTTGAAAAGTTGGTTAATGCTTTTGGTGGACCTAAGATGAAGGAGATGAAGAGGAGAGCACGCCATCGATGTGTGTTTGGTAGGGGTTGAATAAGCCTTATTCCGAATAAGGTTTATCCGGGATGAAACCAAACACGTTTTGAATAAGTCTTATTCCGAGCCCTTAATCTAACACCACCATTGTGTTGGAACAAAAGTGAATAAAAGTGAGGAGAGAGAAACCATATTCTTATTTCAACCTCTTATTCAATTTGCATCCAAACACACCCGAGAAAGGACTTGAGCCTTCCAAATACGATTTTGAAAGAGGTAACCATCTCCTACACGTTTCTCTTTTATGTGTTAAACGCTTGAATAACTAGATCCGTTTTGCAATAGTTAATTAACTTGTTAAATGTAACAAAAAAATTAAAATTGTACATGGACTTGAGTTCCTAACAGTATTCATAGCTACCATTACTCTTCGTCGATTTGAGAAACCCTAACCCTAGATTGCACGAGGAGGAGGTGCGATGAGAAGAGAATTGAGAGAGAGAGACTCATCGAGAGGTGAGGAGGCAGATGTGGCTAGGGTTTGGAGAGTATGTTTAAATAGGTTTGGGCCAGTCGCTGGTCTATAAAAGTCTGTGTTGGAATCTGTGGATGGTTGGATACTAATAGTTTGGATGATACATAATAATTCTCATCATTTTCTCAGTTTCTAGTCTATTCTTTTGATATTATTTTTTCTTGGATAGGACTATCGTTTTTGTGCTTTCCTGATATATTTTAAAGTCCCGCTTAGATAGATTAATTTCGCGTTATGTACAATTCCCAGTTGTTATCCAACAAACATTATTAGAGCATAAACTAGATAATGGGACAATTTCTTTCCAAACATTATTACGTGACAACCTAAGAGCCTAAGAGGTCAAGCCACAGTGTATCTTCTACAGTTCAATATGTTTGTAAGCTCATGACGCCTAAATAAATAATATCACATAAACGCCATAGTGCCTGTTTTTCAAATAAATTAATAAATAACATCACATAATAATGGATACTAAGCTTGTGTTTAAGTTTTATTACGGGCTAACTTTTTCACAGTATAAACAACATGATTTCCTCCAATTTCTCAAGTTAATACGTTACCTGGTTATTTCATTTATTTATCAGAGGAAGCATAAAATTGTCAAAGTTTTAACTTTTAATTATTACTCAAGACAAATAACTGATGAGTATAATTTACCCTCACCAAGATCAATTCTGCACAATTTGGATAAATACTTTGATCACAAGAGACCAAGCTGTCAGCATAACACAGTGGAACGCAACCAAGTAGTAACACTCCCAACCATTCTCCTGGCCAAGAAATACCAATATTCTAAAATATTAATGTTAACTTCAAATTTTAGGACTCGTAATCTGAACAACATCAGAAAGAGAAAGGTAATTGACAATAGCTGGTGAGTTGTGACTACCAAAAAACTTCTTGCTGTTCACTACAAGTTCTCCCTATCTAAATCCATATCCGTTACAACATTCAGGACAACACCTTTACTCTTAGCACAAGTTCTAATGTCTAAACAACAGTAGTCCAACAAGTAAAAATAGTAACAATAAGAACATATACATCATAGAAAGTCACATAGAAAATGCATCCTCTTACCACACACTATCTAGATCCAATCATTTGTAATAGGGCATGTAAACCCAAATATAATCAGACATATCTGCTGTAGGAGATAAGAGACAAAGCTTCTCTTCTTTTCCAGTGTTTAAATCAACTGAAATGAGCCTGTTATGGTCTGTAGCAACTGGAGCAACAAATAGTATATTCTTCCATGGATGCATTACAAAGTTATGGTCAAAAATCTTTCCGCTCAAACGATGCTTCAACACCCATTCTTGGCTGTCAATACTTTCAAGAACCCAAATTGACAGTTCAAAGTTGTTGTCCAATGTTAAAAAGTTCAATAACCCTTGACACTGTTCAATATTCAAGCGGCTAGCTGGGTGGGAATGTGGTGGCTGGATCCTTTGATAAGAACCTCTAGTTGGATCAATACTCAGAATTTCTTTTCTGGTTGTTAAGCGATGTACCATGCCATTGACAAAAATGCCCTTAGCAGACTTAATTATTCGCACACCATGACCCAACTTTTTTGCCGATTTCCATTTGCCCGTCTTAAATGAGAAGATACTAAAAGAGTTATATTCCACTTCCTGTTTGCACCAGCCCATGAAGCAAACAACATGAATCTGGGACTGGACGCAGGGATCAAATTCGAATGCTAGAGAAAAAACTTCATAAAACCGTGGCAGGCGCTTTGGAGGTAAACTCCACACAGTAAGTATGTTTTGAATTGCTGGGTTATAAACATACATTTCAGTGGCATGTGGCGAATCAAAATCCCGTCCTTCAACAAGGAGAAGACCATTACAACAATCTACTACCCTTAATTTGAAGTTATCAAGAGAGACTCTGAATGTGTTGCTAACCTTATCAGCCTCAGCTGGAAAGTTAACAAAACTAATATGAATTGCATAGTAATAAAAGTTGTTAACCTCACGACGCTCATTGGTATGGTAGAAAAGGCCATGTGCAGTTGGTTGAAAGTGCTTGTTGTGATAATACGCAACTGAGGAGAGAGCACACCAGGATTTGGAGACACATTTGAAGCGAAAGAAGGGCTTCGGTGGCAGCCAAGAAAGGATCTCTATTACTACATCATCAGGAAGAGTTACAGCAGATTGCGCCTTGCCCTTGAGCCGTTCTGATCTTCTGACAGAGACAGGAGCCATGTCACCTTGAAATAGCACATTGATCAGAATTAAAACTAATGATCAATTCAGAAATCAGCAGTATAATAACTTAAAAGATTCTCATGCCAGACAATGTGCTAGTTTCTCTTTGAACAATTAATTAATTAATAAAACAAAGATATAGAAACTGTAATTATCAAATCTAGCCATTAATAAAAAAAAAAACAAATCCATTAAGTAAGTATCAGTTTGATTAGAACAAACAAGGTGGCGATCAAGAGGCAGATATTGCTGGAGAATAGATTAATCAGATTATCAGAACCGATCCATGGGCGTTGTTCAGTACCTTTTAAGGGTTTGGGGTTGATGCTTGTGCGATGGCACTGAATTACACCAAAAAGCGAAGCGATGGAGAAGAGAAACTAGGTTTTTTTTTTTTTTTTTTTTTTTTTTTTTTGGTGAATGAGAATTGAGAAGGGTTTGAGATGAAAGAGGAGAGAGGGAGAGAGGGGTTTTATGCTTATTGACAACTGGAATGGAAAAACTGCCAAAAGCTTTCGTAAAACGAAGCGACGGAAAGTAAATGCCCGTCAATTTTTTTCTAAATACAACGATTTTTATAGTCATTTCTATGATTTTGTTGAGATATATACCATTATCGGATATATGATTTTCAGTAATAAATTAATCAGATCAGAGATACACTGACACATAACGCATTGTATTACTTACTAGTCAAAGTCAGTCAGCTAATAATAATAATAATAATAATAATAATAATAATAATAATAATAATAATAATAATAAAAATAATAATAATTGTTATTTTTGTTTCATGACATACGGAAAATCACAGAGGATGCCTATAAATTTTGGTAATTATATATGAACTAATATATGGCCGTAGCTTATTAAAAATATGAATACATTTTTTTTAAGTGCGTTAGAAGAATTACAACAAATTTCATACATAATATTTGATGTATAATTTTGATTTGGCATAGATACCTTGTGCATGTAGGGTGCGTTTGGATAGGTGTGGGAAGAAGGGAAGAAGGGAAGAAATGGGAAGAAGTATTGGAAAGTGTGTAACTTTGTGAAGACTTTGGATTGTTTATAATTTTTTTTTTCTTCTTCTTCTTCTTTTTTCCAACAATCCAAACGCAGGCGTAGAGTCTGCAGTAGTGATCTAGATATCATGAAAAAAGAAGAGTGGCGACTAATTCTCAGATACCTAAACGATTGTGAAATAATAATATCTAGAGATAATTAAACCTTGCATGCCTCGTACTTACAAGTTACAACTTACGAGATACCAATCAAAGTTTACATGTACTTAAGGTGGGAACTCGTGCTTTGCTCGATCCAAAGAGACATACATACATACATACATACATACATACATACATATATTAATTTTCTTCACTAATGGTTTTTGTTAGTCATTTGATAACGTTTTCTGAATTTTTTTTTGTACGACCAGTAACATAAAATCATAGCAAAATTATGAAAAATTGAAAAAAAAGGGGAAGTGTGCCTATGGCTATGTGGTGTGTCCCTATGCCACATTTATATTTTTGATAGTCGACAGACTCGACATGAATTTTAAAAATCGTCTCTAATAATTTGAATCAAATACCAACTAGCTTCAACTTCATGTTTAATTTTAGTTTCAAATAGAAAATTATATTTTGAATCAAAACTAATGTTGCAACCGGTATCTAAACTCTTTCTTATAGTGCTCCTGAACTAATAGGAAAGTAAAACTAAATGTAGAACTTAAAAGAGAACAGAAGTATAATAATTCCTGAGAGCTGGTACAAGTCTCCTTGCTTAGTGAAAATTTGGGAGCTTAAATATACCCTATCACATGAACTCGCAATAAGTAGTATTCTCATGGTTTCAGTTAAACTCAAGAAACAACAATAAGTTAAGACATGAGAACTGAAGTGACATTTCTGGAACAGCAACAAACCTACAAACGGAATCAATTCTGTCACAAAAAGAAATGCGACAATACTGTCTCACCATCTACTGGATGCTGTAGCCAGTGGAACTCCTAGCACATGCACATGGAACACCAAGTAGTTCTTCAATGAACAACATAAAGCAAACTCAGCACCATTTCAACACTGGCTCACATCTTGAACTGGCCCCACCTGTCAGTATGATTTCTTCACTCGGTCGTTCATTTTTCTCTGGTTGAAGGCCGGCCCAATGCATTTGCAAACATCCTCTTAGCTGCCCCAATTTGTTCCTTCTTCAAATTCTCGGCACTCGAAGCCCTAGAGCTATTGCCTCTTCTTTCTCCACTATTTTGTGTGCCATTATTTCTGCTTCCAGTGTTTGGTTCATTGTCACATATATCAGGATTTGATTTGGTTTCCACTTTACGTCCAAGTGCATGCGCAATCATGCGGCGAGCCACTGTAGGGTCTGTCCTCAATTTTGGACTAGTGGAGCCCACTTCTTCAGTACCATTCGGGCCAAAGATGAGGTTTCGGGCAGCTCGGTATGCAGCTTGTCTCTCCTCCAGAGGTGCTGGTGTGGTAGCAACTGACAAGGATTGCTCAAGTTTAGAGGCTGAAAATTGTAAGTTTGGAAAACTTCATCAATATGCATGCATAAATCAGAAGAAAATGATTCACTGGAAAAAAAAAGGGGAACCTAATATCTCTGGGCTTTCTCTTTTTAAAATATGCTGAGAAGAGGTAGAAGTGTAGCTGTCTGCATGATCCCACAATATGTCACTGACAAGTACTGATGGGCTGAAATACAAATACCCAGTAAAATAAACACATAAATATAATGATTTTTAGTAAAGAGAGTTAGACAAAGAGAGATAATTGAAAACACTATAAATGCACATATCATTTTGGATCTAAATAACAGAAAGGATCATTGTTAATAGCCTAAGCCCAGTATATGCATATCCTCTTGTCTGCACCGATCCACATTAGAATAAGCTAGTTCAGTGATTTGCTGTTTCCTATTGTCAAACTTTTATGTACTTGGGGCTTCATGCTATCACGCATCAATGCTAGACCCACTGGTTGAACAGTATAACTGGCACACAGTACTTAAGCATCAACCAATAAAAACACAAAACAAATAAAAAAAGGAACTTAGGAATGAGGTGCAGTACATATTCAATTGCTTTATAACTTATTGAATGATTCCATATAGAAGTACACTAGAACTAATAGGTACAGTAAAAATTATATTCAGAGTGTAATAGAACATACATAGCTGTTTCATGACATCGCTCAAGCACTAAATGACGAGCTTCACCTTCTCCGACAGATTCATGCACAAAGCTACAGTTTCAAAAAGAAAAAAAAGAAACAATCACAACACTTCTTTTAAAATGACAATCACAACACTGCTTTGATAGAATGGGCCAATTAGTGGGAGAAGTTCAGAAAAATAGAAACATTTTTTTTTGCAAGAAACCCATATTATAGTGATTTTTTATTACATCCCATTAATCTGAAGAAGATCAGAAAAATGATCTGCCTTGTGGTTTCTTCCTTTATGGAGCAAAAATAAACAATAAGGAAATCTTCTTGAAAACATCTTTTCCTATCATATAAGGGGTTTACAGCAAGGGCAAAAGAATTAATACTTTTGATTGATAATGTTGCTAGAGACTCATCAGTCTCTACGCATCACAGAAATACACATGACAGTGGTAAATAATGTGTATTCTTCTATGTTCCTTAATAATGCTTATGTTCCTTTGCCAATGATTGAAATTCTCTCATAAGATATTACAAAAATGCACCCAATTCTCAGATCAAAAGAAAGCATCAGAAAATAATTACCTCAAGTAAGAAAATACTAAAAAAGTAAAAATTAATTGAAATAAGAGTGAAAAGATACCCATAAATTTCAGCAAGCCGGTGTAGCAGTAGGCGATGGTAGGATCCCACAGGCTGAAGTTCCAAAATTCCATCGCTACTGCATTTTAGTTAAGCATGTTACATTTAACTAAAAGAAGGAAAAGAAGAAAAAAGCTAACATGCTAATAAATGTCTGTAGTTGATATACAGAGAAGTAACGAAAATAGATTGACCTAGATATGGGAAGATCAGACTAGGGTTTCTTTTGATGTCCCTATGGTTCACTTAAATAAACTTAAAAAAATGTTGTTGTCACACCACACTGTAGGAACAGTATAGTTCTGGTCCATGTGAAAGAAGATCAGCTCTCAATTACATAAATTGAGCAATAAAACATAAAATTAGCAAAAGAAAAGAAAAACTAATTACAATGGAAACAGCTGCACCAAGTTGTACCTACTAAATTTAGGAGAGCACACGTACTTGTGACAGTATTCAACAAAATGGTACCAAAATGCAACAATACTCTAAGACCTAATTTTTTATGTTTTTTTTACTTAGTTGTATACCTTGTATCCTGTTGTAGAAATGTAACTAAAGCTTCCTCTGTGGAAAGGATGAGATGCTTGCTATACAAATTATCTTTCACAAGGGAAGCCAACTCCTCCACCTACAAGAAATTAATAACCAATTCTTCAAATAAATCATACAAATTAATTGGTCTAATAAGTGCCTATAAACTCTTATATTTATTATATTTATTCTTTTCTAAAAGAAAAAGGGGCCATGATGCTTATTTATTTCGTAATTTAACCCATGCACAGTTGAATATAAATGGATAAAAAATAAATAACTTTGATGCTGACACTACTCCCCAAGAGAAGCAAAACTATATATACACACAACAAGTAAAAGGACGGTTATACACTTATGCCCCCTAATTTGAGTAAATTAGTTTTACACGTTTAACACCCAAATCAGTTATAATTGCTATTCAAAAGTACTGGAGAAACATTGCCATTTGCCAAGCAGAATAAATATTGAAAAAAGACATCATGAAATTCTGATTGATCTAATTATGAACTAGTAGCACACTAGCAATTTTGCACCATCACCTGCAATTTCTCAATAAAAAAGGGCAACACTGTGAAAGATAGAAAGAGAGAGAGAGAGAGAGAGAGAGAGTCGTACCATAGCGAATTGGTTCATGGCAACGCGGAGGTGGGTAGATGACTAGTCAGAGAGAGAGAGAGGGTTTGTGTTTTCTCTCCTCTTTTCTATCGGAAAAAAGAGAAGGGTAAATTTCATGGAAGGCCACTCAACTCAACTCCGGGAATTGCTCAGGTCACGCCTGGGTTACTCATTCACTCCCATTTTATTCTGAAAATGACCAAAATACCCTCTCTCCAGCTATAAAATCTGAGAAAACAGTATGAGAGAGGAAAGTATTTTGGTCCATTTTAAAAAATTGGGAGTGGATGAGTAACTCAGGCGTGCCCTGAGTAATTCCCCAGACCAAAGGTCTCCAAATCCTATATTTGATTTAGTCCCTTATTTTTTAATATAATTCTTTTTAAAAAGCTTGACAGTGACTGTCAAATGAGTCTTTAATTTTTATTCAAACTTAAATTCTTAATCACGTCTTTTTTTATTTCAATATTAATTTGATTAGCATAACATTAAATAAAAGTTTGTCCCTACTCTTTAACTTTAGCAGCCATCAAGCTTAGAAAGAAAGAAAAAACATATTAATTTTGATTAGTTAGAAGTTCGTTAATGTTCAATCATTACATTTCTCCTGATAGCTTTTTTTTTCCGACTTAACAAGTAATAGTTGGAGTTTATGAAATTTAATTCTGAATTTAAATATTATTACTGCAGAAACGAAATTACGATATCACATGACAAAAAAAAGTAAACGATAATACCGCTGCAATCTCTATCACACGTGTGACAATTTTTTAGACTCTATAATCTCTGGGTGATTTTTTACCTTTTTTTTTTTACCACAAATTCCGCTTTAACTGTCTGAGCTTTGTTGTGATTTGTGATAAAAATACTCCCAAATCTCCACAATTATATCATTAATAGCATTTTATTTTCTTCCAATTAGGAATAAATTACACTATAAAAAGGAAATGAAAAATAAATTCATAATATATATAACTATTATTTGTATGTGGCATTCTGCATGATAAGTATTAATTTTCCTCTAAATGTTATTTTTTAAAATCAAGAAAACTTTGTTATTTAGAGGGGCATGAAGAGGATTTTGCTTTCCTTTTTTTTTTCTGTCATAAGAAAAGATGTGTCAAGGATATATGTTCAACTCAATCTCCTATATTCAATTTCAATCCTGTAATTTGGATGTAGTCATATATACATCGTATACTCATATCTAGCGGCAAGCTCTGGAAGAAGGAAAGAAAGAAAGGAGTGTTAAAAAAATGATATAGTATATTTTTGGACTCAAGAGTAGGAACTTATTTTCAACTAATTAATTTAATAAGTTTGAACTTCAAATTTTGAAATCAATAAATAAGTGAAAAAAATCTATATTCTCAGTCATTGATTTTGTTCCTTATTTTTACTATCACAATAGCACCGGTGTATGATCTTCAGTCTAGCCCATTAAGGTCTCAACTCACAACTTCAACAGCATTGATTTATATTACAACATTACCAGTTGATAATTCGGACATGGTTTTTTTTTTTTTTTTTTTTTTGGTGTTATTCTCTACCCCAGAAGTCGAAATGAAAACAGTGTACATGTGCTTTGGATCAGATGTATTCATGTATACGATAGTATTAAAAAATAGATACTTCGTAAAAAAAAAAACTTAAAAATAAATAAACGCAAATAGATGCAGATGAATGACAAGTTAAAAAAAAAGGTTTTCTGAAACTCCAAAATAAAGTTCCGTTCTTAGAATGTATTATCCTCGGTACTTTTAAACAGAATTGATGCAGATAAATAAATAAACGCAAATAGATGCAGATGAATGACAAGTTAAAAAAAAGGTTTTCTGAAACTCCAAAATAAAGTTCCGTTCTTAGAATGTATTATTCTCGGTACTTTTAAACAGAATTGATGTCAAGATGTTAGTGTTATTTTTTCTTTTGTTTTTCAGCTAAATCTTGGAATAATGCTTTTAGGCATTCAGAACTTGGCATCCAAAATTTAACACTAGTAAATAAATTTCTCGTTTGTCATGTGATCAAGTTATTTTTATTTTCCTCAGGAAAATTTTCTTACTTTTGGACTTTGAAATTTAAACAGGACGCTATTTAAACCACACCATATATACACCGTTTCTTGAATTATATATAGAACAGTACTATATTCTGATGTGGCTTTTGTTAGTCCGTCAGGAATTAGCCTAGCATCTCCCTTATATATTCACTTATTCCCCCTCTGATAAAAACCAAAATCAGGTGCTCTGTCCAAGTTAACTTCAAGCCAGAGCAATGGAAAATCAAGATCTAGAGATGTCTTCCAAACCCAAGGTATTTCCAATAGCTTAATTTTGATTATATTTATTGCGTACAGGCAAAAGGTTTTTTTTTACTTCTTTTCCTGCTTGGTGAGGCAATGTGCGTGAAATATGTTGCAACTTGTAAGCATGTTATATATGTTTCATTCAGTACAAGAAATGCATTTGTGCATGGTCATCTAGATGTTTACTTGTAAGCGTCAATAACATATCAGTCCATTAATGATACAATTTTGTTAAATTAGCCAATAAAATTGGCTTGGTAGTATAGTTAACTTCACCAAAAGCAGGAACGAGAAATAGTCTTGTTGGATTATCAGTAATATCACACATAGCATGAAAACAGTTGGAATATTGGCAAACAGAAAAGGAACTCGATCGATACAATGCAATTAGTTCTTTTTGTTCTTATATCAACTAACCCCACTTTCTAAAGTTTTTCTGTGCTACTAACGAAACAATTAGAAGTTAATTATATGCAAAATAAACTGGCAAGAATCTAAGGTGCTTCTTGGGAACCACGGTTAATTATGCAACCAAGGTTTTCGAGTTGACATGAACTATCCATGACTTAATGGTATATGATCAAAATGTTTCTTTTAATGTTATTATTTTTGAAATTAGTTATTTCCAAGATGTGTCATTAGAAATAAAAATTACATCTACAGTAGTGCTGAACTGAGTTCTAAAAAGCATGCAGCCTGCAATTAGAAAAACAACCAACAAATAAAACCCTTGCATCACAATCCAGCTTCCAGCATGAGAAATACTGAAACAAAAGCTAAAAGCAAACTTAAGCACAGAGTCCGCTACAAAACAGCACAATCTCAAATGTACATCAAACTGAAATTTTCAATACTGCCTCATCAGAAAACCGTTTTTCTAACTGGTATATGGTTGATTAATGTGTTTTTATCTCTACTGCTCAACTAGGAAATGTTGGTGTGAATGGTTACAAACTTACAATACAATTTACAACACAAACCTACAATATGGGCATAAAGCATCGTCTTATTTTAAGTTCAGTAGCAAATAAATATGCTTAAGAGGTTGCTTTGAAAAATTAATTAATCCCAAATCAACTTTGTGTTTTGAACCTTAGCCTCATTATATAACAAAAGTCTTTTACATTGTAGAACTTTCAAATGGTTTTTTTTTTTTTCAATGTCTTTTACATTGTAGAACTTTCAAAATTAAAGAAGGGCAGAGTAGAAAAATTATAATAACTAAACATGACTAGCAAAATTAGCCCAACTGAAAATTTTTTTGGACAAAAATTCGACAAATTACTTTGGCATGTAAAAAGATGTGTAAGACGTATGAATAAGATTGAGTTTTTTTTTTTTTTTGGTGAGTACAACTGACATGACTGTGGTTTACAGGGAGAGGGAGTGGACCCGCCAAGTGATGATTATTCAGCACTCACATCTTCTCGTAAAGCAAAATGGTATTACTCTGCATTTCACAATGTTACAGCCATGGTTGGAGCTGGTGTCCTCGGATTGCCTTTTGCGATGTCTCAGCTGGGCTGGTATATTTTTAATTTTTTTTCTTTTCATTTCAAGCCATCAAATATTTTATCCATACTTGAGCAATTAGCAACATTTGTCATCCAACAAAAAAATTGTAATAATATTGTTAAATTTCATTATTATGAGGAACTGCTTAATTTAATTAGCATAAAGTAACTTTCTATATTGGCATCCACAATTAATAAAACAAGTATATATATATATATATTAAGAAACAGATGAACGTATGGTTAGGTTATGATTCCAAATAAAGCTTCTATAGTCTCCTAAATTGTTTGCCATTAAAACAGGGGACCCGGAATAGCAATTCTAATATTATCATGGGTGCTCACACTCTACACTCTGTGGCAAATGGTTGAGATGCACGAATGTGTCGCTGGTAAACGGTTCGATAGATACCATGAGCTAGCACAACATGCTTTTGGAGAAGAGCTTGGCCTGTGGATCCTGGTGCCACAACAGCTGGTTGTGGAGGTTAGCACAGACATTGTGTACATGGTCACCGGTGGCAAGTCGCTGAAGAAAGCTATTGAATTAATTCATCCCAACGGCAAGAATTTGAAGGAAACATATTACATCTTTTTTTTTGCTTGTGCGCAATTCTTTCTGTCGCAACTTCCAAACTTGAACTCCATCTCCCTCGTCTCATTCGCAGCAGCGGTTATGTCTCTTTGGTATGTAATTAAATTACCTCTCATATTTTATTAGTTTACGTTGACCCTTCGTTCTTTTAGATGCTAAATTTTTGTATGCAAATTGCTAAATGCTAATCACAATTTTAATTAAATTAGAATGAGGTGTCAAGTTGAGTTATTTGTTTATTTTTTTGGCTGGAACTTTCTCAGCTACTCCACCATTGCATGGACAACCTCAGTACACAAAGGGAGACAAGTTGATGTGGACTATAGTTACAAGGCAGGGAGTACTGCTGGGGGAGTATTCGACTTCTTCAATGCACTGGGGACAGTAGCGTTTGCATACGCAGGCCACAATGTTGTACTTGAGATCCAGGCCGCTATCCCTTCCACGCCAGAGGTGCCGTCCAAGAAGCCAATGTGGCGTGGGGTTATGGCAGCTTACATTGTTGTGGCTTTATGCTATTTTCCGGTGGCAATCCTTGGTTATTGGGCATTCGGAAATGCGGTTGACGACGACATTCTCATTACACTGCAAAAACCTCGCTGGCTTATTGCTGTCGCGAACTTTTTTGTGGTCTGTCATGTCCTTGGAAGTTATCAGGTAATTAATAGAATTGACATATGTTAGTTTCCATCATTATATAAGATGTGTTCTTTAAATGAGGATATGCTTCTGTTCTATTTTTTTTTTTTTTTTGAAACAAAAATGAAGATCAAGCCCCCATCTTTCAATAAAAGTGCTTCTGTTCTATCTTTCCTTTTCTTATCATTTTTTTTTAATACTGATTTCATTTGACCAAGCGAGAACTATATGCCAATTCATATTTGCAAATAGTACTGATATTGAATCAATGATCCTTGAATAGGTCTATGCAATGCCTGTGTTTGACATGATGGAATCTTATTTGGTGAAGAAGCGTAAATTCCAACCTGGATTCCTTCTTCGTTTGGTTGTCCGCACCATTTATGTTGGTAATGTTGAGATTTTAATTTGTCATTATTTAAATCAATATATGTTCTTCATAGTTCCATTTAATTCGTAGTACATTTTGGCCTTAATTAAGCACATTACTTTCATTTTTAATTTTTAATTTTTTTTTTTTTGCAGCTGTTACAATGTTCATTGGCATGACTTTTCCATTTTTTGGTGGATTGGTTGGGTTCTTCGGAGGATTTTTCTTCGCACCGACAACATATTTTGTAAGCACCTCCTCATGATATGAAACATTATTACTTAAAAATTATATTTAATACATAGTTTTAAGCCCTCTACCTTAAAAGCAAAATTATAGAAACAGGTCAACTTAATTAGATGGACTTCGTTTTTTTTTTCTTTTAAATTTTATGATTTCTACTTTTTATCTATTAATTAATTATTGATGCATTTGCTTGCGTATGAACAATTTTTATTCAGATTCCTTGTGTCATGTGGCTTAAGATCCACAAACCGAAGCGCTTTAGCCCATCTTGGATCACCAATTGGGTAAGTCGGCTATTTTCCCTTTTATTTCCTTGGAACAACACTTAAATCTTGATTAGATTGCTTGATGCATGACCAATATTTATATATATAGAAAGTTTATGGTGCATCATAAAGGATAGATCATTTTGTACATCATAATCTTATTTGTCGGGTTTATTTTAAATAGATAAATCAACTTTATAAAAATACTGACAAATAAGATCATGATGCACAAAAGGATCTATATATCATGATTCTCCATGACACAAAAATGTGATATTTTGAGACAAAATATTGATCATTTATTTTCTTTTTTACTATCAGATTTGCATCATCATTGGTACTCTTATAATGGTATTGTCACCGATTGGAGGACTCCGCCAGATCATCTTGGATGCAAAGACATACAAATTTTACAATTAAGTTATATATGTTGTGGTGACGTAATATATATGTAGTATTTAGTAGTATCAATTAATATTCGCACGTCAGATATCCGAAATGTGTATAGTTTTTATAGTTGTAAGGCTGACAGGCTGTATGATTGATCACCATGCAAACCTTTAGTTTTTCTAACAGATGATGTAGTATGAATAGTAGGGTGCGGTCCCTAATGTACTATCTTTTCTTTCTAATATAAAATTTCTGTTATTTCTGGAGGATTTTATTAATTTGTACGATTATTTGAAAATGTTGATAGACGTAATCATCATTAATTAACGTGTTTATAAATAATAACACGATTGCCGGGATCCGTAAATCATATAAAATAACAAAATTTTTTAGTATAAAACTTACAAATTGAAGAGCAGAAATCGTTAATCGTTAGGCGAAAGCGTAAGTACTGATCTTCAACGGTTTTCCTTAGACATTATGATGGGCTTCTTTATAGGCGTTTTCTCTACTCATTTTTCTTTCTCTTTTATATTTACTAGGTGGGGAAGCGCGGCGCCATAGTGAATTTTTGATAATTAACAAATGATATTTTGGTTGACTTATCTAAATTTGTTTTTAAGGATGACTTCAATTATTTTTTATATTGAGAATTTTGTAATTTTTTTCTTTCAATTTTCTTAATCTATTAACACTTTTAGAGGCATAATCTAGTTATGTTCCAAATAAGATGACAAATATAGAGAAAAGATATAGAAACTATGATTCAGACTATTGCTAATTCGATGAGTCGAAGAATTGATATTGAAGGTTAGTAAGCATAGAATTTTGTTGTGTTTCCAGAATTTATACAATAATAAATAATCTTTTATTGATTTTAAAGAAATAGGTAATGACATATACAATTTTTGCGCAAATGATTTCAATCCAAATGAAGGCATAATTATTAAAAAATTATTAAAAAAATTAGCACGCACTCCATCTACATATGATCAATTTGAAATTACCATCTACTTCATCAGAAATTAAAAGGCACTATTCTAAATTTAGAGTAGAAACTCTTTCAAAAGTATCATTACTGATAGAATTACCTAATTCTATTTTCACTTGAAAAATGATGGATTTCTATATCATATGCTCATAAAATTTTGTTTACTGCCTTTTTGGAAGAGATGATGCTCCAGTAACTCACCTGAAAAAAATAATGCAATAAGTGTTAGGAAATTGCTCAATTTTAATTTTGTGACTAATTACCCCTAATTAATCCAATTAAAACACAAGCAACACGAGATCTAGTACATAAGCTCATTCGACACAAAGAGATAGGTGAAATATTGTACCTCCCGCGAAATCGTATTCGCGGGGCTCGACCAAGGCATGGGAATCGATGGCGTGCCTTCTCCACCGTCTCCACCACGTCTAGTAGCCACCCTCGAGTCCACCAAGGAGGATTAATCACGTTCTACAAGGTACGTGCTAGCATACCCAAAGAACAAGCCTAATCCTTATGGTTTTCTCTCTTGCATCAATCAACAACCTTGATTTAGTGGAGAGAAAATAGCTCAACACATGAGCAAAAGAGAGAATGAGAGGATGAAAGTGGCGGCCTCCATGGGAGGAATGAGAGGAGAGAAAAGCTAGGTGGAGGCTCTCATAAGTGGTCCATGTCCTATTTGTGTGACCCTTTGAGGATTTATGCTATGTTGGACATGGAATTAAATCGTTATTTAATTCCAATAATCATAAGCGGTATCTAGCAACACGTTATGATTCCCAATTCGCATAAATAATGTACTGCTACAGTATTTAAATCCTGCATAAGAGAATAAAAGTATTTCTCTATTTTGATTCTTATGTCTCACGATATCATCGTATAATCCAAGATAGGAATGTGTCATTCTTGCAGATTATACGTTTCTTGATCTAGAGTTGATCGCTTAGTTGCGCGCATACGATCCAACTCCATCAAGGGGCCCAAACAGATATCGTCACTCACTAAGTGAATTAATGAGGGACATACGGTTTTCTTGATGATTAGCTTTTCCCCGCACAATTCAAGAGAACATAAATAAAGTCCGTATAGCAGCCCTTATCGGGAATCAGCGGTAGACAATATTTATTGAACCTATCCTCATGTGGAAAAGATAAACATCTCAAACTTAGAACCAAAATCATAACGAAATAAACAATGACACTTAACACAATCCATATGTTTATTTCATTGGGTCAAGTGCTGTACTATGTTCCATAACATATACATATGCAATTAAGTTGGTAACTCTTTACCTATGATTAGTAGAACTTAATCATCACTTAACTTGCATACTAATCTTATATGATAATTAATGTTCCTTTGTTAATTATCAAGATTATGGACCGTTTAGATTTATTATTGTCATTCTAAAGAATGATCCACAGAGATCTACAATTCAGATCCTCAACCTGAATAATCTGTCAATAATAAACCTAGGAACAGATGACAATATATCATCCATAACATAAACTAATAATTAAGTCATTAAATTATTGACTTCTAGGACATAACTCTAACAATAAGATGATAAAGGTGAAAAAGGTGAAACTATACTCTTGTCATGATGAACTTGGGGATTTAAGGATCAATTAATTGGAGTCGTCATAAGACATGGTAAATAATGCTGAAGTGATTTAAAAAAATGAAGCAAGTTTCACTTTTCATAATCAAATAAACATGGCAAATCCATACATGAGTGACAATAGGAAAAGCCAGACAATCAGCTTAATTTGTGGCCATTTAAAATTATTAGAATGAAATACAAATGATAGCTTCCAGTTAGATAGGTTGATATAGAAAGAGCTATCTCAGGCCGCTTGTTCAATCCTAATTACTGGTATCGTGCTTGGATTTTTCTGATTGTCTTTGGAATGTGAGAACTTGAGGTAATGTTAGAATATATGTGGCAGTAACAGCAAAAGAAGACAGGACCACGCTAAAAATTGGTTTTGGTATAAATGGAAATTGATTACTACCATCTCTATTTCTACCATCGCTACCATCGCTCGAAGCGCTCCCCTCTCCTAACCCAGCGAAGCGAAGGCTCCTCTCTCTCCAGCGAAGTGAGCCCTCTCCTCACCCTGCGAAGCGCTCCCCTCTCCTCATCCGGGTACGCTCCTCTCCCTTCGCACTCTTCAGTCTCTTCCTTCTGTGCATCTCTCTCCCTTCCCCCTCCCTTCGCACTCTTCAGTCTCTTCCTTATGTTCAATTTGTTGGTGTATATGTTCACTTTGTTCATTCATATGTTCAATTTGTTATTCTATATGTTCAATTTGTTTTGTTGCTTGTCAGATTTATGTGTTTATTTTATATCTCACTTTGTTAGTTTATATGTTCACTTTGTTCATTCATCTGTTCAATTTGTTATTTCTATGTGTTCAATTTGTTTTGTTGTGCGTCAGATTTCTGTGTTTATTTTATGTCTCACTTTGTTAGTTTATATGTTCACTTTGTTCATTCATATGTTCAATTTGTTATTCTATATGTTCAATTTGTTTTGTTGCTTGTCAGATTTATGTGTTTATTTTATATCTCACTTTGTTAGTGTATATGTTCACTTTGTTCATTCATCTGTTCAATTTGTTATTTCTATGTGTTCAATTTGTTCTGCTGTTCGTCAGATTTCTGTGTTTATTTTATGTCTCACTTTGTTGGTGTATATGTTCACTTTGTTCATTCATATGTTCAATTTGTTATTCTATATGTTCAATTTGTTTTCTTGCTTGTCAGATTTATGTGTATATGTTCACTTTGTTCATTTATATGTTCAATTTGTTATTCTATATGTTCAATTTGTTATTCTATATGTTCAATTTGTTACTTCTATGTGTTCAATTTGTTTTGCTGTGCGTCAGAGTTCTGTGTTTATTTTATGTCTCACTTTGTTGGCGCGCTAGGGAAGGAGGGGAGCGCGCGGGAGGGGAGGAGAGCGCATCTGAAGAGGAGGGGAGCGCGCGGGAGGGAAATTGAGGTTAGCGATGGTAGCGATTGCATAAATCGCGATGGTGGTTATAATTTCTGGGTATAAATAAATATTGACAATAAAATTCACCATTTGTTACATCTCAAACATGTGAATATGTACACAGAAATTGCTATGAAAACTTTAAATAAATGAATATACTTTATCTTGGTCTAAGGTCATTTGTTAGCAAAAGATCCTGTAAAACATTTCTGATTCAGGGCCAGACTCACTTTGGAAACATGTATTAAATACAAGAAAATCATTTTTGATGATTGCATAATAGTCTCATGTTTAATTTAATGAAAAATATTCATTTTTACATGACATGTCTCTGTGCATTGATTTAACAGTGATTAGCACATGTGATAACCAAATTAAACCATATAATTTGTCATGTTCAATCATATTCATACCTGGATGTGCCGCACCATCTCCATCATCTTTTTGCAAGCACGTTGTTGTTACTGTCACAATAAAAAAATATACTAAATTATCTTAAAATTATTGTAAACATGGTCTACATTTAAAAAAATGTCAAGTGATTATCTAAACTGTTAACCGCAGTACTGAAATTTTCAATGCAGAAAACAATATACTGAGGTATTTACAGGAACCTATTGTTCCTCAATAGAAGATTCCCAGAAGTTCAGTGTTCCAGATAAAAAAAAAACCCCAAGCTTTTAATGATGGTTCAAAGCTTATATTAACATTTGGTAACTGGACAAAGTTCAATTCCAGTGTTGAGGAACAATAGAAGAATAGAAAATGTAAATAGAAGTTGTCACTGTTAAGCCGTTCACATATTTCTTCGTACAACAATTTTGTTAGTGTATAAACAGCTTATAACTTCTAAAAAAACTCTTGATGAGCAATATCAGTTAATTTACCTCATATATCAATTACCGTCATGTAATATGAAAGATAATTATTTAACATAATTTTTCTTATTGACCCTTATACCCTCACTCTCTGTACATTTTTCTTGTATCAGTATTATTTCAATGTAACAACATTCTTCTTTTCATAAATATCTGCAGACCAATCATTCAACATGGTACAATAAGAAAAGATGTCTTCTCAGTAAGTGAATAATTAAAATAATTAGTATCATAGAATATTATTTTTAAGGGAAAAACAAAAATAGGCTGAACATGATGTATAGTGGGGATATCAATATCACAGAAGGTTTTACCTTTTAGTATGTAGCCAAGGAAACAACAATGAGGGCACAAAGATCACTTTTATTATAAAGTTCTTCAAATTAGTAATTTCAATATTACTATTGAAGAATATTCTAAACATGTTTATGATGCATTAAAGGACAATGAAAAGGTCTTCCAACATAATTGAAATATGCTTCTCTCTATAAAAATTACCTGGAAAGTTAAAAAAAAATTGCAATAGTTGCCAGCCTGTGATGGTGCTTAGGCACTAAAATTTGACCAGACTATTTTCTCATGGAGATCAATTATAACTATATTTTAGCAATTGTATTATTAAAATAAAAAATAGTAAGAAGTGGATCTAACCTAGTGGGTTGTTAAGGAAGGCCGTCTCAATTGTCCACCTTTCTCTACCAAGCAATTCATAAGCTTACTTATCTGCTCTTCCATGCTTTTTGTCTTTAATCCAACTGCCTAAAATTTTTCATATCAAACTATTAATGTTAATTCAAATTAGAGGTGCAAGAGGAATATTTAAAAAAACTTACAAACAAAAAACAATCTTCAATTTGAATTTTGACGATCATATTCAAAGAAATGAAAAATTAACCTTAAAATGAGTACCAGTAAACATCATCTATAAGAGATGATGATTAAATATTCATTGATGTAGTCTGCAAGTGCAATATTATTTAAATAAGATTTCGGTCAATCCAAATTTGTTATGGTAGCAAAATGCCAAAATAGAAAGAAGTAAAATAACTTGAAATCACACATGTTGCAGTAACAAATAGAGTTGAATATTTAATCGCTTGAAGGACTGCTCCTCGTATTCATTTTTCATATGGAAGCCATGGGGAGATTAACGGGGTTGGAAAGAGGTCAAGGAAGGAGATTAGGTTAAGAAATCCTTGCTTGTTTGAGTGCCATCGAGGCGGCAGCGGCTATCGATCAGATCCTCATCCTCCTTTGAATTCCCCTCAGGAAGCGCCACCGAGCAGACCGGTGTGTGGCTTCGTCAGCAGTCGCAGCTTACAATTACATCAAACTGAGATTCGTTAATGGTGAGTCGGGCCCCTTTTTCTTACGTACCATCTCTGCCGTTTGCAACCACGCAAGGTAACAAAGGGAGGCGGTGTCGATCAGAGGAGGGTAGGAGCTTGGGCACAAACAAATGGAGAGGGGGAATTGAGATGTTGAGGAGGTAGAGGCACACACCAGGTCAAAAGCAAAAGGGAGGTGGCGTTTGCGTCTGCGTGAGGTCGGAAAGAAAGAGGAAAAAAGAAAGGCAAATCAGATCTGATCGCGAAAACATGCGGACGGTTGTGATGGCGTGTCGCGCATCCAGCAAAAAAGCGGCCATCGGACACCCACGGGTTTTAATTAATACTATAGATGTGGCAGAAAATGAACCAACCATTAGACATAATAGAGAATGAGTATTTATAATATATTTCTAAGGCAACCCTTGGGATCAATACATTGAATGTGGACATCAGAATTTTCCATCAAAATAGTGATGCACCCTTTAGTAATTTAACTTAAATGAACTTGGTTCATAATTAACAATATAGACCACATAAAAATTCCAACATTCTCCCACTTGGTCTATATTGAATTATCATAATAAAACACAAATTCAAAGTTGGCCAACATAATCTTAAACCTTGTTTAGTTAGAAATACCAAACTAAACTAATACAATCAAAATAACTATTAATGTTATTTGACCCCCATCAATTATAGTATTGGTATTCTTTCCAACAAATGGTTAATATAATTCATTCGATCCACTTAAGTAAATTTGCTTAAATTAAACATAATGCGCAACATAAGAAATAAGCAAATTTGATAAGTTCAAAGTCAAAGTCATAATTTGAAGCTTCACATCATAATTTAATACAACAAAATCATAATTATCAACCAGACCCGTGCCGACAAAAATGGGTGGTTATAATATGTTGTATTGATATAATATCATCTTTGACTTTGTCTTTAACAACAAGATATTTAATGTCGATCCATTAGACACATTACTTAATTTGTTGTTACTAAAAGACAAAATAGCAGTCGCATTATTGAAAAAATAAGATAAGTGACCTTATCAATATGCCACAAAAATTATGCTTGCATAGTGGAAGATGACATTATAAACTGCTAAGTACTCTTCCATAAAATTATTCATCATGTATACAAGCATAAATAAATAACCTAATGTTCATTTCTTATTGAATAATAAAATATCATCCACGTATAAAATGAGAATGATAAATTACTCCCACTAACCCTGAGATATATACATTGATGTACAATATTTTCTTTAAATCCAAACTTGACCTCATCAAATTTGAGATATAATTTAGCAAAATTAGCATTTCATCATTGCTGCCTTTATTCGTAGTAGCAACAAAAGGCTAATCATAATGTCTGGTACAGTTCTAAAATACCAAGACAAATCTCAATTCATTCTTTCTAAGTTGGAAAAATTAATTTTATCAATGTTGTTAATTTCAGAAAAAATAAAGTGGTTAATAGTCTATAAAATTCACATAGCATAATCAAAGAACTAATAATTAATTAAACTGAAATAATTAATAAAACGCCAATTAAATTTCAGTTTTCACATAATAGTTCTTCACATTCAATTTATATCACCGTTGGGCAGAAAATAAATTGAAGATAACGAGATAATTCTATTTAATAAACTATAATGTCAATTAAAATTGTTGAAATTGACATCCTTAATATTTATTAAATATAAACATTATAGTGATATGTAAACTAAAATATCACAAATAACATAATAAAATTAAACAACTATAAAGTGATAATTCTTAATTAAACTGAAATTAATAATAATACACCAAAATTATTTCAGTTTGTCATAATAGTTGTTTCATAAAATCAATTTGTATCACCGTTGGGCAGAAACAAATTGAATCATAAATAAAATTCCACTTAATAAACTACAATGACAATTAAAGTTGTTCAAATTGACAATCATAATTTATTAAATGTAAAACTTTATTGTGATACGTAAATAAAAAATATCACACACTTCCTTTGAATAAAATGGTAATTACAATTAAAGTTATTAAAATTGATAATGACCAAATTATTAAAAGTAACTTAATATGGTTTAAATTATTTATGTACAAAATTATAACAAACTTCCGTTGGACCGTTTTCATGCTTTGCATTGAAACCATAAATTTTAAATGAGTGAATCCGGTGCAAAATATGGACACATAATTAATATCCAAAATTAATCTGGATTCAAAAGTGTATAATTATCTAATTGATACATGAGCGCATAACAATTTATTATATGCGAAAGAAATATATGATTTTTACCCACCTAATAAATCATATAAGCTTAAAATAGAAAATAATTATTTACGATAAAAGAAAGTATCATAAATAAATTTAGTAATTCCATGATTTTGAATCCATATGAACGGATTAAAGAAACATCATATACCCGTTCCTGATTAGTTAAGAAATTAGAACAAATAAATGAAATAATCTAAATGGGATCATCACTAAAATTAGTGTTAACGCAATATTGCGTACTAAAGAAAAGAGCAAAATTAGTGCGCCAATTCCAATACATATACATACAGTTCTAAACCATCTAAGTTTTGACTATAATTATCATTTAAACCTTTACCATAGCGTATAACATTAGGCTTGGATTTAGATTCGTTTAACTGCTTTAAAAAATATTTTAACCTTTTACGCAGATCACCAAGTCAAAAAAAAGTTATGTTCCATGTTCCAATCACATCTTTACATAAACCAAAACAAACGATAACTTGTTTATGATAAATTATTCATAATTCATCTAACAAATTCACACAACTATTAATAAATTTGTAGTTTGTCTAGACATAAAACTTCACGTTGACTATCATGGAACTTTTGTATAACATTTCTCAAATAATTATGCGTAAATTATGAGAAAAACTTATATAATCAAAAAATAAGTTTGTATTTAATATGACTTTACGATTGGCTCTGATACCATATGATAGACGTAATCATTAATTAACGTGTTTATAAATAATAACACGATTGCCGGGATCCGTAAATCATATAAAATAACAAAATTTTTTAGTATAAAACTTACAAATTGAAGAGCAGAAATCGTTAATCGTTAGGCGGAAGCGTAAGTACTGATCTTCAACGGTTTTCCTTAGACATTATGATGGGCTTCTTTATAGGCGTTTTCTCTACTCATTTTTCTTTCTCTTTTATATTTATGTGGCAGAAAATGAACCAACCATTAGACATAATAGAGAATGAGTATTTATAATATATTTCTAAGGCAATCCTTGGGATCAATACATTGAATGTGGACATCAGAATTTTCCATTAAAATAGTGATGCACCCTTTAGTAATTTAACTTAAATGAACTTGGTTCATAATTAACAATATAGACCACATAAAAATTCCAACAAATGTATGTTAATTTAACGTCCAACTCCACATCAGATGTGATGACGACCTACAAATTTAGCATCCAATTTCCATGTTAGTTGTGTCTTTTTTTTTTTTAATAGAAAAAAAGACTGTAGTTCATTAGCATCTGGCATCGGAAATTAAGTGAGAACCACAAATTAAACTCATACTTTCCATTAGAGCTAGCCAACTTACGATTATAAAACAAAGAAAAATATTTCCTCAAAAGTGGCTTTATCCATGCAAGGAGCTGCGACCACCGGACCACTTCCCTTGCTAAAGCATGCAGTAAGAATTAATTAAGTCTACAATTGTCGCAAAAAAAAAAAAGTAAAATACCCTTCAAAATATGGAACAAATGAACATATACATGTTAATAGTTTTTGATGTATCTAAGTTCAAATCTTATTCTTATCTTATCCTAATTTTTTTTTCGAGCATACATGTGTTCGAAAAATAAGACATAATTATTTTATTAAAATTTTAAATTGAAAATAAATTGAAGATACTTATTGAGGATTCAACGGCCTAATGACCTCGATGACATAGCTGTTCAGCTTAATTCTCAATCTCCCGGAGTCTATCTTTTATGGAAGATATATATTAGTAACAATTTCTCTTTTTTAAATTAAAACCGTAATAAACAAATACAAAAATTAATTAGTGCTTGTGAAACTTGGTGCATCGCTGAATAAGTATGATACTTAATTCTTTCCCTTAGAGGCTTAGACCAAGGACATGTTGGGCCGTTTGGATCGCTTAGGAATTTGGGAAATTTTTAATTTCTAGACATAAATTTATTGGGAAGTGTGTAACTTTGTAAAGAATTTAGATTGTTTATAATAAATTTATGCCTAGAAATAGGAAATTTCTCAAATTCCAACTTATCCAAACGGCCCGTTGTAACTTGTAATTGCTTGGTGGAATCCAGTACCTGTCAAATCATTCATAATCCAATGCGATTTTTTTGGTTCTTATACAGCCTAATAGTACGAGGAATTGAGAGTATACAAAGAGAAGCACTCAACCGCCAAACGATATATAATTAATGTCATTTGACTCTGTGCATTATCATGCCTTGATATAGGATAATACCATGAGCTGCAATCTGCTGTCTTGACAACTACATGCTGTGTGTATGAAAGTGATGCTTGTGCACCAAAAGTGCTAATTTGTATTCATTGATTCAAAAGTTAAAAACCATTTCTTCTTTCAACTTCCAACTGAATAGTTGAAATAATGAAAGCACTGCTTACTTGTTATAGTGCGAAATTATTTTTAGAACGGATCAACAAAACAACATTATTCAACTGTTATTCCGTGTAAGTTTTGAGAGTGAAAATTTTAACGTTCATATGACAACAAAAAAATGTATCAGAATTCTTGCTTAATTGCTGAGTATTTTTTTTTTTTTTTGCCTCCTTTCAAATTCACATTCTATAAATTTAAACACAACCATCTTATGTTGAAAAATATTCCAGTTGTTTCAAATTCAAATGTATTGTTCACGTTGCAAACTTCTGACCTTTGAAAAAGAACTTCTCTTTTAATAAAACATTTAAAAGAAAAATTTCATACTCTTTCCTTTCCAGAAAAAAAGCAAAAAGATAATAACTCAACCCATAACTCTTTTCCTCCTCTTTTGGGTGCGTTTGAATTGTTGGAAGATAGAAGAAAAAGAAGGAAGAAGAAGAAAAAAAATTATAAACAATCCAAACTCTTCACAAAATTACACACTTCCCAATACTTCTTCCCTTCTTCTCTTCTTCCCACACCTATCCAAACGCACCCTTTGATAAAACAACCCATAACTTTGGTTTCTCAAGAAAACAACACGCCGTAGAGGATGAGGATCACCTCAGAAGCACCGAGACCCAGCCCCCAAAATAAATTTAAGAGAAAGTGTATGTCGGGTAACTGCCATTTTGGTCATCACATTATATGACCCGCCACACAATTCAACATTCTATTCATGCCACAAAAAGCCAAAACCCTTGCGCACTTCTATTTTTTCTCTCTCTTAGCTCGAAAGAAAGGTACAACGCCACCGCACGCCATCTCACACTCTGAGAAAACCTTCCCACTTCCGACACATTCTCTCTCTCTCTCGTTTCTTCTTCTCTTTTCCGATTCTACCTGACCTGGAAATTCCCTCCTTTGCAATTCCACTTTTCACTTCAGAAAGGCCCCTGAACTTTTCACAATTATAAACCGACCATCAATTCCCCCTCCATTTTAATCCAGATTTCCTCCGACTGGCGCTGTGGCGCAGCTAAGCGTATTTTGCTTTTATACCCTTCTAGGTTATTCTTTCGCGTAAAGGCCCCTCCTTTTCTTTTCTCAGGCTCAGCTAAGCTTTCTTCAAAACTTTCCTTCCTTATTTATTAGCTTTTTGTGTGCCCCCAAATCAAACCCAAATTTAATCCTTCCTTTTTGGAATTGCTAAGCGCATAGCCTATTAGGTGATCCTTCTCTCTTTCCTTTCACCATGAGTTACTCAAAGACCTTTCCTTTCTTCTAGGCTACCATTGTTTTGCATACAAAGCTAGCTTACCTGCTCAAGTAGCTACATTTTGCACACACAACCCTCAGAAAATCTATATTCAGTTTCTATAGACCATGAGCAACACCACCTCACCCTGCCCTTCCAATTCTTTCTCTTACAATACCTCTCTCTGTGCATGCAATCCTGGGTTCTATTTTCCTAACCAAAGTACCACTAGTTGCACTCAACTTGGAGCCGGGAACTGGTCGGTGGGGTCGGGGGTGAGTTCTGGCCAACAAGCCTTTTTTCTGACCACATTCTTCTCCATTGATAGTAGTATACGGCGACTTACACAGTCTCAGGCTGTCTTACTTGAGACTACACTGATTGTATTGGTTGCGTGGTTAATATTTTGCTTTTGTCTGAGAATTCGGAAGATTGATCAAAGTGGAAAGAGCAAGGTGTTTAAGGTTAGGTGGTGGATTGGCCAGCTTGATTTCTTGTTTGATACCAGACATTGGACGGTAAGTTTTAAATTTTAGATTTGGTACCTTGGTTTGGTTTTCCTGTTATATCCCATTTACTTAATCCTTTATTTGTTTGTTTATTTACTACTTAAATTGAACTTAAGTAAACCATTCTGGTGCAAAATTTGGAGCTGAGTTTTTTGGTTAGATCATATCAGATAATCAGACTTGAGGTTACAAATATTATTTATGTTTGTAGTATGGATGCCGCATTGATTGCTTTATATATATATATTGAAAACAGAGGTGATTCCGTGTAAAAATTAAGTAATGTTTGCGATTTTTTAGTTGTTTCATTAATATTAATCAGACGAAAAAAAATCTTACATTGGTTTTTATTCAAGCATTGGTGTTCAATTTTTTTTTTTATAATCTCCCTAGAATTAGGTCTCTGTAAAGTTTTGAATTGTATCTCCCTGTATGGACATTTTTCGAACTTACTGCTTGCCATGCAATCGACCTATTGAACTTTTGTTTTGCTTATTTACTTATATGCCTATTTTGTTTATTATTTTTTGATGTAGTATAGGATGAGCAGAAGGCAGTTGTGAGAAGAAAAACTGAACTGGGGGGGACATTTTCCGTGGCCAGCTGGATTCTTTTTATTGGTTTATTAACTGCGTATGTGTTTGATCTAATTTGCTTATTTACTTATATGCCTTTGAGTCTTTGACTGCTTTGCATTATGCAAGATTTTTTTTTGTTGTTTTACTTTTATTTTGTGATTTTGTCTTTACCTTTTTGTTGGATAATTGCTCAATTCCTTGTATCTTTTCTGCAGAAAAGCTATAATATTATACCAGTCCCTGTCATGAATCAGTCAGTCTTGTACCGGGCAAACTGTACTTTCTAGTTCAGGTGTCTATCGTCGAAACAAAATTGATGCTCTGACATTTTATATGTTTACTGACAATTAATCTGGGTTAATTTTGAATTTTGGAGTTTTACTGCATCAACAATTTACCAATCTAGGTCCCAATCTATGACAGGTTACTGTACCAGGTGTTCAATAAACGCACTATAGAAGTACACCGAGTGAAACCAGCCAACACCCCAGATCTCCTTTCTTTCCTCAATGACCTTGAATTCAACATCACCGCTGTCTCAAGCATGTCCTGTGCCAACCTAGTTGGGCCCACTTCGCTGATTACTGGCATGCCTGGGTTCATTGATTTCCGTTCTGTCCCCTTGTCAGATTATGTCAGGTACACCTGCCACAACAGTTCCTCAGGACCCACTGTCTCTCTGAGGTGCGACAACTGTAAAATTCCAAGGAGGAGTCATTTCATCTCCTGGCATTTTGTCGATTTACCTAATAACCCAGCGACTGCTGTTGGATTTGAGTTCAACCTTACTGCCAGGGACCATTATGAAAAAAAGCACGTGACCTATGTCAGTGGTACAGCGAACACTGATGGGGTCATGGATGCCAGTACAAATGGTATGAAGACATTTAGAGGGTCCGAGACGAATGTCTTAAAGATACAGCTGTTTCCTGAGGAGTATATTAATTCAAAGGGTTTGAAACTATTGCGGCCTTTGTTTAATGATTTTGTGCCGGGGTCATACTTCACAGATATGGGAGGGCTGAAAGCATCGCTTCAGAATAGCAGGGCTGGATTGGTCAATACAACATTGTTTATTAGCTACCAGTCTGATTATATAGTGCAGATTGATAAAGAAAGCGTTCTAGGACCTGGTAAGATTTAATTTATTTCTTCATTTATGTTCTTAACTGTAGTAAAATGATGATACATTGTTGAATGGTTCTAACTAGAGCAAATCCGTAAGGACAACTGAACTAATATCATAGATAAAAGGAGGAAGAAACACGATTAAAGTAGAGAACATGTAACAAGAGAGAGAACTGGTACCAAAGTGGGACTGTCTTTGCACCAGAAGACAGCTCTTTAATCTTTTGTCTTTAAAGGGTGACCACTAACCAGAAACTAAAGTTAATTGTAAATCTTAACGAAAGCATACTAAATTATATTACTGATGCAAAATTGGGTTATAAATAAAATCATAGGTCACGTTTGCAATTTCGGCAGATAAGAAGACTGGATTTTTTTTTTTTTTTGGGTGTAATTTGTTGATTTTAAGTTTAAATTCTTTAGTTCTAACATGGAGTCATGTGAACATGCAGTGAGTATAATGGCTAATATTGGTGGTCTTTACGCAATTTCTGTGGCTATCTTTTTGTATTTGCTAACTCAAGTAAGTTCTGTTGTTAAATAAATACTCTATATCTTTTTTCTTTTGTTTTCTGCAAATTACACTAAGTAATGAATGTCAAACAGTATTCACTGAAAACCCAGGTTATTTACTTGTTATTTGTGTAAATAGCACTGTATGTGTGGTATATCTGCCAATCAACTGTTAAACCATTTGATGCTATAATGGAGAGAAGTACCATCCCATTTTTCACAATTTTGCCCCTCTTTCTGATGCACACTTATCTTTTACTTGACAATTAGAGCCAGTATGTATGCAATCAAAATATAGCAAATTAGGTCCCAGTAGAAATACAGGATACGATCAGCTGTCAGCCTTTAATATATTTATGGTTACAAATTCTCGTAAATAATCATATAGGAAAGCAGTAACAACAAGAGACAGAAAAATGGAAATATATCAAAAGCCTGTGATTGGTACTCTTTACCGCTTACTTCACCAGCTAAATCATGAAACTTCAGGGGAGGAATTAGAAACATTTTATGAGTGGGCAAAATAGAAAATTAATACTTCATCCTTCTTACTATATTCTATTCATATGAAAATCTATGAATTTTGGCAGGGCATAGCTTTGCATTAAATTCTAATTACAAGCATTTTTATCTTTTGATTTTTGAATTATCATAGTGAAAACAAAAAAAGTTTGCTTTGTTTTTAATCAAGGGTAGGGCAGCCCACCCTGGAACTGCTGTAAATGTGATAGTTGTCGGAAACTTAACAATATACTATTTTCGTGCCAGTGTGAGACCAGAATACTGAAATTGCGTAATGAAGATAGCATGATGCGAACTATTATATCTCGAAGACGTGCTCATAAAAATTGGGACAAGGTAATCTCAGCTCTATTTTTCTCTGAAATTTGCATATATGTCCCTGTATTTTCCCTTTTCTCCTCTTGCAAATGTCAGTTTAGTGAGGCCAAAAAATTGTCCTTGTAAGAAAAGAGTAGCCTAAATAAGGACCGACTTCTGTAAGCTGGGTAACTGACTGATATGTAGTTACCAGCAAAAGGTATCCAGCGCAACTGGTTTTAATTACTTTCTATTTTTTTTATTTTTATTTCTGCTGTTCAATTTAATGACCAAGGCTTTGTTGACTCTAGTTTGGGTAATTCAGGGTCAAAATGATGTGCAATACAATGTTTTCATGGATAATGGAGGAAAAACTGGGATCAATCAGTTATTATTATTATTATTTTTTTTGGGGGGGGGGGGTGGGTGGGGTGTAATTTACTGATCTAATGCACAGCTTCTGGGGTAAGCGGTAGTGAAATCTCTTACATTAATTGTTTGCTTAGATTATTGTTTTTGTGAAGGTGAGAAAATTCGTCATGTACACATGGGGCCCAAGTAACCTGGACCCGACTGACAAGAGCGGAAAATTGCCAGAGAAATCAATGATTGAATCTCTTCATGGATTTGGGTCTCTCCGAAGAAAGGGACCAGGCAGTAGGAAAGGTCCTGTATGCACCGAGAAAAGCAATAACGGCACTACTGAAATGGTAACTTATTATTTTACTGCAGGGCAATCTCATCTTTTTATGTAAAAAGTAGCGCAACAAGTTAGCTGCTATTATTACCTTTTTTATATGTTTTGGATGCCACCACAAAAAATTCGTGGGGAACTACAAGAAAATTGTTTCAGTGTATAGGCTCAATGGAGACCATGCATTTGCAAGTAAATAGGTTGATCTATACCTGACCCTAGTATCAGGTGCTGTCACCAGTTCATGCCAGTCTAGTATGTGTGCCCAATTCATGTAGAAAAACTCTTTTGGTTAACCAATTAACTGAAGTATCTTATATGCTTTTATGTAATACAGAACATAACAACATAGAAGTTCCTCCTCTTACAATTTCTTCAAAAGTACCCACAATTTATAAATTACAATGCAAATTCTGTATTTATATCTTACAGAGTTTGTACCTCTTCTGAAGATGTGGAGAAATAATAGACATCTAGGATATTGTTATATGTTATAGTATTCTATCATCAGGGTTAACAAAGAATTTGCACATGATATTGAGGTTTTGCTGCAATGCACTGAAGTTTCCTTGTAGAAAATTTATCAAAGAGATATGGACATCTGGCTTTACTCCGTGTCATCATGTCAAAACTCCCTAACATTAATTTCTTTACAGAAATCAATAACAATAGAATCTCCTAGCAGCCGGTGTGAGTCAAATTTAATTGGCAACACAGAAGAAGCTCGAGGGCTTCAAGCTGGAGCCAAAATGGTATATTTTTTTGTATTGTAATATTTCATCTGAATTGTTATTTCATGGAAAAATGGTATCCAGAATCTCTCTTATATTTGCAAATAATCTCTTATCATTTTGTATTATGGGCATAGGAGAGAAACTTATTTATTTTGTTCAAGTTAAAAGTACTCAATAAATACAAAGAGCGACTACTGACAATGGAAAAGTTTGACAATCTTGAAAATACTTTGAAAATCAGTTACAGAAGTATCTCAATTACTAATGTAAGCTTGTAAGTACACCTTTAGTCTTGTAGATTTCCTGTGTAATTTGATATATATCAGAGGTGGTTAAAAGAAATCCTTTCAAACTTGTGAATTCTAGCACATCCATGGAATTCTATCATTTTTGTTCTTAATGTTAATGTCAAAGATGACATTCATAATATAGGATTTTAAGTTTAAACTAATTGCAATTGTGGAGCTGGTCAGATAAACCTGTTGTCAATTGATCCTAACACAGGTTATAATATAAATTCCTGTTTCATTAAAAAAATATATTAAGTGCATTCAAAATACCATCACAGAAATATTTGGAAAAGCTGCTAAGAAATGCTCTCTTTATAAATCAAAGCAGCACAGTGCTCATGCAGTTTTGGGAAAAATAATATGCATAATGAGACTCAGATATGGAGTTAATATATTAAATGGAAGATATAGGACAATCTCATTTTGATGGGTGTATAGATGATATTTTCATTTTGCTTGGATATGAGCTGAAACTTTCAGTTTGTACGAGTTTTCATAGGACATGCTTTTTCTTTGCCTTTTTCCAGGATAATGGAGATATTTGTAATTCTTCTGTAAATTCATAGCATCAAAGTTGTCAAGATACCTTTTTTGGATGTAAGGTATGTAATTGTTAACTCTTTTAGGTGTTTGTTTCTTAAAACATTAAGATTTGTCACAAATACAATGGTCGTAGTTCCAAGAGGAAGTTCTTTTATCATCATATGGGGCCATTTGGATCGCTTAGGAATAGGAGGAATTTCCTATTCCTAGGCATAAAGTATTGGGAAGTGTGTAATTTTGCAAAGAGTTTGGATTGTTTATAATAAATTTATGCCTAGGAATAGGAAATTCCCCAAATTTCCACTTGATCCAAACGGCCCCATAATTCTTTAATTAATGTTTGGAAGAGTCAAAGTTCCAACATTTATTGTGAATGAAAGTTTCATCAAAATAATAATAATATGTTTTTTTTTTGTTTTTAGGAATGAAAGTTTCAACATTTCAGAAGGTTACATGTGCTGAAATTTTGTTTTTGTTGTTTGGTAGCTTTTTTTAGGTTTCTGTATCTCTTGTAAAAATGTAGACAAAATTGTATGAAATTAGCTTTACCACAAGGTGTAAAAGAAAATTTAGGTTTATTATTTGGTTGGATAGATGTGCATTGTAGTTAGTCATGGGCTAAGTACAGATATGGACACAAGTGTCTGATGCAAAACAACACTCCACAATATGACAAGTCTTTTTTTTATTCCTTTTTTTTTTTGTTGAAACATGAGTGTTGATGGACTGTGTGTTTGGCAATGATCACAAACTAGAACAAGAACTAGCAAGTCTTGTTCTTGTTCTAATTCAATGGTTTTGTTGGAACAGAACTAGAGTTTTGAATTGCTTGTTCTCCTTGTTCATGAGTTGTTTGGTTATGGGTTGTTCGTCTAGTTTGTGAACTATTCTTGTTCTCGGTAGTTCCAAACTATTCTTGGATACACAAATGCTGCGAAGGATGCCTCTCGACCAGTTACTTTCTTATTTTTCTTTAGTTTTGAGTTTGTAAAATTTAATTATGGGTAAATATTGGATCTTGATGCTCTATCAGGTGTATTCAAGGTTTAGGCCTATTGACAGCATGTTCAAAACTTTATTCCATAATACTGATAAGTTGGAAACGTATGTTTTGGGACAACTAGGTGGGCATACAGATATGAGAAAAATATTACTTCACAATAGTCTTTTAAGTATTAGGTTTATAATCGAAATCTAAATATTCGAATTATATATTATTCTTATAACAAAAAAAAAATGAGAAAATTAGTTTATTGTTTACTATTTAGTAAGCAATTAAAAATTTTCAACTGTCCGAATAAATAATCGTTGAGGCATCATCAGACAATATCCAAATCGCATAAAATTTGATTATCAATCTATCTACAAGTTTAATTAAAATTTATTTAAGACCAATTGATAACTCAATCGAATGGTTCAACTCTTCAGGAAAAAAAGTGTTTATGGGGCTTCTCTTCTTATTATTTAATATGGGCCCCAAATTTAACGAATCAGGTACTGCCAAATAACTATATAACTAGGTTGGCACTGTTCATAAAGAAATGGCAACATGAGGGACACTATGCCCCCACCTTGCACTTGAGATTCATACACATATATTTAATCAAGATGACAATCGTATGTAATGCAAAACTAAACGATCAAGCGGGCCCACAATCAAGCAAAAAAGAGTTTTTTTTTTAAGTTTTTTCTCTTAAAAGAATGTGATAGGTGCATAACATTATTGCCAATTATCCTGGAGTCAGCTCAAATCAACGTTAAATACATACAAGTACTATCACTAGATCTCCATGCAAGGCACTAACCAATCAAAACCCTTGTTAATCCTACCCAAAACCCCAATTACACTATCAATATTACCATTATTGGCAAAAATAGCTGATGAAAAAAAAATGAGTTCTTCCAATAGGAAGCAACCACAGGAGTTGAGATCAAAGTCGATAGAACGAGAGAGCTTCAAGTGCATTGCACCATGCTTATATTTGCCGCGTTTTTCCAAAAGAAAAACAATGGAACATGTACCAAGCGAAAATGGTGGTACAAAAGAGATGCCTCAAGATTTCAACATAGATTTGCAGCATGAGCCTGAGAGCAGCACAATAATTTGTGGTACTAATGATGAGGTTTCAAAGGCATTCTCCTTCGACCGATTAACACGTGGCTCATGCAATTCAGGTACAATAACGTCATAAAAATAAATTCACATGTGTTTTCACATTAAAATTTCAGGATTTCTCAGTGGATCATTCTTAGATTACTTTCTCAGTATATTTCTGTACTTTAAGAAGGTTTATTTAATTAATTGCTGTTAGATGTATTTCAGAAATGTACTCTAATTTGAGCAATTTAATATAGTCAATCAAATCTAGCCTATCTATAAGTAATCAATAAATCAACTGAATAAAAACAAGGTTAAACTGAGATGATCAATTACGTACAGGCATAATCTTCAATTTGATGGCAGATGAAGAGGGATGGAAATCACCATTTTTCGACTTGCCAGTAGAGTTAATCAGAGGTAGAAGCATTGATGCAAA
This sequence comes from Rhynchospora pubera, assembly GCA_028095005.1. NCBI lineage: Eukaryota > Viridiplantae > Streptophyta > Magnoliopsida > Poales > Cyperaceae > Rhynchospora > Rhynchospora pubera. The sequence continues at coordinate 285,595,549 of CM051460.1, forward strand.
ATTACCCGTAAATACGGCTTTTGTTTTCAGTTGCGATGCGAAGAAGACAATGGAAACAAAAAGTGCATTACTGTTGGCTCAAACTAAATCTCTTCAGCTCAAAAATAAATTACCTCATGACACTGAATTTGCAAGACCTGCTCCCTTTTCATGTCCCACATCTCCCAGATCAAACTTGCATCATTGAAGTCTTAATTTATATTTTTGAGTGATTAATTGTTAACTGTTTTGTATCATGTTGAATTGAGTGTCATAATTTTGGATTCTACAGCATAATGAGATTATTATTAGTTGGGTGAAGTAATCATGTAAATAATTAAATGCTCCTTTTTAACGGCAGTTTGACGACAGCCAAACAGTCCATTGAATTAACTAGAATGAGAAAAAGTAATTAAAAAAATTACAATCTGTCAAATTGAAATCACTAGCTACTAAGGAAATAAAGACCTGAGAACTACAAAACGCCAAAGCTTATCAGAGTTTGTTTCATCTTCATGGGTCAAAATTAATTGTGGGAAGAGAGGGATTTTCAAAATGAGCATATTTTATTATTATTATTATTTCTCGTCTTACATAAAATCTTTAATCCCGCAACCAAATCGTGCCCCATAAAATAGTTGTCATCCTTTCTAGCTGGCTTTCTATTATGCAACCATAATTGCAGTATTTTTTTTTTTAAACAAGTAGCCAATTTCTATTGAAATTCCATAAAGAAATAAAGATTATAATTGTAATAATTTGTCAGCATCTCGCGATCGGTACAAGGGGATATTTATCAATTTATATGGAGGGTTATTGCATCATAAACAGCTTTCCGCCACAATCGAGAGAGAAGAGAGAGGGGCGCTTCCAAAGTTAGCACGTGACTGCACGCCTCTCTGTCTCCTCTGAAACGCACTGTACTGTGCTTCATTGATGTTACGAACCCAAGCTTTCTTTGAAACGCACGTGATTTTTCAATTTTTCGGAAGTTTTTATAATTTTTAGCTATTTTTTTTATGAGGTTTATGGAGAGAAAAAATGTTTCGGCTTTAGAGGAAAAATAACGGTCATGAATAGTAAAGATGAGTTTACAACGGAAAGTGTGAAGAAAGAAGGAGACATACTACTCGAATTGAAAATATCTGTGGATTATTAGTACCGGTTTTTTTATAATAAACCGGTACTAATAGTTGGCAGAAAAAAATGGTTATAATTAGTAGAGGTTTTCCTAAAAATCCGGTACTAAAGATTCAATTATTAGTACCGGTTTTTTTAGAAAAAACTGGTGCTAATTGTAACCATTTTTTTAAAATTTTTTCCAGCAACATTTAGTATCGGTTTTTTTTTAAAAAATCGATACTAAAGATATAGACTGACAATTATATAATTGCCACCTACTAATATTTATACTAGTTTTTTTAAAAAACGGTACTAATAGTCTGGTACTAAAGCTTATTTTACTGTAGTGCGTGTATAAATAAATTAACATTTGGAAACCAAAAGAAGACCATTAATATTTATGCAAATTTTTTATATTAGCCTTTTAGAAAACTATCATAAATTTGCGTTGAAAAGAACACATGTAGCCCGCTTAACAGTACGGCATTGCTCAATGAAAAAAAAAAAAAAACTAACATTATAAGAACAGGCAGGGAACATTATTTTCGTATATATATATATATATGGTCTCAGAAATTTAATGATGCCATTGCCACATATTTTCTAACGTAACTTTATTGTAAAAAGCACATAAAAATTGATTATTACTGGTCGAATTTTTAAAAAATGATTGTAATCTTTATAAAATCTAAACTCTTTGATATTTGTTTGGCTATAGTCCTGACAAACCTTCTTTTCACAAGTCGCTGTATGCAAACCGTGACATACAATAATGACAATAAAATAATTATTTATGATCAGATTGAAGCACGGTGCAGAGACCTTTGATTGCCCCTACACAAAGGAAAAGAAATGTGGCCCCTCAAGCACCATGCATTTATTTATGGGCTTATTAGTGCAACGATATATGCACAAACCATCATCATCATATGAGGCAGGTAATTAATCATCTATCAGGCCCTCTTCAAAATTATTTCCAGCGTAATTTTCTATAGCATCTCTTTATTTATATGCGCAATATATTTGCAGCTATTTTCTGCACATAACCAAAAAACTGCAGAAGTTTAGGTTCAGTAAATCACTGTCAATCTACTTTTATTCGAAGGATGCAAGTAAAGGTATGATAAACGTGTCGTATCGTGTTAAATATGTGCGTGTTAGGGCTCGTGTCGTGTCGTATTGACACAAATTAATATTTTTAACATGTTGTGTCGTCTCATGTTAAATGAAGGGAGTAGTTAATACGACACACATTGTGACACGACGTATCAAACTCTTGTTAATTCATATTATAATTTATTTTAAATTTTCCCCTAAAAATTCATTTAAATGTATATATAATTTTCAATATGGAAAAATACAATAAATTGTTAAAATTTGAAATATTAAAATAAAACTTAACGAATTAAATAAAAAAATTATGAATCAAAATTATTAAATTTATGATATAAACTCAATATAATTCAATCAAAGTTATTAAATTTATAATATAAACTCAATGTAAATAATATTAATTTTTGTCGTGTCAACTCGTGTCATGTATTGTGTCGTGTCACAAGTAAGAAAATTATATAAAACTCGTGTAATGGTTTATAATTTTATATTTTGTCGAGACATATAAAATTATATAATTGATTTTATGATTCTATCAGATTTTTTTTAACATAAATATTTTTTAGATAGATATTGATTATATTTTTATGGATATTATTTTTGCTTATGGATAGAAACATCTATATAATGATCAATTGCGGTTACTAAAGAAATATTTTGTGACTAAAAAGATGTTAAAATTATTAAAATAATAAGAACAATAGACCACGCAATATACTAATTATATAGAAAATGTTTAACTGCAATTTAAGGTGCGGCAACTAAAAACATCGTGGAACGCACAAAATTGTATACGTAAGTGGCACAATTGTTTCTTAATTACAAGTCACTGTATTTGATGTGAACTCACAACTATAAAGAAATAAAATTACAATAATGTGAACCGTGACCTTGTCCCCTACAATTATGTTCTGATTTTGACACATTACTATGAATTAAATTAATTATTCATGGCTTGGATTGGATGATGTGGGAATAAGAAAAATAAGAAAAAAAATATTGGGAAGTATGTAAATTTGTGAAGAATTTAGGTTGTTTATAATAAATTTGAAAGTAGGAAGAAGTTATTCTTCTATTCCTGCACCGATCGTCCCATCCAAATAGAGCCCATGAGATTGCAATGATGAACAGTACCTTTTCTCAATGTTTCTCTTTGGGTGGGTTTGGATGTGTTGAGAAGAAAGAGGAAGAAGAAAGAAGGGAATATATAAATTATAAACAATTCAAACTATTTACAAAGTTACACATTTTTCAATACTTCTTTCGACTTCTTTTTTTTTTTCCACACCTATCCAAACAGAGCCAAAGAAAGAAAATGTGGCCTCTAGCTCGACTCTCGAGCACCAGGCATTTCTGTTTTATGAAGCTTAACTACGCTGCGTAGTCTACGCACTGTTAGCTGCACAAACCACATGCAATACATGCATACTTTAATAGACTCTTTTCGCAACAAATATGACATAAAATCCGAGTAAGCATGACATATTCACATCCCAACTAAAGTTTACCATATATGCGCCTTGATCCCTGTCTCTCAGTACAATTTTAATAGTTCCCAAAATCGAAGCTCTCTTTTTGTTTTTTTAGCTTAAACTTATTAACTATTTTCATGCTTTTTTTTTATGTATACATAAGTATAACAATAATTATATCATATGATGTTTTAATGCGTTTTCGTTGTTTGTTTCGTCCGCACCTAGGAATAACATCCAGTATATAACTTTAACCCTACTGTTCTTGTACTACATCAAGAATATAAAAGATATCTCCTAAAAACATAGCTAGCTAGACGCCTAGACCCAACTATAAATTAACTTGGGGAACTAATGCATATCGATCATAACCCACAGAAGCAAAACAAGGAAATTAATTAAGAAGGTCATGGCTAACAAACCATGCGTGTACTTCTTCCCCGTCTACGCAGCAGGCCACCTCATCGCCATGATAGAGCTCGCCAAACGGCTCTCCACTTTTGGTAACTCATTTTCCATCCACTTCCTTCTCATTCTACCTGAGAACCCCAACCAGGGCTCTCCACTGTGCTCTTCCTACCTCCAATCTATTCAAGCCCAAAACACCCCATTTCAGTTCCACCCTCTCCCTTTTGTTGAACCACCAACCTCTTTTGACGGCGTTGAAGAGTTTCTCAGCCTTCGAGCAAGATCCTATATGCCGCATGTCAAGGAGGAACTCTTGGCCTCCCCTTCACCTGTTTCGGGACTTGTTGTCGACTTTTTTGCTAATAATGTTATTGATGTGGCAAATGAGCTCAACATACCATCTTATGTATACTATACTTCTCCTGCCACTTCACTTGCCCTCTTTTCTCACCTCTCGCATCAGGAAAGGGAAAATGATCCAAAAGATTTTTCAGAGGTGGAGGAGATATGCGTTCCAGGCCTCGTACCCATACCATCGACATGCTGGCCAGATGTTTTCTGGAATAGGAAATCTGGATCTTACAAAAGCTTAATGAACTTTACACGGCTTTGTACTAAGGCCAAGGCTGTAGTTGTGAATTCCAACATTTACCTCGAGAAGGCAGCAGTGGAGGCATTGAGTGATGGTACTCAGCATGTCCCAGGCCAGAAGCTTCCAGACATATACCCGATTGGACCAGTTCTCTCGTTGCCTGAAAGCAAGTCAAAAGACCACGAGTGCTTGAAGTGGCTTGATAGGCAGCCAATTAAATCAGTTGTGTTCTTGTGTTTTGGAAGCAGAGGGGCCTTTGATGTGTCGCAGAATAGGGAGATAGCTAGAGCACTTGAACAAAGCGGACATCGTTTCTTGTGGGCGGTCCGTGCAGCTAGCAAACACTTACTGAGGTATTATCTATTATGAATTAATCAAAATTAATTGGTATAGTTTTGGTCCCATATTTTTATTCAACTTTTGGGAAAGAGTGCCACTGCGTGGGCCAAGCACTTCTTCTAGCCGAAACACACTAACAAGTAACAATAAACGAAGCAGATTCTTGTCAAGTTTTGGGCTGCATGGGTCGAATGCCACATCACACTGCTCGTGCACCTTAGGATTTTAGCACAGCGATCTAACTAGACATTCAACAAATACACAATGTGAATATAGAGATTGAAGAAGATTCAACACGTACCTCCCCTTGTTTTGTTGGCACACATTCAGAGGCGCCCTTTAATTTCAAAAAACCCTAGTGGGGAAGGCCGGCGGTGCCGCCTCCTCCGACCCACTGCTCCTACCTTCCTCACCCCTCCCCTTTTTTTCTTTGCTTTTCCTGTCATTTTGACATTTTCTTCTCCTTTGCTCCTTTTGCTGGCTTTAAGCCATGATCGAACGTCGACAGAGGTGAGTGGAGATTCGGGCATAGACCTCTACTTTGGCGCAGTCTATAGGCACTTGGGTGAGTTGTGTGGACCTTCGCTCTATGACGCGATGCTTAACCAGGGATGAAGAGTCGTAATTAAGGCCTTATGAGTCGCTTGATACAACACCGGATTTCAATGCCCTTGTGGGGATCCAACACCAGATCTCACAGCAGAGTTCCATCTGTTTTGAGGGACGGCCTTTAAATTGTATATATGCATGGCGACATGACATGGTGATGGTTACGGTCGGTGTCCTCGGACGTTGTTGCAGCAATGGTAAGTTGATAACTTTGTTGGATGCAGGGAGTTTGACCATTTACCAATGTTTTCTACATGGTTCGTAAAGGGAACCATAGGCTACACGTTTCCGTTCCTTTCTGTCGGAAACTGAACAGAAATGGAAATCCCTTTTTCATCCGCAGAGCCGAAATGAGAAATTTCAAAAGAAAATGGAGGTGGAAATGAAATATAACGGAATTTCCGTTCCGTTTAACAGAATGACTTTTCTGTTTAATTATTTGGAATAGAACGAAAACGAAACGGTTAATTTCCATTCCATTATGCACGTTTGAGAGCGCTGCCCATAGGTACCGGGTTTGGTCAGGGCTGTTAGCAACGCAACCAGAAATGATGCTATGGTATGGTTTTTTTTTGGTTGGTCGGCACTTCAGATCGAGACGAGGAGTTCATCACCGGTTCTTAGCTGTCATCTTTGTGCCATGGGTGTCTTGCGAGACGGTGATTCATGGTTAGTGGCCGGTTAGGTGCGTCTCACTGTAGGAACAGTGGAGGATGATGACTTCGGTGGTTTTCGAGAGAATGCTTCTACGGCCGATGTTCACCGATTGATTTGAAGTGGTATCTTGTGCTAGATAGTTCGAGGTTTGTAAGAGTCACATATGGGTACAACAACAGTTCGTGTTTGAGTTTTGATATATTTTTTTTTTTAATCTAATGTACCAATTGATATTGGTACGAAATGGTTGTGTTTTTTTTTTTTTTTTTTTGAAAGGAAAAGCCCCAAGAAGGGGCATCCAATATCATTAAACAAAAGTAGAAGTAGCAGTCATAAGGCTTGACTTCTAGAGTTTACAAAACCAAACAACAAAAATAAGAAAACCTGAGTCTTACATTCTAAGGGTGCGTTTGGATCGTTGCAAGAAAGAAGAAGAAGAAGAAGGAAGAAGAAGAAAAAAAATTATAAACAATTCAAACTCTTCACAAAGTTACACACTCCTCAATACTTTTTCTCACTTCTTCCCTTCTTCCCACACCTATCCAAACGCACCCTAAGAAGAGACAGAACCATCACAACAAAATCATAAGTTTTGACTACTAAAACTAAACCTAAACATTAGAAGTCCCATCTGTATTGTCTGTTATGTGGCCGTCTTCTTCTAGGCTTGGCTGGATGTAAACCCTAGTGGTAGGAGGAACCACTTGACTCGACCCCCTAGTGGCAAGAGGAATTACCTGAATCAACCCCCTATCGACAGGAGGGATCACCTGACTCGACCCCCTCAACTGTTGAGTCACACTTGCTTCCATTCCTGTATTAAAACCTGTTCAAGAAGAATAAAGTTGCAACAGTATAAATCAATTTATGTACAGAATAGTCTGTACCATCATTAAAAGCAATGTTGTTTCTAGTAGTCTAGACTACCCAACAAACAGTAGCTAACAAATTACCTATAAAAATTCTATCATGTTTATTTAAGTTTTGAATACGCTGCCAACAGTAACTCAAATCTTACCTACTTATCACAAAATTAACCGGACTGATCCTATCAAAAACATTCCAAGAATTCTGCACAAAAGGACAATGTAAAAAGAGATCAACACTTTCTGCATTATTACAAAAATGATATTTATTAGGACCTATCCAGCCTCTCTTTGCTAAATTGTCATGTGTCAGAATTTTATTATGCAAAGCCATCCAAAAAAACAATTTGATTTTGAGTGGAACTTTCAATGGCCAAACCGATTGACTAATAGGAAACTTAACTCCACCAAAGTTAAGAAAATCATATACCGACTTAACAGTATAAATACCCTACGAAATGGTTGTGTTACCTTATAATATTTTTTTTCATTATTAACAAAAATTGTTGGTTTTTGCCGACCTTAAAAAAAAAAAATTCAACACCATTCAACACTAATATGGTGCCTGCATTCTCACCCACACATGCAAACTATTTTTTTATTTACTTCTTACAAACTGACTTGATAGAATACAAAAAAAAAAAAAAATGAAATAAATAATCCCAAACCATCATATATACTTAATAAAGGCAAGACTATACATCTCTGCCTCATCTTTTTTTCTATATCATATATACTTGCTACACATATTTTGTTAAAGCAATCAAATTTGGATATGAAATCAAGAACCACGGTCTTCCTTTTTCAATCTGTTTGCACACAAAAGACGATCAATATGCACGCGCACACATGATCTGTGTGTACCTTGTTTTTCTTCCATCCAATGCTTTGTATTTGGCTCGTATACATCTGTGTCCGACCCTTAAAGTTTGGAAGTGTCTATATTTCTTATTTTCTTCACACTATCATCATCTCCATCTACGTGCTTGCTCTTTCCATATTCCGTATCTGAAGGTTCCTTCATTTTCTCATGAACACCTCCAAGAAATCTTTCCTATTTATTGAATTATTTTCAATGTTGTTTTTCACTTCTCTCAGATACTATGACATCAAGTAATTAAGAACCATCATTTTTTTTTGCTTCATATCAGCTTTAGTACTTTAATGTAATGTTTAGTTTTCCTGAAGGCTAATACCAGAAAATTTCATAAATAATAAAAGAAGATTCCAAAGTCTCAATACACAAAAAAAAAGACAGACATTACAATCACAATTTAAGTATACTTTAACCCAAGTTTTTAAAAAATACCATCCAGCAACTAAGATATATAGATTAATTAAGTCAATCTTTGCATCTACTATAATTATCAACCGAATCAAGCTGTACCTGACATAATTAGCTCTGAAAAATTTGTCATTGTGAAAGCTAATTGCTAAGGTTAATTTCATTACAGGGACCTAACCAATGCAAACTTGGATGAGGTGCTACCCAGGGGCTTTACAGAGAAGACAAAAGAAAGGGGATTGGTTTGGCCTAGTTTGGTACCACAAATTGAAATACTCTCGCACAAGGCAATTGGAGGATTCGTTACACATTGTGGCTGGAACTCCAGCATGGAGAGCCTCTGGTTTGGTGTCCCAGTTATCCCATGGCCGCACGGTGCTGAACAACACTTGACTGCATTTCATATAATGAAAGAGTTGCAGGTCTCGATTACGATGGAAATTGATAGAAAGAATGAAGGGTTTGTCAGTGCAACAGAGCTGGAAAGAGCTATAAAGTGCTTGATGGATGAAGGCTCTGAGGACATGAGAAGAGTCAGGGAAAAAACAGAGGAGATTAAATTCGCGTGCAGAAAGGCGGTTGAGGTTGGAGGTGTGTCATATGCTTACTTGCAGAAGCTCGCGGAAGAGCTTGGAAAGTAGAAAGGGAATAGACAGTCTTCATAGTTGGATGCAGCTTAGTGGATACTATTCGTGCAGTTCTGTGTGATAGCTTGAGGATATATATTATATTATATTATATTGGTATTGATTTGGATTATTGATCCTCAAGCAATACTCCTCATGTATCAGCGTTCTAAATTATTTCAATAATTTACCGTAGAAGACTATAAATAATTCTTTTGTTTAATCGAGACATGTTAGTGACAGTCATTGCGGTTTTACATCGTCTTGTTCTTGTTCCGACTGATACGTTTACTAGTATCTTGTACCGCTGACTAGCTGGTAGCAGTTTCGCAACAAAAAACAATTACATTGAAAGAACACGGTTGAATACTCAAAAACTCAAAGGTATCAAAACCCTTGTTGCTTGAAAATACTCCAAAATATCTTCAATTCACCTCAACAGCATATAGTATGTACGCAGTGTATATGCAACTTCTTTTATTTCAGGTTTCCAATTAGTTATGGCAAGGTCCTCGTAGACTCGTAGTAATCCTCACTGCTTAAGTCAATAGAATGATCAGCAGTATTGGTACGTACCAATTTCTGACATCGCTTTTGAAAGGTGAAATATCCAGTGTATATTCATTTTACCCACACACTATCTCTTTTCCTTTTTTCCTCCCTTTTTTTGGGAGGCAATGCTCGGGCCATCCAATAAATAAATCAGATGCTTCAAACTATACGAAAAGAGGATCCATAGTTTTATCAAGTCTTTGGATTTTCTTTAAATAAATGATTTTTTAAAGATTTTCTTTCTTTTCTACAAGCTCATTGGTGTATGCAATTCAATGTCTTCTTTTACTCTTTGGGATATAATGTGGGTTAGAGAATTAATGACAGTCTAACTCTTGCATTTTTAAAATTTCAGATCAAATATCACATAGGATGGGTTGCTTGGATCAAAATTCACTTTTGGGCAGTTGTGCATATATGATATAGAAAATGAAATTCCAAACAGGTTAACTCACCTCTCAATTAATTCCAACCATTTCATTCTTTCATTCGTTGTACCAAATTTTGAAGCTACCTATTCATATTATATGCTTCATATTAATCAGGCAAATGGGCAATACATTTTTCTGTTGATGGAAGCTGATAAATATTTATTTGCTAATTGTGTACATAATTATGTTTCTTTTATTATGCTTTTGCATAGTGCTGGTTCAAAATGTACATATTTATATTTTTGCAATGCTTTGGCTCTTCATGTCACAGGTGATAATTTGGCCAATATTATGTTATTCCTGACCTGTTCAATCAAAATAAGAAGAGTGGAGCAAAAATGTTTGGTGCTTAATTAAGAAATTGATATTCTGAAGGAATTTACCTTTTCCATTTTTCTTTTTTTATAAAATAGCTATCATTTATTTCATGTTCATTGGAACGTTTTTTTGTAATTGATAAAAAATTTGTGAGGTGCATTATGAAAATTTTGACTTATTTGTTCAAGCAAAACACTTGGTGTTGTTATTGCTGGGATGTGCATGATTTTCAGCTGGCATGCTCAATAATATGACTTAGGGATGGTGTGAACTGGTAAGGCAGAAGTTTCTCATTATATGAGAGCTTTTTTTTCCGTATCTTAGAAATTGCTGTGATGGTCATATAAAGTGGTCAATTGAGGCATAGGCAACAGAGCAAGAGGTATAAGGGAGAATGGCTCTTCAGGCTTTGCTCCAAAACTTGAAGAAATGGGAAAAGAAAGGAATGGAAGGAGAAAGAAGATGAAGGAAGGATATGGCATTGAAGATTACTTGCTCCAGATAGAGAATACATATATAGAAGTAAACACTTGTAACCTTATTTGTACGAAGTAAAAGGACTATATTACCCTTTCTAAAATCTTTCACATATTTCACATGAAACTTCCTATCAGTCGCATGTCGGGCCAGAAAAAAATAAATTGTTTCCTGGTCCGTATTAAATAGGAAGGGTTTCATAAGCTAAATATAATATAGATTCTGAGTTTCTGACTTTAGAAGCTCCCGAAAGAAACAAATAATTTACTGGGGCCCGTTATCAGTGAGAAAGAGTAAAAGGGTATAATCGTCACTATTTTCAGATTGCTGGTTTGCTTCGAGTACACCCCAAAATCGGGGGTAGCTCGTGGTCTCCCTAAACAAACTCCTGGAGACATTTGGTTTCCTTCAATTTCCTTCGTGTCACCCAGTAGCGTCACTCGGAGCAGGGCACCGCGTTTTCCTTAGCTTTCCTTCGCTTCCATTCATCTCTTCTGGAGCAAAGCCAGAGGTGAAGAGGGAGCAAGAAAGGGCGGCTCCTCAACAAGTGAAATGCCTCTTGTGATTTTGCTCGGATGGTTATTTTTACTGGTTTTTCTCACTAAATTCTCTTAGAAAAAAGATCTTATTTATCAATTGTTCAAAATCTTAGCCACTTTTTTACTGGTACTTTTTAAATTTTATAATCACTTTTTTTTTTATTTCCCAAGATTGTTTACTCTTGTTGATTTTACTTTCAAGTTTAATTGAGGGTGTATCTTGCCAACAGTTATATACGACAATGACTGTAATGGAATCTCATACTGGTGCATTTAATGTATAGTTAAAGGGAAGGTCTGATGATCAGTTCCTTTCTGAATAGTTTAATTTTATATTATTTGCTAATTTATAGTCTTGGTTGCTGAGCTCATCCTTTTTTCATTATACAGGCTGATATAACATACCCTAAAGCTATATAGCCTGCAGAGAAAGGTGACAGTTTAGAATCTTTTTCTTTGGTTTGTTGTTTTTGGATACCTTCTTAATTTTTTCATCTTCTCCTGAGATGGTTCACTTTTACTGATTTTACTTCTGTATGCGCATAAATCCAATATTTTTCTCAATTAGACAATTACGGAGTGTTGTTGTTGATTTTTAAAAGGACAAAATTGTGTAATTAATTAGAGAAAAAGCTACACATAATGGGATCATTTCACGTTGACGTTGGCATGTATTACTATTAAAAAAATTGTATTCAAATGATTTTCTTACAAATTTTTTCCATTGCCATGTATGCTTTGCAGTAAAAATTACAGAGAGGAATTATTCACATATTTCAGTTATCTTGCTACATGCAAATTGTTTTTGCACATCATTTAAAAAAAAAATCCAACGCATGCAAACAACACAACAATTCTACTTGCTACTTGCAAGTGTAACATTAGTTGATTCTTTTTTTTTCAGTAATTTAGAGCAATATTATATATTAGACTCTGCGGGTTTTATTTTTTATTTTTTGGCATTGTTGACGTTGGCAAAAAATTGTGCCGGGTTTTATTTTTATACATAAGTTTGTATATGCAAGAAAGATAAGAAGAAATATACGAGTGTTTAATTAGGCTAGGCATTGCTTTGCATTTCGTTTATTTTCTAGATCCTTGGACCTCTCCTGACCCTATTCTTTATTAGACACCACTATAAACTAAGGATTCAACAGAACCCAATGAGCATAAAAAAAAGGTTAACTAAATACCTCTATAGTTGTAAAGATTCAAGATAAACCATTAAGAAAAAAATATATAAGATTGCTATTCTGTCTTCGTAAGTTTGGTTGAATATTGGTACAGGAACAGTTGGCTAACAGTCAAAGAATTTTTTTATAGGTACTCCTTTAAGGATTATATGGAGCAGCTTAAAGAATTTTGTTCATTCTTCTTTCTTCTGATATAGGAAAATTACTGCTTTTATCGCTTAGCTACATGGTTATTGAAGAGCATCACTAGGTTATATGTGTAATTTCTCTTTTCCTTGTTTAATTAGCGAGGCTACCAGAAACTGCAGATCGATACATTTTTGCTTATTGAGACCATACGTCCAATGCATATGTATCTAGATATTCCTCATTTGGCTACCAAATCGTAGACGATATACAAAGAAAGGAGTTTGATTTTGAGCACTAAAAATTGCCTCGACTGCTCTGTTGTCTCTCCTCGAATACAATTTTTGCATTGTTGACGTTGGCAAATTTTGCCCGGTCTTGATTTTGTATATGCAAGAAAGATAAAGAAAAATATATATATGAGTGTTTAATTAGGCTAGGCATATATAGCTTTGCATTTCGTTTATTAATTTTCTGGATCCTTGACCTTGGACCTCTCCTGACCCTATTCTTTATTAGATCCCACTATAAACTAAGGGTAGGGCTGTCAAACGTGCAGAATGCACGTACACGGAAATAGTAACTTCCGTGTACGTTCCGTTGCAATGAACGTAAATATATTAAGTTTCGTTTATGTTCCGTTAATAGAACGTAACAAAAAATTTTTACGTTTAATGTTTCTTGATATTAAACGTAATAAACGTTAAAAACGTTAAATTTTGTACCGTTTGAAATTGTTACTTAAAAAATCATCTTACACCAAAAACCTAGGCTTACCAGTAACTCAGTAAGAAAAAAGAAAACCTTGTACAAGATTAGTACTACTGTGTGCTAATTTGTAAAGGTACTAGCTTGGTAAGCAAAAGGAAAACGTACCAATTGGTACCAAGTTAGTACCTGTTCATCAAGGATTTTCAAACAACAACAATCCCATCAAACAACAACTGATACCAAGCTAGTACCAAAACAAAAAGAATTAAATATCAAATAATTCAACAAAACAGAACATAAATTGAAAGAACATCCAAAGTATTATATATCACAAAATTCAAAATTATTACATACAAGAAAATCAAATAATTCAACAAAAATCCAATCAAAATTGAAAAGGAATTGTGTAACAAACCCAAGAGAACAGAAATTGAAAAGAATTGTAAGAATTGGAGTTGTTTTTTCACCAGTGTGCAGTCTCCCTTTGCCTTTGCTTCTCTGACACCACCTGCCAGTGACACCTCTCTGAAACCTCCAACTAAACCTAGCCCAAAATAGGTGTACTAGTGAAAGGTGTTGCGCTCGCGCCAGATGTTGCGCCAGATGTACCTCTGAATGTTACGCTGCAGAATGGGCTGTGGAATTTTAATGGGCTGTAAATTAACGTTAAAAAACGTAACGTAACTGGGCCGTTCCGCTTCTGTTCCGTCCAATTGGACGAAACCATATACCATTCCGTTTCTGTTCCGCATGCTGAAACGTAACAAAAAATCCTTCCATTTCCGTTCCGTACCGGACGGAACGGAACGGAAACGTTCGAAACGGATCGAAATTGACACCTATACTAAGGATGTGTTTGGATGAGCATGGAATAAAGAATAAGAATAAGAAATTTTGATATGCGTGCTTATCAAAATTACTTATTCTTATACCATAGTTTTGTTAGTACATGAATAAGGACCCAAATTTTTTATTCTTGTGTTGTTTGGGTTGCATAAGAATAAGAATAAGCACGCATACCGAAATTCCTTATTCTTATTTCTTATTCCATGCTCATCCAAACACACCCAAGGTTCAACAGAAACCAATGAGCATAAAAAAAAGAAAGGTTACTAAATACCTTATAGTTGTAAAGATTCAAGATAAACCATTAAGAAAAAAAATATAGAACTGATTCCCCAATGTGTTGAAATGCCACTATAATAGTAAAATCTAACAAAAATCATTAAATAAAAAATAGATCGCGCAAAGCGCGAAATCCCACTAGTGTACATAGATGACATGCACCTCTAGCATATATCATAAGGCATTTGGGTGGCGTTTGGTAAAGAAATAACTTAAGAGGAAGAAGTAAAGGAGGAAAAAATTATGTCATGTTATGTCATGGTTGTTTGGTTATATAAAATAAAGGAATAAGAATATAAAAATATAAAATTAGATATGTAGTAATTAATATGAATATTATAATTATTATTATTTGAATTATTTTAACTCACAATATATCAATTATAATTACAATATTAATAATAATTAATATAATAATCATAATTATTATTATAAATATTATTCTTTATGCTGAGTTCTTCTCACTAATGATATTAATTAATATTGTAATAATAATATTTTTTTTATTAATACCAATAATTTAATTAATGATAATGAAAATTATATGATAAAGGACAATATAATAATAATAATAATAATAATAATATCATGCGAATTAAGATATTATTAATTATTTATCGTAGTAATTATAATATTAATGATAATTATAATTACAGTAATAAAATAATAATATTTTATTATATTTAATTAATATATTTTATTTGTATATATATTATAGCAACTGGAAATATTATAATATTACGATAATATGCTAATTCTCATTAATCATCAAAATTAATTATGATTATTCAAAAATCGAGACTAATCTGCGACGGGACCCATCGTGGAAGAAACAATTCCACTAATTTTGATGGTATAAGTTCTTACTTCTTACTCCTTAAAGAAGTTTATTTCTCTATTGTTTGTTGAACTATCCCTCCTTAAAAGAATCTTATTCCTCCTTACCAAACATGCCCAAGATGAAAAACCAATTACATTACAAGAAAACATATGTAGGCAACATTTTAGCACGTTGATGTGTTCTCTGATGTTTTTCATAAACTTCTACATACTTTCTCACATAACTTTATTATAAGAAAGAAAGTAAGAAACATCTACAATTATTGAATATAACTGATAGAAACCCCGGGCACCGACAGCTGCCTTGATCAATTTGAAAATTTTCCTATTGCTTCGGAGATATATTTTCCCCCCCTCATGACAAATTCATTTTAAAATGTGGGGCAGAGACCGTGTCCTTCTCAACGAAAATGTGGGTCCTCACTGAACATTACTTTGAGTGCTTAAAGGTTCTATATAAGACTATATTGCTGCACAATAATGCACACGCCATGTGCATTATGGATTTGTTAGTACACATAATTAAGTTTATGAAGTCTTGGATTTTGAAATAGAAATCACTCAAAAGCTTGTCTGACGTTCTGCTTTCATCGGAGACTGAGAGGAGCGTACTTAGTATATATACTGATCGAGGTAAAAGTCAATTTCAAATAAAAATCTCGTTTTATCTAACTGATCATTGAATAAAACTAAGAGTCGAATTCACAAGGACGGAATCTGAGTACAAGTCCTATCTAGTTCTCAAAAGCTAGAAAATTTAATTTTTAAGTGTGTTTTGGATATCAATTAGTAAATAACTGAATTTTAATTAAACAATAATGAAGTAAATATTTTTGTGAGGTTCAATGACTTAATAATGCAGATAAATGTATTAGAGAATTAGTTTAATACTTTAATGAAGTCATGAAGTGCCAATCTGTTGATTTTCGTTGTTGGAATTAACTCATACCCCCTCCAGACCAGGACTATGGCCTGCCATGTGGTTGCAGATGGCCCCAGGGTTAGCCATACACCCGTCTGAAGGATGTATACTCTATGTAGATGATGCTTTCTTGGTTTTTACTTCAAATTATGTTTGTGAAGACTTTGGTGACAATACCTAAACTTTTTAATCTTCAACTTTCGTTTTTTGAACAATGATTTGTTAACGATACTAACCTAATATACCTCTTGAGTTTGTAAAACCTAAACTTTCATTGTTGGTCACTGACACAAATTTACATGTTGTGGTTCTAGGGAATCTAATTTACTCTCATTACTTAGGGGTCGTTTGGATGCGTCCCAAATTTCGGGAATAAGCAATTCCGGGCATAAATTTTAATATAAACAATCTAAACTTTTCACAAAATTACACATTTTTCAATAAATTTATGCCTAGGAATAGCAAATTCTCCCAATTCCTAAGCGATCCAAACGCCCCCTTAGAAACTTTGTCTTCGACTTAGTTCGTTATCTTTTGATTTCTAACCTATCTCATGATGACCTTATTTATTGGGGAATTACTTCATACACTCCTCTAGTTTGGAAATCCACTCCTTCTTGACGAAAATGTCCTCATTTTCCAAACTGGAGTGTGTATTGAGAGGCCTAAATAGAAAGAATGCGAGGGGTATTTTCGTCCACTAAGGAGTGGATCTCCAAATTAGAAACGTGCATGGATCAATTCAATTCCCTATTTATTGGTATTAGTCCAATATTTTTCTTAAGCTAGATGTGTGCTTTCTAGAATGGAGGGACCCGGACCAGACACCAGAGTGGATGGGTATTTATTGGGGTTTTATGTCTTTTTTCTCTGGGTAGTTGGCAGGTGGGGACCCGAATCCGGTGTAGCGTGGGACACCGTGTAGCGCGCGTACGAGCCGTCTGATCTTGATCGGACAATTCATTTTTTACGGGCCTATCAATCTAGATTACATGTACGGGACTTCCTTGTCCATTGGATCTTGATCAGACGGCTACGATGCCGCGCACCAGATCTGAATTCGGCAGATGGGGAGACCGATGTTCAAACTTGACAGGTGGTCCCTACTTCTCCTTTTTTTTTTCTTTCTTTGTCTTTAATTTGCTTTAAGTTTAAGTTTAATCCTACGGGTTATTTAAATATATATATATATATATATAGAGTTTAGCTACGGTGAGTCGCGACCAAAACTCCTAGATCTAGATCAAAATGACCGATCGAAACCGTTCAATATGATCTCCCTATTGAAATCTCCGTGCAAACCAAATTTTTTATTTTTTCGAAATTTTTAAGTATTTTTTTCGGATTTTTAAAAACTGATGTTTTTGAATGGTTCAGAACCAATTAGATTAACGATTTTCTAAAATTTAAAAAAAAATACTTAAAAATTTCGAAAAAATGAAAAATTTGGTCTACATGGAAATTTCAATAGGGAGATCATATTGGACGGTTTGGATCGGTCATTTTGATCTAGATCTAGGAGTTTTGGTCGTGACTCACCGGAGGATCCATGAGTCGCGACTCACCGTAGCTAAACTCTATATATCGTATTAATTAAATCCCGTAGGTGTCGACGTCCGCTATTTGTCTCCTCTTCCGACACGGCATCTGGGCCCTTCATTTTTTTCGTTGCGATCGATCTGATCTATTATCTGAGCGATTTAATTCTTTCGTCTCTCTTCTTTCTCGCCGAACAATAGAGAAAAAAGTCCATCTCCTCCGCCAAGTCCCCTCCTCACGCCCTCACCCTTCCCCTCCTTCGGGCTCTGCCAAGCCCTCCTACCTCCTCCTTCGCCGACTCCACCGCACTCCCATCCCTCTTCGCACCTCCTCATACCATTTCTTTTCCTTCTCTTCCTCTGGCAATCATGCCCTAGCTCTGCCTTTCTTCTCCGCCAAATTCACGGCACCGCAAAACCTTCGACAGATCCTCTTTCAAATCCGCCCCTTGATTAATGTGTTGCTTAAACCTTCATTATTTGTGGCACCTGGTTTCCTCCATCGTTAAATTCTAGGTTTTCGCCTCTCCAGATCCTCGACACGCCCTCTTCCCCCATCTCCCTAATTCGGCCTCTCCACCTCCTCCGCCAACACCACCCTACACATTCCTCCTCCCGCCAACACCCCCACCCCCACTCTCTTCTCCTTGCTCTAATCCTCTCCGTTGACTCCCATGAAAAATCAAGATGATAGAGAGATGTTCAAATCCTTGCAATTTTTCAGTCCAAATTGCTAGAACTTCAAAGCACAACAAGACAACAAGAGAAAATTATACATGCCAGTTTTTTTTGGGTCTGCACAAGAGGTGTTCGATTATATACCCAAGTTACAGAATAAGGCTTGGCATTGGAGAAGGTATTTCAACTTGCAATTACTTTATCTATGATGATTAAATTTGGAGTACTCCATCTATTATCATACACGTAGAAAAAATTCTGGAGGCTTTCACAAGTGCTTGGTTGGTTCCTTCGAGTTATCAAATTTTGAGAATATATTTTTCCACCCATCAATATGAAATATTTTGTCCTTTCAATTGGTGAAATCTTAAGTAGCGTTAGTAGTGCAGTTCGAAAGGGACAAAATATCAAGACAACCACTAAGCAATTAGCAATTAAAACCAAATAGCTCAATTTTATTTTGCAACAGGTGCCAAATGCATGATAGCAAGTCGTAATTGTAAGCACTAGATTTGTTCTTCTCTGTTCAATTCAATTGGTTGTTGACCATTTAACATGGTTAGTTGCACAAGTTGCAGTTTGGCATTAGATAAACTTTTCCTAACATAACGATAGTAATACCTCTTTGGTTTGCACCTGCCAAATTTGATTCACAGCCATCCTGTTTGAGTAGTATTGTTTTAGTAAAAGTTTATGCTTTAGTTTTATTTTACCGATTGAATATATTTTAAAAACACATTTAATATTGCATTTGATATTCTACTATTTAATCTATTTATTTAAATTTTGTTTATACTTATAATTATAAATGTCTCCAATATTTTGATGACTATCACTATACCGAAGAAAATAAAAGAGGGAGAAAAAAGGGGTCAAAGATGAGGAAGATTACGACATGGGACAACTCTAGCTCTGCCTATCCAGCTATCCCTCCCATGCTTCCAAATCCAACCAAGGGAAATAAACGTTTCATTTTTCTGCACATTAATATGGTGATAAAAGCGCAATTGACTTATTTCTCCTGTTATGTTGATAGAAACTTAATTTTGATATTTTATCGAAATATCTCTCTTATTACCACAGATGTGTTGTACCAATTGGTGCTACAACAATTTCAGGTACTTCATTTTTTTTCTTTTTTGATAGTTTATACATCAGACATAAAAATGACGATGAAAAAAGAATTTAAATTTATTCCATATGGAAGTGAGACAGAAATCACAGAACCTTTTTTTTTATTACATGACATTTGAAGTATTGATGATCATATTGTCTATTGTTATGGAAGACGATGAGATGCATAAGATTTTTTTTATTTAATAATTCTTCTTCAGTTTCATAAGTTTTCACTATTACCATATGATTCAAGACATGATAATTAATCCTATTTTCTATTGTAATTTATGTTGATCATTTGGGTCCATTTGTTGTTCTTAGCACGATTGAGATGAAGAGTTAGGGGAATATTTAGAAGATCAAATCTGAAAGGTATGAGGTTAAATAGACCAAGTGCTAATTTTTGCTACAGTGGTACCAACCAGTGTATCCTTTTAACTAATTTTTGCTTGCTTACAATTCTGGCCTCAGTTTGACAAACATTATACCCATGAATACGTATATTTACATCTTCTCCAAGTCAGGTTATTTTAGAGTAGTTCATAGGGGGTGTCGATGGAACTTTTAGCTCAAGTTATTCATGTTAATCGGGTATAATAGATCTTGACTGATCAAAGAAGTGTTCTGATGCAGGCGTTGTGCTATGTATGGTATGCCCTCTCCAGCATCATAACTAAATTCCCTGTAAAAACATTCAGATATCACAATTCTTATTTTAATCCAATTAATTTTGGTGCTTATTGCTCTCAAGAAAGATCTTATTGTTATCTGACCCTTAAGCCTCGATCTCTGTATGTTTTGGTGTTTATTCGGCTTCTAATTATCAAAGGCCTAAATGTTTATTATTGCACAACATTAACTTTGAAGTACTTCAAAAGACTAAACAAATTGCCGTGAAGTCTCTCAACTTCCAAATACACTGAATCCTTAAATAATTTAAAAAAAATTAACGTAATGACAGAAGAGGCCCAAATTAAATAGATATATGTGAACTTGATGGTGTTCAACAATTTCAGGTACTTCATTTTTTTTTTCTTTTTTGATAGTTTATACATCAGACATAAAAATGACGATGAAAAAAGAATTTAAATTTATTTCATATGGAAGTGAGATAGAAACACAGAATTTTTTTTTTATTACATGACATTTGAGGTAATTATGACCATATTGTCTATTGTTTTGGAAGACGCATAAGATTTTTTTATTTCAAATTATCATTTTGTTTTTTAAAGAGATCATATTTGCGGCATGAAGAGAGTGCAATTTGGGCAAGTTGATGAGAATATGCAATTTTTTTTTATCAGGTTTTAGGATTAGCAATTTGTGTAAATTATATATGAGGCATTTTGACTGAACAGTGTATTTTGTATTTTGCTAATTGCTTAACAAGTATTCTAAATAAATGAAATTTAACCTGTTTTTACATCTCAATCGTAATGAGGAAAAGACAAGTATATATGGAGCTGGTACTTTACTTTCAAGTGTTATTGCCATATGTGTACGTATTGGTAGATTGTGTAATCCAAATGCAAGAACAAGTATCTAGACTAAACACACGTACTTTTCTGTTGATTTATTAAAAAAAAAAATTACTCGCTTTTTGTCTGAAAGAATGACTAGGTTTATGAATATCGATCAAATGTATGATGGCTCTATTTGGGTCTCTTTGATTGCTTATATGTTTTTTTTTAAATTCAATGTATATAGATGCTAAAGTAGCTCATGTATGATGCTTATGCACTCAATTTTTTATATCTCATGTGAAAACAAAAATTATGGAATTTTGTCTTTGCACTTATATACCTGTCGCACACAATTTAGACTTAATGATAAATTATTAGTGATTTTTAAAATTGAAATATAAAAAATTATCTCAGGCGCGGCGAAGCCGCGCTTCCCACCTAATACATATATATATCTTATAAAAAAACATAGACGCGCGCACCTAACTATAAATCAACTAGGGGAGCAAATGCACGTCGATCATATTCAGACCCACAGAAACAAAAAAAGGAAATCGATTAAGAAGGTCATGGCTAACAAAACTTGTGTGTACTTCTTCCCCGTCTACGCAGCAGGCCACCTCATCGCCATGATAGAGTTCGCCAAACGGCTCTCCACTTTTGGTAACTCATTTTTCATCCATTTCCTTCTCATTCTACCTGACAACCCCAACCACGGCTCTCCACTCTGCTCTTCCTACCTCCAGTCTCTTCAAGCCCAAAACACCGCATTTCAGTTCCACCCTCTCCCTTTTGTTGAACCACCAACCTCTTTTAACGGCACTATCGAGTTTCTTAGCCTTCGAACAAGATCCTATATGCCACATGTCAAGGAGCAACTCTTGGCGTCCCCTTCACCTATTACAGCCCTTGTTCTCGACGTATTTGCTAGTGATGCTATTGATGTCGCAAATGAGCTCAACATACCCTCTTACATATATTATACTTCTAATGCTACTTCATATGCTCTTATGTCTCACTTCTCATGTCAAAAAGAAGAAAATAATCCAAAAGATAATTTAAAGGTGGAGGCGATATGTGTCCCTGGCCTCGTACCGATACCATTGACATGTATCGAATATCTTTTCTCAAATAGGAAGTCCACATTTGACAAGTGGTTTATGCACTATGGACGACGTAGTAATGAGGCCAAGGCTGTAATTCTCAATTCCAACAATTACCTTGAGAAGACAGCTGTGGAGGCATTGGTTAAAGGTACTCCTCTTGCCCCGGACACCAAGATTTCAGGAATATACCCAATTGGACCAGTTATCTCGTCGGATAAAAACAATTCACAAGAGCATGAGTGCTTGAAATGGCTGGATAGGCAGCCAATGAAATCTGTTGTGTTTCTGTGTTTTGGAAGCACGGGAGCATTTGACGTCTCGCAGAGTAGGCAGATAGCCAGTGCACTTGAACAAAGTGGGCATCGCTTCTTGTGGGCTATACGCACACCAAGCAATGAGTTCCTGGGGTAATATGTATAAATTAATTGGTATAATTTCCTTCCAATAAAAAATTGGTATCATAGCAATTAGTATTCAAAACAAAAAAAAAATTTGATAACAATTGGTTTACAAAAACATATATATTTCAATAATTTGTCAATAGAAGCAAGCTATATACCTAGCTAGCTAATATAATGATTTCAGGAAGATTTCTCGCTTTGGAAGCTAAATATTTATTTCATACTAGATTCCCAACGGATGGAAACTTGGGTGAGTTGCTACCAGGAGGCTTTATAGAGAGGACGAAAGAGAGGGGATTGGTGTGGCCTAGTTTGGTGCCGCAAACTGACATACTATCCCACGAAGCAATTGGAGGATTCATCACGCACTGTGGGTGGAACTCGTGCCTAGAGAGCCTCTGGTTCGGTGTGCCAATGGTCCCGTGGCCACTTCATTTCGAGCAGCACTTGAATGCATTTCAATTAGTGAACGAGATGCATGTCGCAATTGCGCTGGAACTTGACAGAAAGGAAGGATTCGTGAGTGCAAAAGAGCTGGAAAGAGCTATAAAATGCTTGATGGATGAAGGCTCTGATGAAGGGAGAAGTGTCAGGAAAAGAGCACAGGAGATAAAATTGGCTTGCAGAAAGGCAGTAGAGGTAGGAGGCATGTCGTATATTCACTTGCAGAACCTTGCAACAGAGCTTGGAAGGCAAGGAGTAGTACACAGACTGTCAACATAGTTGGCTGTCTAGAACTCTATTTTACACTTTTATCCACGGTGTTTCGTTAGTTTATCTATACATTCTGAATTGTATTATCTTCATACTTTTAAAATATTTCAATAGTTTATATATCGTGAAGGTTTATAAATAATTCTTTTGTTTAAAATCTTCATGAAGGGTACGCCTCATAAAAAAGCTCAAAAGTTGTTGTGTGGGCACCTCACCAGTGACCACTGACCAGTCAGCAGTCACCACTTGCTTTGGTGTTCTACTTTTTCTCTGCCTCTTTTTGTGGGGCACCTCAGACCTCAGCACCTCACCAGTCACCACTTGCTTTGGTGTTCTACTTTTTCCTGTTTATGCCACCCATTGAATGCCTGTTACTATTTTTTTTATTAAAATTTAAAAAGCTCATGAGCAATAAATTAAAGTTAAAGGTTACAAAGGGATCCAACAGACCAACAGTCACTTCTGTACATTACAACGGGAAGAGGATGGTACGAGCAAGAGTGAAGCCAAAATGGTCGCCATGAAGCTGTTCGATGTTTTGCCCCATTGAAGTTCCTCTCAGTAACTCATTAGCTGAGCCGCCTCAGAGCATTTACTCCCTGCCTTTAACTCACCACGGTCTCTTCACTCTCTTAACCAGTTAAGACCTTGTTCTCCCGGCAGTTATTGCTCTCCCCCAGCATTTATAGCTTCTCCTCTCTACTGTACGGCTCTGTACCTATGTGGTAACACCTTTTCCTATTTTGTTGTTGAAGCTCGGCTTTGGGTCTGATCCTGTGTTTTTTTAATCTCCTCTTGGCTTCTGCCTTTTCTTGTCCCTGGTATGGCTAACTTCACAATTAACCTGCCCAATACTGTGTGGTCCACGAAATCTATTGATGCACCTAGTCCATACTCTTTCCCCCAACCTCAATACACACCAAAGATGCTTCTGCACACCTCGGCCTCTGTGAATGGACCAGGTAATTTAGGAATGATTCCTTGTGGCTTTCCTCTCCTTGTGACAGTTGGAAGTATGCAACTGGTTATCCCTTCCCTATTAACAGTAAAATGTGGGGACTTCTCATTGATTTTGCCTCTCTCCAAGCATGCTCCATCTCACATATCGAGTTATGCCATATGTAGAAAGCAACAGACTCCCTTTCACTATTGGGAGGCTCCTAATGTACCCTGCTTGCTAGAAACCACAAAAATAAAAGGAGATCGGATCCTAGCTGATTCTCTGGTACATTTACAGTGCCATGTGTTGAACCTAAAAATTAAACCCTCAAAACCAAATAAATCAAAACCAAATTGCGAAAGCCAGAAGTCAAACAGCGAAAACCAAATTTCCAAATCGCCAAAACTCAAAACCAAATTACGAAAAATACCAACCAAACTCCAAAAAATCCTCAAAATTTACCCAAAAATTCCTCAAGAATTATGGTGAATTATCATAATTTTTAAATCCCAAAAATAGCAATACAAACTCCAAAATTTGCAAACAAACCCAAAAACTTCACAAAATTACCAAAATAATTCTATGAGGAATTTGCCAAAACCAGTTGAACCATTAAATTCCTTATATTTTTCTAAGCCTACCCATGAAATTTCATCCAAAAATACCTAAAGGAAAACCTCCAAATAATTTATTTAGGTTGGACAGTCAAATAAATAAATGATTTTGAAGGAAATCAAATGAAATTCCCAGAAAATCTCAGAAAAATTGAAAATGGCAGCGCGTGCATACTATTGCAGCGGATCCAGGCAGAATAGAGAAGGCGCTAGGCTTTAAAAATTTACCATCTCTTCAGAAATTCCGAATGAGCCTGGTTCATGCGCCAAAAACTAGTATGGTTTGAAATGTCCTATTGGTTCACGAAGGACCCGACCCACCTATCTCACTCTCTCTCATTAAAACCGACAGATGGGGTCCGCCTGTAAGGATCTCCTTCTCCCCAGAGTAAAAGAACAGAAGGTGAAAAACTTGCGACTTACCATGCGACGCCGGGTAAAATGGTGAAAACGATGACGACGTGGCTTCTCCGACACCACAAGGCCAAAACCAGATGCCCCGCCCCTGGTTTGGCGAAACCTAACCCTAGCGCAGCCAATGCCAAGCCGCTGGATCAAAATCCGAAGGTGGAAATGGCCACGGCTTCAAATCAAAACCCTAATCCCCAAGCCTATTTAAAGCCCCAAAATCGAAGCCAGAAAAGAGAGAAAGAGAGGGGCAAGGTGAATCTAGGCTTAGAACACAACTTCTGTATTGAATTGAGAGAGTTTTGAGCGAAATTGTAAGAGCATTTCATCAAACACTTGAAAAGAAGGAAAGAGAGGTGAAATTAAACAGTTGCTGCTTGTAAATCGTTCCTGCGTGAATCAAAGAAATTATTTTGAGCAATTGAAGAGTCGAGTTTAGTTTTGATAGTGTTGCTTTCTTGTGATTAAATACAGCAAAAATCTGGATTGAGCTTCAATTGCGCCCAGCGCATGAGGAGATCAATCCAGTGAAACATGAGATGTAATCAATTACCCCAATTACAATCTGACTGCGCACAGCGCATGAAAAATGTAATTGGGATGAACTCATCTAAGCTACTCCTTAGCTCAGCTTTGGGGTCCTTAGTTGAGTAGTGTTTGCTTGGATTGAATACATGATAAGCATGTCAAATTATGCTTATTATGAATTCAATTAAGTATGCACTAAATTAAAGTTATGCCATGATGAGAAAAATATGTGTAGGTGCTGTCAAAATGATGTCAAAACTAACATTCATTGCATTTACCTTAATTTCGAGATCTAATAGAACAAAAGTAAAAAAAAATTAATTAGATTCTGACATAGACAATAATTAGCAAATGAAATGTGACTATTTGAGGTTCATGGATTAAAATGCATGAACGTATTAGCCAAAATGAGGTTTATTTCATTTCCTTGCTTAATTGCTTCTCAACATCAAAAAATTATGTGAACAAAACTTCTAAATATCAGCGATGATTGTTTGATTTTCTGGTGTCCAGAGGTTATTGGTTCCAACAAGCAAAAAATAATAGTACTAATGATAGAAATGTTTAGTCAAAAAAATGCAATCAGAAATGTACGTAGAATAACAATTGAGCATGTACAGACCTGCCTCCCTATATTACTTTGATAACAAAGAATGTATCTCAAACATCATCTACCTCGCTCGATACCAATCTGGTACAAAACCAATTCCCAGCCGTACCAAATCAATGGCTCACCCACTAAATTGGGTCAACGCAACACAAACCAAGAACTCCATTGTCTTCTCCTCAACGCCACGGTTCTTCAAAGCCTGACCTTGTTAGCAATGGCGGCCTACATCGCCAGAAAACGAAATCCCAAGAAGGCAGGGACCAAATCGAAGAAAATTTTTAGTACTGTCATGATAAATGTGTGGTCTTCCCACCAAACGAGAGCGACGAGAGATGAACAGAGACCGCCGCTGTGTTCTTCTCAACCTCACGAATCCAAGGAGACCAGACCCGTCATCAACGGCGGCCGGAATCGTCAAAATGCGAAATAGAAGGACTCGGCAGGAAATAAAATAATATGGGGGGGTTTCTCTGCAAAATCGCCTTCTTCTCTTTCAAAACTCAGCGCTGAAACTAGCCTGATGCGCTGTGGCCTGCTGACTTGAGGCGGGTCACTGACGTGACAGAACTTGTTACACCATGCATTTAAGAATTAAAAGTATATTGAATGTGTGGGACTCACTGTCATGAATAAAAAATAAAAAAATTAACAAAAATGCCACGTCAGCAAACTAGGTCAGCGCCACACCAGACGTCAGTCAGCAGCCAACGTAGCTTCCGTGCACACGTGGACGAATCAGAAAACGCCAAATCAGCAGAAACTTGAAAAATTCATTAAAAATAGTAGGAAACTCAGAAAAATTCAAATAAAATATCCATAAAATCCTAAAAATCAAATTAAACCAAATTCACTGATATTTTGATACAAAAATCTGTCAATTTATTGAGTATTTCTATTTTTGAAGTATTTTCAATATTAAATAAATCTTATAAAATTCTAAAATAATGTTAAATCAATTTTGTAAAATTATAAATGATTTCAAAACTTGATTAAATCCTTCTAACAAATTTTCAAAAATAAACATTGATATCATTTTAAAATAACATAAATGAGCAAAAAAAAAAAAAAAAAAAAACAAAAAAACAAAGAGAAATACTTTAAACATCAAATATATTTTCAAAATAAACATAATTAAAAATATAAAAAGAAATTTCAAAAGTCTAGAATTAAAAAATAAAAATAAAATAGAATTGTGAAAATGTTAAAACCCAAAGAGAAACTCAAGAAATTAAAAGTCCAAACACGAAACCCGAAATCAAGACCGAAACCTCTTCAATTAAAGGAAGGAAATCTCTTCAGCAAATCGAAGTCGACTCCAAGTGGTTCAAAAATCAGAAAGTCTCACAAGTGGTTCAAAATAGCCCCGAGAAAACCAAATCCAAAGGCCCAAAATAGCCTAGAAAACCAAATCCAAATCCAAGACCCAAAATAGTCTTGAAACCCAAATCCAAATCCAAGATCCAAAATAGTCTTGAAATCCAAGTCCAAACCCAAGGCCCAAAATAGCCTAGAAATCCAAACCAAATTCCAAGGCCCAAAATAATCTTGAAAACCAAATCCAAATCCAAGGCCCAAAATAGCCTTGAAACCTCAAATCAAACCCGAGACCCAAAATAGTCTTGAAATCCAAACTAAATTCCAAGGCCTAAAATAGCCTTAAAACCCAAATCAAATCCCGAGACCCAAAATAGTCTCGATAAACTCAAACCCAAATCCAAAGGCCCAAAATAGCCTAAGGACCAAAAACAACGCCCCAACACCGAGAAACCAAAACCAAGTCTGTCTCGAATAATAAAGTCATTCAAGCGTCCTCAATCGGGTCCCTTTAATTAGGTTTGGTACACTAATTGAGTCCGGTTTAAGCCAAAGCAATAAACTCAAAATAAACATGAAACAAACGATTCCCTAGCCTTTATATATAATTCTTCAGATCCCTTAATCAGAGGTTCTCGTGAGTGATCACGGGGTAATTAACAGTAGGGGCTTGCGCCTACTGGAAAGAAAGGACCCACGAAATCAACAAACCTCTTTAAGAAGCGACTCGTGTTTTGGTTCTCTTGTCGCTAAGAGATACTCGAACTGAGATCGAACCTTAAGGGGGGTGAATCCAAGGCTATGTTCCCATTTCTCGAGGAAGTCCAAATTCCATTCTTCGAGGGAATGACGAAAAAGCCGCGACAGATTCTCTGGCACGCCCGGTGGGACCTCTTTCTCCTCTCATCTTTGGGATTCGAAGGGTGGCGTAAGGGCAAAGGAAATTTTAATGAACACTCCTAACGGTAACATTTAGTTGGTGTTATTGCAGGTTGAAATGGCATTCGCACCCATTGATGCTTTCAAGCCGACGGGAGTTCTCCAGATCGGAGGAGTGCCGATCTGCTACAATGACGAGTTCACAATTGGAGGCATGCCGTTTGGACATTCCTACGTGCCCGTCGTTCAAGTCTGTGATGGTACTTTCCAACTGGCAAAGGTCGTGATGGAGGAACCACTTGAGGAAGTGATGGAAGTCTCCAACACCGTGGAGGATCCCATGGAGATTGATGTCACCAAAGAAGAAGAATGGTCCATTATTCCTCACAAGCGGGCTCACTCAAACTCAACCCCTTTTCCTCAAAGACGCCAATCCAACCGTCGCTCTCCTCCCAAGAAGATGGTTGTGAGGAAGATGTACGCGCCAATCTCTCAAAATGCAAGAACAATGAGGAAGGTTCAACGGGCCTATAAGAATGAATTGGAGACAAGGCCCAATTTGCCAGTGAGCAATCCTTTCGCCTCGCTCCGTCTGGTGCGAAAGAACTCACCCGTGGCCATACTCAAGACCATGGAAGAGTTTCCTCAAGAATACCAAGCACAATTTAGGGGAAGAAGTCCACAAAACCGGCAATCGGTGAAGGAAAGATTGGTATTCCCGCGAGTATTGGCTCACAATCGATTGAGGCCAAAGGGTCAAAAGACGGGATCTTCCTCCGTACACCAAAGACTAGGGCAAAGGATTAAACCAATGAAGGAGAGATTGGGACCCAAGAAAATGTGGGTGCCCAAAGAGAAAGCTCAACCAATGGAGGTAGATCAAGAGCCAAGAAATAAAAGGAGACATGTGGCACGGGAAGATGGTCAACTTGTGGTCCACGCTCGAGTTCATATGGTAGAGATAAGCAAGGAGCATGAAATGCATGCTTTCGTGAACATGGCTAGCGATGGAGAAATTCCCTTCACCAAGAAAGATAGCAAAGACAAACAAGATCGTGCCTCGTCAAGCCACATTTTACATGGAGAAGGGCCAACAGAAGACGAAGAAGGAGATCTAAATGGCAAAGACCGTTGGCACGAAGGGGAGAAGCCAAAATTGATGAGTATCATAGAAAGGAATGAAAAGAAGATGGCGGCCATGATGGACGAAAGAGAAAAGGAAAGAAAAATGTTCAAGAAGATGTACAAGCTTCTTGAGAAGAAGAAATTGCTTGAAGATCTTGAAAAGGATGGTTCTTCTAGTGAAGAAGAAGATGAGTACAAAGGGAAGGTGCTCAAGGAAAGAAGAAGTAAGAGTAGATATGAATACTCCGATGAAGAAGGAGAAAGGCCTAAAAGAAGACATTCCAAAGAAAGAAGGAATAGGCACAAGTATGAATCATCAGAAGAGGATGAGGAGAGAACATACCGAAGATATCTCAAAGGAAGAAGAAACAAAGCGAGATACGAATCAAGTGAAGAAGAAGTGCCCGAGCGTAGGCATCGGACTGGGGCAAGAAGGCCCGATTCAACCAAGCAAGTCATTCAAGAAATGATCAACTTACAGCTTCAAGCCACAGGGGTGGGCCGATTTGCTAATTTGCGCAAGAGATGTGGAAGACCATACCCTAAAGAATATGAGCACATCCCATATCCTCTTGGTTACCAAGTGCCAAAGTTCAATCTATTCGATGGAACGGGTAAAGAGAGCATTACGCCCGATCAGCATTTAATTCAGTTCCGCAATGCATGTGGAAATACCGCGCATGATGAAGCTCTCTTGCTCAAGCAATTCTCTCAGAGCCTCACTGGGGCAGCATTCGAGTGGTATTCATCTCTCGAGAATGATTCTGTGGATACATGGGAAGAGATGGAGGATCTGTTTAGAGCCAAGTTTGCCATGGTCAACCAAAGGCTCCTTGTAGCCGATGTCGCGTGCGAAAAGCCAAGATCGGGTGAAGCCCCACTTGACTACATCAACCGATGGAGAAACATGCACATAAGATGTTCTCATCAGATGCCCGAGAGGGAAGCTGTGGAGTTTTTGATAAGGAACCTCGATGATTGGATAAAACGACCTCTCTCGGGTAGTGATATCTACACCTACGAGGACTTGGTCACTAGAGTGGCAAGGATAGTGCACATTGGCCCTCCCAAGGAGACTTCAAACTTTAGAAGCGAGCCAAGAAACAAAGCACAGGGGCCCATCAAGATAGCGGGTGCTAATGAAGCATCAACGAGCCAAGGTAGCGGTCAAAGGAGTTTCCGCAACAACAGCAATAGCAGCAGCAATGGCAACGGAAATGGTCGCTCTACCTCCCTCAATGAACGATTGAGTAGGCCATATTCATTCAAGAAGGAGAAAACGGCAGCCTTGTTGAAACAATTATTAGATGGAAAAGCTATAGAATTGCCAGTGTGTAAAAGAATGGAAGAAATGCACAAGACCAACGACCCGACTTATTGCGCTTTTCATAGAGTCCTAGGCCATCCAACGGGCGATTGCTATGTTTTTAAGAATATTGCGGAAAAGATGATTAAGGAAGGCGATCTAGTCTTGCCCGAGAGTTATAAGCAACCACCCGCTCCACATGCTCAGGCCAATGTAGTAGCACAAAGGGACAACCCAAGGCGAAATGTGGAATGCAATGTCATCGTCATAGTGGATGATGATGAAGACGAAAAGGGGAGGCAAAAAGTAGAAAGAGTGAAGGAAAAGAAAAATGAAAATAACAAAGAGAAAAATGTAAAAGAGAAGAAGAATGAAGGTGAAAATAAGGAGGAAAAGAAAGGCGAAGGTGAAAGCGAGAAAGGCAAAGAAGTGGTGTTAAAGATCGAAGAAACGAAAAGAGAAAATGAAGAAGTGGTTACTTATTACTATGATGATGACACGGAGGATGAAAATGAGGCACCATACCAAGGCCTCTTTGCTAAGGGCATGTTCAAGGAAAAAGATTGTCATGTGAACTTGCGGTCGGGCACGAACATTCCCGAGAGACAAGCTCCCAAGGAAAGCGAAAAGGCGAAGGGCAAGATATGGGAATTTGGCCTTCTTCTTGCTTGACTTTCAGGTTCAAGTAATCTTACTCTTACCACTGCTTCTTTCAAGAGATATGGGAATTTGGCCCATACTCACTTTTCCTTCTTTCTTTATTCTTCTTACTTCTTTTTAGGATCTCGAACACACATAGATCCACTCCACAATTTAGGTTAGGGTATTTGGCCCGCTCCTGTCTTTCCTTGGGCTTGAACCTACATGGACCTTGACCCGATTTTGGTTATTTTCTTCCGACATCGGCCTTGAACGCTTCTACTTCTTCTACGCCTTCTTGACTTCATACCATTTCTTTAAAGAATTAGTTTGAACAGTTTATTTCACTTCTTGCCACAACGGCCTTAACTTTCTTCACATGTTCACACGTTCGCCATTAACTCCAATTGCAACCTTTCTCTTGTCATGCCTATATAAGCACACCTTTGCTCTTTTCTCTTCTTCATCCAAGTTCACCGTACTCTTTCATCTTTCTCCATACTTTTCCAATTTCTTATCACCATGTCTTCTCTTCCTTCATCCAAGCGTGCCAGAGGAGATTCTAGTTCTTCTGCCTTACGTCTGGACTCCACTTTTCCAGACTGGTCCCTTACCCCCGACAATCGCTATCTCTTCCGCGATGAAACTTCCTTCCTTTCTTATTACAATGACATGGGTAACGAAGAGCGACCTGTGGCTGATTGTTACTTCTTTCGTCCTATGAAAAGGATTCCAGTGGAGCAAGTGAATCTTATTAGGGATTGGTTGGATTCATGGAGCTTGGCCGGCTTAGCCGACTGTGATCATGCGTATCATCCTAGAATTACCCGCCTCTTCTACGCCAATCTTAGGATCTCTTTCAACCACTATGGAACTCCTTCGGCCTCTTCCTATCTATTTGGTCGCTTCTTTCATATCACGGCCGGAGATTTGGCTAACTATTTGCGGGCTGCCAATACTGCCAATGGTTCCACTATTTATGCCTATCAGAGATGGCCTCAAGGTTTTGGAAGTTATCAGGAATGTCGCCAATGGTTTTGGGGCGGCGGCTCCTGATGTAGAGAGGATGCCTACTTTCCATCTACCCGCTCTTCATAGGTACTTTTCTCTTCATTCCTTCTCTTTTAATTGCCTTCTCCTTATTTTTAATTGCCTCTTCCTCCAGTTGTATTTTCCCTCAACTCTTCTTGTTTACTTCCTTTACCCTAACTTCTAGGTTTCTCTTCTTGGTGGTTAATGACATCATCTTTCCACAAGGGACAATGACCCATCTCGCCAAACCTGGAAGTCTCTTCTACCTCCGTAATCTGATCCAAAAGCAGTGGCCTATCAATCTGGCCCACATGATCCTCTTCCACATGCACCAAGTAGCAATCTCAGATCGAGAGCCGCTTCCTTATGGCCATCTTATCGAAGCTCTCATGCTTAGAGCTCGCATCCGTGTGCCTGACATGCTATGGGGCAATCGTATTTCTGATGCCGACGTGGCACATCCCTTCAACCTTCTCCTTTCATTGCCACTCATCGGGTGGGTTGAATCTTCAATGGACATGTTGGTTCCCGACCCCAATCAACCAGTGAATGACTATATCTTGCTTCCTAATGCGGCCCCCAACCAGTATGGTCCTATGAGTGTTGATTCTCCGCCGGATGATAACTCTGCCATGATGGCCCTTGATGGCCCTGCCCCTGTCTCAATTCGGGGTTTGATTGATCAGCGCTTCAGGAAACTGAATGCCCGCATGGATGCTTTGGAAGAAATGCTTCAAGCTATCTCCGCAACTCTTAACAACTTGGCCGGTGGAGGAGCTGCGATTGTTGGTGAGGTCGTTGCTGCCCCAGAATGAATGGTCATCTTGCTTGACCCTGCCCCAGTGTCTTCTTAGGGCGCTTTTATGTCTCCATTTTGTATCCCTTTAGTCGCCATCAGTTGTTGTTTAAGATTCTCTTGTATTAGGCTTCTTTATGCAATGGTTGTAGTGGTGTATCTTCTTTTGATGAATGAAATCTTTATCTTCTTCTTTCCATGGCATCTTCACTTCCTTTACTCTTCCTTTTGCTTGACATGTGCACTTTACGGCTGTTCCACTATGATAGGATACGCGTCAGTGTCCCAGCATGACTGATTGTTGACTCTTGCTCCCGTGCAATTGATTACTTGCTCTTGCCCCAAAGCGGTTAATCATTGGTTCTTGTCGCAGAATGATTGGCCATCAATTCTTGCCCCGGTATCAACCTAGCATTCTGATTGTCACCTTGCCCCAATGTTGACTTGTCTCTTTAGTTCCTTACTTGTCCCAATATTCCTCCTCCATTGGTGAGCGTGATTTGAACTGCTGGGCTTTCCTCAATAAACTTCATAAGTCGATTTGTCAAAAATCACGAAGATTTTTAGCGATTTCGGGTAAATTCTCACACCTGCATGTATTCGGAAGCCACACAGGATTCCTCAACATGGGTCATTCGTCAAAAGCCACACAGTCTTTTGACAATATTAGGGTAATTTTCACACCTGCGTGTATTCAGAAACCACAGAGGATTCCTCAACACGGGTCATCCGTCAAAAGCCACACAGTCTTTTGACAATATTAGGGTAATTTTCACACCTGCGTGTATTCAGAAACCACACAGGATTCCTCAACACGGGTCATCCGTCAAAAGCCACACAGTCTTTTGACAATATTAGGGTAATTTTCACACCTGCGTGTATTCAGAAACCACACAGGATTCCTCAACACGGGTCATTCGTCAAAAGCCACACAGTCTTTTGACAATATTAAGGTAATTTTCACAACGGAGGGACGAATCTCTTTTCAAAAACTCATCCCGTAAATGATTGGTGAATCAATGAACACGGTGAATGTGAGCGATTGGAGCACGGCTTGTCTTTGTTTTTCATTTTCAAGTTGGTGTTTCGATGCACACTTTACAAAGTGCGCGGGTCTTTGTCCTTCACCTTCAGGCTAGAGTTTCCTTCACCTCAAGTTGGATGTTTCCTTGACCTTCAGGTTGGATGTTTCCTTCACCTTCGGGCTGGATGTTTCCTTCACCTTCGGGTTTTGGGTTTGAAAGGTTAAATTAAGGTTTTGGATTTGTGTATTCGAAGCACTGATGATGTCAAAAGAACTAAGAGAAACAATGATGGAAGTGTTGCAAGAGCCCGAGAAATTTCAGGCTTACTTCGCAGAAAAACACATGACTGAGGCTCTTTATGCGGAGCCCCAAAGCCAAATAACATTCACAGACACAGACCTAATGATGGGAACGGCTCGCCACAACAAGGCACTCTACATCACAGGTCAAACCAATGGAAGTCAACTAAGTCGAATGTTGGTGGATCCAGGATCTTCAATCAACATCTTGCCTCTCAAATCAATGAACCAATTGGTCTTAGGAGAAAGGCGACTCTCAAATGAGAATGTCTTCATTCATGGGTTCAACCAAAACTCAGAAAAGGCATTAGGGGCAATTACCCTCCCAGTGAGATTTGGGGAACTTGAAACCTTGATCAAATTCTATGTAATCGATGCTGAAACTTCCTATGGAGCGTTGCTTGGAAGACCATGGCTACATGAAAACAGTCTTGTGCCATCCACCCTCCATCAGTGCATCAAGTACATAAAAGATGGTGAACAAAAGAGCATCAAAGGAGATGCGCATCATTATGGAGCGCATGAAGTAGAGTTGGAGGAAATAGACCGATTCTACACTCCAGCTTCTCAAAGAAGTACCTCACCAAATTTGAGGGTAAGAGTGGCAAATCAGAAAGAAACCGAAGAGAAAATAAGATTGAAAGAAAGGCCTAAAACTTCATGTGCCGTGAAAACTCCCTTCTATATAAGGTCATCTGATGAAGAAGATGAAAAAGAGGTGCAAAGGAAAAAATTCTATGTGAAAAGCGAATCTGAAGAAGACTGTGAACCAAAGCAACGAAATGTCATCCATGTGTACGACACTGGCTCAGATGAAGAGGAGCCCAAAGAAAAGGAAGATTCCATGGCCATTGAGCAAATTCCCATTGGCTACTTTAAAGAGCTAACACCAAGAGAAGTGAACCAAGTCAAAGAATTGAAAACTTTCTACGTCCCACCTAAAATCGAAATAATTCAAGGAAAAATGGTGGTCCACAAAGAAATCTTGTTCTATAAAGCGGATGACATAGATCCATCAAGCAATGCTCCTAATTCAAACGATTGGGAAAAGTGGTTGAAAGAAGAGGAAGACGAGTATGAAAGGATAGAAATAAGGGGTTATTACAACAAGAAATTAACGCCCCTCTTTAAAAAGGCTCATTGTTTGGACCCGATCTCCAAGCGAAAAGCTAAAGTCTTCCAAGACCTTTGGAGCGAGAAATCTCAATGGGTGGAAGGAATAGATGGAAAGTGGAAATGCACAAAAGGATTGGGATTCAAATTGCCCCCAAAAGAAAGTTCAATTCCACATGTCAATGGGCGATATCTCAAGAAATGCTCGGCCTAAAGGCACCATCTGCAAGAAAGAAAGAAAAGAGAAAGCAAAACAAAGCCAAAACCAAAACCAAAACACTTTACTTCTAAAAGCCAAGTCCAAAAGTTTCAAAACCTAAATCCAAAATTCCAATAAAAAAAAATCTAAAACTCAAAGCTTCAAAACCCAAAATCCAAAACTCCAACAAAAAGAAACTAAACTAGGACCCCAAACTTCAAAATCCAAAAATAAAAAAAATTCCAAAACCAAAATTCCAAAACCAAAATTCCAAAATCCAAAATTCCAAAACCAAAATTCCAAAACCAAAATTCTAAAATCCAATAAACTAAAACCAAAATTCCAAAATCCAAAATTCTAAAACCACAAATTCCAATAAAATAAACTCAAAACAACCAAAACCTACCAAACAAAATATAGGTAGAAAATCCAATAAAGTCTTGAACAAAACCCAAAAACCCTAAAAAAAACCTAAAACCATAACAAATAACCAAAACTTTAAATAATAAGTCTCAAGTCCCATCGGGCTAAAGCTTGAAAGGATGTTTCGTTCTTTTGAACATTATGGGACATTCCTTTGCAAGGCCCTAAATAAATAAGGCAAAATAAATAAATAAAAGTCCAATATAAAAGTCCCCAACCTCAAAAATCCAAATACAAATGAACCAAACCCAAATAAAACTCAAAGAAATAAAACCAAACTCGTCCCGCCGGGCCTAAAAACAAAGGAATGTCTTTGTCATTTTGGACATACATAGACATTTCATTTATAAAGGCCTACATTAAATAAAAATGTGTGTTAATACCGCCAATGCCGATATTGAGTGCTATTACATTGAGTGCCCATACCTAAAAAGAGAGGGTGAGAAATGAGAGGGTGAGCAAAATAAAGGGTGACTTGCCTTTATGGCCCCATAAGTCATTCCTTCCACCTAAATATTTCCAACTCCACAAAATCCACCAGCCAAAATGTAGTATAGAAAATTTTTCTTTTGTGACCGATGACGGATTCTTAAGAATCTTGAGGATGCAAAATTGTTCATATTTGCATCACTAAGGCCGCTACAAGACAAGGATCAACAACAACCAAACTGGGGCAAGAGCCAAAAGATCAACCAAAACCCGATACAAATCAAAGGGACAAGAAACAACCTGAGAGAATGGAAAAGAAGTCAAGTGTTGAAAAAGCTGAAGTGGTTTAAGATCAACATTCAAAGGGAAAATCGAAACTGGGGCAAAGCCCGTGTAAAACCCAAACCCAAGGAAGTACAGGTTGGATCAAAATACCCTAACCTAAATTGTGGTGAGGACTTATGGGTGCCTTAGTCCTAACGAAGAAGGAAAAAGAAGAAAGAAGTCAAAAGCGGGCCAAAATACCCACATTTCAAGAAAACAAAACCATTGAATGTGGGCCAAAATACCCACATTTCAAGAAACCAAAACAATTGAAGGCGGGCCAACATACCCGTATTCCAAAGAAACAAAACCATTGAAGACGGATCAAAATACCCGTATTCCAAAGAAACAAAACCATTGAAGACGGATCAAAATACCCGTATTCCAAAGAAACAAAACAATTGAAGGCGGGCCAACATACCCGTATTCCAAAGAAACAAAACCATTAAAGGCGGGCCAACATACCCGTATTCCAAAGAAACAAAACCATTGAAGACGGATCAAAATACCCGTATCCCAATAAACCAAACCATTGAAGACGGATCAAAACACCCGTATTCCAAGAAACAAAACCATTGAAGACGGATCAAAACACCCGTATTCCAAGAAACGAAATCATTGAAGACGGATCAAAACACCCGTATTCCAAGAAACAAAACCATTGAAGACGGATCAAAATACCCGTGTTCCAAGAAAACAAAACCATTGAAGACGGATCAAAATACCCGTCTTCCAAGAAAACAAAACCATTGAAGACGGATCAAAATACCCGTATTCCAAAAAAGCAAAACCATTGAAGACGGATCAAAATACCCGTGTTCCAAGAAAACAAAACCATTGAAGACGGATCAAAATACCCGTATTCCAAGAAACAAAACCACTGAGGATGGGTCAAAATACCCACATTCTGAAACAAAACCAAGGTGAGAGTAAGATGACTCCTCGCTTCGAAACAAGAAGACCTCGGGAACGAAGCTCCAATCAAACACAAACCAGAAAGAAACCAAACCAAGACGACAAAACAAGGGGTCAAGAAGGGGCCACCAAAGCACGTCGTTCTGCCAAGATCCTCACAACATACTTTGGTGGGGGGCATTTGTTGAACCTAAAAATTAAACCCTCAAAACCAAATAAATCAAAACCAAATTGCGAAAGCCAGAAGTCAAACAGCGAAAACCAAATTTCCAAATCGCCAAAACTCAAAACCAAATTACGAAAAATACCAACCAAACTCCAAAAAATCCTCAAAATTTACCCAAAAATTCCTCAAGAATTATGGTGAATTATCATAATTTTTAAATCCCAAAAATAGCAATACAAACTCCAAAATTTGCAAACAAACCCAAAAACTTCACAAAATTACCAAAATAATTCTATGAGGAATTTGCCAAAACCAGTTGAACCATTAAATTCCTTATATTTTTCTAAGCCTACCCATGAAATTTCATCCAAAAATACCTAAAGGAAGACCTCCAAATAATTTATTTAGGTTGGACAGTCAAATAAATAAATGATTTTGAAGGAAATCAAATGAAATTCCCAGAAAATCTCAGAAAAATTGAAAATGGCAGCGCGTGCATACTATTGCAGCGGATCCAGGCAGAATAGAGAAGGCGCTAGGCTTTAAAAATTTACCATCTCTTCAGAAATTCCGAATGAGCCTGGTTCATGCGCCAAAAACTAGTATGGTTTGAAATGTCCTATTGGTTCACGAAGGACCCGACCCACCTATCTCACTCTCTCTCATTAAAACCGACAGATGGGGTCCGCCTGTAAGGATCTCCTTCTCCCCAGAGTAAAAGAACAGAAGGTGAAAAACTTGCGACTTACCATGCGACGCCGGGTAAAATGGTGAAAACGATGACGACGTGGC
This sequence comes from Rhynchospora pubera, assembly GCA_028095005.1. Lineage (NCBI taxonomy): Eukaryota > Viridiplantae > Streptophyta > Magnoliopsida > Poales > Cyperaceae > Rhynchospora > Rhynchospora pubera. The sequence continues at coordinate 285,634,743 of CM051460.1, forward strand.
TTCTCCGACACCACAAGGCCAAAACCAGATGCCCCGCCCCTGGTTTGGCGAAACCTAACCCTAGCGCAGCCAATGCCAAGCCGCTGGATCAAAATCCGAAGGTGGAAATGGCCACGGCTTCAAATCAAAACCCTAATCCCCAAGCCTATTTAAAGCCCCAAAATCGAAGCCAGAAAAGAGAGAAAGAGAGGGGCAAGGTGAATCTAGGCTTAGAACACAACTTCTGTATTGAATTGAGAGAGTTTTGAGCGAAATTGTAAGAGCATTTCATCAAACACTTGAAAAGAAGGAAAGAGAGGTGAAATTAAACAGTTGCTGCTTGTAAATCGTTCCTGCGTGAATCAAAGAAATTATTTTGAGCAATTGAAGAGTCGAGTTTAGTTTTGATAGTGTTGCTTTCTTGTGATTAAATACAGCAAAAATCTGGATTGAGCTTCAATTGCGCCCAGCGCATGAGGAGATCAATCCAGTGAAACATGAGATGTAATCAATTACCCCAATTACAATCTGACTGCGCACAGCGCATGAAAAATGTAATTGGGATGAACTCATCTAAGCTACTCCTTAGCTCAGCTTTGGGGTCCTTAGTTGAGTAGTGTTTGCTTGGATTGAATACATGATAAGCATGTCAAATTATGCTTATTATGAATTCAATTAAGTATGCACTAAATTAAAGTTATGCCATGATGAGAAAAATATGTGTAGGTGCTGTCAAAATGATGTCAAAACTAACATTCATTGCATTTACCTTAATTTCGAGATCTAATAGAACAAAAGTAAAAAAAAATTAATTAGATTCTGACATAGACAATAATTAGCAAATGAAATGTGACTATTTGAGGTTCATGGATTAAAATGCATGAACGTATTAGCCAAACTGAGGTTTATTTCATTTCCTTGCTTAATTGCTTCTCAACATCAAAATATTATGTGAACAAAACTTCTAAATATCAGCGATGATTGTTTGATTTTCTGGTGTCCAGAGGTTATTGGTTCCAACAAGCAAAAAATAATAGTACTAATGATAGAAATGTTTAGTCAAAAAAATGCAATCAGAAATGTACGTAGAATAACAATTGAGCATGTACAGACCTGCCTCCCTATATTACTTTGATAACAAAGAATGTATCTCAAACATCATCTACCTCGCTCGATACCAATCTGGTACAAAACCAATTCCCAGCCGTACCAAATCAATGGCTCACCCACTAAATTGGGTCAACGCAACACAAACCAAGAACTCCATTGTCTTCTCCTCAACGCCACGGTTCTTCAAAGCCTGACCTTGTTAGCAATGGCGGCCTACATCGCCAGAAAACGAAATCCCAAGAAGGCAGGGACCAAATCGAAGAAAATTTTTAGTACTGTCATGATAAATGTGTGGTCTTCCCACCAAACGAGAGCGACGAGAGATGAACAGAGACCGCCGCTGTGTTCTTCTCAACCTCACGAATCCAAGGAGACCAGACCCGTCATCAACGGCGGCCGGAATCGTCAAAATGCGAAATAGAAGGACTCGGCAGGAAATAAAATAATATGGGGGGGTTTCTCTGCAAAATCGCCTTCTTCTCTTTCAAAACTCAGCGCTGAAACTAGCCTGATGCGCTGTGGCCTGCTGACTTGAGGCGGGTCACTGACGTGACAGAACTTGTTACACCATGCATTTAAGAATTAAAAGTATATTGAATGTGTGGGACTCACTGTCATGAATAAAAAATAAAAAAAATAACAAAAATGCCACGTCAGCAAACTAGGTCAGCGCCACACCAGACGTCAGTCAGCAGCCAACGTAGCTTCCGTGCACACGTGGACGAATCAGAAAACGCCAAATCAGCAGAAACTTGAAAAATTCATTAAAAATAGTAGGAAACTCAGAAAAATTCAAATAAAATATCCATAAAATCCTAAAAATCAAATTAAACCAAATTCACTGATATTTTGATACAAAAATCTGTCAATTTATTGAGTATTTCTATTTTTGAAGTATTTTCAATATTAAATAAATCTTATAAAATTCTAAAATAATGTTAAATCAATTTTGTAAAATTATAAATGATTTCAAAACTTGATTAAATCCTTCTAACAAATTTTCAAAAATAAACATTGATATCATTTTAAAATAACATAAATGAGCAAAAAAAAAAAAAAAAAACAAAAAAACAAAGAGAAATACTTTAAACATCAAATATATTTTCAAAATAAACATAATTAAAAATATAAAAAGAAATTTCAAAAGTCTAGAATTAAAAAATAAAAATAAAATAGAATTGTGAAAATGTTAAAACCCAAAGAGAAACTCAAGAAATTAAAAGTCCAAACACGAAACCCGAAATCAAGACCGAAACCTCTTCAATTAAAGGAAGGAAATCTCTTCAGCAAATCGAAGTCGACTCCAAGTGGTTCAAAAATCAGAAAGTCTCACAAGTGGTTCAAAATAGCCCCGAGAAAACCAAATCCAAAGGCCCAAAATAGCCTAGAAAACCAAATCCAAATCCAAGACCCAAAATAGTCTTGAAACCCAAATCCAAATCCAAGATCCAAAATAGTCTTGAAATCCAAGTCCAAACCCAAGGCCCAAAATAGCCTAGAAATCCAAACCAAATTCCAAGGCCCAAAATAATCTTGAAAACCAAATCCAAATCCAAGGCCCAAAATAGCCTTGAAACCTCAAATCAAACCCGAGACCCAAAATAGTCTTGAAATCCAAACTAAATTCCAAGGCCTAAAATAGCCTTAAAACCCAAATCAAATCCCGAGACCCAAAATAGTCTCGATAAACTCAAACCCAAATCCAAAGGCCCAAAATAGCCTAAGGACCAAAAACAACGCCCCAACACCGAGAAACCAAAACCAAGTCTGTCTCGAATAATAAAGTCATTCAAGCGTCCTCAATCGGGTCCCTTTAATTAGGTTTGGTACACTAATTGAGTCCGGTTTAAGCCAAAGCAATAAACTCAAAATAAACATGAAACAAACGATTCCCTAGCCTTTATATATAATTCTTCAGATCCCTTAATCAGAGGTTCTCGTGAGTGATCACGGGGTAATTAACAGTAGGGGCTTGCGCCTACTGGAAAGAAAGGACCCACGAAATCAACAAACCTCTTTAAGAAGCGACTCGTGTTTTGGTTCTCTTGTCGCTAAGAGATACTCGAACTGAGATCGAACCTTAAGGGGGGTGAATCCAAGGCTATGTTCCCATTTCTCGAGGAAGTCCAAATTCCATTCTTCGAGGGAATGACGAAAAAGCCGCGACACCATGAAGCTGGCAATGATACTTGAAAAGGTGAGTTTTACCTAAGTCAATTAAAGATTGATAATAATTGCAGTTCTCTAAAACCACAAAACTCTATTCTTGGACCTTACCCACAGAAACAAACACTGAAACCTCCCTTTACAATCTCCTATCCACAACCACTCCAAAAACAAACTACGAGCTTGTTGAAAATGAATGTCTCTGATGAAGAGTTGTTAGCACAGTTTGCTGCTCTTAGTTCTAGTGGGGATGATGATGTGAATGAATTAGTATTGCCGCAAAGTGTTGTTAAGTCCTGGGACTGGGAGAATTGCATGGTAATGAAAGTGATGGGCTTAAGAGTGGTGTTCGAGACAACTTTTGCAACTGCACTGCGCAAGGCCTGGCCGGTGCATCCAGAAACAGTGACTCAGGGGCTTGGCAATAATGTTTTCCTTGTTGAATTTAAGAACCAGGATGACTTGCTTCAGGTGATGGCAAAAGGAACATTCAGGTGTAACAAAGACATGGTTGTTATGAGGCTGGCTGTGGGTCCAGAGGACTTAACAGATCCTCAAATCAATGAGTTTGAATGTTGGGTGGAGCTTCATGGAATACCACCTGAATCTGTAGACCATACGGGCATTGAATTGGTGTTCAAAGAAGTAGGAACGCCAATTAGTGAGTACAAGAACTTTTACTGGGCCGGGCAAAAGGTGTATAAGCGGAGGCTTTTGATAGACCTGAGACAACCACTCAAACCGAAACTTCCTCTGAAGCACCCGCAACTTGGAAGGAAGTGGATATATGCGGTTTATGATAATATTGCAAATGTGTGTATGTTTTGTGCTAGGATAGGCCATGAGCATGTTACTTGCCCGGCAAAACTCAAACTAAAAATATTGAAGCAAGAGGAAAAACATCAAGATGAGTTGGCAGGTAAGCAGATCAAAGAGACCATGGTGGGGAAATGGTTGATGGATAGAAGCTATGTGCCGCGGTCACAGGGATGGCTCAGACCCCATCAAGCCGAGGGGGATAGTTCGCAGTGCAAAGAAGGGAACACAACTGAACCTGTGCAAGTGCACAAAATGAACCGGGCAGAAAATGAAGCCAATACAAGCACCGACAGAGGGCTTAAGCGGCCAATTGATCTCAATGATTCTCGAGTAATGATGATTACAATGGACATGACAGGAGGAAATGGTGATAATGAACACCAAGATGTCGGGTCTTTAAACTACAAGCGGGCCAAGGAGGCGAACCCAAACTCGCCTTCCAGGTTTCACTCATGAATGCAATATCATGGAACTGCCGAGGCTTCGGGGGTACAAAGAAAAAGGACTTCTTGCGCGACATGATGCGTGCAACCAGATCGAATGTCGTATTCCTCTCGGAGACCAAGTCCTCGGCTAGAAGAATGGCGCGGTTGATGCGAACAATGCCGGATTATAATTACTATGCAGTCCCTTCAAGAGGTTTGTCGGGGGGTCTGTGCATGGCATGGGTAGGATCGGTCAAGGTTCAGATTTTGAACTCCTCTTTGAGTTATATTTGTGCTAGAATTCATGTCAAGGATAAACCACCATGGGTGTTAATTGGTGTGTATGGGGACTCCACCCACAGCACTAATAATTTGCTATGGGAAACCTTGATCCAATTGATAAATGAACATGGCACAGTATGCATCATGGGGGACTTTAACGAGATATATAGCAGCGAGGAAAAATATGGTGGGAGTGGCAGGATCAAGCCGCACACAGTGCAATTTCAAAATTTTATTTTTGAATCCGGCCTTGTGGATGTGGGCTACAAAGGACCGGCTTACACATGGACAAATAAGCGCCACGTCTCACAAGCAGTCTATCAAAGGCTTGATAGAGTCCTTGTTACACCGGATTGGCTGCAAATGTACCCGAACGCTTATGTCAATCACCTCCCATTGATACATAGCGATCACTGCCCCATACTTTTGCGTGTCAAAAAACCCCCTGATAGGTCCAATGTCTTTCGAGTGGAGAATTGATGGCTGGAGGAGCCGACCTTTCATGAGGAATGGGTTCAAACATGGAAAAGCATGGCTGGTAGCACTTGCAAAGTGCGGTTAAGTCAACTATGAAAAACTGGGCAAGTAAGCACATGACTCCTAAAAGACAGCTGGAAAATCTTGCTAAACAAATACACACTGTACAGTGCCAGCACCCTTCTATAAGGGACCATGCTCTAGAGGAGCAACTGCTGCAACAATATGAGAAGTTAGAGGATCAAAATAGCGCATATTGGAAGCAGCGGTCGCGTATACAATGGCAGGAAGAGGGGGACAGGAACACACGCTTCTTTCATACGGTGGCAACCAATCGGAGGCGACACAACTTAATCACCATGGTGAAAAAGGAAAATGGCACGTTGACAGGTGATGAGAAAACTATCAGAGCAATTTTCCTTAATTATTTCAAAGAGTTGTATTGTCCCTCAATCCACAATTCAGCACATGAAGAAGATTGTGTTCACTTAGCAAGGGATGAGATTTTTTCTGAATTAAGCAGCGACCCACAACAAGTTATTCCAACTTCGGCCCATCATAAAATCAATGCCACACCTGATATCCATGAAGTGAAAAGGACCCTTTTTGAGATGGGCCCGGACAAAAGTCCTGGACCGGATGGGATTACGGCTCGATTTCTCCAACAAAATTGGCATGTCATTGGTAGAGATGTGGCTGATCAAGTCATTCAAGCTTTCCAAGCAGAAGCAGTGCCGATTGAATGGCTACAAGGCCATGTCACACTAATCCCCAAGACAGCAGAGCCTCAGACGCCGGCGGAGTATAGACCGCGTGGGCAGCATTTTTTACAGATTATTCATGAAGTTGGTGGCAAATCGGCTCAGACCTCATTTGAAAAAGGTTATATCACAGGAGCAAAATGCATTCATCAAAGGGAGGTGTATATCGGATAATATCATTATGGTGAAGGAAATTCTGCATTCGTTTTTGCACAGTCTCGCTTGAAGCAACAAGCCTTCCTCCTAAAAGCCGATATAAACAAAGCTTTTGACAAATTGAATTGGCAGTTCCTCACTTTGGCAATGCAGCACCTCAACATGCCAACCAAAATCATCAATCTTATGGCATCATCGTATAGAAGAGCAAGGATAACCATCAACATAAATGGAAGAGGGGATGGTTTTTTGTCACCCACTCAAGGCCTCAGACAAGGGTGCCCGATGTCACCATATGTCTTTATAATTTCCATGGAGGTCTTGTCTAGATATCTGCAATGTGCCGTGTCAAAGAAGGTGATTAAAGGGGTGAAAGTGGCACATACGAGCCCACAAATTACACATGCGGTCTATGCAGATGACCTAGTCATAATGGGAGATACGTGCCAAACGGAAGTACATGCATATACAACCCGATTGAAACAATTTGCATTAGCCTCTGGACTATGCATAAATCCACAGAAATCAGGGTTGTGGTTTTCTAAATCTTGTGATACACAAACAATGGTCAGAGTGCAAGAGGCATGGCAAGTCAGGAAAGTTGAAGGAGATGAAAGATATCTTGGGATTATGCTAAGCTCAAGAGGGGATATAAAGAAGAATGGCCAGGTACTGCTGGAAAAAATTAGAGCAAAATTGTCGGGCTGGAAATCTCATATGCTATCACATGCAGGGAGATTGGTTTTGATAAAGGCGGTTCTCATGTCAATCCCGGTTTATTCTATGTCTTTGGAGCTGCTACCTAAAGAAATTATAAGGGGAATTAATAGCCTTCTGGCCAAGTTTTTTTGGGGAAAAACCAACCAGGATAGGTACCTCTCTTTCATAAGCTGGCAAAAGATTTGTAAGCCTTTGGAGATAGGAGGATTGGGGCTTAAGGATTTGCAAATTTTTGGAGAAGCTTTGTTTCTTAAGGTGGTTTGGTCTGTCATGGCAGATGAAAACAAATTGTGGGTGCAAATTTGTAAATCCAAATACTTTCCTATAGTCGGTTTTTGGCGGGCTAAGAACACGAATGGTTGTAGCAGAATGTGGGGACAGGTAGTGAAAATGAGGGACTTTTTTGCAAATCAAGTCCAGTGGAAACTGGGAGATGGGAAGAAGGTTCATGCCATGTCTCAACCTTGGTTTCAGAATTGGTCGGTCCAGCTAGAGGCATCGCATGCTGATAGAAATTTGAAGGTGTCTTCACTCGTGGATGACCAGACAGGCGACTGGAATGTGCAGAGGTTATCCACATTGTTCCAACCTCAGTAGGTACAAATGATTCTGGTAGGAGATAACAAACCAGCATTGCATGGTAGTCAGGCTGACAAGCTCATTTGGCACAAGGCGAAGAGTAGCCGATACTCGGTCAAGGAAGGGTATAAGGAACTGAATCAAAGGCCTGGTGGCTTAAATGTACCACAAGCATTTGATTGGAAAATGATTTGGAAATGGAAGGGATTAACCCCAAAAGTAAAAATTTTCTTATGGAGATTGTTACATAAGGGTTTACCCCTAGCACTCAACATGCACAGGAGAATAAACAGATTCAGCCCGATGTGCCAGAGATGCCAAGAAGAGAATGAGTACGAGATGCACTGCATGTTTTTTTGTAATACCTCGAGGCAAGTGTGGTTTGCTGGTCCTCTAGGTATTCGTGTTCATGATCTTCCTATGGACATATCAGTCACGTTTCAGCAGGTTATGGGAGGGCTTGATGAGGATGGAATAGTAATCTTTGCAAATACTCTGTGGGAAATTTGGAAAGAGAGGAATAAAGCAGTTATTGAACACAATATCTTTAAGCCGCTGGAAGTGTTACAAAGGGCAAAAATTGGCTGTATAGGGAGGCAAATAAGTGAAACTGTGATGCAGAGGCAGTGTGGTTTGATGGAACATGACAAATATGAGTTTCAAGGGGAGGGCTGGCAAGTTATTGTTGATGCGTCATGGGCTACATCTGCAAAGGCAGGGGGGCATATGTTGTGTTTTAACAAGGACGAGTGCATTCAGTAGGGATGCATTCCTATGAAGCGCATGACCCTTTTCATGCTGAGGCAGTAGCCTTACATAAAGCCATGAGTTATGTGTGCGAGTTACAAGTGCATGGTTCTATTACAATTGAGTTCTTTTCTGATTGTCTCAATCTGGTGGAGGCAGTAAATCAGCAAGACAACCTATTTATACCATCTTGGAGGGCAGCTGGTACAGTCAATGCCATCATTCAGAGTTTGGAGGAAAGGGGACAGGTGATGCTGGTAAGACATGTAAGGAGGCAAGCAATAAGCATGGCGAATGATCTAGCGATCCTGGCTAGAAGGAATCAGGTTGATTATGATGGTGATCCACATATGGCATGCCAGCAAGTAGTAAAAGTGGATGAGGTTATTGATGACCGTTTCTTCCAAAGGGTGCCACGAGAACCACCTTAATTATTTTCTCTCTGTTTCTTTTACTGGTGCAGTAGGTTAGCTGTGGGAGTAAGGGCATTTATTTTCAGTTTTTTATCTTTTTGCTGTTCTTACTGGATGAGCTAACGATTTGTGTAGGGTAGTACTACTTAATTTGCACCAGTCTATTGTAAGAGAAAACAATGTATATAACTATTTGCAGATTAGTTGATACTATTTGCGCAGTTGTGTGATAGCTTGAGTATATAACTATATATTATATTATATTGGTATTGATTTGGATTATTGATCCTCAAGCAATGCTCCTCGTATAATAAGCGTTAAATTATTTCTATAATATATTACGAAAGGCTATAAAGAATTCTTTTGCTTAATCAAGACATGTTGGTGAAAGCCGCCGCAGTTTTACATCGTCTTGTTCTGACTGGTACATTTACCAGTATCTTGTACCGCTGACCAGCTGGTAGCAGTTTGCAACAAGAAAACAATTTTATTGAAAGAAGACGGTTGAGTACTCAAAAACTCAAGGTGTCAAAACACTTGTTGCCGGAGAATACTCCAAAAATATTCTTCAATTCACCTCAACAGCATCTATGATGTCTCTTTTATATCAGGTTTCTGAGTTATGGTAAGGTCCTGGTAGTCTCGTAGTAATCTTCACCGCTTAAGTCAATTAAATGATCAGCAGTATTGGTACCAATTTCTGTCATCACTTTTGATATGTGAATTATCCAGCTGATCAGAATGCGCAACAGAGTTTACCACTCACTACTCTTTTTTTTTCCTCCCCTTTGTTGGGAGGCACCTCATCACCAATTGCTTTGGTGTTCTATTTTTTTTCCATGTTTATGACAACAGGGATTACCCATTAATTGAATGCCAGTTACTACACTCGGGTCATCCAATAAATAAATCAGATGCTTCAAAGTCTATTAAAAGAGAATCCATAGTTTTATCAAGTCTTTGAATTTGAATTAAAAATCACTCAAAAGCTTGTCTGACGCTCTGCTTTCATTACGAATAGTACAACATCTGCAATCTCAACGAAGAAGAGCGCAAGATGTAGTTACTCTCTACTGTCTACATAATTCTAACTTTATAGAATAAAGACTAACTCTATTTATTTATGTTTTTTTGCAAGAAACAAAGATGATTTTGTTAGAAACGTACGCACCTTATTTATTTTAGTCAGAAGTGCGAGAACCTAAATTATTATTTGACAAACCACATTTGTATGCTTAGAAAATTAAACATTTTTTTTTTCAAATATACAGCATATTTCATTTTACATTTAATCACATATGTCAATAAAGCAACTCCTGGAAACAAAAAGAAAAACATTGAAATTTCATATAAATGCTTTATGTAAGAATCTTCATAAAACTGCTCCAAATTTACACAAATTCACCCGTTTATTTCTTAATCAAAAGTGACCCTATTTAATGTGTCTGACGTTAACGGTATATGATTAAGCATCTGTGCTGGAAAATTAGAGCTAACCTACCTTGCTGGGACCACCAGTAATTAATGAAAGAGAGAGGCCTCCAAGAAAAATTGCCACACCCAATTAATTATCAATTAACTTCGTTAGATATACAGAGTTGATCAAAATAGCAGAACAAAACAAGGAAATTTAGATGCTCATGGCTAACAAACCATGCATATACTTCTTCACCTTCTATGCAGCAGGTCACCTCATGTCCATGATAGAGTTTGCCAAAAGGCTCTCCAATTTTGGTAACTCATTTTCCATCAACTTCATTGTTCTCATGCAACCTGACGAGCGCAACCAAATAGGCTCTCCACTGTGCTCTGTTGAACCACCAACCTCTTTTGACGGTATCCAAGAGCTTATCGGCCTTTATGTAAGATCCTATTTGCCTCACATCAAGGCACAACTCTTGGCTTCCCCTTCACCAATTTCAGCCCTTGTTCTCGACATATTTGCTAGTGATGTTATTGATGTGGCAAATGAGCTCAACATACCATCTTATATATATAATACTTCTACTGCCACTTCACTCGCTGTTATGTCTCACCTCTCATATCAAGAAGATGAAAATAATCCGAAAGATTTTTCAGAGGCGGAGGACATAAATGTCCCGGGCCTCATACCCATACCATCAATATGTTTGCGGTATGATTTATTATTAAATAGGAATTCTGCCTCTTACAAGTGGTTACTGCACCTACTACGACGTAGTAATGAGGCCAAGGCTGTAATTGTCAATTCCAACATTTACCTTGAGAAGACCACGATAAAGGCATTGGCTGAAGGTACTCCGCTTGCCGCAGACAAGAAGATTCTAAACATTTACCCAATTGGACCAGTTATATCGTTGGGTAAAAACAAATTAAAAGAGCATGAGTGCTTGAAGTGGCTTGATAGGCAGCCAATGAAATCTGTTGTGTTTTTGTGTTTTGGAAGCATGGGAGCATTTGACGTCTCACAGAGTAGGCAGATAGCCAGTGCACTTGAACAAAGCGGGCATCGCTTCTTGTGGGCTACACGCACACCTAGCAATGATCTCGTGGGGTAATATATATAAATCAAAATTGATTTGTATCATTAATTAGCTTCCACTATTTTCATATACACCAATTGAGCAATTAACATACAAATATATAACCTCTGAGAACTAATGATCATAGCAATTAATTTGCTAGCAACTGGCGCGCGTACATATATATACGAACATATTTGTATTTCAGTAATTTGTCTACAGATGCAAGCTGCATATATATATATATATATATATATATATATATATGACATCTGAAAAAATTTTCGGTTTGGAAGCTAATATACTTATATTTACTTCATGTTAGGTACCCAACCGACGGAAACTTGGATGAGTTGCTACCAGAAGGCTTTATAGAGAGGACAAAAGAGAGGGGATTGGTGTGTCCTAGTTTGGTGCCACAAACAGACATTCTATCCCATGAAGCAATTGGAGGATTCGTAACGCACTGTGGGTGGAACTCATGCCTAGAGAGCTTGTGGTTCGGCGTGCCAATGGTTGCATGGCCGCTTTATATTTCCGATCAGCACTTGAATGCATTTCAATTAGTGAACGAGATGCATGTCGCAGTTGCGATGGAAATTGACAGAAAGGAAGGATTTGTGAGTGCAAATGAGCTGCAAAGAGCCGTAAAATGCTTGATGGATGAAGGCTCCGAGGAAGGGAGAAGTGTCAGGAAAAATGCAGAGGAGATCAAACTGGCGTGCAGAAAGGCAGTAGAGGTAGGAGGCGTGTCGTATGTTCACTTGCAGAACCTCGCAATAGAGCTTGGGTTGAAAGAAGTGCACAGCCAGTCTACATAATTGGCCTATCGATGAGTCGTTTCGAATAGGTTTGTTAAATTATGCATGTTTTATCCACGATGTTAATTCATTAGTTTATGTACATGTTCTGAATCGGGCTTGTTTAGTTGCTTCAAATAAAATGTTGTCCAAATATTTCGCACAGTAGTTAACCATGTCGACATAATTTTAATTTTATGGAATAAATATTTACTCTTAAATTGTCATTTTTACAAAATAATCGAACAGATCTTTCAATTTTAGTATAAAGTAAAACAACATTTTTTTTTACTTCATTTTACATTAAATTGCATATTTCACTAAATTAACACTTGAAACAAAAAGAAAAATATTTTTAAATTGGGGGTCCAACCTCCCAACTTATTTTTAAATTAAATGTTTATAAAAGACTCTCGAGCTGGATTTCGAACCTACAACCTTTCATTCAAGATGCAAAAAAAAAAAACATTTTGAAATTATTCAAGTGCTCTATATAAAAGATGAAACCAAATCTACCACATTTCATTCGTAAGGCAATGATAAATTAAAAGTACATTATAAGAAGAGAGATGCATTATTTTAGCATATTTGTTTCATTGTATGGTCTTTGAATTTTAATAATGTCAACTTCCATATTCTCATACAACTTTTCATTATAAGAGCTACAAATTATTGATGAAAACTAATTGAATTTTCAAAAATGATTCCTAGCTAATAGTTAATAGATCTCACAAAAAAAATGATTATAGTTTGGTTTACATTGTCTTATAATTTTTCTTTTCAAGTCGCTGTAATTTTAATGGACTCATTATTTCAAAGAAATAAAGGCTCAATAATGCGGAGAATGACCTTGTCCTTCAATAATGTTATGTTGTTGACCCATTATTATGAGTGATGAGATTGAATTACGGAGAAACGACATTGTCCTTCTTAAAGGAAATGCCCCCCCCCCCCTCCGAGCAGCTTGCATTTATGAGCTTAATGGTTCGACAACGCTGCACACTGCAATGTATATATAGTTTAGTTTAAGTTTTAAATTAAAATAGTATTTTTACAAGTAATAAGAATGAAAAACTTGTTATTGTGATAGGTAATTGCACCCTATATAAGTATGTTCACGTTATTTTTGCCAGTATCTGGATGTAATTAAACTTCACCGAAAAACAGCTGAGATAGAAGCTCTTTAATTTTAGGAGATATAAGTCATATATTCCTCTAAATCTATTCTAATTGGAAAAATACCCTCTAATTATTAGAACTACAACAGACAATAAGAAAGTGTCACATTGTATACAACTAATCGTTGGTGCGTCGCAGTAGATATGAGCTAGCTATTAAATTTTCATTGTAGATCTAATTTAAGTAGATGATCATCACTCGTCGGTGACAGCAGTAGCAATCGATGCAATAAATTTATAATTAATTTTTTGACTCAGGCAAATACCAGGTGTCCACATACTGCCCATTACCTACTGGGTCCCACCTCACAGAATCAGGCGCAGCAGCTTCTTATAAAATATTGTCAACCTACATACAGTACCAGCATAAAAGCACAGTGTTAGCATTTCCATGTTACATGCCATCTTTGATTGTTGAGTAAGAAAAGCAGATTTGGCGCTGTCTTTAATAATACATGCAAAAATGAAACAGATTGAAAGAAATTGGATTATTCTGGGTGAAAGAATTACTGTTACGACCTGTCATACGATATTGCTTTTTGAATCACCACACGTTGGTTTTAGTTTTAGGTTCAAATTAGCCCAAATTAGTCAGAAAGATATGCAAATTAACAAAATCTTCTCTCAATACAACTAGCCACATAAATTGAGACGTCTTTTAAATTATCTCACCCTTCATTCCTTTATTTTTGCTTAATTATGTAATTCAATTGTATTTCCCTTTTATTTAATAAAATTGCCAGATGGTGGTAGCTATCCTACCTTCAAAAAGGAAGTTTTCAGTACTATGGTGCTTCAATTAGATTTAATTGCAATAAACAAATTGTGTTAAAAAAAACTGGAGATTAGACCTAAAAAGAGTTAAAACATATAAGAAAAGGAGAAAAGCCAAAATGTACCGATACGCAAGTCCCCACTGAAATGGTACTAAACTGGTGTTGCAAATCTTGACTGTAACATAATAAAATACATAATAAAATATTATCAAATATCAAATAACCAAATAACACAGGAATAGACCAACTTATGTCAGGATTATCTGCCAATATGACCCAATATGATAGCTGTTGTTGTGTTCATTTTCTTAGTCTCTTTTTTTTTTTCTTTTTACAAAATAATGTCAATGTTTTTGAGAAAAGAAAAAAAAAAGAATTACGCTGGGTAAACAATTCTCTGTTTTGGAATGAGAAACTGCGGTTTGTGTAAGTTAATTGATACCCGTCCTCTCAAAATACGATGTATATGCACCATTAGCGAATTTTTTTTCTTAAGCAACAACAGCCACAGCAATTGAGGCGCGTTATCAATGATCTCACACTTGTAATACCTAACTGCAAATATACCACATGTTTAAAAATAATATTGAAGCTATCTATATAGTATAATATAATTTGCGTGATTTTTTTGCGCGGATTTTAAAGCAACCTCCGCGATACGCATGGTATCCGTCGATTGTTTCCGATTTGTTCAATCGCGTCCGTTCAACTTCATCAATGTAACGTGAACTGTTCCCTTTTTGTTGTTTTCTTTGTTTGCTTGCGCCTCCTACTCTTCTTCCTCTGATGAAATCTAGGTTTCATTCGCTAAACTCGCTTCACCGCTAGCAGCAACCCTACCTCCGCCAAGGCTTCCTCTTCGCCAGCCCCTACACCTCCTCCCTCTTCTCCGCTAGGCCACCCCATCCTCCCACTCTCGCTCTCCCCCTCACATCGCAGTCGCGTCACCGATTAGATTGCTCCGCCAGCCTCTGTATTTTCACCTTTGGTCTCTGATCCGCACTTCCTCTGGGTTATCTCCACCTCAGCTCAGGTATGATTCTGAAAATTAATTGCTTTTTCGTAGCATTGATATTGGTCAGTATCTTTGAATTCATTTTAATGATGCTCAATTAACTCTAATTTGTGACCAATTAGTTCAATATAGATGACAAGATATTGAATCTGTTCAATACAAGATATTTTGATTCAATTCAATACAAGAGCTAAAGGACAATGTGATTAAAGCTAAAAATAGTTTCTTAAATTATAGTGGTCATTCAACACCTTTATAATTGGTGAATATGACCTTTATAATTGGTCAGTTAGAGCCAAACTGACATGGATGTCCAGTAATAGTCAATCTTCAATTTGTCAACCACATTTTTATTTTTCAAGCTATAAATTGCTTTCTTTAATTTCTACTTACCGGTGCTATCTTGAGCTGTTATATAACATTATGTTCTTGACATTGGTATATAACATTATGTTCTTGACATTGGAACGAATTAATAAAGGGAATGAATTGCTGATATTTTATATCATGATTTTTTTTTTTATAGATTTAGGCTTCTTCACAAACAGCGTAGGCCTCTCATGCGTGCTTTCTGTTAGAGTTATGTCCTAGAAGTCAATAATTTAATGACTTAATTATTAGTTTATGTTTTGGATGATATTTTATCATCTGTTCCTAGGTTTATTATTGACAGATCATTCAGGTTGAGGATCTGAATTGTAGATCTCTGTGGATCATTCTTTAGAATGACAATAATAAATCTAAACGGTCCATAATCTTGATAATTAACAAGGAACATTAATTATCATATAAGATTAGTATGCAAGTTAAGTGATGATTAAGTTCTACAAATCATAGGTAAAGAGTTACCAACTTAATTGCATATGTATATGTTATGGAACATAGTACAGGACTTGACCCAACGAAATAAACATATGGATTGTGTTATGTGTCATTGTTTATTTCGTTATGATTTTGGTTCTAAGTTTGAGATGATTATCTTTTCCACATGAGGATAGGTTCTATAAATCTCGTCTACCGCTGATTCCCGTTAAGGGCTGCTATACGGACTTGATTTACGTTCTCTTGAATTGTGCGGGGAAAAGCTAATCATCAAGAAAACCGTATGTCCCTCATTAATTCACTTAGTGAGTGACGATATCTGTTTGGGCCCCTTGATGGAGTTGGATCGTATGCGCGCAACTAAGCGATCAACTCTAGATCAAGAAACGTATAATCTGCAAGAATGACACATTCCTATCTTGGATTATACGATGATATCGTGAGACATAAGAATCAAAATAGAGAAACATATTTATTCTCTTATGCAGGATTGAAATATTGTAGCAGTACACTATTTATGCGAATTGGGAATCATAACGTGTTGCTAGATACCACTTATGATTATTGGAATTAAATAACGATTTAATTCCATGGCCAACATAGCATAAATCCTCAAAGGGTCACACAAATAGGACATTAATCACACAGTGCATTATTTATTTATTCACAGCAGTAAGTTCTGTGGAAATATGATAAGATTGATTAATTAATTATATACCGTTGCGAACCGTTATAATTAATTAAGTCAATGGATCATATAGAAATAAATTAATGCATTAACTAATCCTAAAATAATTATTAATGAGTTAATAATTAATTTAGTTCAACACTTATTAATATAAATAGTTATATTGATTAATTGGGCCGTTATTTAAATAGCAAATATATAGCCCAATTAAAGAGCAAAGTTGAGGGACCTTAATTATATGAATTAATGGTCCAAATGAAGGGGTTAAATGGCCCATAAAGGCCCATTTCGTGGCTGCCCAATATGGTGGTAGGTGGGATGGCATAGTTGTAATTATGCAAGAGGTCAATTAGGTTTTGTGCTCTATATAAGGACCACTTATGAGAGCCTCCACCTAGCTTTCTCTCTCCTCTCATTTCCTCCCATGAGGCCGCCACTTTTCACCCTCTCCTTCTCTCTTTTGCTCATGTGTTGAGCTATTTTCTCTCCACTAAATCAAGGTTGTTGATTGATGCAAGAGAGAAAACCATAGGGATTAGGCTTGTTCTTTGGGTATGCTAGCACGTACCTTGTAGAACGTGATTAATCCTCCTTGGTGGACTCGAGGGCGGTTACGAGACGTGGTGGAGACGGTGGAGAAGGCACGCCATCGATTCTCATGCCTTGGTCGAGCCCCGCGAATACGATTTTGCGGGAGGTATCGATTTCTCCTCTTTCTCTTTGTGTCTATTGCTTAAAGTACTAGATCCCTTTGTTGCATGTGTTTTAATTGGATTAATTAATGGTAATTAGTCATAAAATTAAAATTGGGCAATTTCCTAACACTTTCAGCCTTTTCCCCTTTCAATCCATACTGGTGAATGAATAACTATTTTTTATTATAATTTTATTTTTTTACTTTTGATGAAAATATTTATATGGAATTGGTTTCTGCAATTATCGATTCGTTATATGCTTTATTTTTTATCCCAAATTCTCACGTTTGTCTTAGTTTAGACAATTAAAAAAAAATTCACGTATAATTTATACAAACTAAGAGCACCTCAGAGTGCGTTAATCTCAATCCCTGTAATTTCATTTGCAGAATTTTGATATAACCATTTTGTTCCTGCCGTTGCTCCCCTCTCGCGATTAAAAGTGATCCATACTATAATCCAGTTTCTTTGTCTCTCTTTCCCTCAATTTGACCTCAAGGTTCAGACAAAACAATTTTTTATATTGTCACACAAAATAGCTTTTGTGGTCATAATTTATGAACAGGTCTGTTTGGGTTAGAAACCATTTAATGACATGGGTTAGAAACCACGAAAGAATTTAATCAAGAATGTTAAATTTAAGCAATGTTCCTTGCTTGAGATGAACATAGACATGGATAAGTGAATTTTGAATTGTGCTAGCAAAATAGTTGACGTTACCTCTGTTAATATAGAGGAGATTAAACACACAATGTCAAAACTAAAATAATATGTATAGAAAAAAGGTCAAAGCATAGGGTTGCATTTTGCCATGGATTGAATTAAGGGATTTGCCTCACCTTCTTTTCCATTAGGAGGTGACAGAGGGGGAGAAAATGTGATGGAGATGGATATGCTTTTGGATAAAACCAAATCAACAGAGATAACGTCAACCATTTTGCTGGTACAATTCAAAATTCGCTGCTTAGTGTTTTAATTGTTTGGAAATCCTAAAATCTGATTATAAATTTTATTTTTATTTTTTTTAGAAATTCTCAGTTATAGCTGATCCCAAATTTGTTGTCATATGTTTGTTGTTCTTATTGCATAGATTCTAAGATTTTTCTATGGATCTATATTTCATATTCAATTAATTCAATCGAGAAAGGCAGTGCCCCAAATATCAACAGACATGGCCACTACTAACTCGCTCTACCAATCAACAGAGAGGTAACTACTAAGTCACCTCTATTTTATTTGCAAATGTGATTCACTTATACTTAATTCATCTTTGTTTTCTTAAAATCCGTAGAGAAAAACGTTTAAAGAAAAAACTAAAGTGGTTATACATATATTGTTCTGCTCTGTTGTTTATTTAATTATACAGGAAAAACTATGTCAACAAAAGTGGTTATGGGACTTCTGGCACCTATTTAGAAGCATTGATCGAATGTGGACATTTTTTTGCTAGCTCTCCAGGTTGTTTAATTTATTATATTTAGTCATTTATTTCCAGTTTGTGACCACTATAAGTAACATTATTACTTCGAGATGGGTTTTAATGATACTCAATTAATTTTAATCAAAATTCATTCTCCTAACTGATTTGTGACCAATTAGTTCAATATAGATGACAAGATATTGAGTCTGTTCAATACAAGATATTTTGATTCAATTCAATACAAGAGTTAAAGGACAATGTGATTAAAGCTAAAAATAGTTTCTTAAATTATAGTGGTCATTCAACACCTGATTTGTTTATTGTTAATAAAATGAGTGAATATGACCTTTATAATTGGTCAATAGTTTCTTAAATTATATATGTTATCTATTACAAGTGTTGAACAAAAAAATTTTCGAGATCAAAGCTGCTACAACTTCCCTTCTTTTCAATTACGAGGTAACGTTGCCAATTTTGGCAACATAAAAGGAAAAATGTTATAGGAATATTTTTATTTCAATTACTGGATATTATTAACAGCACAAAGAATAAACATTTGTTTTTGAAGTGGATACTTAATGGAATTAGAGATAGATAAATTCTTGGTTAATTTGAAACTCATATATGCAGAGCCAGCTTCCTGATGACAACCTTCTAGATTTATCAGCATCATAAAAGAAAAATAAAATTGAGAAAACTGTGGCCTCATTGGATAAAATGACATTAAATGGCATTTACAATTGGACAGCTGGTCAATTAAGAGGTAAAATTGACATTCCTGGCAAAATAAAATTTAAAATCATAGATTTAGGTGGTCTAATAATTAAACTTCCATTTCATGAACTAATACTTTTCAAGTTGAATGGTTAATGTAATTACTTTTTTAATTTTGCGAAATTATTAGTGTGTTCTTATTTGTCAACATTTATAATTTAATTGGTTTACTTCAATTTATTTTATGAACTAATTTATTTACTTCTTTCATTGTTTTTTTAGTGAGGTGCGATCCAGGGTATTATGCCCATCAATTATTACCGCCGCATAGAGGGTAATGTGGTGTGAAGTCGGAAGGTTTACTGTGGAGCATGTTAAACAAAATGGATATTTGATAGTTGACCATGCCTTCACATTATCATTCTCTGCCCAGACCTATGTGACTCATGTTTCCTCAAATCTAAGAGACATCCCCACATGTTATTTTGTTTTTAAGTTGCTTGAAGATGTCGACAGAACAAAGATTACTGAAGGGACGCAACCATTGGTTACTCTATGTTAGTTATAATTTATAATTAATCTTTATTTAATTCTGATGGTTATGCCTACACTTCATGGAACATATGTCATGGGATTCGTTTCAGACTTCACTCAGCCTGAAGACAAAATGGTCAGAGGCAGACCAGCTAGGATGTAAGCTGTGTCAATAATAAGAAACGAAGGGTTCCCTTTTTTGACAAATGATTTTTGTCAGATTTATCAGATTTGTTTGTTAAACGAATGCTTTGTGATTTGGATTCGTCAATATATATGACCGTCTCTGCTAATTATATATTTCAAATTATAGGGGTCATACTGTTCAACTACTTAACTATTAAGCTCGATTTTCTTAACGGATCTAAAATCTGGTCGTTTTTTTTTCTGTTTAACCCGTTAAATCACTTTGTTATAATCTATTTGCATTTACTAATTTTTTCTTTTCTTAATCACATGTTAATGTTGATTTTTTAATCATATATTCACATTATTGTTGACATATATAAATTTAATAATATATTGAAATACATATTTTAAATTATTGTAAATATATTTTTTATCGAGCGAAGCTCGATGTCCAACCCTAGTTAATTATAAAATAGCGAGAAATGCTCATTTGATCCTATCAGACCAAACCGAAACCATTGTTGTTTCTGAAGCCTAATATGCCACGTCCCACGTAGCAGATTATCACTAGATAATCTTCCCTCAATATAATGTCCCACCACATTAGTTTGGGACACCTAATCAAACTTGTGATATATATAAACATCAATATTAGAGATTTTCATTTTATTATTATTTTTTTTTTGTTACACTAGATAGTGACTATCTAGGACAATATTAGAAAATTTATACTGGACGAATATATAAAGACATTACTGAAATTCACAAGAAATGAAAAAACCATTAGACCCTATCATTTTAACAAACAAAAAAATGAAACTTTTTGGCCTTTGAATTGTGAGATTGTGTAGCAGATGCAAGTCAGTATAACAAGTCATTTCTTAATACGTTCAATAATTCCATCTCAGATTGCAAAGGGAAACTGTTATAATATCGAGATTCAAAAAAAAAAAACTCTTATAATATATATTTTTTTTATTAAGAATACAGGAGTTACAGATATTGTCAATAATTAAAAAAAGATTCGGTACAATGAATGAAGACGATATTCAAAATGAGTCTAAGAAACAAATAAACTCCCATGAAACTGAAACTTCAATGGTCTTTCTGGTGTACTATATTGTGTAGTGAGTCGCAACTCTACTTTTCTAAGAAGATAACCATCCATTATAATCTTCTGTATCCATTTTGTTTCGGATCTATGATTTGGGCACAAATTTCTGAACCCTAATTTTCTCCCCTATATAATCACTTCTATACACCTCAAGAACAGCCGTCACTTCTTTCTCCTCTTAATTTTCCAATAGATATTATCCCTGTTCACTGAAATTAATTTACATTGTTTCAGTGCGTGGTGCTCGACCTTCTCTAGCAAAATCCCTATGAATGGTAATACTTATTTACGAGAAATATCACAAAATTTAAATTTTGTTGAAATCATGCCGTGATCTATATACATAAAAAAGCTTGTTCAAACGTGATTATAGCTTGCAATTGATGAGATCCAATATGGGTTTAGATGCTCAACCAGACCAATTTTTGCTGCCATATAGAACTGCAAATTTAGATTTTTTTTGGCAGCAGGGCTCTGTTTTGTGTTAAAATATTAGAAAGATTTATATAGAAACAGATATAGTTACTTTATTTTTTTTTATTAAGATTGTCGCAGATTATTATATAGAGGATGTATCGCAGACAATGCCCGCGAAACATGCATCTCATAGGTACAAATTCAACTTTATGCCTTGTCGAAAATCTTTTGACATCATGGAAATACTAATTTGCAGGTCCATATAAATCTCAAATTTGTTTCCTTTGTGTTGAGGTACATCTTTTTTCGAGCAACAATGGCTTTTGTGTGTGCAGGTTTGGAATTTTACATATCTAACTTGAAAATTTCGTATATTTAGTCAATCCTTAAAAATCTACAGTAGAAAGACGTCAAATGGATAAACTTCATGAAAAAAAAAAAATCTCTTTGCTGTCTCTAAACCATGCTGTTGCCCTATGCTTGGTAGTTGGCACTAATATTAACTAATGAAACTAGGCATACCTTAGCAAAGCAATGTGAGAGTCCTATGCTTCTTTGGATTCCATCAAGCTCTTGAAAGGTAGGCTAATTGTCAATTACATATAATCTGGTAAGACACAGTTACTATCAGTAATAGAGCTAATTGTCAATTACTATCAGTTTAATTTTAGAAATCAGCTAATATCCTAACATCTTGCATTTATCAGAATAACAGAATTCCAGTGGTTGTTAGTTGCATTCTCTTTCATGTTGCCTAAGTCGAGTAGTTTGGAAATTGTAAACTGATTGAGCCCCAGTGCAAAATATGTTTGTTAGTATTGTTTTGTTCTTGTAGAAACACATTCTAGAAATTGAAGTCGAATGGTCTCAGGTTTTCAAATCACTTATCAGCATGACTTGGAAAGAGATGAAAATCCACTGGATTATAAAAGACATAAAATGTCTTTGAATAATAGGAGTACTAATGTTCATGTACACTACAAATAGACTTCGACAACTTTGCTTTCCAAAGGGAAGTTCTCTATTGGCAACTTCAATGTATTAATAGGAAGAAATTGGAAAACAGTTGTGCATATTTAGCAGGTCAAGCAGAAAAAGATAGGCATTGCCAGACTCTGCAAGAAAATATGCTTTCCAAATTCTTCCGTAATTTACTTACAATTGCCATAGAAACATATCCCACGGAAATTTATAAGTTGCCAACGTTTATTTGCAATGCACTTTTCTAATTGACATTTATACTCCTTTTATTGAAGGGCATTTTGTGTTTCTTTTGTAATGTAGTGATATTTTATCCCTTCTCAGGTTAGGCTGTAGAGTAATTTGGAAATTTGAGACCATTTGGGTTCTAATCCAGAAACGTGTTTTTATAAGATTAAATGACCACAAACTAATTGCATAATTTAATATCTTTGTTTGGAATGGTTAAGCTTGAATGGATCAAGGGGATGCTATAACTCTGACTTGTCCTTCTTGCTCAACGAATATCATAATAAGCATGTTTGTCCCGTTGTTAATTCCCATTTTCTAGCTAGAATTCGAGGGAAAAGACAACAAGTGAAAGGATGTGTCCTATTTTACTAAGCCTGGTTTAGGTTATATTAGGACAAGGCAATTTTTTTCACTCTGAACCAGTTTTTTGTTTGTTTGTTTGTTTTTTTTTTTTTTTTTTTTTTACTTATTCGACCAACATGCAGAGAAATATCAAATCAAGACCCGCTATCTCATAAAATATGTCAATATAATCTAATATATATAAATTAATTACTAAATCAAACAAACCAGAAACAATTTATACAGAAGCTCAATTAATTCATGATGAGTAGTTTAGAAAACATGAACATATTCACAACAACTTTTATAATATACCTGTGATATAGAGTCAGAGTTCAATCGGTAAAAAACTAATCAAATTGCATTCTGATTTTCAAACTGCTCTTGTAATCTTTTTATTTTCTATGAGCTCCTTGTATGTACCTCACCATGCCACTTATTTTCTGAAAGCTGCACAACCAAAACAAATAAATAAAATACCCAATATACTGCTTTTAATATTTCAACTTAAATTCAAACAAATAAAAATTATGAAAGAAATTTGAAAATTCGATTGGAATTTGATTAGCTTCACCAATAAAATTCTAACTCTACATAGCAGGCGTTTCTGGAAAGTTGTTGCAATTTTGCTTGTATTCTCTAAATCCCTCATCATCAAACTTCTCTATAATTTAATTTTTTATTTCATTAATTTGGTATATAGGAGATTATGTTGGCATATTCAACAAAATAGTGGATCTTTGATATGATATTGTTTTTAAAAAAGGAACTATTCCAAAAGATCGTCCCAAAATAGTGGGTCCCACAATATGGCACACAAGCCCTGGGAGGTGAAGACTCATCCATTTCCCAATTCCTTTTTAAAAAAGTATATATTACTTATAAATATCTTCAGATTAATTCTAATTCTAAGAAGTATTTATTTTCTACAAATTCGAAACTTATTCCATCTCAAATAAAAGAAGACAGTTTTTTCAAGAAGTAAGTTCATTACCTCCTGGTTTGCAGAAAGCGGTTTTCATAATCCTCATCTTCTATATACCCACTAAACAGCATGGAGCACTGGGCCCCACATATGTCTGACGCACTATACCAATCCAAATATGCAGCAAGTAGGTCCCCTGTTGGTGGCATCCAAGCAAATTCAACCAGCTCTCCCACTCACTAGTCACTACCAGGCTCCCCTTGTCATGTTCAACCAGATCAGCCAGAAATGGATCCTTGGAACTGATATGAAAAATCTGAGCACCGCATGCATTTGGATACCAAGCCAGTTTGGCCTGATCAGTGATGCAGCTCTTCTCAGGAAGAATGTTCTTGCATATGAAGCAGTACGTTTTCCTGGGCCTACCTAATGTAAGGAGTTCTTAGTGGGTTTCACCATGAAAGTCACTGTAACAAGATGCAGTTGATTCTTGGTTGGGATGCCATTTTAGAAAGATAAATAAGTAGTGCACCAGCTCCCTACCTCCGAAAACATTTAAGGGAGAAGCTGTGGCCACAGGTGTCTGCATAAGAGAAAAACTGAATCATTAGGAGTCAGGGTAATGTGAATGGATGGATAATGAATGCATGTTAATGGACTCAGCACTACAGAATTCCCTGGATAATTTACCCTTGAATCATCAAATAGTGACTGGCTGGTCCACAAAAGACGAAAAACCAATAAATTGGCTAAACTCAGCACTACAGAATTCCTTCGCCCTTCAATTATCAAATAGGTATTTGGCAGATCTGCATAAGAGAAAAAATTAACTAAATGCTTAGATTGTATGTTTATGTATAGTAGACCTTATTGAACAGCATGGTTTGGTGTCTTTAAATGCTCATATTGTTATCAGAATAACTAAATCAGTCAACGTTGGGAGACTGTATAGTGTATGAATTAAGAATGTATGTAAATAATGTGTTTATGGTTTGAGAATGAATGCAGAGTAATGTATTTAAACTACATTAGTTTCACAAGTTAAGTTCTCGCCCTTAAATTATCATGTAAGAGATTGGTTTGGATCTAAGTTCACTATCCTCAAATTCAAGGTCACAAACTTAGTTGCCTATACATGATAAATTGATAATATACACAATAATCTCCTTATTTGATAAACCTTTTCCAAAAAAATATCATGATACAAGGTATATAAAACATGTTGCCTGATATAATATGTGATAATTATACCTATTTTATAACATGTATTTATCTCACTGTAAATAGTTTGTCTCCACAAGTTTGATCTGTTTACAATGCATGAGACTGTAAACAGATAACATAATTTTTTTATCTCATTGTAGACAGTTTGTGTCCACAAGTTTGATCTGTTTACAATGCAGGAAACTGTAATGTGTAAAATAGTGTCAGTCTTTGATATACGAAAAATAATCATACATAAGTTAACACATAAACACATAGCATGAATGGTAGCAATCTCAGTCAGTACACAGCAGTACCCAATTTAAGAATGGGATCCAATTGGTGTTAGTTTGTTAATGTTTGGGTGTATGCATGTACCTGCTATGGTAAGCAAACTGGTTCAGCTTCTGATCAATTGGAAACTTAAATTCACTAGTGACTATGGATCCTGGCATGTGTTAGATTATCAATCGCTTTTTGGAAATGTAATATAAAACACCACAGAGTAACTAATGACAAAAGAGTCAATTTGACCTCTTTCTAGGCACTTGATATAAGTTTCAACAAGAAAAAACTAAAAACTAAAAAGCAATAACAATAGTAGCAGCTGTAATTCCAGACTCTTTTAAATTATCAAGTAATATCTCAAAAGTTTGGCATGCTGCTTAAGGTTAAAATTACAAACTCAGCTAAGCAGCATCTAGCCTCATTTATGGCAATAATATTCCAACAGAAATTTCTTTTGATAGAATTCATCATATTGAAAAAGAATCTAATTTTCAGGATTTGTAAACTCGTACAAATCTTCTTCTCTTCTGACCATATTCTTTTCCAAAATCTGAAGTAATATAGAAATTCCTTATTATCTAAGAACTAAAGTTGACAAAATTTCCATCCAACAAAACAAAAAGGAAACTAACTAAAAGTTGAACTGGAGACCAGAATTAAGTCTTGCGTCTGAGCTTCTTGCGTAGCTTCCTCAGCTTGTGCTTGTTCATCTTCCTCTTCCTCTTCTTCTTCACACTATCTGCTCGTATCACAACTTCTTTCTCCCTTTCAACCTCCAACCCAACAGCCTCAGGTAAAGGAATCAGATCAACATTGGAGAAACGCGCAAAGGAGACACCAAAGTTGAGTTCCCCAACAAATTTCAATTGGAAAGCAGAATTTGGGGCTGAAAGAGAGATCGATCGAGCCCCGACCAAACAATCTTTGCTTGCTTCGAACAGCGAAACTGGACCGAGATGAGAGGAATGTGGAAACGTCGGGTATACGGTGAAGGAGTGACTGGAGAATGCAACATCGACATTTTTGGGAAGGGGAGAGGAGGGGATAGGGTTTAAGGCTTGCGAGGGGAATGGCGAGAAATGGAGATTGTGGAGAGGCGAGAGAGCATGGAGAGGGTGGAGAGACGAGGTGGCCGCCATGGATCGCCTTTTGAGCAGCCTAGGAAGGAAAGACGACGCCATTTGCGGGGGCGTAAGAGTAAGTGGGAACGGAACTGCGGAGAATCGGAGATGGAAGAAATTGGCGAAGGGTTTTCGATACTCGACTTGAGATCCGTCCGATCACCAATGAATGAATGACCCGTGATTAATACCCGTTGGTTAATTGTTTCGTCACCGTGGAAATTTGATCGGACCGTCGAAATTTGGGCACTGCAGAGTCCGATCATGTTAACGGGCACCACTTCAGCGTGTTCTCGAACGGGAGCGTATCCTCTCGATGGTTATTCAACCATCCAGTGGACGTCTTTCGATACGAGCCGTCTGATTTAATCTAAACGGTTAAATTTTTTCGGGCCTATCAATCTTAGTATCATGCACGGGGCATTTATAGCCATTGAGATTAAATCAGACGGCTGAGATCGAACCATCCACTGGATGGCCATCCAGAGGATGCGAATTCGTTCTCGAACACCCGTCCCTCCAATAGTCAAAACTCGAATTTAATAAATTTTAACAAATTGTAACAAATTTTTCAAATAAGTAGAAGGTACGGCACGGTAGAAGATTTTTTAGTTTGATAGATGTATCTATTAGATTTTTTTTTATCCATATCTATATTCGTTCCCGTTAAAATTTTTTTATTCATACCCTATCCGTATTCATTAAAAATTAACGGTAAGGATAGAATAATGTAATAATATCATTAATTTCATAAAAATATATAATGTACTAAATATCAAATAAATATATAGATAAAGTAAAATATTTAGATATAACAAAAATTAAAAAATTTATTCTCATATCAATTGAATTCAAAAAATCTATATAACTAAAAATTAGAAAAAATCAGTCGTATACCCCTCAAATCTTATCTAATTGGAAATATCACCCTCTAATCTTTTATTTTGGAAATACCCCCCTCTAATTATAACTTATATGGATATTTACCCTTTTGACTATTTCTAGTGGTATTTTAATTCTGAAAAATATAATTTAAAAATTTAGGACAAAATTGCCCTTGTCCCCTGACGATTCATCTTCCATTGAACATTTTGAACTTCTGATTCTTATTCTCATCGGGGTTTTGTTCTTTTAATCATCCCAACTTAGATACTGAGCTACCTGAAATTTGAATTAATTTGGTTCTCTCAATTTGAAAAGATAAGCTCAGCACTTCTGTATTTACTCATATAAATAAGTTACTTTCTTTTCAACCTTCTACGCTAAATATTTTTTTTTTTTTAGTAACGATTTGATTTTTCTTGAAAAGCATTCTTCCTAGTTAGAGATTGAGTTAACCCCAACCACTACCATGTTTGACCTTAAATACGACTTTACCATTCCTTATTTTGTTAGGAGATGTTACTTAAATTCCTTTTGGTGTTCGTAGGTAACCGAATCCCAGGAAACTTTGATTCCAATTGGTAACATGCGACACTCAAGTTCAATGCATGGATGATTTCTTCATTGGACGATAAAATTTTAACCCTCAAAAAAATTTCTTTTGAAGTTTAGCATTTAAACTCAGCCCAAAGGTTTCGAATTTATTCTGATATCGATTGCAAGAAGGCACAGAGAAGAATGGTCTAAAGGAATTGAGAGCATTCTTGTCCTAAATCTCAAATGTTAGATTTCAGAATTAAAATATTAAGAAAAGGGTAAATATCTATACAAATCATGATTAGAGGGGGATATTTCCAAAATAAAAGATTAGAGGGTGATATTTCCAATTAGATAAGATTTGAGGGGTATAGGGCTGATTTTCCCTAAAAATTATAATATAATATAGAGTGTAAATTAGTTTTTTCATCATCATAAATAAATTTGGATGAAGATCGAAATGAATAACATATCTTACGAAATACGCTAAAAACATGATTATATACACATATATGTTTTTGAAATATTACCTGTTAGATAATGGTTACGAAATAGTTCTTACCCGTACCCGTATCCAATAAATTAATGAAATTTTTTCTATATCCGTACCCGTATCCGTTAGACTAATGAAAATAAAATCTTTCTCATGTCCGTCTTATCGCATACGGTACGAATAAGGTAAACGGGTTTCATTGACAACCCTATAAATAAGCGTTTAATAAATAATTGTCAAGTCAAATATCTGATTTTATTAAAGCGAAAGTTGGAGTATCGGATGTGAAGCCAAATTGTTGACTTCTTTCCATTCCAAATCCGGACTATAATTGTCAGCAGAATCTCATCAATTTAAGGTGTACCATTGATTTTAATTTGTACCCGGTTATTAACAACTTTTTAAAACTATTAATATGGCAATTTATTTTGCGTTAGTAGCTCATATCTTTGTTGCTCCATTCATTCAATAATATTTATTTTCTCTCATATCACACTCACACAAAGACGTATAAAATTATTTTAAAATTTGCACTTTTAATTTATTTATTAATTATCAATTTTTATAAAAAACAAGTGTCCATTTTGAGTATGATCATTGTTCTATACAAAAGCGATTCAAGAATCTTATTATGTTGTATTTTTTTTAGATTATATATTTTTATGTGAAATTTTTTTATTGAGAAACATATTTAGTTTCATCGAATTATTTTTTGAGCTATTCTCATTTTTACTCTATTGATTCTATTTTTTTTAACTGGTGAATACTGCTACCATCTTTAGCACCGATCAAGACAATGTTGATCTTATGTCAAATAATATTTTTATTTTTACATGTCATATATTAGAATCTGCCCCATATTGGACGGGCTCTGCCGCAAGTGTAATACAATAAGATGATAAATTATCAATCTAATCACCGCTGTTAACGTAAAGATGGATTCTTGGGGTTCTTAGTTTCAAAAAAAAATAATAATAATAATAATAATAAATAAATAAAAAATAATCACCGCTGTTAACTGGCATTACCAACCAACTTCTATACTCTATAGAAATAGTCAGTGTATGCGATGATGGCATAGCTGAAGTTACGGCTATCACATGTAATTTAAATTACAAATCAAACGATTATCAAGACAATTGAAAAAAATATATTTACTACAAACAATAAATTTCATTATAATTTAAAAAAAAATTAAACATAAAGATTTCAATACCAAACAACATATCGCAACTAAATAAGAGAGCGCGCGCGCATTTATAGTTCATATATAATTTAACAAATACAATAATATCAAACAAAACATTTGTTTAACATAGATCAGAAACCTGAGATATTTCATTTCAGAAAAAAGGTGAATTTCAAATAGGGCAACTTTTTGGGTTCTCTGTCAAATTTTACATTGACCGACCTGAGTTTTTCGACTGGCTTCCATTCGTGATGAACTATTCTCATTACCAGCATTTAAGTCCTCATAAAACATCTTCAGAAAACGATGCATTGTGGCAGAATCAATTGTTACAACCAACTCTATACCACCATTCTCTCCCGGTTCGTTACTGATGTAGACAATTCTATTCCCATTTACCCTCCAGCGTGACACAACCTGTGGCGAACCCCAACCAAAATCTGCATCATATAATGGCATTCCAGAAATGCTATTCACCCGTAACTCAGATTCTGGTGCTTCTTTTCTATAAACAAGCTCATTCCTTATAATCTCAAAATAATCAATCACGGACCTAACGTATTCATCGTTGACACTATCAACTGCAGTTTGAACACTTTCAGCAACAGCTTGAAGTGGACTGGATGTGATCTTTGATACTTTGGACTGTGCAGATGCCCGCACAATTGCATTGCTGAAATGTGTCTTTGGTAATTGGGGTTGGAGACGATTACGTATATCGACAGGCATTGTGAGGTGCGCTGTCGTGTCAGGACCAAGGTTTTGAGCATAGCAATAGCACTTCCAAATTAGTGAAGCAACGGAACAGAAGGTTGAAATTTTGGTAACTTTCCCTCGATTGCATCTACTCTTGAGGGAGCTGACTTGCTCCTTTGAGAGTCTCAATTTGGTTGTGTGATGAGATGATTTTATATACATATTTTGGGAGGATTTTGACTCCAAACTAAATCATTTGACTTGAGTTAGATTAATTAGGGTCATTTTAATTAGGTTTTTGTGTCAAGAATGAGTTACTACCATAAATCCTACTTTAATGCAGATTTTGGACAAAAAAATGGCTTGGATGAATCAATGATGATGTAGAGCTCCTCGTAAGCTTTCCGCTGGTTTTTGAATCGTCTCAAACGGAGTCCGGATGAAAGAGATATGGGCAAAACAGTAACAGTGCGCAGTGCTGAAATTTCCAAACGGACCGTCTGAAAATTCAGACGGACCGTTTGACTTTCGCAGGAAAAAACTGCTATTTTCAGCCAGATTTCAGTCGGTCCGTCTGGAGGTTCAAACGGTCCGTCTGGAAACTTCCAGAAATAGCAGAAAGTGCCCGATTTGGTGGTTATTCTTGGTGGGGTGGTTATTTTCGACTCCCAACACGTCCAGAACAAACCTCCTGCGTCTCTAAACAATTCCAATGCCTATTTAAGAGGACTTTGAGGAGATTAAGTTCATACAAGGCTAGAGAAGCCCATACAAAGCCATACAAGGGCATACAAGGTGGTGTTTTAGATCCAAGGTCAATTTTTAGGGTTAGACATAGAAAAATCTGAGAGATTAGTCTCAAGTCCAGATTGTGGCAGCATTAGACGGGTCGTTTGCGACAGCAACGAGTCATTTAGAAGGAGATTTCGACAAATTCAAGGGAAAGCAAAGGCAATTGGTTGTAACTTCTCTTATTTCTCATTTTCTCTTGTTTGTTCGATGTCTTTGAGTTGTTGATTTTGTTGTTCTAGGGTTATGGTTGTAAACTTATTTGTTTAGTTGTTTATTTGCTTAGTTATTTCATTATGTGTTTTTATCTTTCATGATTTAATTGATTATTATGTGATATCATTGATTGCTAGGGTAGAATTGATTATACCAAGTAGATTAAGGCCTTGTCTAGTATGGTAATAATAATCTATACCTTTGTATGAATTGATTGACCAACTTGAGGATGGTATTAGCTGATGAGTGAAACCTGAATTTAGTAGCCGATAGGTGAACCTTTCTCGCAACGATGGTTGTGAGATATCCTTCGAATTGAAAGATAGACTTAGAAAACTTAAGCCAATGGTGATGACCAAATCTTAGGGTTTTTAAGGGAAGTAGTAGATTAACCTACGAAACCAGAACTGTAACGATGGTTAGTATCTGGTAACCTAGGATTAAAATACGATTCCACACACATATTAGGAATAGCTAAGCGGTAAACAATTTCACGGCTCAAACGGACCGTCTGAGATATCAAACGGACCGTTTGGGAATTGAACTGAGCAGATTAAGTTGAAACCAGAAACCCTAGAATTCAGATTTGCTGATTATCTCCCGTTTAGTTCTAGTTTGACCTTGATTTTAGACTTAGGATTTGAACCCACCTTCGATTCTTTGAACACCAAAAATAGTTGAACTCGTCTAACTAATTAATTAAAGTAAAAGACCGATATTCCAACACCGTACCTGTGGTTCGACCCTTAGCTTTACTACGATAGATTAAATCAGGTAAAACAAGGTTATTTTGACTAGGTTTGCACCCGATCAAAAAATTGGCGCCGTTGCCGGGGACGGTTTGCTAGAATATTGGTATTTTGCGTTAATAAATTAGTCTTGACACCCTTGTATCCTTGTATCTTACTTATTTTATCTTTATCTTGAAAAACCCAAAAATAGTCTCTATCACCATGTTTTGTTCTTTTTAGGAATTCGAACAAGGTGATGCAAAGATGATCGTTGCATCCGACAAAACAAACGAAGAATTCAAACAAATTGACTTGAGCACACTTAGACGATGCTTGGAGAAAATGGATGTGATGGAAAACAACAAATCTTCATTCAAATATCACATCCAAATCGAGCCAAGGAAGATGACATCCAAAAAAGAACACACCAAGCATATTTTAAGGCGTCCGCTCAATAACTTTTGGGAGAACTATGATGCATTGAGAGGGAGAAAAGTGAAGATAAGATGAGCAAATACAAGGTGGTCAAGCTAGTGACCTAAAACAAGCGCTTCTTGGGAGGCAACCCATGGGCAAAAATTTCAATTCCTTTCATTAGTTTAGTTTAGTTTAGATTTAGTTAGTTATAACTCATTAATCTTTGTTGTTATTTTCAGATTTTAGATGAGAATACAAGCTTTTAGAAGCACAATGTTCGAGTCATGCAAATGTCAAAAAAGGTCAAATGAACTTCAAAGCAACATCACAACACATGGAAGAAGAATGCGGGTTGATGAAAAATCGTACCATATGCAAGAGTTCAAGCTTGGGGGAATACACCACGAAGGAGCATATGAATCGTCTCAACCCAACAAGTCTCGACACAGTGGAGAAACCATCTCGTTCCATACCGAAACCATTCACCATTCACCAAAACCCTAACTGTTCTGCGAAAATCCGTAACCAAACGGTCCGTCTGAGCACCACAGACGAACCGTCTTACCTGAGAGCACGAATTTTCAGCAGAAAACCAAAACCATTCAGCCGAAAACCTAACCTAATCCAATCCAATGGCTAGATTTCGAGTTTTTATTGGTTAGTCGACGAACCAAAAATTTTTTTTTTGCTCAATTTAGTCATATACCAAATCTTCACCTAAAACCAAACCCAAGAGTAAAATCACACCAACCCCTATGTGATTTGTACCCTCAAACCCAAACCACCCATCTCCACTACTTGCAAGACATACCTTCTCCAATGAGATGAACCTAAAGGCACCTTGAAGCACATTGATCTATCAAAGCAAGCAAGGCTAATGTTGCGAGACTCAACCCTTCACAACCTCGACATTGATTTGATGAGTTTCTCTTTTCCTTTCTCTCTTTTAAGTTTTTTTTTTTTTTCATTGCATTGAGGACAATGCAAAGTTTTAAGCTTGGGGGGAGAATATGAATTTATATCTAGGACTTGCATTATAACTTCATATAGTTTGCATTTAGGTAAGTTAGGAAGATGCTTAACAAGTTCTAATATCGTGAATTGAATGAAATAATTAGGGAGTTTTAGAAAAATTTTTTGATTTGAATTGTGGGTCATCTAATTGATCGACTAGCCCCTGTGACCTTAGGAAAGGAGTAGGTATTGTATCATAATCTATCTTGATTGAGACTTAAATTTGATGATTTGATAAGTAGTATGAATGACTTGACCAATTAGAAATCGGTAAACCAAGACAACCACCAATTGAATTAACTTCCAAACTTTGTCAAGATCGATTCTACCGACCCAAATGCATGTCAACTAAGGAAATTAACACTAAGTCTAGAGTCAAACAACCGCTGTTTTTAAATATTAAAAGTCGAAGATGTAAATACACACCCTTGTAAATAAATAAAAACACGTACAAAAAGGGGAACTAAAAAGCGGTGCTTTTCCATGGACATTGCGGAAAGCTATAGATTATTGTGGATAGAAGAACATCCATAAATCATGGGTAAGAAACAGAAAGGCTCATGATATAAAAAAAAAAGAAAAAAAAAACAAGGAAAACCTTGCAATTAAATCCACCTTAATTTGGCTGACCTCTCCGCCGCGGGAAAAACGTTCTAAGCCCCGGGACATACCTTAATAGTGTCAACCTAAAAACTTTGGAATAGAATGGGTGAGGAGTTGTACCCTTTTTTCCGCCTCACTTTAATTCGACTACCAATGCATTTTCGAAAATCAATAAAGCGGTTAAAGTATTCAAAGACTTTGTTGTGAAATATATTGGTATGACATGTTATTCGTGTTGGTAGGGTGTGATCCCGATTCTATTTGCCAAGTCAATTGTCAAACTTTGAAAATTCAACAAGTTTAGGATTTGAACAAGATAAGTTATGGACAATAGTTACAAACATCCTAAGTGTTTCACATGTGGGGTAAGTGTGGATCGTTTGGGACAACTCGATTCAGTTTGAAAAAGATTTTAAAATTGTCTAAATGATTCAATCAAATCATGATATTGATGCATGTTAGGAATTTTCATAACTTATAAGTCTTAAGACATTATTTTAGTTTAGAGCCAAACCATTCTTCTAAGATAAATATTTGCTTGGGGACAAGCAATGTTTAAGCTTGGGGGAATTTGATGAGATGATTTTATATACATATTTTGGGAGGATTTTGACTCCAAACTAAATCATTTGACTTGAGTTAGATTAATTAGGGTCATTTTAATTAGGTTTTTGTGTCAAGAATGAGTTACTACCATAAATCCTACTTTAATGCAGATTTTGGACAAAAAAATGGCTTGGATGAATCAATGATGATGTAGAGCTCCTCGTAAGCTTTCCGCTGGTTTTTGAATCGTCTCAAACGGAGTCCGGATGAAAGAGATATGGGCAAAACAGTAACAGTGCGCAGTGCTGAAATTTCCAAACGGACCGTCTGAAAATTCAGACGGACCGTTTGACTTTCGCAGGAAAAAACTGCTATTTTCAGCCAGATTTCAGTCGGTCCGTCTGGAGGTTCAAACGGTCCGTCTGGAAACTTCCAGAAATAGCAGAAAGTGCCCGATTTGGTGGTTATTCTTGGTGGGGTGGTTATTTTCGACTCCCAACACGTCCAGAACAAACCTCCTGCGTCTCTAAACAATTCCAATGCCTATTTAAGAGGACTTTGAGGAGATTAAGTTCATACAAGGCTAGAGAAGCCCATACAAAGCCATACAAGGGCATACAAGGTGGTGTTTTAGATCCAAGGTCAATTTTTAGGGTTAGACATAGAAAAATCTGAGAGATTAGTCTCAAGTCCAGATTGTGGCAGCATTAGACGGGTCGTTTGCGACAGCAACGAGTCATTTAGAAGGAGATTTCGACAAATTCAAGGGAAAGCAAAGGCAATTGGTTGTAACTTCTCTTATTTCTCATTTTCTCTTGTTTGTTCGATGTCTTTGAGTTGTTGATTTTGTTGTTCTAGGGTTATGGTTGTAAACTTATTTGTTTAGTTGTTTATTTGCTTAGTTATTTCATTATGTGTTTTTATCTTTCATGATTTAATTGATTATTATGTGATATCATTGATTGCTAGGGTAGAATTGATTATACCAAGTAGATTAAGGCCTTGTCTAGTATGGTAATAATAATCTATACCTTTGTATGAATTGATTGACCAACTTGAGGATGGTATTAGCTGATGAGTGAAACCTGAATTTAGTAGCCGATAGGTGAACCTTTCTCGCAACGATGGTTGTGAGATATCCTTCGAATTGAAAGATAGACTTAGAAAACTTAAGCCAATGGTGATGACCAAATCTTAGGGTTTTTAAGGGAAGTAGTAGATTAACCTACGAAACCAGAACTGTAACGATGGTTAGTATCTGGTAACCTAGGATTAAAATACGATTCCACACACATATTAGGAATAGCTAAGCGGTAAACAATTTCACGGCTCAAACGGACCGTCTGAGATATCAAACGGACCGTTTGGGAATTGAACTGAGCAGATTAAGTTGAAACCAGAAACCCTAGAATTCAGATTTGCTGATTATCTCCCGTTTAGTTCTAGTTTGACCTTGATTTTAGACTTAGGATTTGAACCCACCTTCGATTCTTTGAACACCAAAAATAGTTGAACTCGTCTAACTAATTAATTAAAGTAAAAGACCGATATTCCAACACCGTACCTGTGGTTCGACCCTTAGCTTTACTACGATAGATTAAATCAGGTAAAACAAGGTTATTTTGACTAGGTTTGCACCCGATCAAAAAATTGGCGCCGTTGCCGGGGACGGTTTGCTAGAATATTGGTATTTTGCGTTAATAAATTAGTCTTGACACCCTTGTATCCTTGTATCTTACTTATTTTATCTTTATCTTGAAAAACCCAAAAATAGTCTCTATCACCATGTTTTGTTCTTTTTAGGAATTCGAACAAGGTGATGCAAAGATGATCGTTGCATCCGACAAAACAAACGAAGAATTCAAACAAATTGACTTGAGCACACTTAGACGATGCTTGGAGAAAATGGATGTGATGGAAAACAACAAATCTTCATTCAAATATCACATCCAAATCGAGCCAAGGAAGATGACATCCAAAAAAGAACACACCAAGCATATTTTAAGGCGTCCGCTCAATAACTTTTGGGAGAACTATGATGCATTGAGAGGGAGAAAAGTGAAGATAAGATGAGCAAATACAAGGTGGTCAAGCTAGTGACCTAAAACAAGCGCTTCTTGGGAGGCAACCCATGGGCAAAAATTTCAATTCCTTTCATTAGTTTAGTTTAGTTTAGATTTAGTTAGTTATAACTCATTAATCTTTGTTGTTATTTTCAGATTTTAGATGAGAATACAAGCTTTTAGAAGCACAATGTTCGAGTCATGCAAATGTCAAAAAAGGTCAAATGAACTTCAAAGCAACATCACAACACATGGAAGAAGAATGCGGGTTGATGAAAAATCGTACCATATGCAAGAGTTCAAGCTTGGGGGAATACACCACGAAGGAGCATATGAATCGTCTCAACCCAACAAGTCTCGACACAGTGGAGAAACCATCTCGTTCCATACCGAAACCATTCACCATTCACCAAAACCCTAACTGTTCTGCGAAAATCCGTAACCAAACGGTCCGTCTGAGCACCACAGACGAACCGTCTTACCTGAGAGCACGAATTTTCAGCAGAAAACCAAAACCATTCAGCCGAAAACCTAACCTAATCCAATCCAATGGCTAGATTTCGAGTTTTTATTGGTTAGTCGACGAACCAAAAATTTTTTTTTTGCTCAATTTAGTCATATACCAAATCTTCACCTAAAACCAAACCCAAGAGTAAAATCACACCAACCCCTATGTGATTTGTACCCTCAAACCCAAACCACCCATCTCCACTACTTGCAAGACATACCTTCTCCAATGAGATGAACCTAAAGGCACCTTGAAGCACATTGATCTATCAAAGCAAGCAAGGCTAATGTTGCGAGACTCAACCCTTCACAACCTCGACATTGATTTGATGAGTTTCTCTTTTCCTTTCTCTCTTTTAAGTTTTTTTTTTTTTTCATTGCATTGAGGACAATGCAAAGTTTTAAGCTTGGGGGGAGAATATGAATTTATATCTAGGACTTGCATTATAACTTCATATAGTTTGCATTTAGGTAAGTTAGGAAGATGCTTAACAAGTTCTAATATCGTGAATTGAATGAAATAATTAGGGAGTTTTAGAAAA
Organism: Rhynchospora pubera; assembly: GCA_028095005.1. Taxonomy (NCBI): domain Eukaryota; kingdom Viridiplantae; phylum Streptophyta; class Magnoliopsida; order Poales; family Cyperaceae; genus Rhynchospora; species Rhynchospora pubera. The sequence goes on from CM051460.1 coordinate 285,672,496, forward strand.
ATTTTTTGATTTGAATTGTGGGTCATCTAATTGATCGACTAGCCCCTGTGACCTTAGGAAAGGAGTAGGTATTGTATCATAATCTATCTTGATTGAGACTTAAATTTGATGATTTGATAAGTAGTATGAATGACTTGACCAATTAGAAATCGGTAAACCAAGACAACCACCAATTGAATTAACTTCCAAACTTTGTCAAGATCGATTCTACCGACCCAAATGCATGTCAACTAAGGAAATTAACACTAAGTCTAGAGTCAAACAACCGCTGTTTTTAAATATTAAAAGTCGAAGATGTAAATACACACCCTTGTAAATAAATAAAAACACGTACAAAAAGGGGAACTAAAAAGCGGTGCTTTGCCATGGACATTGCGGAAAGCTATAGATTATTGTGGATAGAAGAACATCCATAAATCATGGGTAAGAAACAGAAAGGCTCATGATATAAAAAAAAAGAAAAAAAAAACAAGGAAAACCTTGCAATTAAATCCACCTTAATTTGGCTGACCTCTCCGCCGCGGGAAAAACGTTCTAAGCCCCGGGACATACCTTAATAGTGTCAACCTAAAAACTTTGGAATAGAATGGGTGAGGAGTTGTACCCTTTTTTCCGCCTCACTTTAATTCGACTACCAATGCATTTTCGAAAATCAATAAAGCGGTTAAAGTATTCAAAGACTTTGTTGTGAAATATATTGGTATGACATGTTATTCGTGTTGGTAGGGTGTGATCCCGATTCTATTTGCCAAGTCAATTGTCAAACTTTGAAAATTCAACAAGTTTAGGATTTGAACAAGATAAGTTATGGACAATAGTTACAAACATCCTAAGTGTTTCACATGTGGGGTAAGTGTGGATCGTTTGGGACAACTCGATTCAGTTTGAAAAAGATTTTAAAATTGTCTAAATGATTCAATCAAATCATGATATTGATGCATGTTAGGAATTTTCATAACTTATAAGTCTTAAGACATTATTTTAGTTTAGAGCCAAACCATTCTTCTAAGATAAATATTTGCTTGGGGACAAGCAATGTTTAAGCTTGGGGGAATTTGATGAGATGATTTTATATACATATTTTGGGAGGATTTTGACTCCAAACTAAATCATTTGACTTGAGTTAGATTAATTAGGGTCATTTTAATTAGGTTTTTGTGTCAAGAATGAGTTACTACCATAAATCCTACTTTAATGCAGATTTTGGACAAAAAAATGGCTTGGATGAATCAATGATGATGTAGAGCTCCTCGTAAGCTTTCCGCTGGTTTTTGAATCGTCTCAAACGGAGTCCGGATGAAAGAGATATGGGCAAAACAGTAACAGTGCGCAGTGCTGAAATTTCCAAACGGACCGTCTGAAAATTCAGACGGACCGTTTGACTTTCGCAGGAAAAAACTGCTATTTTCAGCCAGATTTCAGTCGGTCCGTCTGGAGGTTCAAACGGTCCGTCTGGAAACTTCCAGAAATAGCAGAAAGTGCCCGATTTGGTGGTTATTCTTGGTGGGGTGGTTATTTTCGACTCCCAACACGTCCAGAACAAACCTCCTGCGTCTCTAAACAATTCCAATGCCTATTTAAGAGGACTTTGAGGAGATTAAGTTCATACAAGGCTAGAGAAGCCCATACAAAGCCATACAAGGGCATACAAGGTGGTGTTTTAGATCCAAGGTCAATTTTTAGGGTTAGACATAGAAAAATCTGAGAGATTAGTCTCAAGTCCAGATTGTGGCAGCATTAGACGGGTCGTTTGCGACAGCAACGAGTCATTTAGAAGGAGATTTCGACAAATTCAAGGGAAAGCAAAGGCAATTGGTTGTAACTTCTCTTATTTCTCATTTTCTCTTGTTTGTTCGATGTCTTTGAGTTGTTGATTTTGTTGTTCTAGGGTTATGGTTGTAAACTTATTTGTTTAGTTGTTTATTTGCTTAGTTATTTCATTATGTGTTTTTATCTTTCATGATTTAATTGATTATTATGTGATATCATTGATTGCTAGGGTAGAATTGATTATACCAAGTAGATTAAGGCCTTGTCTAGTATGGTAATAATAATCTATACCTTTGTATGAATTGATTGACCAACTTGAGGATGGTATTAGCTGATGAGTGAAACCTGAATTTAGTAGCCGATAGGTGAACCTTTCTCGCAACGATGGTTGTGAGATATCCTTCGAATTGAAAGATAGACTTAGAAAACTTAAGCCAATGGTGATGACCAAATCTTAGGGTTTTTAAGGGAAGTAGTAGATTAACCTACGAAACCAGAACTGTAACGATGGTTAGTATCTGGTAACCTAGGATTAAAATACGATTCCACACACATATTAGGAATAGCTAAGCGGTAAACAATTTCACGGCTCAAACGGACCGTCTGAGATATCAAACGGACCGTTTGGGAATTGAACTGAGCAGATTAAGTTGAAACCAGAAACCCTAGAATTCAGATTTGCTGATTATCTCCCGTTTAGTTCTAGTTTGACCTTGATTTTAGACTTAGGATTTGAACCCACCTTCGATTCTTTGAACACCAAAAATAGTTGAACTCGTCTAACTAATTAATTAAAGTAAAAGACCGATATTCCAACACCGTACCTGTGGTTCGACCCTTAGCTTTACTACGATAGATTAAATCAGGTAAAACAAGGTTATTTTGACTAGGTTTGCACCCGATCAAAAAATTGGCGCCGTTGCCGGGGACGGTTTGCTAGAATATTGGTATTTTGCGTTAATAAATTAGTCTTGACACCCTTGTATCCTTGTATCTTACTTATTTTATCTTTATCTTGAAAAACCCAAAAATAGTCTCTATCACCATGTTTTGTTCTTTTTAGGAATTCGAACAAGGTGATGCAAAGATGATCGTTGCATCCGACAAAACAAACGAAGAATTCAAACAAATTGACTTGAGCACACTTAGACGATGCTTGGAGAAAATGGATGTGATGGAAAACAACAAATCTTCATTCAAATATCACATCCAAATCGAGCCAAGGAAGATGACATCCAAAAAAGAACACACCAAGCATATTTTAAGGCGTCCGCTCAATCACTTTTGGGAGAACTATGATGCATTGAGAGGGAGAAAAGTGAAGATAAGATGAGCAAATACAAGGTGGTCAAGCTAGTGACCTAAAACAAGCGCTTCTTGGGAGGCAACCCATGGGCAAAAATTTCAATTCCTTTCATTAGTTTAGTTTAGTTTAGATTTAGTTAGTTTAGTTTATTATACAAGCTTTTAGAAGCACAATGTTCGAGTCATGCAAATGTCAAAAAAGGTCAAATGAACTTCAAAGCAACATCACAACACATGGAAGAAGAATGCGGGTTGATGAAAAATCGTACCATATGCAAGAGTTCAAGCTTGGGGGAATACACCACGAAGGAGCATATGAATCGTCTCAACCCAACAAGTCTCGACACAGTGGAGAAACCATCTCGTTCCATACCGAAACCATTCACCATTCACCAAAACCCTAACTGTTCTGCGAAAATCCGTAACCAAACGGTCCGTCTGAGCACCACAGACGAACCGTCTTACCTGAGAGCACGAATTTTCAGCAGAAAACCAAAACCATTCAGCCGAAAACCTAACCTAATCCAATCCAATGGCTAGATTTCGAGTTTTTATTGGTTAGTCGACGAACCAAAAATTTTTTTTTTGCTCAATTTAGTCATATACCAAATCTTCACCTAAAACCAAACCCAAGAGTAAAATCACACCAACCCCTATGTGATTTGTACCCTCAAACCCAAACCACCCATCTCCACTACTTGCAAGACATACCTTCTCCAATGAGATGAACCTAAAGGCACCTTGAAGCACATTGATCTATCAAAGCAAGCAAGGCTAATGTTGCGAGACTCAACCCTTCACAACCTCGACATTGATTTGATGAGTTTCTCTTTTCCTTTCTCTCTTTTAAGTTTTTTTTTTTCATTGCATTGAGGACAATGCAAAGTTTTAAGCTTGGGGGGGAGAATATGAATTTATATCTAGGACTTGCATTATAACTTCATATAGTTTGCATTTAGGTAAGTTAGGAAGATGCTTAACAAGTTCTAATATCGTGAATTGAATGAAATAATTAGGGAGTTTTAGAAAAATTTTTTGATTTGAATTGTGGGTCATCTAATTGATCGACTAGCCCCTGTGACCTTAGGAAAGGAGTAGGTATTGTATCATAATCTATCTTGATTGAGACTTAAATTTGATGATTTGATAAGTAGTATGAATGACTTGACCAATTAGAAATCGGTAAACCAAGACAACCACCAATTGAATTAACTTCCAAACTTTGTCAAGATCGATTCTACCGACCCAAATGCATGTCAACTAAGGAAATTAACACTAAGTCTAGAGTCAAACAACCGCTGTTTTTAAATATTAAAAGTCGAAGATGTAAATACACACCCTTGTAAATAAATAAAAACACGTACAAAAAGGGGAACTAAAAAGCGGTGCTTTGCCATGGACATTGCGGAAAGCTATAGATTATTGTGGATAGAAGAACATCCATAAATCATGGGTAAGAAACAGAAAGGCTCATGATATAAAAAAAAAAGAAAAAAAAAACAAGGAAAACCTTGCAATTAAATCCACCTTAATTTGGCTGACCTCTCCGCCGCGGGAAAAACGTTCTAAGCCCCGGGACATACCTTAATAGTGTCAACCTAAAAACTTTGGAATAGAATGGGTGAGGAGTTGTACCCTTTTTTCCGCCTCACTTTAATTCGACTACCAATGCATTTTCGAAAATCAATAAAGCGGTTAAAGTATTCAAAGACTTTGTTGTGAAATATATTGGTATGACATGTTATTCGTGTTGGTAGGGTGTGATCTCGATTCTATTTGCCAAGTCAATTGTCAAACTTTGAAAATTCAACAAGTTTAGGATTTGAACAAGATAAGTTATGGACAATAGTTACAAACATCCTAAGTGTTTCACATGTGGGGTAAGTGTGGATCGTTTGGGACAACTCGATTCAGTTTGAAAAAGATTTTAAAATTGTCTAAATGATTCAATCAAATCATGATATTGATGCATGTTAGGAATTTTCATAACTTATAAGTCTTAAGACATTATTTTAGTTTAGAGCCAAACCATTCTTCTAAGATAAATATTTGCTTGGGGACAAGCAATGTTTAAGCTTGGGGGAATTTGATGAGATGATTTTATATACATATTTTGGGAGGATTTTGACTCCAAACTAAATCATTTGACTTGAGTTAGATTAATTAGGGTCATTTTAATTAGGTTTTTGTGTCAAGAATGAGTTACTACCATAAATCCTACTTTAATGCAGATTTTGGACAAAAAAATGACTTGGATGAATCAATGATGATGTAGAGCTCCTCGTAAGCTTTCCGCTGGTTTTTGAATCGTCTCAAACGGAGTCCGGATGAAAGAGATATGGGCAAAACAGTAACAGTGCGCAGTGCTGAAATTTCCAAACGGACCGTCTGAAAATTCAGACGGACCGTTTGACTTTCGCAGGAAAAAACTGCTATTTTCAGCCAGATTTCAGTCGGTCCGTCTGGAGGTTCAAACGGTCCGTCTGGAAACTTCCAGAAATAGCAGAAAGTGCCCGATTTGGTGGTTATTCTTGGTGGGGTGGTTATTTTCGACTCCCAACACGTCCAGAACAAACCTCCTGCGTCTCTAAACAATTCCAATGCCTATTTAAGAGGACTTTGAGGAGATTAAGTTCATACAAGGCTAGAGAAGCCCATACAAAGCCATACAAGGGCATACAAGGTGGTGTTTTAGATCCAAGGTCAATTTTTAGGGTTAGACATAGAAAAATCTGAGAGATTAGTCTCAAGTCCAGATTGTGGCAGCATTAGACGGGTCGTTTGCGACAGCAACGAGTCATTTAGAAGGAGATTTCGACAAATTCAAGGGAAAGCAAAGGCAATTGGTTGTAACTTCTCTTATTTCTCATTTTCTCTTGTTTGTTCGATGTCTTTGAGTTGTTGATTTTGTTGTTCTAGGGTTATGGTTGTAAACTTATTTGTTTAGTTGTTTATTTGCTTAGTTATTTCATTATGTGTTTTTATCTTTCATGATTTAATTGATTATTATGTGATATTATTGATTGCTAGGGTAGAATTGATTATACCAAGTAGATTAAGGCCTTGTCTAGTATGGTAATAATAATCTATACCTTTGTATGAATTGATTGACCAACTTGAGGATGGTATTAGCTGATGAGTGAAACCTGAATTTAGTAGCCGATAGGTGAACCTTTCTCGCAACGATGGTTGTGAGATATCCTTCGAATTGAAAGATAGACTTAGAAAACTTAAGCCAATGGTGATGACCAAATCTTAGGGTTTTTAAGGGAAGTAGTAGATTAACCTACGAAACCAGAACTGTAACGATGGTTAGTATCTGGTAACCTAGGATTAAAATACGATTCCACACACATATTAGGAATAGCTAAGCGGTAAACAATTTCACGGCTCAAACGGACCGTCTGAGATATCAAACGGACCGTTTGGGAATTGAACTGAGCAGATTAAGTTGAAACCAGAAACCCTAGAATTCAGATTTGCTGATTATCTCCCGTTTAGTTCTAGTTTGACCTTGATTTTAGACTTAGGATTTGAACCCACCTTCGATTCTTTGAACACCAAAAATAGTTGAACTCGTCTAACTAATTAATTAAAGTAAAAGACCGATATTCCAACACCGTACCTGTGGTTCGACCCTTAGCTTTACTACGATAGATTAAATCAGGTAAAACAAGGTTATTTTGACTAGGTTTGCACCCGATCAAAAAATTGGCGCCGTTGCCGGGGACGGTTTGCTAGAATATTGGTATTTTGCGTTAATAAATTAGTCTTGACACCCTTGTATCCTTGTATCTTACTTATTTTATCTTTATCTTGAAAAACCCAAAAATAGTCTCTATCACCATGTTTTGTTCTTTTTAGGAATTCGAACAAGGTGATGCAAAGATGATCGTTGCATCCGACAAAACAAACGAAGAATTCAAACAAATTGACTTGAGCACACTTAGACGATGCTTGGAGAAAATGGATGTGATGGAAAACAACAAATCTTCATTCAAATATCACATCCAAATCGAGCCAAGGAAGATGACATCCAAAAAAGAACACACCAAGCATATTTTAAGGCGTCCGCTCAATAACTTTTGGGAGAACTATGATGCATTGAGAGGGAGAAAAGTGAAGATAAGATGAGCAAATACAAGGTGGTCAAGCTAGTGACCTAAAACAAGCGCTTCTTGGGAGGCAACCCATGGGCAAAAATTTCAATTCCTTTCATTAGTTTAGTTTAGTTTAGATTTAGTTAGTTATAACTCATTAATCTTTGTTGTTATTTTCAGATTTTAGATGAGAATACAAGCTTTTAGAAGCACAATGTTCGAGTCATGCAAATGTCAAAAAAGGTCAAATGAACTTCAAAGCAACATCACAACACATGGAAGAAGAATGCGGGTTGATGAAAAATCGTACCATATGCAAGAGTTCAAGCTTGGGGGAATACACCACGAAGGAGCATATGAATCGTCTCAACCCAACAAGTCTCGACACAGTGGAGAAACCATCTCGTTCCATACCGAAACCATTCACCATTCACCAAAACCCTAACTGTTCTGCGAAAATCCGTAACCAAACGGTCCGTCTGAGCACCACAGACGAACCGTCTTACCTGAGAGCACGAATTTTCAGCAGAAAACCAAAACCATTCAGCCGAAAACCTAACCTAATCCAATCCAATGGCTAGATTTCAAGTTTTTATTGGTTAGTCGACGAACCAAAATTTTTTTTTTTGCTCAATTTAGTCATATACCAAATCTTCACCTAAAACCAAACCCAAGAGTAAAATCACACCAACCCCTATGTGATTTGTACCCTCAAACCCAAACCACCCATCTCCACTACTTGCAAGACATACCTTCTCCAATGAGATGAACCTAAAGGCACCTTGAAGCACATTGATCTATCAAAGCAAGCAAGGCTAATGTTGCGAGACTCAACCCTTCACAACCTCGACATTGATTTGATGAGTTTCTCTTTTCCTTTCTCTCTTTTAAGTTTTTTTTTTTTTTCATTGCATTGAGGACAATGCAAAGTTTTAAGCTTGGGGGGAGAATATGAATTTATATCTAGGACTTGCATTATAACTTCATATAGTTTGCATTTAGGTAAGTTAGGAAGATGCTTAACAAGTTCTAATATCGTGAATTGAATGAAATAATTAGGGAGTTTTAGAAAAATTTTTTGATTTGAATTGTGGGTCATCTAATTGATCGACTAGCCCCTGTGACCTTAGGAAAGGAGTAGGTATTGTATCATAATCTATCTTGATTGAGACTTAAATTTGATGATTTGATAAGTAGTATGAATGACTTGACCAATTAGAAATCGGTAAACCAAGACAACCACCAATTGAATTAACTTCCAAACTTTGTCAAGATCGATTCTACCGACCCAAATGCATGTCAACTAAGGAAATTAACACTAAGTCTAGAGTCAAACAACCGCTGTTTTTAAATATTAAAAGTCGAAGATGTAAATACACACCCTTGTAAATAAATAAAAACACGTACAAAAAGGGGAACTAAAAAGCGGTGCTTTTCCATGGACATTGCGGAAAGCTATAGATTATTGTGGATAGAAGAACATCCATAAATCATGGGTAAGAAATAGAAAGGCTCATGATATAAAAAAAAAAGAAAAAAAAAACAAGGAAAACCTTGCAATTAAATCCACCTTAATTTGGCTGACCTCTCCGCCGCGGGAAAAACGTTCTAAGCCCCGGGACATACCTTAATAGTGTCAACCTAAAAACTTTGGAATAGAATGGGTGAGGAGTTGTACCCTTTTTTCCGCCTCACTTTAATTCGACTACCAATGCATTTTCGAAAATCAATAAAGCGGTTAAAGTATTCAAAGACTTTGTTGTGAAATATATTGGTATGACATGTTATTCGTGTTGGTAGGGTGTGATCCCGATTCTATTTGCCAAGTCAATTGTCAAACTTTGAAAATTCAACAAGTTTAGGATTTGAACAAGATAAGTTATGGACAATAGTTACAAACATCCTAAGTGTTTCACATGTGGGGTAAGTGTGGATCGTTTGGGACAACTCGATTCAGTTTGAAAAAGATTTTAAAATTGTCTAAATGATTCAATCAAATCATGATATTGATGCATGTTAGGAATTTTCATAACTTATAAGTCTTAAGACATTATTTTAGTTTAGAGCCAAACCATTCTTCTAAGATAAATATTTGCTTGGGGACAAGCAATGTTTAAGCTTGGGGGAATTTGATGAGATGATTTTATATACATATTTTGGGAGGATTTTGACTCCAAACTAAATCATTTGACTTGAGTTAGATTAATTAGGGTCATTTTAATTAGGTTTTTGTGTCAAGAATGAGTTACTACCATAAATCCTACTTTAATGCAGATTTTGGACAAAAAAATGGCTTGGATGAATCAATGATGATGTAGAGCTCCTCGTAAGCTTTCCGCTGGTTTTTGAATCGTCTCAAACGGAGTCCGGATGAAAGAGATATGGGCAAAACAGTAACAGTGCGCAGTGCTGAAATTTCCAAACGGACCGTCTGAAAATTCAGACGGACCGTTTGACTTTCGCAGGAAAAAACTGCTATTTTCAGCCAGATTTCAGTCGGTCCGTCTGGAGGTTCAAACGGTCCGTCTGGAAACTTCCAGAAATAGCAGAAAGTGCCCGATTTGGTGGTTATTCTTGGTGGGGTGGTTATTTTCGACTCCCAACACGTCCAGAACAAACCTCCTGCGTCTCTAAACAATTCCAATGCCTATTTAAGAGGACTTTGAGGAGATTAAGTTCATACAAGGCTAGAGAAGCCCATACAAAGCCATACAAGGGCATACAAGGTGGTGTTTTAGATCCAAGGTCAATTTTTAGGGTTAGACATAGAAAAATCTGAGAGATTAGTCTCAAGTCCAGATTGTGGCAGCATTAGACGGGTCGTTTGCGACAGCAACGAGTCATTTAGAAGGAGATTTCGACAAATTCAAGGGAAAGCAAAGGCAATTGGTTGTAACTTCTCTTATTTCTCATTTTCTCTTGTTTGTTCGATGTCTTTGAGTTGTTGATTTTGTTGTTCTAGGGTTATGGTTGTAAACTTATTTGTTTAGTTGTTTATTTGCTTAGTTATTTCATTATGTGTTTTTATCTTTCATGATTTAATTGATTATTATGTGATATCATTGATTGCTAGGGTAGAATTGATTATACCAAGTAGATTAAGGCCTTGTCTAGTATGGTAATAATAATCTATACCTTTGTATGAATTGATTGACCAACTTGAGGATGGTATTAGCTGATGAGTGAAACCTGAATTTAGTAGCCGATAGGTGAACCTTTCTCGCAACGATGGTTGTGAGATATCCTTCGAATTGAAAGATAGACTTAGAAAACTTAAGCCAATGGTGATGACCAAATCTTAGGGTTTTTAAGGGAAGTAGTAGATTAACCTACGAAACCAGAACTGTAACGATGGTTAGTATCTGGTAACCTAGGATTAAAATACGATTCCACACACATATTAGGAATAGCTAAGCGGTAAACAATTTCACGGCTCAAACGGACCGTCTGAGATATCAAACGGACCGTTTGGGAATTGAACTGAGCAGATTAAGTTGAAACCAGAAACCCTAGAATTCAGATTTGCTGATTATCTCCCGTTTAGTTCTAGTTTGACCTTGATTTTAGACTTAGGATTTGAACCCACCTTCGATTCTTTGAACACCAAAAATAGTTGAACTCGTCTAACTAATTAATTAAAGTAAAAGACCGATATTCCAACACCGTACCTGTGGTTCGACCCTTAGCTTTACTACGATAGATTAAATCAGGTAAAACAAGGTTATTTTGACTAGGTTTGCACTCGATCATTGTGGTTCTGTCAGTCGGAGTGGACCTTGCAGCATTATCTTTGTAAGGTAGATCAAATTTGACAATTGGTGGTGATCGGGCACGAAGTGGTGTCTGATCAAATGAGGGTGGGACGATGCTGCTCAGATCACCACGAGTAATGCTGGCCCAAGTCTGTATAAAGTGGAAGCTGCTCTGACCATCTGTAATGATATGATTGACAGCGAATCCTAGCACTACTCCGCCACATTTTAGATATGTCGCCTGCGTGGAAATGAAAACTGCCTTCAAGGATATTTCTTTTACTAGTAATGCTATTGAAATTTGGATTTGGTCTTTAGAACGTAAAACAGTAAAAGTTAATTAATTCTATCAAAATGAATCTTGTTGCTCAAAAGTCAAAAGTAGTCCAAGTGAATAACAAAGTTGTATTTGAAAAATAAATTGAAATAAAATTTATAGTAAATGAAGCGTCTTATTATCCATTATCCATACATAGATAAAGTTCTTTATACATATATATGATTTTGACAAGTAAAAATCTTGCAATTATCCAATTATGTTCGAAAGAAAGACACGAAAAGAAGAGAATTGGTCCAGCAATCTGAAATCAGGGACAAAATGTCAACCTGTATCATGAGCAGTAGGAATGGTGACTCAGACCCAGCCATTTGGGTGCTAGGAATGAAGAGTTGTTCAAGCTCTTGCGACGGCTGGAAATTGATGCTGTCGAAGGTGCGTTCCAACTGGGCTCTGACAAAGAAACACCCCTTGGCATTGCAGTCCAGCTCAACCCGTCCATCAGAACCGACAGTACACCGACCTGCTAGAGGGTAGAAAAGCACCAGTGCTTTGGCCAAGGAAGCCTTCAGCACCTCAACTGAGAAGAAACTGGTGGCTTCAGTTTTCTTGTAAAAGTTTACGGTGCCTGAGAATAATCCACGGGCGAATTGCCCAAGATTTGATAACCAAAGCCGTCCTTTTGGGGTCTCATCAGATGGCACCACAAAGCATGATTCCAACACTTCAACCATCCTTTTTTCTTTGCTTTCCTTCTCTGTGTATTTGCTTTTGCTATTTCGTGATGGAGAGAATTGGGCAGTGAATTTGATCAGATTACTAAAACACTTCTAAAATTCTTTTAAAGACAGATTTGAGGATGAGAGATTTCCAGATCGGCTCGTTTCTATTTCTTTTCAGAATTTAGGAAGAGATTTCAAGAGATGAGACAGGCACTGGGAATTCGGGATCCTCTGGACAGTTCAGTGCACTGTTTTTATATGTGGGACGTCCGATTTAATCTCAACAGTTAAATATTTTCAGACCTTACAATCTGGTTATAATCATGGAGCATCCATTATTGATTGGACGGATGAGATCAAAGAACTCCACTGGACACTGCAGTATTAAAATTTTGTTCGAATAAGAAAGACTTCACAATCAAATGAGTTAATCAGTGTGCGTAGAGGGCAATCCGCATCCTCGACAGTCCTTTAAAAGGACTGTGCCGAGCAGTCATTTGATTCTGTCCGTCAGATCTTGATCCAAGAGCGTACAAGAGACTGAAGGAAAATCGCCCTGCCCTCCCTACCCGATTCTCACTTCGAAATAAAAAATAAAATTAAAATGCTCTCTTCGTCTCCTCGCCTAGTCTCTCTCGTTGCCAGATAAACCCAATTCACAGTTACGTCCACCTTTAAATAATCGAACAGGTAAATATCCCAATCAGTCAGTTACAAACAAAGAAGAAAGGACGAATTGCCGTAACTCCGGCGGTAAGTTTTTTCCAATTCGAGCTTTCTCCCTTTGCTGGTCTCTTGTTCGAGTCTTTTTAATTAGGGATCGAGGATTCTACTTCTCTTTTTCGATAGTAGATAGCTTTAGCATACTATTTGAGTTAAATTAGGAGAAAAAAGACCTCATTGAGATATATTGCTTCCTTATGTTCCCTTCTATATAGAATTTTAATTTAACAATACCATAAATTTATTCGGATTTGCTGTATTGAACTGAATTTGTAACTTTTAAATTGGTTTAATTAATTGATTGTGTGATTATATGGACAAAACAGGAGGATAATCTATCTCTAGATGGGAAGATGGAGGCTTTGTTATATGTCAAACAGGAGGATAATTAATTGTGTGATTTATACTTGTTTGGATCTTCAAAGGGGTAAGAGAATAGAATATAACGTACCAGAGCCACACTGAAAATATAGCTCAAATTGATGCTTATTATGTTTTCATATCTCATATCAGATCTATGTAGAGATCGAGCAAGCATGACTTATCAGAAAATTAGTAAAGAGAAAGGAGGAACAAGGAATTAGTTCTGAGGCTGCTGATTTGATGCCAGAAGTTGCAGTAAGTGTGAGTTTTACAGTTGTTTGTATAAGTTAAATATGCAAACAACAAAGAGAGCTTGGGACTCTTTGCGATATCAGGTTGTGTGTCGTGATCGAAAGCCCTGACATGCCGGGATACTAGGTATTCCCATCAGAGGACAAGGCCAGGGAGCTCTTGCACATGTTCAACAACATGCCAAAGAAAAAGAGAGGGAAATCGGCGACACCAACAACCCCTGAACCTGAACTTGAAGAGATGTTGCGACATGAAGTAATCAAGGCATGGGAGCAGCTTGTAAAGCTGGAGATGGAGAATCGTGAACTCCAGTCCGAAATACTGATGCATGAATACATGACCGGTGCACGAAGCATGAGCGAAATTGGGTCAGAGGAGGGCAGGGATATTCTTCGGGTGGTAGAGGAGCGGCTCAGGGCTGTGCGAGCAAGGATCGATGTGCTTTCACTGGCATCGACAATTGCAGCTCAGCCCAACAAGCAAATAGTAGAGGATATTATGGATACTGAACGGCGCTAGAATGGCATGAAATCTGGGGTGCACAAAATTGGAGATGAATAGCCATGAGCATCACCCTCAGATGTGCTGGTTCATTGTTTAGAATTAGGCTTATTGCTTTAATTTGTTTCATTTATGTTCTTCATTTATGATGTCTGGGGTGCATGAAGCCGGAGATGAAAACGGCCATGTCACCGTCAGACATGTATGTGCTTTAGTCCTTTTTTTTAGAGATGCCGGACAAAAGAATCACTCAGAAGTTGTAATTTTTTTTTCGTTAAATAATAAAGGTCTTTATCTTTTTCATTGAAACAAGTAGGCATTAAAACTGAAAAAAAATACAAGCTAGGAGCTAATAAAGAAGAAACACATTAAAACTGAAAAAAAATTTTTCTTTTTTTGAAACAAGTAGGCATTAACGCCTACCACTTCCATTTACCAGAAGCAAAGTATTACAAAAGAACAAATCAACTCCATCTCTTTACTGCACTGGAGTCACAATGGTACCACTGGTACCACAATGAAACCAGTGCCTAACTGCTATCTATACCCTACAATATTTAGAATCAAAAGCAAAATTAAAACCAAGCTGGACATACTCCAACAAAATGAAGAACATTATTAATTTATTACAAACATCAACTCTCAAAAAAACACCCAACTGCAGTAATAAAATGTGAGTTGCATCACACATCAGCAGTGACAGCTTCCCCATCCATTCCATGATAATCAGTTGTTCCTGCTCCATCTGCCTCGATCTCTCTGAGTCCATCTATTGCTCCATCCAAAAACTGAAAAAAAGATAAATAAATATGAAAGCTTCACACCAGCTAGGAGAGGAGAACCCAATCACTCAAGATCTCATGTACCAGTTGCGCAATAGGTTTGGAGAGTCTTGAAAGCGCACATCTCTCATGTACCAGTTGCGCAATAGGTACTGATTTACCGGCTGTATGAGGTTGCTATGTACTTGAAACTTGAGATCTTGAAAGAAAGGGCATTGTGAAAAAAGGTGCTCCATTGTCTCAGGATTGGTTTTGCACATGATACATCTGCCAGACGAAAAATTAAAACCTGGGAGGTATTCTGAGGGAACCGTAACAATTTTAATTTCAAATTTGTGTGATCGCCAATTTAAGCGACAGCAGAGGATGCGGATCCCTGTGAATTGGATTCATCTGGCAACGAGAGAGACAAGGCGAGGAGACGAAGAGAGCGGTTTTAATTTTATTTTTTATTTCGAAGTGAGAATCGGGCAGGGAGGGCAGAGCTGAAGAGAGCGATTTTTCTTCAGTCTCTCGTGCGCTCTTGGATCAAGATCTGACGGACAGAATCAAATGACTGTTCGGCACAGTCCTTTTAAAGGACTGTCGAGGATGCGGATTCGCGTAGAGGGAGCACTGGGAAGTCATTCATGGGCCAGACCTGGTGGGTTGGATTCCTAGGGCCCAGAGCAACACGGCCCCTATCGATAGCCATGAGTCAATAATTTATTTTCAAAAGCATATATTCCTCTTATTTGATGCAAATATTTATTTTACTTGAAATTGAATAATTTTAAGGTTTATGAGAAGGATTTAGGTAACATGAATTTTTAGTATTATACAATAATACGACCTTATTTTGTACTAGGCTAGCAAATCCAGCTCGATAGTGCTTGTCGATAAAAAGTTTATATAGTTAAAAATAAATTTTGAACATTAGTTAATTTGTGGCACTCTAAAAACTTTCTCCATATTAGCTCTTGAAACGCTCCATATTTTAATTTGTTGCATACACATGCTTTTTTTTTATTATTTGGACTTCAATGTTGATGATTATATACAAACAATAATTAAGCCTCGTTTGGATTGCTTAGAAATAAAAAAGAATAGCTTCTTTTTGGGTGCGTTTGGATCGTTGGAAGAAAGAAGAAGAAGAAGGAAGAAGAAGAAAAAAAATTATAAACAATCCAAACTCTTCACAAAATTACACACTTCCCAATACTTCTTCCCATTTCTTCCCTTCTTCCCTTCTTCCCACACCTATCCAAACGCACCCTTTTTAGGAATAACTTCTTCATTGGTATTCAAACAAGTTAGGAATAAGGAGAATAATAGTTTCTTCCTACGATAGCTTATTCCAACAATTATATATACATAATTTCAACAAAATTAGCTAAATACTAATAGCTAAATGAAATTTTGTGTGTTCTTTAATTAGTACTTTATTTAATATTAAAATAATAATTTTTAATAATTTTTTAAATTAATATTAATTTGGTTATTCCTAACTCACTATTCAAATAACATTTCTTTTTTTCGGAATAACACTCTTTCCATTCTTCCTAAAGGCTTCGTTTGGATGGTGTGGGAATAAGAGGAATAAGGGAAGAAGTGAGAAGAAGTATTGGAAAGTGTGTAACTTTGTGAAAAGTTTGAATTGTTTATAATAAATTTATTCCCTTATTTCCACACCTCATCCAAACGGAACCAAAGTTACACTCGTCTTAATGTTTTCTTTCTAAAATTTTTATTCCTTTCTTATTTTCATACCATCCAAACGAGCCTAGACATGCATTCTACTGCAGTAAGTATAATTGACCGTAAAAGATCAAAGAATTAATTGAATTAGCAAGTCTTCACTATCTTCTTTCCTCTTTAGTCTTTACTCTTTACTCAGCCTATAACAACTTTTTTTAATACAGTAAAACAAGTTATTCCAGCCTGATACGCCACTGGTTGATCAAATCTACTATTTTTATCTACAGAATTAAGGAAAAAATTCAAAAGATATTAAATTTTACGTCTTAATTCAAACGGAACAATGTTGAGTAAAGCATTATGTACTTCGGCACACTCAAATTCTTTTATTAATCCACTCTAGTCGTGTGGAAATTAAAAGTCCACAGTATGTGATTTGAGAGTTGAGAACTACACCAGGAAAACATTCATGACATTAGTCCATTTCTTTTTTTAGGGACGGGTGGCAAATTACCACGCCGACAGAGAGTTTCATTAATAAAGGGTGCGTTTGGATCGTTGGAAGAAAGAAGAAGAAGAAAAAATTATAAACAATCCAAACTCTTCACAAAGTTACACACTTCCCAATACTTCTTTCCGCACCTATCCAAACGGAGCCAAAAGAAAATACTTACAAGGGGTAGGAACAAGAACAAAAAAGAAAGAAAATTTACAGTTGTGAAGACAAGAAAAGAAAGAAAAAAAGAGAAAAAAAAAAGAGAAAAAAGAAAACTGCCTTAAGTCCTTTTGCTTTGTTGACAACGGTAAGAGAAATCAATCCAAACAATTAAAACAACCTGTATTTATGTACATACTCAAATGAACAAAAACACCAACAACTGTAATTAATAGCTTGTTACACAACCTTCCAATTTGTCCAAATTTGATGTTTTCACTCCTTTGGTGCGTTTGGATCGTTGGAAGAAAGAAGAAGAAAAAAAATTATAAATAATTCAAACTCTTTACAAAATTACACATTTCCTAATACTTCTTCCCACACCTATCCAAACACACTTCTTGATGCTTTCCCTTAATCCTGATTGATCAAATCTCGGTGCATATATCAATCCCCCTCTACATCGAAACTATTAGTTTTATTGGATGCGTGTTACATCGAAAGACCACTCATATCAAGCTAAGGCCCCCAAAATCAAGTCCGCTTCCCAAATCAAACCCTCACATACCGAACCCTCCCATACCGAACCCTCCCATGTCAAACCCTCCCGTACATAACCCTCCCATGTCAAACCCTCCCGTACCGAACCCCCCCATGTCAAACCCTCCCGTACCGAACCCTCCCATGTCAAACCCTCCCGTACCGAACCCTCCCATGTCAAACCCTCCCGTGCCTAATCCACCATCTCCGAAACCTCCCATGTCAAACCCTCCCATGTCAGAACCATCAGGATACCATTGAGCTCCAGAGGGATCATTACTAGATGTTGCGTTGCCAAGAAAACCGTTGTTGTTTACCATTCCTGCGTTTGCACCTTGAAATCTGTTGAAGGCTGCTGGAATCCGATGCCCAGCCAATGCCAACATATTTAATCGAGTCCGGTGGGCAGCGTGGGCTCCTATGGCAAGAGCAAGTGCATTTCCTAGTCCTACTGATGCATTGATTGGGTATCCTGGCCTTATGGAAACTGGAGTATTACGGTATGGATGTCGATACAGAGGCTGAGGTTGCAGTGGCATGTTTCGGGCTGGTTGTCCATATGGTGTGGTTTGAATGATGTTTGTGTCTTTCATTTCAATCTGGATGTGAAGAATTCCCTGAAATCGGCCTGATGGTCTTTCTAGAACCAAGCTAAAAGGGGCCTTCCCTTTGGAGCGAACTCCATCGAGTGCCATTCTAATAGCCAGCTTAGCCGACCCGACAAGTGGATTTGTTTTTTCGGCATGTTTAGCATTAACTATTTGTATGTAAAGAATGGCAGTTTCCGGATGTGAGGTTGGAGGGAGTTGGATGGTGAACTTCTCATTCCATACGGGATTATCTCCATTGTTTACATCAACCTTGGTGGAGCATTTCGCACTTGTGTCAATCCAGGCTATGGCGTAAGGCTGCGGACTACCGCAACGCGAGTTCACATTCTTCAGTTCGGTTGCGGAGTTTAAAAACAATTTTATTTGCATTCTGAATGATGAATACAGCGATCTAGAAAGAGGAGGGAGGGAGGGAGCGAGAGAGATTATCACTTATATAATGTTTATATGAGAAGAAGGAATTGGCGTAAGAAGGAGACGATCGAGAGGATATATATGCAAGACAATATCGGTAGGAAACTAGGAATAGGCTTTCCAGCTAGCCCCAAGTGCATATCATTGACTTTTGATCTCAAGCCATCAAATTTAGTTATTATTATAAGGATAGTATCTTATAATGTGAATTCTGGTGATATATTAAGAATTTTTTTTCTATGTAATTGATAAGAGCTGCAAAGATTACTTCATCATAAAATAATGATCAACCGTTTGTTTAGATCGGATGGTTGAGGTTGCAAGACGTCCACTGGATGGTTTTTTATTAACCATCCAGAGGATACGACTCCAACGGGAACCTTTACTTGGGACAGTTGACAACTCGATCACATTGCTCACCATGAAAATCTAAACTTGTCTAGTTCTCATTTCTAATTTTTTTTTTATTCAAATAATATAGAACTAATAGAAGTTGATTGATTCATTTCTTTTTAAAAATTTATATTAATATTTCTGACCTAATCATTTGAAGCCTTCCTTAAGAAAAACTATGTAATGAATATTTCAACACAAACTGGATGGGACTCCTCTCCAATTGTATAAAACTTACAAAAGAGTTTTTGCACAATTCGAAAGTTTAATTCAATTCAAACGTATTAATTAAAACCATGATTTAATATTCATAACGTCAGTTAGAAGGATTGACAAGAGACAAATTATAGACAATCAGGGTTGATTCCCTGATTTATATTAATATTATATTATTATTATTATTATTATTATTATTATTATTATTATTATTATTATTATCATTATTATTATTTTCTAATGTTTGAAATACTTCAAGAAAAGAGATCAGGAACGAAACTTAAAGAAATAAATCCTTTCTCATATGATGAATGACTAATTGAAAAGAGAATATTAATTTTCTTATAAAATTAAGGTTTTTTTTTCCCTAGGTTTTTATTTTTTGTATTTTGTTCTCATTTTTTCCTCTGAATTTCGCCTGGGCGTAACAACCTTTATTCTCCATCAATTTGGCATATAATTGATCTTTCATATCTGATATATTATCTCGTGCTAACTACTATTAATATCTGTACTTTATCACAACAATATAGTTTAGGAAAAATTGTAACGCTAAGGCTTCACCCACGTCACATTGATTCAGCAGCTTATGTTATTCACTGCGACTTCATCTTCTCCGACATGTTTTAACAACTGCTACAAAAATAAAGCAGACCCAAAGGCAACTTGGACTAACATCCTGGAGTAATAATTTAGGTCCAAATAAATTTGGTGATTTAAATTTAAAAACAAATAAAGAGTGAACTATTTCCATCTCTGACATACAACAGGTCGGATAGAATATAGGTTGTGTCACAGATGCCCTATTTGTGATGTGTCAAACGTAAACTCCTCCATGCTTACCTCTATCACGGTTTCATATCCTCACAAGACAGTCTGTTGAAACCGTCATCTCTTCTCTGGACCTGGATCATAATAATATAAGTCACATTGAAAAAATAAAATCTGAATGCTGGAAAATTCCAGAATTAAATAAGGATGCATATGATGTTATCTTAAATATGTAACTGATTTGGCTACCATAGAAATGTACATACTACATATTTCATATTTCGGCGTGTAATTAAATGAGACTTCCAAGTTCTAAGGATGCATATAATGAATAAAAAACAAGGGCTAAGTTCATAAAGTAGATATCTACCAAAAGTAGATTTCAGTTGTTTCCTGACACTACCAGGTACCGTTACAAAAGGTACCCCAACAAAGCACAATTTTTGTTGATTTGAGCAGGCCTATAGACGCTGGAAATGTCCTTACGAGTTATGACCTTATCCCGCTGTAAGAAAGATCCAAAAGTGAGAGGTTGATGAGGTTAATTTCCTGTATCAGCTGGTTACTCTTCTAGCCATTTGCACGACTTCGGCTGTAAAATGTGTAGGTTCTTAAGGTTACTAAAGAGTGATATTATAAAGTGTGATATTACGCAAGAGTAAAAATTCTAATGAGAATCCCTAATTAAAAATATTGAAGCTCAAATTTTGCATCAAGCTCATATTTTGTAAAGACCATATGAGAAATAATATAAATTGCTTGAACCAGTTCGTGACACACAAAGACCGAAAATCGGGAAAAAAAAAGAGAGACCAAAATCGGGAGAAAGAGAGACAAAAAATCGGAAGAAAGAGAGATAATTATCTGGTTCGAGCGAGAGTGAAATCCTAAAAAGTTGCTTCGAGAGGAGATCAAGGCTAATGGTGCTTCGAGAGGCGATCGAGAGGAGATCAAGGTGGAGGCAGAGAGAGCAAGGGTACGGATCGGAATGGAAATGGAGAGATGAAAGCTAGAGTTTTCTCTCTAAAAGCTCACTGGTAGGAGAAGAAAGGGGATACAGAGAAGGGAAGAGAAAACGAAGTCGTATACGATCTGCGTTTTTCTTTTTTTCGATGAATTCTGAGATCCAACCATCCGTTTGGATCGGATGGCTGAGGTTGCGAGACGTCCACTGGATGGTTTTTATTAACCATCCAAAGGATACGACTCCAATGGAGACCTTTACTTGGGAGAGTTGTCAACTCGTCGCATTGCGCATGCACTATAAAAATTTAAACTTATCTAGTTCTCATTTCTAATTTTTTTAAATTTATTTTATCCAATTAATATGGAACTAATAGAAGTTAGATTGATTCATTTATTTTTAAAAATTTATCTTAATATATTTCTGACCTAATCATTTGAAGCCTTCCTTAAGAAAAACTCTGTAATGAATATTTCAACACAAACTGGATGGGACTCCTCTCCAATTGTATAAAACTTATAAAAGAGTTTTTGCAAAATTCGAAAGTTTAATTCAATTCAAACGTATTAATTAAAAGCATGATTTTATATTCATAAAGTCAGTTAGAAGGATTGACAAGAGACAAATTATAGACAATCAGGGTTGATTCCCTGGTTTGAAACCCCATATCTAGCAATCGAACTATTTTTCTGATAATGGAGGACTTAGCTAATCCTTCGTGCCAATTGAATTTAATTATTATTATTATTGTTATTATTATTATTATTATTATTATTATTATTATTATTATTATTATTTTCTAATTTTCTAATGTTTGAAATACTTCAAGGAAAGAGCGGAACGAAACTTAAAGAAATAAATCCTTTCTCATATGATTAATGACTAAATGAAAAGAGAATATTAATTTTCTTATAAAATTAAGGTTTTTTTTTCCTACGTTTTTATTTTTTGTATTTTGTTCTCATTTTTTCCTATGAATTTCGCCTGGGCGTTACAACCTTTATTCTTTATCAATTTGGCATATAGTTGATCTTTCATATCTGATATGTTATCTCGTGCTAACTACTATTAATATCTGTACTTTATCACAACTATATAGTTTAGGAAAAATTGTAACGCTTAGGTGACCGTTCATAACCTTTTTTAACTTCTAATTTTATTCTAGTATAAGAGATACGTTAACTGGGAGAGAAAATCCGAAACTAAAAACAACAATTCTCTACCATCAGATCGCTAACTCAAGCTAATACTATTCTTTAATTCAAACTAGGGGATAGACCTGTCAAACGTGGTCTCACGTGGGAAATAGTTCGTTCGTATACCGTGCCACATAATGTTAATAGAATAGATTTTTATAGATAAATATTAAATAAATTAGCTCCGCCACTGATCCAAAGTAATGTTAGTGACATTTTCTCACTCTCTAAATTCGATCAACAAATTTTTAATTAATATTTATCTATAAAAATCTATTCTATTAACATAATTTGAAATTTATAGCTAGTCATTAACAAATTAATATTTGAATAGAAACAAGAACAATTTAATTAAAACAACATGTTGGTACTTGGTAATGGTGAAGCTTGTTAAAAATAAACAAATATTTCGAATTCAACTTGAAAAGTTTGGACGGTACATCCGTGCATCCTTTACTTGGAGTACGCAAAAATAAATCTGAACGGAGCCCAAAAACGCGTAAAAGAAGGCAAAGGGACGCTGCAATCCGACTCTGCTGTTGCGCGACACAGCGTGTAGCGCACTACGAGCCGTCTGATCTTGATCGGATGGTTCACTTTTTACGGGCCTATCAATCTAGGTTACATGCACGGGGCTCCCTTGTCCATTGGATCTTAATCAGACGGCCAGCATACCGCGCGACACGCTGTGTCGCGCGGCAGCAGATCTCATTTCGGGACGCTGCGCCGCTTGTTTCCAAATTTAAAAAGGCTTCTCCGCCCGAATTAGAAAAGAGAAAAAAAGAGTAAATTCCCATCCCATTAGAATCTTCTTTTTACATACGCCCCCAGAGATTGTCATATTTAAATATCATTAATAGTTCTTTTTTATTTTTAATTTTCCTAGTGTTGCACAATATTTAAACACACGAAATTTGCACTTTTTAGTTGATTTGAAGTTTTGAACTATTAACGCAAATTTTTATTCAATATTTTTAGAATTTAATAAGATTTTTTAATAAAATATTAAATTTTCACCGAAAAACTACTACAAATAGAAATAATAATTGATAACCTGCTTTGTGGTCTATTTTTTTTTTGGAAAAAAATATGATATCTAAGTTTTATTCAAACGCGAAAAGATCTTAGATTTTTTTTTTAAAAAATATTGTTTATCTTAATTTGTATATAGTAACATTGTTATTATTGGTTCCGTTTGGATGAGGTGTGAGAATAAGGGAATAAGATAATAAATTTATTATAAACAATTCAAACTCTTCACAAAATTACACATTTTCTAATACTTCTTCCCACTTCTTCTCTTATTCCTCTTTTATTCCCATACCATCCAAACGGAGTATGATGATGATATGTACTGTACTACTATCACGTATTTATCAATACACTAAGAGTTATAATTTTCATATGTAAGCATCGTAAAATTTGAGATTTAGTACTAGCTAGATTTGGACAGTAATAACTGAGCAATGAAAAATGTAACTCATAAATACATTTAATATAATAATGATAAAATTTATGACTGACAACTGTTACAAGCTAAGCACAAAAAAGCAACATCATTTGGAAATTCGAATGAGAGGACACATGTGAAATAAATTCCTGCAATTAAAAGGACACATTTGAAAAAGATCCATGCTGCTTTGTTCTTTTCCTCACATGCTTTTTGAAGCACCTCTGCCACTTCGGCTTCCACTTGAAAGTTGAAACAATAGCTCCACATTCCAGCCCAAAAATTGAAGAGAAGAAAAGAAAAGAAAATAAAAAGGAAATTATAATTATAGTATTCTGTTTCTCCATGTATTGTAGGTTTCTTCTTCCATTTTTAGTTCTAACGTTGTGGCACGCCGTGCACCGGGTCCATGGAGGAGATCCGTTCGCCTTCTTCGAGTGGGATGTCTCTTACATGACCGCTGCTCCTCTCGGAGTAAAGCAACAGGTTCTTTTATTACTAATAATTCTCTAGTTTTTAGGGTTTTGAATTTGGTGGCAGCGGCATTGGTAGAACTTTGGAAAAAAGAGATTTCAACGGCCCATTTTAAACTAAATTTTGGTCTTTTGGTTTTGGGTTATAATAAGTTGGTTTGTAGTTGTATAGTTCTACCACCTCATAAACAGCATGTTTACACCAAAAATTGAAACCTTGATTGACATTGTTTGATACATTGTACTATTTTGTGCTCTTTTTTGGCTTCTAATCAGTTTCAATTAAAAGTTCTAGTTGAATTTTACAGACTTTATGGTAATGCATATGATCTACCAACATTGGTATTTCTCTGTTACTATTGTTGTTGCTAACTGGACAAAGCGTGTTCTTATAGTCAGCTTATTATTGTTATTATTGATAATTGACACCATTAATTCAAAATTATTATTGCTTTGAGATGTTTGATTACTCGTATATAGTAAATGAGCCTGTATTATCGAAACATCGTAGGTGATAGGCATCAGTGGGTCATATCCTGGGCCAATTCTAAATGTGACGACTAACTGGAATGTTGTTGTAAATGTCAGAAATAGCCTAGATGAACCCCTTCTTATTACATGGTTTGTATTTATTTATTTCTGCTATTACCCTGATAATGACAATAGATAGCTTCAATTCTTTTCATAGAAAATTTACAAGTTCGGCATTATGTATCAACTGTAGGGATCAGTTATGGTATAAAGTACTGGTACCTCTTCTGGAGTTAACTGGTCATGCCTTTATCCTTAGGTCCAGAATCAGTGTCCATATCACCTCAAACCCACATGTGAAGTTTGCCTACTGGCATTTAAAAAAAAAAAAAAAAAAAATGTGATGCCACAAGTATAGGTCCTGTACCACCTAGTACATTCCTTACAAGCATAATTTTATGATGTGCTGTTGGTATGGTCTGCTACCAGCATAATCTTGTTATGGTATTGGTTATCTGTTATTTTGTAAATTCCTACATTGCATCATAGATTTGCCAACATGTAGGAATGGCATACAGCACAGAAAGAATTCCTGGGCAGATGGGGTGTTAGGCACAAACTGCCCAATTCCCCCTGGTTGGAATTGGACGTACCAATTCCAAGTCAAAGACCAAATTGGTAGCTTCTTTTATTTCCCTTCAACAAATTTCCAAAGAGCAGCCGGTGGCTATGGTGGGATTATTGTGAACAACCGAGATATTATTCCCTTACCATTTGGAACCCCAGATGGAGATATCACAATATTTATCAGTGACTGGTATAACAGGGACCATAAGGTTAGGTCTTATATTCAAAGCATTCAACACCCAAGTTTTTTTTGCTAGTTTTAGGACGATAAATCATCTACTTCTTGGACCAACATGCCCCTTGAACTTTTTCTTTTATTGCTAAGTTTTAGGATAGATAATCTACTCCTTGGACCAAAATCCCCGTGAAACTTTTTCATTGGCCTTTTCCCTGTCCCTCTTTTCGTTCCTGTTCATATAGATTTATAATTCTTTTCAATTTTGCTAATGTCTGTTTGTTATGATTTCTACTGTGTAGGAATTGAGAAAAACCCTAGAAAGCGGAAAGGATCTTGGTCCACCAGATGGGGTTGTTATCAATGGATTGGGTCCATATCGCTACAACAGTTCAGTTGTTGGAGATGGCATTATTTATGAGACTGTAAATGTTGAGCCAGGTATTCTGATGTTACCAGTATTAAGTCAAACGTAACAAACAGAAAAAATATAAAAATAGAAAAAAATAACATTAGGTGTGGCAGATATGTCAATTCTAGCATGGTATCTTCATAGTTTGTGTTATTAAATGTTTTCTCTTTTTTGCATTTCTGACAAAAAAATGCTTATTGCAGCTTGTGCTTACTTTAACCCTAATCATCAAGTTTTAGCCTATATTTTGGTAACCCAATTTTGGTACTGGCACATAGACCTTCTAGGTTGTACTATTTTGGTATGTCATACCCAATTTATGTATACATTTTTCCATTTATTCAATTTACACCAGATAATCATTGCCTCGGTGGAAGATCATTATCATTATTTTGAACAGCTCACTTTTCTTCTCTTCTCTTTCCTTGTAGGTAAAACATACCGGTTTCGGGTACACAATGTGGGCATCTCCACAAGTCTAAATTTCAGAATTCAAAATCACAACCTCCTTTTAGTGGAAACTGAAGGTTCATACACAGTGCAACAAAACTACACCAACATGGACATACATGTGGGCCAGTCATTCTCAATGCTAGTAACCATGGATCAAAATGCCAGCTCAGACTACTATGTAGTGGCAAGTTCAATATTTATGGATCCAGCTGTCAGAGACAGGTTAACTGGGGTTGCTATTTTGCATTATTCCAATTCTCAGGGCCCTGCCTTTGGACCTCTGCCAGATGGCCCAAATGAGGATGATACATATTTCTCTATGAACCAGGCTCGATCAATAAGGTAAGATATAATTTTTGCTTATTCTAAATCTTTTTTTGCCTTTTCTATAGTAATAGACATTGTATGGTTTGTGGACCCCATCTAGGTGGGTATTACTTTGCATAGAAATTTTTTTCTCAGGCCCTCACTTTTGGGTTTTTTTTGAGTTGGCCAATCTGGGTGGCATAAACACCTTGGGGTGTTCAAGAGTCGGATTTGATCTCTTGTGAATATAGTTTCAGACTAAATTCAATCAAGGTCTCATGAATCGTGAGATCAGTGTTACAATGTTTTTTTTTTAGCGTTGTGCATTTGTGAGGTTAAAATGTGGCTAGATAGATGAATTTCTGCCTACTAATCAATTTGCAACCTGTGACATTGCATAATTGATCCAAAGTGTGCTAGATACTGAGTTGCTCGGGAGAAAAATATGGATTGAGGCTTTGTTACACTATTGATCCTTTATTTATGTACTGTCTTGTGAGGATAATGGTGGCAAATTCATCAAAAAGTGAAATCTCTGTATGGCCAAAGTGACCTAACCAGGCCAATTTTCTATATTACATAATTTACATCTACTTTGAATTTTTATCTCCTTCTAAGCCATTTTTTTTTTCATATTTCTATGTAATTTTGCATCAATTTCAGATGGAACGTCTCAGCTAGTGCTGCCAGGCCCAATCCGCAAGGCTCGTTTAGGTATGGTGAGATCACAGTCACTGACGTGTATGTCCTTCTAAATAAACCTCCGGAGCTAATAAATGGGCAGCTCCGTGCCACTCTTAATGGAATTTCCTACTTTGCCCCTCAAACCCCTCTGAAGCTTGCACAGCTGTTCAATGTGCCAGGTGTGTACAAGTTAGATTTTCCAGAACGTTTCATGGATCGACCTCCAAAGCTGGATACCTCGGTAATTAATGGGACATACAAGGCTTTCATGGAAATTATTTTACAGAATAATGGAACAACAGTGCAGAGCTATCACTTGGATGGATATGCATTTTTTGTTGTAGGGTAATTTCCATTTTCAATTTATATTTTATAATACTGTTTGGTATATGTCCCTAGTAAGCACCAAAATGTGATGATACAGCTCATATTAGCACTTTAAATTATGGCCGAGTATAATTTCTGTCCTTCTTGGTTTCAAAATGCTCAACTATACATAAGCCACGCTAAACTATCTAGAGGGATGTAGGATATGCAGTTTGGGAATCTTTTCAAAAGTGTGTACAGATGATATAATAATCTCTATACACATAAGCAACATTCTGTTTCTGTTTTCCTTCACTCTTCAAGTGTATGAACTATGAACTATAGTTGTTGATGTTTGTTCATTGGAAGAGATGCCTATGGTATGTTATTTTTTTGGATCTGCTCTCTGCATATCTATTTCCTGTAAAAGGATCTTGAACTTGCAGAATGGATTTCGGGATATGGACGGAGAATAGTCGTGGGACATACAACAAATGGGATGGTGTTGCACGGTCTACAACACAGGTAGTGTAATAAAGCTCCTTTTCTCCATATGTTATAATAAAATGTGATCTTAGATTGACACCATGCAACAACAAAAGTAGCAATTCAATAAAATGCAGCAAATAGTATCCCTTGTGGCATCACACTATCAATTCTGAAAAGACTTGAATCAAGTTTTTAATGCCTAGTGAGTAGTGAGTTCTAAAATTTGAAGCTAATAATAGATTGCACCATTGATTCAGACCAACAATTAGTTAACAGAATTTATTGTTAATCCTAGAGTGAGTTCTATTATAATAGATTGCACCATTGAGCAGTGAGTTCTATTCAAGATATATATATATTTTTTTACATTCAGGTATTTCCTGGAGCATGGACTGCTATACTGGTTTACTTGGATAATGTGGGAATATGGAATTTACGGTCAGAAAACCTAGATACATGGTATCTGGGTCAGGAGGTGTACATTAGTGTTGTCAATCCGGAGGATAGTAGCAACAAAACCGAGCTTCCATTGCCTGACAATGCCATTTTCTGTGGAGCCCTCTCTAGCCTACAGAAGTAATGTTCTTTTTCTTTCATTTTGCTTTACCGTGTTGAAATGCATACATTAACCACATATAAATGAGAGCCATAATAAGTTTAATTGTTATCAACATTAAAAAAAGCATTTGTAGATATGTTTTATATAGTTTAGATAGGTCATGTATCAAATTTGGTTAAATCTGTCAATCATTTGGTCATCATTCAACTGCCTTCAAAACTATATCATTTATTTTTCTAAATCACTTTTATCTGTACAAGTGGCGAAACTAAATCATTTTTATAGTTTATATATGCCCTCCTGATCACCAATTTGTGGAGAAATACCATATACTTTTTCATTTATTTTATTGTGGAACTTATTTTAATTTTCTTTTTTTCAGAGAACAATCCAACAAATACAGGTTCTCAGAAGCTCCATCCTTTACCAGTTCAGCCAAAATATTATTGAGTTGTATTCTGATAGCATTGCTTCATTTAAAATATTGAAGATTTCTTGATTTGTCTCGATTAATGCACAATTGAGCTTATTGCAAATGGTTCATATCTTATGTCTTTTTTCTTTCTTTTTTGGTTATGAGATGAAGTTGTATAGTTCTAGCCTTGGCTTTTAGGGAATTATAACAAAGATCTAGAAAAAGGAAAAGGTTAGTTTTTTAAATATTAGCGTTTGTGATAACAAATGTTATTCTGCTGATTTATTTATTTTTTCCGTAATGCTTATAATTTTTTTCAACTTTCGGTATCTTTTGTTGAAATAATGAGGGGATTTGTGGAGGCTTATTTCACGTACGAAGCGTGCTATAACTATATTCATTTTAAAAGTCTGGTAGTGATCATATTATTCGCGTAGCTCACCTTATTAGTATGTAAGAACAATATATAATTATGCACCTCACGATATGCAAGACGCATTTTAACAAACGAATCTTTTTCAATAATATACTCACGAAGAGAAGGTATTGCATTGAGTCGTTAAATGGGGCTATGCTATGCTGTTCACATAATAATAAAAAAATAAATAAATTAATGTAGATATTGGATGAAAACTAAAGAAAGCAGTAAACAGATGTTTTCCTTGCACCATGTTTGGATCAGAGGTAGTGGTTGGGAAGGGATAGAAATGACGATCAAATTCACACGGACGCTTTATTTGGGTGGAATAAAATTTGAAGCAAAATTATTTAGCGAGGGAAGTGTTTGATCGTGAAAATTTTTTCTCATATACAAATACTTTTCCCTCCTATTTGGAGGCGAAATGGTGGAAATGAAAAGTTTGTTGCTTGGAGATACAGTGATTGACACAGGCACACAGCATGATCCCTTCCCTATCTCATTTGGTACAGCCTTTCCCTATATATTACGATGGAGATGCTCTTCAGCGATGCAGTCCTTGGTAATGATCTTTGATAAGTTCTTGGTAGCTAATGGATTTTATAAACCGTTTCTATTGAAGACTAAAACCAGTACGTATAGCACCGTAGCTCTGAGAGTTTTTGTTACTAATTAGCCGCATTATCAATAGATTAGGGTCATCATAACATAGAACAAAAAATTAAATTCTAAGAGAAATGAGAAATATGCAAACTGATTCGTTTTAGTACATGGTTTTTTGTTAATGTTCTGGATAATCTGTATCCTTGCAATTTTAATAACAGCAATCTGTTGCATTTTTTTTTTTTTTGTTAAAAACATAATAATCTCCTTTGATTGGCTCTATGCCATATTTGATTTATTTAACTTTTTTTCCCTTTTAAGCTAAATTAGACTGTTCACAATATACTGCCAGGGCTCCGTTTGGATGAGGTGTGGGAAGAAGGAAAGAATGGAAGAAGTGGAAAGAAGTATTGGGAAGTGTGTAACTTTGTGAAGAGTTTGGATTGTTTATAATAAATTTCTTCCCACACGATATCCAAACGGAGCCCTAGATAATAAACATAAAACTGTCGTATACGATAAATGTAAATAAAATTTACATTAACAGAGATAATACGATTTTTACTTGCAATTACCACTAATGAATGCAAGGCCTGTTTTGCACGAGGTTAAATTAGATTATCAAAATAAGAGAACAAAACTCCCATTTATTAATCATCCAAAAACTAAAATATTTTTCTTTTCCCATCTCATTCCGTTCTCCTTTGCTCTTACATTTCTCTTTCCTTTCTATTTCTCTCATGTGAACCAACACACAACGTTAAAACTGAAAGAAGGGTTAGGGAGATTATTATTATCATTTGCTTTTTCTCAGGTGTTATTTCCAATAATTTTTTGCTTATTCTGAACAATTTTTAGTTGGACGACTAGACTTCATTGTCATTTGGTGTGCTTTATCCATCCATTTTATACATCCTTTCAGGCTGCAAGGGACAAGCAGCCAACATCACATTACTGTCTAGTATTTTGTCATGCGCTAGCTGTTGTGGGCCTAGGAAAACTCTGGATCCTGCGTCTCGTGCAATAGTCGGTAGAGCCGTAGAGGTGCCCAGGTGACTTGTCAAAATTTGAACCAAATGATTATTACTAGGATGTCCGTCGCGCGTTGCGCGACCTATTTTCCATGTTATTTTTTTGTTTAATGTTATTAATTGTAAATATTTTTATGAGGGAAGACAACAATAAAAGTAAGATGAATTTCAGATAAATAAAAATTAATAACAGCAAAAACAAAGCATGAATAATAACATATAAATACATTGTTAAGATCTGCGCTAACTATATTTAGTCTTACCAGTTAAGGCATTGTTAACATCTAACATCAATAGATACTATAAATCAACATGGACGATTAGAGAAATAATTTCCGAAACCCAAAATTAACATCAAAATTCAATTTATAATTTTAATTATTAAAAAGCAAGGCATATATTATAGCATTGATTTTTTTATTTTATTTTATGACTATAATCCAATCTCATTAGACTTACCAGCTAGCATCTCCAATTACTCAAATAGTTGGGTTAAGATCTGTGCTAGCTTGGTCTTGTGAAAGTATCGATTAATAGCAGTAATACATATATTTAGTCTTACCATGAGGTAAATAAAAAAAGGATATATATATTTTTTGCTGAGAACAGGAACTAAAGTGAGACTGCACAATCATTATAGATGTACAATATATACTAAAATTTGAAGCACTCACCTTGAGCGTGGTAGCTAAGTTACTAAATAAGCTCATGCAAATTGAAGCGTACCTCAATAAGTTCACATCCACCTTTCTGTGCACATAACAAAAAACTATAAGAACAGAATAAATTTGATAAGAAAAAGAGAGGACTAAAATTATAATCCAAATCGAATTACCATAATAATGATCATGGAACAAATAGTTCATGTCAGAAATTGAGTCTTCAAGGAAAAATAATGTATTCATATCATATACATACAATGTAATGCTCCCAAATCGTGTGAGATACAAAAGCAACTGAATGCAAACTTAAAAGGAACCCTTCAAAACCAATCATAATGAATCAAATAAAGCCTAGTCCAAATAAATGCAAACTGATCCAAAATGATTCATACTCATATTTTACTGATCTAAAAAAACTTTTCATATATCTGAATCAACATAAAAAAAAAAGAAACAATAAATATTTTGAAGCTCCAGCAGTGCCATTATCAAAATGCAGACCACCCAAAACCGAGCAAAGTAAAAAAAAGGAGAAAAATGGTAGAAAAAGTACCGCATTGTTGCAAGTAAAAATCGCAGAGCACTGTCGCAAGCAAGCATCAAATAAGTAGATCATATGACTCGCTCTTGCCCTTGAGGCGGCCCAGCTTGAAAACCCTCTTGACACTCCTTTTTTCTCTTTCTGGTTCTTACTACAATTCTTCTATGTTGTATTCTTAACCCATAATATCTCCATAAAGGCTGAAATATGTATTCAATATGGTAGAGTGAGAACTTATAGTGATATAAATTAAAATCAATGCCGCAATCCTTCTTAGAAAGAAAAGCTGGATATATTCCAAACCATTAGATAAAAAGTACATAAGCCAATCTAAGGTCCTGTTTATAAATTTTTTTTGCAAATGTATTATCTTGTTCTCATTTGTTATATCGATATCTATTGTTTCTCATGGTTTGAAAGAGAAATACTGCTAGGAATATGTAGATTATCCGTCAATAACAGTGTGACGACTCTTTTCGAAATTAATCGATCAATATATTTACAAAAATTTTACTTTTCCCATGGTTTTGACTTCCAATCAGAAAATTTTGAACTAAGGAGGTCAGTAAGAAATATTAGTTATAAAAGAGCAACAACCTCATCTATCTTTTCCTTTGCTTCACTTTCCAGAATCTAGATGCATTCGCTCCTTTTGAGTAGTAGGTCTGAAGGCAACCTACAGCAGCACAACTCAAAGATGAAGATAGATCTCCAGCACCCAATGGAACCAATAGATCATGCCATGAAACATACAAAGAACTAACAACCTAACTTTTAACACATAAAACGAAGAAAGATGTTATTACCTGGACAAAGGAAAATCTAATTGGAAAAGGAGGCAACAAAGAAGCAGCATAACACATAAGCAACCTCAAAAACCTACAATAGAAAACAAAAAGAATAAGCATTCTGGTTATCCATGATAGAAAAAGCAACATCGAATAACTAATCATCTTTGAAATGTTGAGAAGTTCTATTAGAATTGCAACCGAGGTGAGGTTTAGTCCTTGTGTCACCGTTACCCTTATTAATTTCCATTTCTGTTAATTCTTTTTCTTTTGAACTTCCAATTTTCTATTTATTATCATGCATTTTTTTTGTTTGTTGACTGGTAATTTCTCTGAAGTGATGTAACTGACACAAATTTACTGAGCTCACTAACATCTCTGCCAGTGCCCAACCACTCATATACCACTAATGGGAAAAAAAGAACTTAGATAAAAGCAACAATAACAAAGAAAAAATCGACACAAATAAAAGGTGAGGCAAGAAAATGCAGTGAATAATGAGAAGGCACAACACAATGCACCAAGCGATAGCAGCAATAGCGGAATTCATGTCAGAAAGTATGTAATTGAGAAACAGTAAAGAAATTCTCCTTCTTTCCTATAAAAATAAATTATCCACATATCAAGGGTACAAAAGATATAGCTGGCCAGTGTAAATGACAACTGGTACCAAATTTGATTTTACAAAGAGTGTTGAGTGGAAGGGACGTGTTGCATTGCATGTATATTTATGATACCAAATTTCAACCACCATGAAATAGCATTTAACTTCCAAATGAATTGCTCGAAATGGATGTGAAGTCCCAACTGAGTGATGCATGTTTTTAAGCTTTATTTAAAAGTAATTAGAATAATTGGCATAATTTTTTTTTGTTATAACTATTTAACCATGACAACATGATTTGTTCAGAAGTTTTGTTAATTTAAAGTAATATGTTTCAAAATTGAAAAATGGAAATATTAATTTGAGATTTTATATTTCAACTTAGTGAGCTGCATGCTGTCTTAAGTTCTAGAAACATGTCATTTATATGAGCTACTAATCCACTGAAGAGAAATGATCACAAATTATTTTTTTTTCTCCCAATTATCATTATCGTTTATAAGAGGCAAAAAAGAAATTAAAAAATTGATGAGAAAACCTTACCTTGAACTTAGTTAATGTTGCACATTTTTTTTTTGAAGAAAAAAAGCACCTGCGCAGTTAATTTTCTATAAGAAAGAGAAATTTTTTCAGAGATAATAAGTGAAAGAAATTTGGAAACGTCATTGATAATTGTTTTGTAATAACAACACTAAAATACATCAATAGTTGGTATATTATATATTTATCATAGGAAAAATAAAAGATGTACCATTATGTGAGATTGTAAGTTGCTTAGTTCACGAAAAGGCAATAAATTATATGAAGATATGCATATTTAGTCCAGCAATTTGAAGTCTGCCAATGAAAAACAACATCAATAATAAAATATAATTTTGCAATAAGATGGAATTCAGAAAAATAATTTCAGAAATTATAAGGAAATTGACAGTATGAAAGATTAGCTAAAACTTCAAAACTTTTTTATAGGTCATCAAACGATGTTCCCACCATAATATTAGTCGCCTAACATGTTTCTCTTGCATCTGATAGGCTATTGAAGCGCATAAAAGAACCATCATCCGAAGCGAGATAATATATACCAATTTAAGGGAATATAATTAACCACAGACCAATAAAACATTAAATACATGCCATTATTCTATCTTTGCTTATGGTTGCTGCTAATTTGTACTAAATATATGCACAAAAAGTGAAGATTCATACTCAGAAAAGATAACCAACAAACTAAAAGGGAATCGAGCCGCTACATACCTTGAGAACAAAAAAAATGTTTGAATCACACCCAAATGCTGGACCAGTCAACCAGGAGGAAATCAAACAAAAAGGGGAAAAAAAAAACAATCAACATAAGATGGAATTCAAAGCCGAAATTGCATGTGAAATCGAAAAGGAAAATGAACATATTATTTTATTTGAAGCTTGGTTGGTGGACCGGCATCGGCATTTGCTGTTGTATCAGTTTGTACCGACAAAAACCCAAAACTGAAAATCAATAGAAAAACTCAAAACTATTTGTTTGTCATTAAATAACCTCATCACTAAGCACCTCAATACAACTAAAGAAGATGGCTAATGACGATGGCGCAAATGCATACCGCCTCGATCCACTCAACATGGAAGCACGACAGCAATCCGAAACCTCCCACCAGACAGGCCTGCAATCGATAGAGAAAAAAAGTGCTGAGATGAAAATCGAAGTAAACTGAAACAAAGCAGCAAAAGGGAAAAGAACTACAAAATGGAAATTAATTTAAAAAAGAAGGAAAGAAAATGGAAATCTACTCTAAAACCTTCGACTGGTGCATCCCCTCAATTTTTATTGGATATACTAAACTCATCATATACTGACATGTTCGCCAAAAGTAAATGGAGTAGCGGCAGTCTCCCTCTTTCTATCTCGCACTGCCTCTTTCTCTTCATGTCTTGCTTCGGTGGCTACCAGTGGAGAGGAAAGGAGTGACTGCGCATGAGGAGCTTGAGTAGTGGAAGAGAGAATCGAGTGGAGGAGGAGATCGGAGGTGGAGGAGAAGGTCTCTCCGATATCTTCGAGAGGCACTGAGAGAGTGCGAGAGAGACGGGGGGAGAGAGAGAGGGTCTAGGGTTAGTAAGGAGCATCCTAACCGTCTGATACAGAATGCAAAATCAACGATCAGGATCCGGTTACTGTCCGAACAACTGTTTACCCACAGTTGTTTCGGATCCGAATCTCATTGCAGGGATTAATATATTAAATGATATGGCCAAACTCTATTTTATTTTTTTATTTCTCCAAATTAATATTTTTTAGCTCTATTATGCCCTGATCGGAACAAACTGGGAGGAAATTTAATTGGAGTTGATTGCAATCCGGTGGAGAAGAAATGATTGAATTTTGAAGTGAAATTTGCTGATGGGATAAGATGCGAGAAAAATTAACGGAAATTCATAATTTACTATATAATAAAATAATTGTTCGGACGCACTTCTTCAATTTTCATAGTATTTATTTTATTTTCGTCCGAGTTGCATTTTGAGATTTTAGGGAATTGAAATCCCGTCAGCTCAATTCCCACCACAAAATGTCATCTTCTAATCAGTAATCACGAGATTTGATGAAATCTAAATTGAATCCCAATTCCTTCCTGAATTATATCCCTTCTAATCAGAATGTTAATTTTCCAACCATATGGATAATCAGGGTGCTAGTTTAAAACCATGTGACTAATCAGGATATTAATTTTCAAATCACGTGACATGTCATTCTAGTGTTCTAAAATAGAGAGGACGAGTGCGTAAGTTCTCATAATCATCTTATTCACTTCAGTCATTAACTAAATTTTCATCGGTGTATTATATCATTCTAGTAGACAACAAGATAATAAGTTAAAAATTGATGCGCAACCAACTCTTAATCCCTGGAAACTGGGTTTTTGCAACTGAAAGAGAAAAGAAAAGAAAAATCAATAACATTCAAGTCATCAACTATATATTAACTAACTGCTTAAAATGCTAACCCAATTCCAGAACAAATGTACCCTCGTTGCTGATTTAATAACTAGGTCTTTTTTTTTTCTTTTTGATACTTAGAGATTGAACAGTTAAAATTGAACGTAGAAATTAAGCTTAGATTTCGAAAAACAAAAGAAAAATAAAATAGACGGATTACTATAGGTCCATAGCCTATCTCTCCCTCGCTATATATATGCACATATATATACATCTCCTTTCTCCCTAATCTCTGCTCACCATCAAGCATCAATAAATCCATGGAACAACAAAGATATCATGAAGAGTACTATGAAGCAGTGGTAGTTGGTGCTGGTATTAATTTCAGGCCTAGCAACAGCAGTAGCGTTGACACGCTTAGGAATCAACAATATCATAGTGTTGGAGAAGTCTGGCAGGCTTCCACAACCGGTACTGCCATCACTCTCTTCCCGGCCCAATGCCTGGTGTGCGCTCGATGCCCTTGGAGTGGCCCACAAGCTGACGGATATGTATGAACCCCACAACAAGTATGCGAGCTAACTTTTCATCTTTTTCATTTTTATTTATTTACAGAGGTGGCCAAATTATAAAAATTTTACCTTTTATTCCTAACTTGTGTGTTTTTGAGACAACTCGGTATATTTTTACTCAATGATGAGAATATTTTCTATTATTTTCTGATGTGTTTGCACTAGAAATACAATAGGTCTACTCTAGCGGTAAAAAGAAAATGTGCCATCTGTACCTAACGGTCATCGGATCGGGAAAAAAAAACAAAAATAAGGCTGACAACTTTTTTCCCTATTTTTAGAAATATGGAACTTACTTTATATTAGATTATGAATATGATGAGAATTATATATATTGAGGCTAATTAACACAAAATAATCCTATTTCTCAGCATGACGTCCCCTGGTCTTTCTTGAGCGTACAACAGATGGAATTGTGACGTGATCGGGTTAAATTTTTATATGACAACACAGATGGTATATTATAAATATTGAAGAAGGAAATAAACATGAGTTCAGCACACCTGGGACATCACCGAGGTAATTTAATTGAAAAGAAAGAAAGGAATCACACTGATGGAAGTGATGAAACCATAAATTTTTTTAAGGTTTTCCTAGTATATGAATTCGGGGGGAATATGGGAGTTAGGGTAGTACACAGGAGAGCCTTTCCGGGGAGTTGACGCACGGCATCATTAGGTTCTCTTCAAAACGTAAATCAATCAAGAGTGAAGGAAACAAGGATTCAGTAGGACTAAAGTATTTGCTATTGGAGGATGAGACTACCATTAAAACAAAAGGTGAGCCAGCAACAAAATTTGAGTAAACAAC
This sequence comes from Rhynchospora pubera, assembly GCA_028095005.1. Lineage (NCBI taxonomy): Eukaryota > Viridiplantae > Streptophyta > Magnoliopsida > Poales > Cyperaceae > Rhynchospora > Rhynchospora pubera. The sequence continues at coordinate 285,710,257 of CM051460.1, forward strand.
ATCTGGCATAGCAACTTGCACGTGCTGAATTTTATGGTTATAAATTGGTTCCAAAAGCAGAATCTTATAGAGTAAAATAAAGATTATTTAGCAAATCACTTGCACTGTAATGAAACTATTTCTTTAATTTGTAATGAATTGAATAGGTAGTGATGGGGTCCACTCAAGAGTTGCACAGTGGCTAGGCCTTCCCAAGCCCATCAGTTCCGGTCGATCAGCCATATGGGCTTTCGCGGTGTTTCCAGAGGGCCATGGATTCCCCAATGAGTGCAGACAATATCTTTACAAAGGAATAAAGGGATTATTTGTTCCCGTCAACAAAAGTGATGTCTATTGGGCTGTAGTTCACAAAACATCCACATCAGGTAAATCGTGACATTTAATTAGTCTATCAAAGTGTCAGTTACTCTCATATATTTACATTTCTTATCAGCTGATTCTAATATCGGATCTTACAGATTCACAAGATGCTGAGCAAATACTCGAGGAAGTTATCAACAATATGGCCAGAAATTTTCCGGATGATTTTCTAACTGTGGTGAAACAATCAGATTCATCAACAATTAGACGGGCACCGTTGCTGCTACGGGCTCCCTGGGACAACTTATTCTGTCAAGCGCACTGGTGCAATGTCACAGTTGCCGGTGATGCTTTGCAACCAATGACACCGGACATGGCCCAGGGTGGCTGTACATCATTGGAAGATGCAGTTGTACTTGCACGTGATGTCTTCTCTGAAACTGAAATCAGTGAAAGTGGGTTTGCAGGATATCTTAGGGAGAGACAATGGCGAACTGCTTGTCTGACAGGATCGGCTTACCTTGCTGGTTGGGCCCTGCAAGATGACAAGCCGATTTTGAACCGGCTTATGGGGGGTTTCATCCAGAAAATATTTCACACTTTTGTTTCGCCAAGAATATGGAGGTATGCTATTTGCTATGACTGTGGAAATTTGACCACGGCTATGCAGAAGAAGTCAGCATAGCGAGTGTTTTTTGCTGATAAGAGGCAGCTAAACTTTGTCGTAATTAAGGTTAATTGAATCTGTATTGTCAAAATAAAAATTTCAATTAATCCTACTTACCTTTTTATGCTATGTTGATTTTACTTGCATACTCTATTAATACCAAAAACGAGATAAATCAAACCACAGGAATGCTTGTGTGTCATATGACTTTACTGTTAATTTGGACTATTAATCTTCGAAACCAAAGTATATTGGAGAATAAATCCCGAAATAAATGAAACAAAATTCTCACAACATGAGAAAAGAATAAAAATAAATGCTAAGGTTTATAAATATTCTATACATATAACACATAACATTTATACATCTACCAAAAGATAATGAAAAATGGACAACCAACTAAAATACACGCAAAAGCAATCAATTACAATGTGGACACACTGAGCATAGGGACCTAATTAGTGGCGGTGGTGGTGGTGGTGGCCATGGGCATGCTTTTTTGCCTCTTTCTTCGTGTGGTGTTCGTGCAGCGCAAAACCTGCACTGCCGACAGCAACGGTAGCTGCAATTTCTTCCTTAATCTTGTGAGAATGTGCGTGCTCTGGATCCTTTTTAGCTTTGTGCTTCTCATGCTGGAACACAAAAATTAAAATAAATCAGCTCTAGAAAGGTTAATCCCAATTTTTTTTAAAAAAATAAATTCTTACGAAAATTCGTTTATATTTGGTTTCTATACTCTACTTTTGAATTACTTGATACCATAACCTTCAAATTATATTGCAATCAAACATGTTTTTATTGGACGGATAGGATCTGTCCAACATGATCGTTCTCACATTTTCTATTTTAAACGATCGATCCGAACCGTTCAATATGTTTTTTTGCATTGAAAACTTACAAGAAAGCAATTTTAATTTTTTTTGAAACTTTTTACTAATTTTTTGATATTTTAGAAAATCGTTGTTATTGGACGATCCATAATTTTTATATCATGAATTTTCTAAAATACCCAAAAAAAAATTAAAATATAAAAAATGGTTTCTTACAAATTTTCAATGTGGAGAACATATTGAACGGTTTGGATGTATCCTTTGGAATTTAAAACGTGAGAACGATTATATTGGATGGAACCATCCGTCCAATATATTGGACACTAACATTTCTCCTCATTATAATATTGTCACTGATTAAAAAATGATCAAGAATGACGCAATTTTATTTGAATTAACACTTAATACTAACAGCAATGCCAATGAGTGTTATTCTTTTTTTTTTTTTTTGAAAAATCTAGACAGTGGCTATGTAGAAAGTCAATGAGTGGCATTCTGAGTTACGCTTATTAAAACTCAGAATTCACGTTTGTCAGTTTTAAACACAAATTAAAATTGATTAAAATTTCCTTTCATTTGTAGTAGATGAGGTTGAAAGATTAATAATATGTATAAAATGTACCATGGCATAGGCGCCTGCAGCAACCGCCCCAAGTTGGCCAAGTTGTTCAATGTGCTTGTGGGGCTTCTCCTTCTTGCGGAAGTCGACCGGTGATTGATTCTTCTGCTCCTGGTTCTTGTGGTGGTGAGTGAACATTGTTGAAACTTCTGAAGTGGGTGAATGATAAGAGCTCTTTTGTTTGATGTTTTGCTCCCTACTTGCTTTATGGGTAATCCAAAGGAGCCTGAGGTTGTCATGATTTTATACTTTATACACTTGAGACGCGTTGGAAGTAACACGGATTAAGCATTTTCACTACCTTTAGTCTTTGGCATCCAATTAGGCGAAAACACGCTTCAATTACCTTTTCATGCAAACAATAAATCAACACGGGAATAGAGTAAAAGTCGGCCAAGCAGAGGAAGCTCTCTGTGCAGCGTATTATGGCCGAATTGATCCGTCCCAGACTAAGCGCAAAGTTTGGTTCCTTATTAGGCAAGTATTGCTCGAGTCAATTGTAGATCTACCCGTACGCGGTGACCATTTATTTTACAAATTAAAATATATTCTCCCATGCATTCAGATTTGTTTACACCTTCTATCCGTAATGTAATATATGCTCTCCTAGATCAAGTCCAATGATCAGAATTTGTAAACTGAAATAGCATATATATATATATATATATATATATATATATAGAGATTGGCTAAAGTATACTCCAGCATATAGATAGTCCGTATGCTGGAGTCGTTTCTCACAATCTAAAATGCATACAGTCGATCTGAAGCTTTCAAATTGTTCTCCATATTGAAATCTCCTAGGAAACTAAAATTTATTTTTTTTCGAATTTTTTTACTATATATTATGCTATTTTTAAAAAACATTGTAAAGGAGTTGTAAAGGAGTATTTCTGACCATTCAATTTTAAAATAGCATAATATATAGCAAAAAAATTCGAAAAAATGTAAAATTTGGTCTTGAAAGATATTATTATATGAAGAATAACTTGAACGGTTTGGATCGACTGTTTGAATTTTAGATTTTGAGAAACGACTCCAGCATACGGGTTTAATCCGTATGCTGGAGTATACTTTAGCCAATCTCTATATATATATATATATATATATGAGTAAATCTATTGTGAACCATGATGCATAGAGCGCTCCGTGCACCACGACCGTTTGATCGGTGATTTTGCAAATTGACAAATCTAAATTAACCAATCCAATCTATATATTGAAATCTCATAACAAACAAAATTTTATATTTTACAATTTTACAACTTAATATATATATATATATATTTTAAGTTGGACAATAAGAACATAATTAATTGCCAAGATTTCATCGTACCACTCATATTTGTGTTTTTGTCATTCTCAAATTAATGCAGCAAACGATTTTTTTAAGAAAAAACTGAACGGTAACATTGTTATTAGTTCGTTGGAAAAAGAAGTAAAATATATATGAAACAGTATATTTATTTGACAAATATGACAGTTAATAAAATAAAATAATGACCAAAATCCAATAAAAATAGTTGGTATCCTCTTTTAGATTACATCGGTTGTATATAAAAATTTGTTCAATTTTATCATCATAAATAAATTCTAGTTAAACTAAATCATTAATTTTATCTTCGGCCATACTTGTCTTCATCCAGGATGTGGGATGTGCCATCTAGGGCTCTGTTTGGATGGTGTGGGAAAAAGAGAAATAAGGGAAGAAGTATTGAAAAGAGTGTGAAGAGTTTGGATTGTTTATAATAAATTTATTCTCTTATTCCCTTATTCCCACACCTCATCCAAACGGAGTCTAAAGCAGTAAACTCACCAAGGTCCTCCAGATCACCCTCTCCAATACTAAGCATGCTGCCCATGAATGTTTTTGCACCATCTTCATCCCAAGTTCTGAGCAGTTGTGCAGTGCCTCTTGTTATCTCCCAGATTTTCTCAGCCTGTCAGAGAGTTTTCACAATTAAGGTAAAATGTAAAAAGAAGTTTGTATTGAATGAGACAGCCTGTGCCTGTCTCCTCATGTCAATTCATGTCAACATACATAGCAAAGTTCTATCAATATCATAGGTGATTGAAATATTAAAACTATCAATTAATATGATAGGTTGAATGTCAATTAGTCAATATATAATTTTTATTATCGTAAAGTAATTATCATGTATATCTTTATAATCCTAATTCCATTTCATTCATGATATTACTAATTTTATTTATTTTCGTCAACATATCTCTTGACTTTCAGAACTTATTTGGGCCTCCATTACAAATCTCTCTGAAGAAGTCCCCAAAATTAAAAAAATAATATTAAATTAAAATAATATATTAAAAATAATATCAATATAATAAATTTTTTTTTTAAATAGTATCACAAGATCAAAATCCGGAATTATAGTTACTGTATAAAGAGCTTACATATTGATTATAGTGATTAAATGACTTGAAATAATGCACAATCGCGTAAAATACCCCAATTCTGTCCAGAACACTAATTATTTACAATTTATGTGCGTAATTGTCATGTATGAACCAATCCTTTTGAATTTTTAAGATTATAAACTTATTCTCCACTGTATAAAGAGCTTAAAAATAAATTATTGTGATCAATGACAAGAAATGAATGCGCAATCGTTTGAAATTCTCCAATTCTGTCCTGAATGCTCATTATTTGCACTTTATGTGCGTAATTGTCATGTATGATCCAATCTTTTTGAATTTTTAAGATTATAAACTGATTATCTACTGTACACAGAGCTTAAATATAGATTATATTAATCAAATGACTTGAAATAATACACAATTGCTTGAAATTCTCCAATTTTGTCAAGAACGCTCATTATTTGCAATTTATGTGCGTAATTGTCATTTTTAATCCAATCTTTTTAAATTCTTAAGTTTATAAACTTATTCTTCACTTTATAAAGAGCTTAAATATAGATTATAGTGATCAAATGACATGAAATGAACGCACAATCTTTTAAAAATCTCCAATTCTGTCCAAAACGCACAATATTTGCACTATACGTGCGTAATTGCCGTGTATAATCAAATCCTTTTGAATTCTTAAGATTATAAACTAATTATATAGTGTATAAAGAACTTAAATATAGATTATAGTGCACAAATGACATTAATGCACAATCGTTTGAAATGCTCCAACTCTTTCTAGAGCGCACATTATTTGCACTAGATGTGCGTAATTGCCAAGTATAATCCAATCATTTTGAATTTTTATTATTATTACCTTACTCTTCACTGTATATAGAGTTTTAATATATATTACTGTTAACAAATGAATTGAAATAAATACAAAATTGCGTGAAATGTTCCAATTCTATCCAGAACGATATTTATTAGCACTTTATGTGCGTCATTGCCATGTATAATCCGACCATTTTGAATTTTTAAGAACATAAACTCATTCTCAACTGTATAAAGTGCTTAATTATAGATTATAGTGATCAAATGACTTGAAATGAATGCACAATCGCGTTAAATGCTCCAACTCTGTCCAGAACGCTAATTATTTGCACTTTAGGTGCGTAATTACCATGTCCAATTCTTTTGAAATTTTAAGATTGTAAACTTATTATCCACTATTTGAAGAACTTAAGTATAGATTATAGTAATCAAATTACTTAAAATGAATGCACAAATGCTTGAAATTCTCAAATTCCGTCCAGAACGCACATTATTTGTATTATATGTGCGTAATTGCCATGTTTAATCCATTCCTTTTGAATTTTTAAGATTATAAAAATACTCTCCACTTTATATAGATCTTAAATATAGATTATAGTGATCAAATGACTTGAAATGAATGCACCATTGCTTGAAATTCTCAAATTCTGTCCAGAACGCTCATTATTTGCACTTTTATGTGCGTAATTGTCTTGTATAATCCAATCCTTTTGAATTTTTAAGATTATAAACTTACTCACCACTGTATAAAGAGTTAAAATATAGATTGTAGTGATCAAATGACTTGAAATGATTGCACAATTGCATGAAATTCTCCAATCCTGTCCAGAACGCTCATTATTAGCATTTTATGTGCGTAATTGTCATGTATAATCCTATTATTTTGAATTTTTGGGATCATAAACTTATTCTCCACTGTATAAAGAGCTTAAATATAGATTATTGTGATTGAATGACTTGAAATGAATGCACAATCGCGTGAAATGCTCCAATTATGTCCAGAACGATCACAATTTGCAATTTATGTGAGTAATTGACTTGTATAATCCAATCCTTTTGAATTTTCAAGATTATAAAATTATTCTCCACTGTATAACGAGTTTAAATATAGATTATAGCGATCATATGATATGAAATGAATGCACAATCGCGTGAAATTCTCCAATTCTGTTCAGAACGCTCATTATTTGGAATTTATGTGCGTAATTGCCATGAATAATCCAATCCTTTTGAATTTTTAAAATTATAAACTAATTATCCACTTTACAAAAGAGCTTAAATATAGATTATTATGATCCAACGACATGAAATGAATGCACAATCGTTTGAAATTCTCTAATTCTGTCCATAACGCACAATATTTGCACTATATGTGCGTAATTGTTTTGTATAATTTAATATTTTTGAATTTTTAAGATCATAAACTAATTCTCTACTGTATAAAAAGATTAAATATAGATTATAGTGATCAGATGACATGGGATGAATACAGAATCGCGTGAAATACTCCAATTCGGTTCAGAATGCTAATTATTTGCAATTTATGTGCGTAATTGCAATCTAGAATCCAATCCTTTTAAATTTTTAAGATTATAGACTTATTATCCTCTGTTTAAAAAGCTTAAATATAGATTATAGTGATCAAATTACATATAATGAATGCACAATCGCTTCAAATTCTCCAATTCTGTCCAGAACGCATATCATTTGCAATATAGGTGCGTAATTGCCATATATAATCCATTTCTTTTGAAGTTTTAAGATTATAAACTTACTCTCCACTGAATAAAGAAGTTAAATATAGATTATAGTGATTAAATGACTTGAAATGAATACACAATCGCGTGAAATTCTCTAATTCTGTTCAATACGCTCATTATTTGCAATTTATGCTCATAATTGCCATGGATAATCCAATCCTTTTGAATTTTTAAGATTAGAAACTTATTACCAACTGTACATAGAGCTGAAATATAGATTATACTGATCAAATGACATGAAATGAACGCACAATCATTTGTAATTCTTCAATTCTGTCCAGAACGCACAATATTTGCCCTATATGTGTGTAATTGCAATGTATAATCCAATCCTTTTAAATTTTTAAGAATATAAACTTATTCTCCACTGTTTAAAGAGCTTAAATATAGATTATTGTGATCAAATGACAAGAAATAAATGCACAATCATTTGAAATTCTCCAATTCTGTCCTGAACGATCATTATTTGTACTTTATGTGCGTAATTGTCGTGTATGATCCAATCCTTTTGAATTTTTAATATTATAAACTGATTATCTACTGTACAAAGAGCTTAAATATATATTATAGTGATCAAAAGACTTGAAATAATGCACAATTACTCAAAATACTCCAATTCTGTCAAGAATGCTCAATATTTGCACTTTATGTGCGTAATTGTAATGTTTAATCCAATCCTTTTAAATTCTTAAGTTTATAAACTTATTATCCACTTTATAAAGAGCTTAAATATAGATTATAGTAATCAAATGACATGAAATGAATGCACAATCTTTTAAAAATCTCCAATTCTGTCTAGAACGCACAATATTTGCACTATACGTGAATAATTGCTGTGTATAATAAAATCCTTTGAATTTTTAAGATTATAAACTAATTCTATAGTGTATAAAGAAATTAAATGTGGATTATAGTGCACAAATGACATGAAATGAATGCACAATCGTTTGAAATGCTCCAACTCTTTCTAGAACGCATATTATTTGCACTAGATTTGCGTAATTGCCAAGTATAATCCAATCATTTTGAATTTTTAATATTATAACATTACTCTTCACTGTATATAGAGTTTTAATATATATTATTATTAACAAATGAATTGAAATAAATGCACAATCGCGTGAAATGTTCCAATTCTATCCAGAACGATATTTATTAGCACTTTATGTGCGTCGTTGCCATGTATAATCCGACAATTTTGAATTTTTAAGATCATAAACTCATTTTCAACTGTATAAAGTGCTTAATTATAGATTATAATGATCAAATGACTTGAAATGATTGCACAATCGCGTTAAATGCTCCAACTCTGTCCAGAATGATAATTGTTTGCACTTTATGTGCGTAATTGCCATATCCAATTCTTTTGAAATTTTAAGATTGTAAACTTATTATCCACAATTTAAAGAACTTCAATATAGATTATAGTGATCAAATTACTTAAAATGAATGCACAAACGCTTGAAATTCTCAAATTTTGTCCAGACGCACATTATTTGTATTATATTTGTGTAATTGCCATGTTTAAATATAGAGCTTAAATATAGATTATTGCGATCAAATGACAAGAAAAAAATGGACAATCGTTTGAAATTCTCTAATTCTGTCCTGAATAATCATTATTTGCACTTTATGTGTGTCATTTTCTTGTATATTCCAATCGTTTTGAATTTTTAAGATTATAAACTTATTCTCAACTGTAGAAAGAGATTAATTATAGATTGTAGTGATCAAATGACTTGAAATGATTGCTCAATTGCTTGAAATTCTCCAATCCTGTCCAGAACGCTCATTATTTGCACTTTATGTGCGTAATTGTCATGTATAATCCAATCCTTTTGAATTTTTAAGATTATAAACTTATTATCTACTGTACAAAGAGCTTAAATATAGATTATTGTGATTGAATGACTTGAAATATTGCACAATTGCTTGAAATTCTCCAATTCTGTCCAGAACGCTCAATATTTGCACTTTATGTGCGTAATTGCCATATATAATCCATTTCTTTTGAATTTTTAAGACTATAAACTTACTCTCCAGTGAATAAAGAAGTTAAATATAGATTATAGTGATCAAATGACTTGGGATGAATGCACAATCACGTGAAATTCTCCAATTCATTTCAGAACGCTCATTTTTTGCAATTTATGTGCGTAATTGTCATGTATGATCAAATCCTTTTGCATTTTTAAGATTATAAACTTATTCTCCGCTGTATAAAGAGTTTAAATATAGATTATAGTGATCAAATGACATGAAATGAACGGACAATCTTTTAAAAATCTCCAATTCTGTCCAGAACGCACAATATTTGCACTATACGTGCGTAATTTCTGTGTATAATCAAATCCTTTTGAATTTTTAAGATTATAAACTAATTCTATAATTTATAAAGAACTTAAATATAGATTATAGTGCACAAAAGACATGAAATGAATGCACAATCATTTGAAATACTCCAACTCTTTCTAGAACTTACATTATTTGCACTAGATGTGCGTAATTGAAAAGTATAATCCAATTATTTTGAATTTTTAATATTATAAACTTACTCTTCACTGTATATAGAGTTTTAATATAGATTATTGTTAAAAAAAAAGAATTGAAATAAATGCACAATCGCGTGAAATTTTCCAATTCTGTCCAGAACGATATTTATTAGCACTTTATGTGCGTCATTGTCATGTATAATGTATAATCAGACCACTTTGAATTTTTAAGATCATAAACTCATTCTCAACTGTATAAAGAGCATAATTATAGATTGTAGTGATCAAATGACTTGAAATGATTGCGCAATTGCTTGAAATTCTCCAATCCTGTCCAGAACGCTCATTATTTGCACTTTATGTGCGTAATTGTCATGTATAATCCAATCCTTTTGAATTTTTAAGATTATAAACTTATTATCTACTGTACAAATAGCGTAAATATAGATTATTGTGATTGAATGACTTGAAATATTGCACAATTGCTTGAAATTCTCCAATTCTGTCCAGAACGCTCAATATTTGCACTTTATGTGCGTAATTGTCATGTATAATTGAATCCTTTTAAATCATTTGGGATCAAAAACTTATTCTCCACTGTATAAAGAACTTAAATATTGATTATTGTGATTGAATGACATGAAATGAATGCACAATCGTGTGAAATGCTGCCATTATGTCCAGAACGATAACAATTTGCAGTTTATGTGAGTAATTGACTTGTATAATCCAATCCTTTTGAATTTTCAAGATTATAAAATTATTCTCCACTGTATAACGAGTTTAAATATAGATTATAGTGATCAAATGATTTGAAATGAATACACAATCGCGTGAAATTCTCCAATTCTGTTCAGAACGCTCATTATTTTGAATTTATGTGCGTAATTGCCATCTATAATCCAATCCTTTTGAAATTTTAAGGTTATAATCTTATTATCCACTTTACAAAAAGCTTAAACATAGATTATAATGATCAAATGACATGAAATGAATGCACAATCCTTTGAAATTTTCTAATTCTGTCCAGAACGCACAATATTTAGACTATATGTGCGTAATTATCTTGTATAATTCAATATTTTTTAATTTATAAGATTATAAATTAATTCACTACTGTATAAAGAGCTTAAATATAGATTAGAGTGATCAGATGATATGGGATGAATACACAATCGCGTGAAATACTCCAATTCGGTTCAGAATGCTCATTATTTGCAATTTATGTGCGTAATTGCAATGTATAATCCAATCCTTTAAAATTTTTAAGATTATAAACTTATTATCCACTGAATAAAGAGCTTAAATATATATTATAGTGATCAAATTACATAAAATGAATGCACAATCATTTGAAATTCTTCAATTCTGTCCAGAACGCATATTATTGGCAATATAGGTGCGTAATTGCCATATATAATCCATTTCTTTTGAATTTTTAAGACTATAAACTTACTCTCCACTGAATAAAGAAGTTAAATATAGATTATAGTGATCAAATGACTTGGGATGAATGCACAATCACGTGAAATTCTCCAATTCATTTCAGAACGCTCATTTTTTGCAATTTATGTGCGTAATTGCCATGTATAATCCAATCCTTTTGAAATTTTAAGATTATAAACTTATTCTCCACTTTTTAAAGATCTTAAATATAAATTATAGTGATTAAATGACATGAAATTAATGTACAATCGCGTGAAATTCTCCAATTCTGTCTAGTACACTCATTATTTGCAATTTATGCTCATAATTGCTATGGATAATCCAATCCTTTTGAATTTTTAAGATTATAAACTTATTACCAACTGTATAAAGAGCTGAAATATCGATTATACTGATCAAATGACATGAAATGAATGCACAATCATTTGTAATTCTTCAATTCTGTCCAGAACGCGCAATATGTGCGTAATTGTCGTATATAATCCAATCCTTTTTGAATTTTTAAGATTATAAACCTTTTATCTACTGTATAAAGAGCTTACATATTAATTATAGTTATTAAATAACTTGAAATAATGCACAATCGCGTGAAATATCCCAATTCTGTCCAGAACGCTAATTATTTGCAATTTATGTGCGTAATTGTCATGTATGATCAAATCCTTTTGAATATTTAAGATTATAAACATATTCTCCGCTGTATAAAGAGCTTAAATATAGATTATAGTGATCAAATGACATGAAATGGACGCACAATCTTTTAAAAATCTCCGATTCTGTCTAGAACGCACAATATTTGCACTATGCGTGCGTAATTTCTGTGTATAATCAAATCCTTTTGAATTTTTAAGATTATAAACTAATTCTATAATTTATAAAGAACTTAAATATAGATTATAGTGCACAAATGACATGAAATGAATGAACAATCGTTTGAAATGCTCCAACTCTTTCTAGAACTTACATTATTTGCACTAGATGTGCGTAATTGAAAAGTATAATCCAATTATTTTGAATTTTTAATATTATAAACTTACTCTTCACTGTATATAGAGTTTTAATATAGATTATTGTTAAAAAAAAGAATTGAAATAAATGCACAATCGCGTGAAATTTTCCAATTCTGTCCAGAACGATATTTATTAGCACTTTATGTGCGTCATTGTCATGTATAATGTATAATCCGACCACTTTGAATTTTTAAGATCATAAACTCATTCTCAACTGTATAAAGAGCATAAATATAGATTGTAGTGATCAAATGACTTGAAATGATTGCACAATTGTATGAAATTCTCCAATCCTGTCCAGAACACTCATTATTTGCACTTTATGTGTGTAATTGTCATGTATAATCCAATTCTTTTGAATTTTTAAGATTATAAACTTATTATCTACTGTACAAAAAGCTTAAATATAGATTATTATTATCGAATGACTTGAAATAATGCACAATTGCTTGAAATTCTCCAATTCTGTCCAGAAGGCTCAATATTTGCAATTTATGTGCGCAATTGTCATTTATAATCCAATCCTTTAAAATTTTTAAGATTATAAACTTATTCTCCACTCTATAAAGATCTTAAATATAGATTATTGCGATCAAATGATAAGAAATAAATGGACAATCGTTTGAAATTCTCTAATTCTGTCCTGAACAGTCATTATTTGCACTTTATGTGCGTCATTGTCATGTATAATCCAATCCTTTTAATTTTTTAAGGATAATAAACCTATTATCTACTATTCAAAGAACTTAAATATAGATTATAGTGATCAAATGACTTGAAATGATTGCACAATTGTTTGAAATTCTCCAATCCTATCCAGAACGCTCAATATTTACAATTTATGTGCGTAATTGCCTTGTATGAACCAATCCTTTTGAATTATTAAGATTATAAACTTACTCTCCACTGTACAAAGAGCTTAAATATAGATTATAGTGATTAAATGCCTTGAAATAATACACAATTGCTTGAAATTCTCCAATTCTGTCTAGAACTCTCATTACTTGCACTTTATGTGCATAATTGTCTTGTATAAGACAATGCTTTTTAATTTTTAAGATTATAAACTTACTCTCCACTGTATAAAGAGTTTAAATATAGATTGTAGTGATCAAATGACTTGAAATGATTGCAAAATTGCTTGAAATTCTCCAAATCTGTCCAGAACGCTCATTATTTGCACTATACGTGCGTAATTGCCTTGTATAATCAAATCCTTTTGAATTTTTAAGATTATAAACTAATTCTATAGTGTATAAAGAACTTAAATATAGATTATAGTGCACAAATGACATGAAATGAATGCACAATCGTTTGAAATGCTCGAACTCTTTTTAGAACGCACATTATTTGCACTAGATGTGCGTAATTGCCAAGTATAATCCAATCATTTTGAATTTTTAATATTATAACCTTACTCTTCACTGTATATAGAGTTTAAATATATATTATTGTTAATAAATGAATTGAAATAAATGCACAATCGCGTGAAATGTTCCAATTCTATCCAGAACGATATTTATTAGAACTTTATGTGCGTCATTGCCATGTATAATCCGACCATTTTGAATTTTTAAGATGATAAACTCATTTTCAACTGTATAAAGTGTTTAATTATAGATTATAATGATCAAATGACTTGAAATGAATGCACAATTGCGTTAAATAAATGCTCCAACTCTGTCCAGAACGCTAATTATTTGCATGTTATGTGCGTAATTGTCATATCCAATTCTTTTGAAATTTTAAGATTGTAAACTTATTATCCACTATTTAAAGAACTTAAATATAGATTATAGTGATCAAATTACATAAAATGAATGCACAAACCCATGAAATTCTCAAATTCTGTCCAGAACGCACATTATTTGTATTATATGTGCGTAATTGCCTTGTTTAATCTATTCCTTTTGAATTTTTAAGATTATAAGCATACTCTCCACTTTATATAGAGCTTAAATATAGATTATAGTGATCAAATGACTTGAAATGAATGCACAATTGCTTGAAATTCTCAAATTCTGTCTAGAACTCTCATTACTTGCAATTTATGTGCATAATTGTCTTGTATAATACAATGCTTTTGAATTTTTAAGATTATAAACTTACTCTCCACTGTATAAAGAGTTTAAATATAGATTGTAGTGATCAAATGACTTGAAATGATTGCAAAATTGCTTGAAATTCTCCAATTCTGTCCAGAACGCTCATTATTTGCACTATACGTGCGTAATTGCCTTGTATAATCAAATCCTTTTGAATTTTTAAGATTATAAACTAATTATATTGTGTATAAAGAATTTAAATATAGATTATAGTGCACAAATGACATGAAATGAATGCACAATTGTTTGAAAATGCTCCAACTCTTTCTAGAACGCACATTATTTGCACTAGATGTGCGTAATTGCCAAGTATAATCCGATAATTTTGAATTTTTAATATTATAAACTTAATCTTCACTCTATATAGAGTTTTAACATAGATTATTGTTAACAAATGAGTTGAAATAAATGCACAAACGCATTAAATGTTCCAATTCTGTCTAGAACGATATTTATTGGCACTTTATGTGCGTCATTGCCATGTATAATCTGACCATTTTGAATTTTTAAGATAATAAACTGATTCTCAACTGTTTAAAGTACTTAATTATTGATTACAGTGATCAAATGACTTGAAATGAATGCACAATCGCGTTAAATGCTCCAATTCTGTCCAGAACGCTAATTATTTGCACTTTATGTGCATAATTGTCATGTCCAATTCTTTTATAATTTTGAGATTGTAAACTTTTATCCACTATTTAAATAACTTAAATATAGATTATAGTGATCAAATTACTTAAAATGAAGGCACAAACACTTGAAATTCTCAAATTCTGTCCAGAACGCACATTATTTGTATTATATGTGCGTAATTATCATGTTTAATCCATTCCTTTTGAATTTTTAGGATTATAAACATATTCTCCACTTTATATAGAGCTTAAATATAGATTATAGTGATCAAATGACTTGAAATGAATGCACAATTGCTTGAAATTCTCAAATTCTCTCCAGAGCGCTCATTACTTGCACTTTTATATGCGTAATTGTCTTGTATAATCCAATCCTTTTAAATTTTTAAGATTATAAACTTACTCTCCACTGTATAAATATCTTAAATATAGATTGTAGTATCAAACGACTTGAAATGATTGCACAACTGCTTGAAATTCTCCAATTCTGTCCAGAACGCTCATTATTTGCAATTTATGTGCGTAATTGTCATGTATAGTCCAATCCTTTTGAATTTTAAAGATTATAAACTTATTATCTACTATACAAAGAGCATAAATATAGATTATTGTGATCAAATGACTTCAAATAATGCACAATTACTTGAAATTCTCTAATTCTGTCCAGAACGCTTAAATTTTTGCATTTTATGTGCGTAATTGTCATGTATAATCCAATACTTTTAAATTTTGAAGATTATAAACTTATTATCCACTGTATAAAGAGCTTAAATATAGATCGTCGTGATTAAATGACTTAAAATGAATGGACAATCACGTGAAATTCTCCAATTCTGTCAAGAACGCTCATTATTTGCAATTTATGTGCGTCATTGTCATGTATAATCCTGTTATTTTAAATTTTTGGGAATATAAACTTATTCTCCACTGTATAAGGAGTTTAAATATAGATTATTGTGAATGAATGACTTGAAATGAATGCACAATCGCATTAAATTCTCCAATTATGTCCAGAACGATCACAATTTGCAATTTATGTGAGTAATTGACTTGTATAATCCAATCCTTTTGAATTTTTAAGATTATAAAATTATTCTCCACTGTATAACGAGTTTAAATATAGTTTATAGTGATCAAATGATTTGAAATGAATGCATAATCGCGTGAAATTGTCCAATTCTGTTCAGTACGCTTATTATTTGCAATTTATGTGCGTAATTGCCAGCTATAATCCAATCCTTTTGAAATTTTAAGGTAATAAACTTATTCTCCACTATTTAACGAGCTTAAATATAAATTATAGTGATCAAATGACTTGAAATGATTGCACAATCGCATGAAAATGCTCCAATTCTGTCCAGAACGCTCATTATTTGCACATTATGCTCATAATTGCCATGTATAATCCAATCCTTTTGAATTTTTAAGATTATAAACTTATTATCTACTGTACAAAGAGTTTAAATATAGATTATCGTGATCTAATGACTTGAAATATTGCACAATCGTTTCAAATTCTCCAATTCAGTCTAGAACGCTCATTATTTGAACTTTATGTGCGTAATTGTCATATATAATCCAATCATTTTATATTTTTAATATTATAAACTTATTCTCAACTGTATAAAGAGCTTAAATATATATTATAGTGATTAAATGACATGAAATGAATGGACAATCGTTTAAAATTTCTTCAATTCTGTCCAGAACGCACAATATTTACACTATATGTTCGTAATTGCCGTGTATAATCTAATTCTTTTGAATTTTTAAGATTATAAATTAATTCTCCACTTATAAAGAGCTTAAATATTGATTATAGGGATCAAATGACATGAAATGAATATACACGATCGTTTGAAATGCTCAAATTCTTTTCAGAACGCACATTATTCGCACTATATGTGCGTAATTGCCATGTATAATCCAAGCATTTTGAATTTTTAATCTTATAAACTTACTCTCCACTGTGTAAAGATTTTAAATATAGATTATTGTTATCAAATGATTTGAAATGAATGAACAATAGCGTGAAATGTTGCAATTTTGTCCAGAATGATAATGTTCGAAATTGCCATGTATAATCCGACCCATTTTGAATTTTTAATATCATAAACTCAACCTCAACTCAACTGTATAAAGAGCTCAAATATAGATTATTGTGATCAAATAACTAGAAATGAATGCACAATCGCGTTAAATGCTCCAATTCCGTCGAGAACACTAATTATTTGAATACAGAAAATATTTGAATTAAAAAATAAAAAATACAAAAAATGTAAACAATTTATTTGGAATGTCTTCCGGTATTAATTCTTGTGTTTTTTTTTCTTTTTCTATTGGTGAAATAAGCTCCAATTATCACGGGGGAAAATCTTTCAAAAAAAGAAAAATCTGTATTAAAAAAATTTTATTTCTACACATATGTTTAAATTGCAAAGGACCAATGATATCTACCATTTAGCATCGTGAAAATACTATTAGAATTATAATTAGAAATAAAACTAATCAAAAGAGAAATCTTTTTTTAATGAAAAATTTGCTGGAAGATTGAAGGCTTAAAAAAAATTGAAATAGGAAGAAAATTTTTGAATTGCTTCCAAATAAAAATTTTTCATATTCTCAAGCAACAAAATACGGATTTACGTGAAGCCACAACACAGATAGCATTCACGGAAAATCACAGGTAAAGAAACATAAAGCTCACCCCAGGGATTCTTAAACCGTTGGCCAATGGCAGCATTACACGTACTGCCGACTATGTTATGGGCATATTGTCAGAAGTTCTCTGATTTAGATTAAAAAAAAAAGAAAAACAAAAAATAAAAACGAAAGAAGTTTTACGATTAATTTATAGGTTTCACCAAAGTCTGTTGTTAATTTGATACTCATTGGTACAGATGATACGGATGAAGAAATTTTTAATTTGTTAATTATTCTCGATTATATATAAAGATAACACTATAATTTCAAATTTTAAAGAGCACAACAGTACTTTGACTAGTATTCACATTGATCAGTTGCGCGCTTTTTTCCGTTTTAACAAATACAAAGATTAGATCCGGTTTAACTTTTCTTGAAATTTTTGTTATTGAACTGTAGAAAACAGATAAAACAATAAAGAGACACACGATTTTAACGAGGTTCAGCACCAATTTGGTGCCTACGTCCTCACACACGCACACGTCTCACTTTTTTATTGATTTTCTGGTTAATTGTTACATGGAGAAGATGAATAATAAATAGGAAAACTATCCTATAGAGGCACACACCCCCTTTCCATAATTCCCCATTATTTCTTTCTTTATTTGTTACATTTGACCTTTTATTTACAAGGAAACTATCCCAATATACTAGAACCACACCCCTGGACGTGCCATACACGTATTTCCAACTTTGGTGCAGCCTGGACCTTTCCTTGTATGAAAAACGCGTCTGTTCTGCCAACCATTCGGCTGGACCTGGTCGAACACCTGGCCGAATGGACTATTTTCAACACTTTCCAACACTCCCCCTCAAGTTGGTATGTACAGATCTGTCATACCTAACTTGCTAATCACATTCTTGAAGGCATTGCTTGTTACCCCCTTGGTCAAAATGTCAGCCAGTTGATTTTCTGATTTCACAAACTTCAACTGGATAATCTTCAAGTCTATGCTCTGCTTGAGGAAGTGCCTGTTAACTCCAACATGTTTAGTTCTGTCATGCTGGACCGGATTGTGAGACATGTCAATGGCCGCCTTATTATCAACACACAATATCATGGCTCCCCCTGACTTGAAGCCTAGTTCTTTCATGAGTTTTCTTATCCACAACAACTCACACACACCCTTCACAACACCAATGAGTTCAGCTTCTGCACTTGAAAGAGCCACTACCCCTTGCTTCTTACTTCGCCATGTAACGAGATTTCCTCCTACAAAAGCAAAGTACCCTGAGGTTGACTTCCTATCAGTGACACTACCAGCCCAATCTACATCAGTGTAGCCCATAATATCAAGATGCCCATTCCTTCTGAAGTGTATTCCTTTTCCAGGAGTACCTTTCAAGTATCTGATGATTCTTATCACCGCTTCCCTATGAGCTTCACTTGGGTTATGCATGAATTGACTTACCAAACTCACGGCAAATGCTATGTCCGGTCTTGTATGAGACAGGTATATTAGCTTCCCTACCAATCTTTGATACCCTTCCTTGTTGGTTGGTATTTGATCTGAGAATTCACCCAACTTCTCATTTTGCACCACTGGTGTGTCTGCTGGACGACAATCTAGCATGCCCACTTCTGCCAATAAGTCTAAGATGTATTTCCTCTGAGATAGAACTATACCTTCGCTTGATCGAGCCACTTCAATTCCAAGAAAGTATTTCAGACCTCCCAGATTCTTCATCTCAAACTCTTTGGAAAGTTTCTCCTCAAGTCGCTGGATTTCCTCTGTGTCATCACCTGTGATTATCATGTCATCAACATAGATAATTAATACTGTTAACCTTTCATATTTTCTTTTATAAAAGAGGGTATGATCTGATTCTCCTTGAACAAAGCCATATTTTCTCATTGCTTGACAAAATCTTCCAAACCAGGCACGTGGAGACTGTTTTAGCCCATACAGAGCCTTCCTCAATTTGCAAACTTTTGTTTCTGACCCTCTTTTCTTACTGTTCGGCTGGTCATTCGGCCTGCTCCTGGCCGAACAGTGAACCGAACAGAGGCTCTGTCCACCTTGTTTTTCCATGTTGAATGCCCTTAGCTCATCAAATCCTTGTGGTAGCTCCATGTAGATTTCTTCTTCCAAGTTTCCATGTAGAAAGGCATTTTTTACATCAAATTGGTGAAGTGGCCAATCTAAGTTAGCTGCAAGAGACAACAATACTCGAATCGTATTTAGTTTTGCAACAGGAGAAAAGGTCTCCTGATAATCAATTCCATAGGTTTGAGTATACCCCTTAGCTACTAACCTAGCCTTGTACCTTTCAATATTACCATCAGCACCATACTTGATTGAAAATACCCATTTACATCCTACAGGTTTCTTACCATTTGGCAAATCTACTAAGGACCAAGTTTCATTTTTATACAGGGCTTTCATCTCTTCATTCATAGCTCCTACCCACATAGGATCATTTAAGGCCTCATTCACAGTTCCAGGTATAGGTATAGTTAATGCTTCTTCACTGAACTTTCTTAGTGGTTCTGGTAAACTCTCTGTGGTAACATAGTTTGCAATCGGGTAGATAACCTCTTTACTAGTCCCGTCCTCAGGTACATACCTCTTTGGTGGTTTGCCACGATTGTGCCGTGGTGGAAGTACATATCTAGAGTTAGAACCACTTACCTCAGGAGTGTCCTCTGGAGATGCTAAGGGCTGTGGACGGTCAGTCTGTATCACTTCTTCCTCCACTTCTTCCTCACCTGCATCTGGGTCACCATGTGAGTCAAGTTCAGCAGTAAAGTCAGATTCTCTTAGCTGTTCGGCCCAATCTGTGAGCCGTTCGGTCTCCTGTTCGGCCGAATGTTCAGCCGAATGACCATGTTCCTCTGTATGTTCACCCTGCTCGGTCCGAGTCCGAGCCATCTCGGTCTGAGTTCTGACCAAGCGACCATGTTCTACTATCTGTTCGGCCGAATGGTTGCCCGAATGGACACCCAAACGAGTCAAATTCTCTTGTTCTCTGAGATCTGGACAACCATCCATCTCATAGGAGTCTTCTCCTTGTTGATACCACTGGTTTCTCTCATTTTCTGTCTCCCCCTGAGGAAAACACGTGGTGTCTTGGTAGAAGGCTTCATTTTCTAAGAAAGTCACATCCTTTGTTACATACCACTTGTGAGACTTTGGTTCAAAACACCTATACCCTTTTTGGTTGAGTCCTACTCCTAAGGATATACACTTAACAGCACAGGGATCTAGTTTGGTCCTATTATTTTTTTGAATGTGAACATATGCTACACACCCAAATATTTTTGGTTGAAGACTTAAAACAGATGGAATAGAGTGAAAGGTACTAAGTGTCTTCAAGGGGGTTTGGAATTTGTTGATCACTGAGGGTAACCGATTTATGACATACACTGCCATCATTATGGCACAATCCCAAAATTTCTGAGGCACGTTATTTTCAAATAACAGTGCCCTAGCAGTCTCAAGAACATGCCTATTTTTTCTTTCAGCTATCCCATTTTGTTGTGGTGTTCCAACACACGATGTCTCATGAATAATGTCTTTTTCCTTGAAAAAATCCTTTAGGTTCCTATTCACAAATTCACCTCCATTGTCACTTCTAAACATTTTTATATTAGTCCCAAACTGAGTTTGCACCATAGCATGAAAATTTTTAAACACTTCACCCACTTCATCTTTTCTTTTCAATAAAAAAGACCAGGTCATTCTAGTGCAATCATCCACAAATAAAACAAAGTACTTATATCCAAAGATTGACTCAACTGGGGAGGGGCCCCAAACATCTGAGTGAATTAAATCAAAAGGTCTTTCACATTTATTCAAACTGATATGGTACGTCATACGGTGACTTTTAGCCCTTACACAAGTTTCACAATTCAACTTAGATAAATCTAACCCACAAAACAAATCAGGTAAAATCCTTCTCATATATCCAAAAGATGGGTGTCCTAACCGCCTATGCCAAGTCCAAATCTTTTCTTCCCGTGATGAACTTCTAGTAGCCAAGTTAGTTCTCCCAATCTTAAAGTCCTCCAAGTGATACAGACGACCTCTTTTAGTACCACGCCCAATGATCTCCTTCGTGAGGACATCCTGGAAAATACAGAAATCAGGGAACATTAGAACCACACAATTTAACTCTTCTGTTATTTGTCCAATTGAAATCAACCGATTTTTCAAGGATGGTACAAGAAGTGTGTTATGGAGAACTAATGATGGTGAAATCTCTACATTTCCTGCCCCTCTTACTGGATACTCAAAACCATTAGCATTATAGATATTCTTCACCCTTGGTTCCCTAGATTCCTTGAGGTCATTTTTATCAAAGGTCATATGGTCTGTAGCACCAGAGTCAATTACCCAGTCCAAGTCACAACATGTGAAGAGAGACCTACCTTGGTTGGACGTGTTACTTATCAAACCTGTGTCATGATGAGTTGAGTTAATTTCTCGGGCTGCACACAGCTGCGCCCGACCCGTACTGCCCTCTGCCAGGTCCGTTCGGTTGGCTGTTTCCTCTGTTTGGCTGTCTGTCGCCACTGTTCGGCCTGTTGTTCGGCCTGCTCCAGCCGAACAGTCGGCCGAATGGTTGGTTTTTGCTTCTCCAGTTGTGTTGTTTGCCACCATATTTGCCTGAGGCCTTCTCTGCATCTTCCCCTTTCTTCCCTTGAACCATTCTGGATAGCCCACAATCTCAAAGCAAGTTTCACGCACGTGCCCGCTTTTTCCACAGTGAGTACACTTCATCTTGGACTTATCCTGATAGTTTATACTAGAAACACCTTTAGAATACATAACCATAGAGTTTTGATGGTTACCTTCCTCACTTTTCAACATGACTGATTGCCTTGAGACCTCCCTTCTTACTAACCCATAAGCTTGCTCCACTGTTGGAAATGGTGTGAGTCGCAGCACTTGGGCCCTGAGATTGTCCAGGCGATCATCAAGACCGTCCAAGAAGATGTACACCCTTGACTTCTCTAGGTATTCATTGAATCTCTCAATATCTGGTGCACTAGTCATAGGATTTGGACGTCGATAGTCAATTTCCCTCCATAGTCCCTGTAAACCATTATAGTAATCTTCAATTCTACCTGTATGTTTGAGACGAGACACTTGACGGTTGAGATCAAAGACTTGTGACTCGTCATTTCCATCATAGTAGGTAGTTGCCAGAGCCTTCCACATCTCTCCTGCCGTCTTGTGGCGCAAGTAGGTAGGCAAGAGAGCTGGTTCAAGAGAGCTAATCAACCACCTTTTAACGACGGAGTCGTCTGCACTCCACTTAGGGTAGGATGGATGATCTATCGACGGAGCAGGTGGGGCACAGGTGAGATGGTGCATCTTGTTTCGTCCCTTAACATGGATGCTTACTACTTCAGACCAGATCGAGTAGTTTGTGCCATCTAGTTTTACTGTGATCGGTGAGGCTGAAACATCTGAGCTTTGAGCTACGGGAGTTGGGATTGGTGTTTGGGTTTGGATAGTTATGAGTTGGGTCATCTGGGCTTGTTGAGCAATGACTAGCTCTGTTAACTTCTCCAGAATTGATTTGGTTTCAGTTTCGGTGTCTGTCATGGTGAAATTTGCCTGATTTGGGTACTGTTCGGCTGGGTATTTGGCCGAACACTAGGCCGAATGGTATGGTTTTAGGGTTTGTTTTGGTCTCGGATCGAACTACGCTCTGATACCATGTAGAAAACAGATAAAACAATAAAGAGACACACGATTTTAACGAGGTTCAGCACCAATTTGGTGCCTACGTCCTCACACACGCACACGTCTCACTTTTTTATTGATTTTCTGGTTAATTGTTACATGGAGAAGATGAATAATAAATAGGAAAACTATCCTATAGAGGCACACACCCCCTTTCCATAATTCCCCATTATTTCTTTCTTTATTTGTTACATTTTACCTTTTATTTACAAGGAAACTATCCCAATATACTAGAACCACACCCCTGGACGTGCCATACACGTATTTCCAACTTTGGTGCAGCCTGGACCTTTCCTTGTATGAAAAACGCATCTGTTCTGCCAACCATTCGGCTGGACCTGGTCGAACACCTGGCCGAATGGACTATTTTCAACACTTTCCAACATGAACTGGATGCATATTGTCCCGAATGAACAAAATGTGTAATTGAATCGTACCAGTCTATACTGGGGTTTATTACTCATATTGTGATTCATGAGACCTGTACAAACTAAAATTGGATCTAGAATTTATATGAATGAAAATACACAACGAAGATTAGAGTGTAAATTATATAATGTGAAGTAAACAAAGATTATGGTTGTTGACTCGTTGTAGCCGATTCATGCCGGAACAAAAATTCCACTTTTTTTTTCATAGAAGAGGTCGTCAACCTCCTAACTTAAAATATCGACAAGAGATCCTCTAATAAGATATTAAATATTAAAAATATAAAAAATTATATATATCTGAATTACATATGTGCTTAATACACCTGCTGGCTGCTGTGATAAGTGATATCATAACCGTTTGTTTAACTTATACCTGAAATGCAATTTGCAAGGTCTCTATCGAACTCTTTAGATACAATAAAATATTAAATTAAAGGAAATACAACCGAAATTAGCTCAAAATGGCTCGAATAGAAATAGATTTGTTAACAAACAAAAGAGCAAGTTCAATACCTTAATGCTGCCCGGTACATAAGGTTCCGTTTGGATGGCTTCTTCCCGGAATAAGGAATAAGGAATAACCACTTTTTACCAATAAATTTATTTTTAACCATCCAAACTCTTCACAAAAGTTACACATTTCCCAATAAATTTATTCCTTCCCAATAAATTTCTTCCCTTCTTCCTTCTTTCTACCTTATTCTCAACGCATCCAAACGGAGCCTAAGAGAAGGGGCTAGACTTTGGAGAAGAGAGAGGTTAAGTGCAGAGTAAGAAGAAGAAAATTTGAGAATCAGGTATCATACTAATTAAGACATGATCTCATTTGGGTCAGGTACCATAATAATTATTTCAGACCGACCAATAGATAAATAACAAAGAGAATCATGGGACCGAAAATAAAAAAAATAATATTAAATTATTATAATATATTAAAAATAATATCAATATAATAATATTTTTTTAAATAGTATCACAAGATCGAAATTCCAGATTCCGAACGCAGTTACGGAATCAATGATTCCTAACAAGAGGAGAACTGGATTTTTGACCCAAAAAAATTAATAGTAACGCTTTTCTAATTATACCACTTATTATTTGCTTTTCTAATTATACCACTAACTAGTTAGTGCGGTTTGCAATAATAATTTTTTGTCGTTTTTTTCTTTAAAATTCTCTATATAAGCTCACTTGTCATAATATATTCTTTACAAACTAATTGTTTCTCGTTAGTCTGAAATTGATAAATTTTTTTCTCATCAATTCCTATCGGCAATATCACTTCTTCGTAGGTAATAATGTTAAATTAATTATTAAAGTATTTTATTTGAAATATGTTATTTTGTCCATATTCTTTTATTTATTTTTTTACTATTTGTATTCACAATTAATATGCAAAAGAAATTCGTAATATAAAAATACACACCATTAAAAGAAGAACTAAATTTTATAACCATAATATAAATTAGCACACTCAATCTAAAAAAGAAAAAACTACATAAAAGAACCATAATATAAATTAGCACACTCAATTAAAAAAAAATACATAAAAAAAACATAATATAAATTAAGCACATTCAATTAAAAAAGGAAGAAACTACCTAAAAGCAATCCACTTAGTTGCTACTTAAAAACAAAGTACCTAAAAATACATAAATATTAAAAAGTAATAAATACTTAGAGATCTTGACTATCTACATGTTACAGAATTTCATCCCACCATGGTTGGTCTTCTTCCGCATTCATTTCATGTTGATTACTGGAGGCAGGGTTGTCGGCGAATTAAGCGGCTTCGTTCCAGAAAGCGGCATCAAGTTCTTGTTCATTACTGGCACCATGGTTGTCAGCGAGTTGAGCGACTTCGTTCCAAAAAGCCTCATCAGGTTCTTGTTGATTACTCGCACCAGGATTGTCAGCGAATTGCGAATTCCAAAGCAAATTCTTCTTAATTGTTGATTTAATGCGTTGTTCTTTTGACGAAAAATGTATTAAATGAACATAATATAAAAGCAAATTATTGGTCAACTTTTAGATCAAGTAGCCTTTCTTTTGTGATTGATTAATTAACCGATAATTTTGAGTTCCGATGAATTGGAAAAGACAAGTTTGGAAGCGAACATTTTGTACAAAATAGTTGAGGTTACTGAAAGAGAAAATAATAGGTCAATGATATTTGGGCAGCTTCAAAAATTATTACACCTGTTCTGGGTTGGTGTTAAAAAAGTAAATTGCCAAAATAACACCAAATATCTTTTGTTAGAATATTTGACAGCGGCTGTCGAATTAAAAGAGAGTTGCAATTTGAGATGTATCCATTTGCCTCCGAATCGGATGACACCCACTGTACCAAGGTTGAGTCTCTTGGCTGTCATAAATAGTGCCAAATATTTTTTTTTAAATAAATAAAAAAAGTGCCAAATATTAAGGGATGTTTCAAGAAATCAATGTGAGCCTCAACGTACAAAAAATATTTTGGGTAACATTGAAGGTTTAATAAAGTTAAAATTTAAACGATTGGTACTGCACTATTGCTTCAGATATATTTGTATAAATATTTTCTTTTCATTTTCGTCGAGATCGAAACAAACAACACCTGTAGTTCGTTGCATGTATATGATAAATGTAGTGGCGCAGAGGATCCCATAATTTAGAAAGTCCCAGTCCCAGAAAAGGTGCTTGGCAGCTTGTGACTTCGGGGACTTGGGCAGCTCTGCAATTAATAATGCGACAATTTTAAACTAAAATGTTACGTGTTACCAAGGAATGTCCTTGACAATACAAACACTGAAGAGGTCATGGATTTTTGGGTAAAGGAATAGCGCCATTTCTTCCATCTCCTGAGCTAGTCAAGCATATGGCTGCGGGCCGGCATGTGGAGAATTTAGAAGACGAGTGAAGGAATGAGTTCGTTTATCAAGGAGTCAGGCAATCAGCCTCTTTGTAGATTTTTTTCCCCCATTTTCTTGTCTTCTAAATATTTTCCTTTATATATATTAATGAAAGTATTGTAGATATGTGTGGCTTAACACCTATCCTTACTGGATCGTTTAGGAATTTAGAGAATTTGAAAAAAATTTTATTCCTAGACATAAATTTATTGAGAAGTGTGTAACTTTGTGAAGAGTTTGGATTGTTAATAATAAATTTATGTCTAGAATTTGCTATTTTTGTAAATTTCGGACACATCCAAATGGCCCCTAAATAAATTCAAACTGAAACACTTCAGATTTTCCGATTCCTTTCAAATTTTTTACGATGGAGTATTTTATGGTCACCTTGAAAGTTGAAACTAGAGGAGATCACTGATCACACTTGTTTTCTAGTACAAGTAGCTATAGGTTTTGATAAGACTTTTTACTGAAACACTTTAGATTTTCCGATTCCTTTCAAATTTTTTACGATGGAGTATTTTATGGTCACCTTGAAAGTTGAAACTAGAGGAGATCACTGATCACACTTGTTTTCTAGTACAAGTAGCTATAGGTTTTGATAAGACTTTTTACTGAAACACTTCAGATTTTCCGATTCCTTTCAAATTTTTTACGGTGGAGTATTTTATGGTCACCTTTAAAGTTGAAACTAGAGGAGATCACTGATCACACTTGTTTTCTAGTACAAGTAGCTATAGGTTTTGATAAGACTTTTTACTGAAACACTTCAGATTTTCCGATTCCTTTCAAATTTTTTACGATGGAGTATTTTATGGTCACCTTGAAAGTTGAAACTAGAGGAGATTACTGATCACACTTGTTTTCTAGTACAAGTAGCTATAGGTTTTGATAAGACTTTTTACTGAAACACTTCAGATTTTCCGATTCCTTTCAAATTTTTTACGATGGAGTATTTTATGGTCACCTTGAAAGTTGAAACTAGAGGAGATCACTGATCACACTTGTTTTCTAGTACAAGTAGCTATAGGTTTTGCTAAGACTTTTTACTACTGTGTCAACATGTTACAAAGTTTTTTTTTTCTTCAATATAATTAATATAATTAATGACTGAGGCCAACGAGTGATGATTTTAATGATAAATCATATTCGTATTTTGTGTGTATCTCACTGGTAGGTTTACAAAACCCCGTCAATTGCAGATGCAAATTGATCGTCCAATTGCCATCATCTTGAAAATCATTTTTTTGGTTAAGGTCGGTGATACAAATAGAATTTTAAATTTGAAGTATTTCATATTTTCTCTTTGACGAAATTAAAAGAAACTATAATGTATTGAATTGAACTTCTAAAATTTAAAAGCTCAAAATAAACAACATGCTTTATGCGTTATGAAAGAATAAAAATTGATGATAAATGCGTTTGCTTAAAAGAAAAAAATATGATGCCTAAACCCAGAGAGAGAAACGAACAGAGAGAGAGAGAGAGAAAAAAAAAAAAACAATATGCTAGTCATTAAATTGGCTTAGTATGCTGTGTGGAAAAAGACAAAAAGAAAAAGAGACTCTTGGGAGTTGAAAACTTCAGTTGTAATGTGTAAACTTAAATTTACCAAGTACAAGTGGATTAATCACAGCCTTTGATCAAGATTGATTAGACGGCTCGAGATTCGTGGCACTTGGTGGCAGCCAGATCAGTTGTGGAACCGGAACTCTCTCCTTTCTATAAAATTGGTACTAGTAATTAGGTTCTCAATGGTCTGTCTGCCGTTTCGGCTATTTCCGTTTCGTTCCGTCCGAAACAAAACAAAAACGGAATGGTAAATGAGTTACATTTTCAGAGATGGAACGGAAATGAACGGATTGTACTGCATGTTAGTGTTTCATTCTATCGAAAAATGACTGAAATCAATGAAAAATATATTGAAATCAGTGGAAAATAAAAAATGGAACGACAAACGAAATGGAAAATTGTTCCGTTTTTTGAAACGGAACGGAAACGGCCAGAAACAAAACAGAAACAAAACACCTTTGTTCCGCTTCCGTTTCGCACGTTTGACAGCCCTACTAGTAATAAAGGCTCTATACAGAGTTTAAGCCGCACTGATCTACGGGCTTTCAATAAATAAATAAAAAAAATGCCGTACCGATAAAAAATGAATACGTATATAATATTATGGACTCATTCTCACATACTTATATCCAATTATGTAAGGCTCCGTTTGGATGGCTTCTTCCCGGAATAAGGAATAACTATTTTTTATCAATAAATTTATTTCTAACCATCCAAACTCTTCACAAAAGTTACACACTTCCCAATAAATTTATCCCTTCCCAATAAATTTATCCCTTCCCAATAAATTTCTTCCCTTCTTCTTTCTTCCTACCTTATTCTCAACGCATCCAGACGGAACTTAGAATACAAGAAGAACTTTAAAGATAACACATAAAATGCAGTGATTGGTTGTGAGATAACACATTTATATTGAATAGGCAGTGATTGGTTGTGAGATAACAACTCTTGAGTGGACCCCATCACAACCAATCAGCAATCACTGCCTATCCAATTATTGTAGATGTTTAATATTATTTTTTTTAAATGAAAAATGATGAAGACATTGACTATATAATCGAATTCACATTTTACTCTATTAAAATTAACAATGTAATAAAATAAAATGTCGACGTCATCAATGATTCTTTTTTGAAAGCTAAGTAGCGGCTGCCTAGAAAGTCATTAATGATTCTTGCCAAAGCAATCCGAGCGTAACTCGCTGTATAGTATAAAACTATACATTGCATTTTGGTAGTACCTAAAAAGGTGTTGACTTCCAATATAAAAAGACATCTTCTCCAAATTAAATAATTAATCGGAAATCTGATGATCAGGTACCTCTCTGTTTAACCTCCTTCTCCTCTGCCCATAATCTACACAGCCAAATCCATGGAACAACAAAGTAATGAAGTTTACGAAGTAGTGGTAGTTGGTGCCGGTATTTCCGGCCTGGCAACTGCCGTGGCATTAACACGCTTAGGTATCAGCAATATTATAGTGCTAGAGAAGTCTGACGGCCTTCGCTCCACCGGCACTGCCATCGTGCTTTTTCCTAACGCTTGGTGCGTGCTTGATGCTCTCGGAGTGGCCCACAAGCTCACCGATCTGTATGATCCCTACGACAAGTATGTTATCTGATTTTGATATGTACGGTTGTACCTCTCACTACAACAAAAAAGATTATTAGTACCGGTTTTTAAGAAAACCGGTACTAATAATAAATCATGGCATTTTCGTAATTCTCAGATATATTATTTAGTACCGGTTTTTTTAAAAAACCGGTACTAAAAATCGTCTAAAAAAATAAAAAAAAAACGTTTTTATTTTAGTACCGGTTTTTTATAAAAAAACCGGTACTAATTAATTGATTTTTAGTACCGGTTTTTTATAAAAAATCGGTACTAAAGGTTTGAATTTATTAAAAAAAACCGTCATATTTTTAGTACCGGTTTTTTATAAAAAACCGGTACTAAAAATCAATTAATTACTGCCGGTTTTTATAAAAAACCGGTACTAAAGGTTTGAATTTATTAAAAAAAACCGTCATATTTTTAGTACCGGTTTTTTATAAAAAACCGGTACTAAAAATCAATTAATTACTGCCGGTTTTTTATAAAAAACCGGTACTAAAAATCAATTAATTAGTACCGGTTTTTTATAAAAAACCGGTACTAAAATAAAAACGTTTTTTTTATTTTTTTAGACGATTTTTATTGTAATATTGTTTTTTCTATTGTAATATTTTTTATTAGTACAAATTAGTCTTTTTTTTATATAATTTCGAAAAAATAAACCAATTTAGTACCGGTTTTTAAGAAAAAACCGGTACTAATTTAAAAAAAACCGAAACTTTATGATTTATTCTAATTAAGTTTATTAATTAATTTTAAAAATATTTAAATTATTATTTCATATTATTTAAATATTTAAATAATTTAATTTGACTATTTAATTAAAAAACAGAAACTAATTTAATTAAGTATAAGTAATTAAATAAATTTATTTATATAATTTCGAAAAAAAACCAATTTAGTACCGGTTTTTAAGAAAAAACCGGTACTAATTTAAAAAAACCGAAATTTCAATAATTTTTTCAATAATTTTTTAAATAAATATTTCATATAATTTAAATATTTCAATAATTATTTCAATAACTAATTTAATTAAATTTCGCAAAACAGAAGCTAATTTAATTTGACTATTTAGATAAATTTATATAATTTAAAAAAAAAACCAATTTAGTACCGGTTTTTAAGAAAAAACCGGTACTAATTTAAAAAAACCGAAACTTAACCCTATCTCCATCTCTCACTCTCTCTCTCTCGTTGCTACTCTATCTCCATCCGACCCTCTCACCCTCACTCTCACTCTCCTAGCTCTCACTCTCTCTCGTTGCTACTCTATTCTCTGCCGCTGCCTCTCCACCTCACTGCCCCTCTCAACCTCGCCGCCGCTGCCATTCTAGCAGCAAAAAAGATGCTACATTCTAGCTATTTGTAGAAAGAGATGGAGCAGCAAGAAAAGACCAGAAAGGTAAGGAGCCTTTCACTGCTCCATTCTAGCTATTTGTAGAAAAAAATCAACTTTTAAGTTCTTATTAATGGGTTTTTCTTATTTCAGTCAGTGAAGGCATGGCAGGGGAAGGTCGGAACTACAGATCAATAAGGCATGGCAGTGCACATGGCAATTGGCACTGGTGAGGGAGGACATACCAGTGGCCACTTCACTTGTCGACCTCTCAGGCCATTAATCAATGGTCCCAGCCATTTCCCAACACTTGCTGTTAATTAAACATGGAGAAGTGTCATCAACATATTTTATTCTTTTGCGTTAGATAGATTAGCCGCTTTGATTCAGATAGATTCTCTACTGATTTATTGGTAATGTACAGCCTTTATTTGCATTTAGAGATCATGTACGGTACATTTGGGTACACATGCACACATCTTGAATCCGCATCTTGATCTATAGTGATGTTTTTTTGTTTCACAAGTGATAATATGTGATAATTTGTATTGTTAAGTTAAAATCTATTATTCTTGCAGCTTAGTAAAGATGGTTGATGTGTTTTTTATTAATCCCAATTGAGATGTGTTTGTGAAATATTATAGTAATAGAAAATGAATGACAATGTAGCATTAGCATTAGTGGCAGTTGATCATAAAAGTTATATTATTAATTAATTAAATAATTTCTTAATTTAAATATATTTAATTTAGTACCGGTTTTTTATAAAAAACCGGTACTAAATGAATTTAATTTTCGATTTTTTTAATTTAATTGATTAAATAATTAATTAAATAATTTCTTAATTTAAATTAATTTAATTTAGTACCGGTTTTTTATAAAAAACCGGTACTAAATTAAATTAATTTTCGTTTTTTTTTAATTTAATTGATTAAATAATTAATTAAATGATTTCTTAATTTAAATTAATTTAATTTAGTACCGGTTTTTTATAAAAAACCGGTACTAAATTAAATTAATTTTCGTTTTTTTTTTAATTTAATTTAGTACCGGTTTTTTATAAAAAAACCGGTACTAAATGAATTTAATTTTCGGTTTTTTTAATTTAATTGATTAAATAATTAATTAAATGATTTCTTAATTTAAATTAATTAACGATTTTTGGGTTTTTAATGTAGTACCGGTTTTTTATAAAAAACCGGTACTAAATGAATTAATTTTAGTACCGGTTTTTTATAAAAAACCGGTACTAATATGGTTTATTTCATCATTTACTACCGGCTCATTAGTACCGGTTTTTTGTTGCTGTTAGTACCCCCTATTATTAGTACCGCTGCAAAACCGGTACTAATGATAGAAAAAAAACCGGTACTATTAATTTTATTTGGCGTAGTGTCTTAATCTTGTGATTGATGTCACTCATTACGTTTGTTGAACAAACCTTGTATTATTTGGAAAAAGAATATAAATTTTTAATGGATTTGTTTGCACAGCCTTTTCTTATTTGGAAATAGAATATAAATTTTTAATTGATTTGTTTGCACAGCCTTTTCTTATTTAATGAAATTTTGCTAGTTGGCTCAGTCGCCAACCAGCCCTAAAAAAAAAAATTAATCGATTTGATGATAGAGATAATTTTGTTTTATGACAACAGATGGCATATTAAAAATATCGAAGATGGTAGTAGACGGACGTTTACCACTACTGAAACATCACCAAGGTAAATAAATTGAAAGGAAATTAAAACCAGGAATCCCGCTAAGGGGGCACATAAAATTGTGTAAGCTTTTGTGGTAATTTAATTTAGGCGGAAGATGGAAGCCAGGGTGGTGCACAGGAAAGCCTTACTCGAAGCACTTGCCAGTGAGCTGCCACATGGCATCATTAGATTCTCTTCGAAACTCATCTCAATCAAGAGTGAAGCGATCAAGGATTTGGAAAGACTAAACTATTTGCTACTCGAGGATGGGACTACCATCAAAACAAAGGTAAGCTACTAGATTTAATAAACAACATGAACTTGCAATTTTCAATTTCGGGGTTTCTGTATCTGTCCGTTTATTTTTATGAAATTTTATGGTTGCAAATATAAATTTTCCCAAGAAAGAGAATTCATAAAGTTATAGATCAGTTAGCAAGTCACATTCACAAGGATGAAATTCTTTCTTTAATTTATATTGAATAGGCAGTGATTGGTTGTGATGGGGTCCACTCAAGAGTTGCACAGTGGCTAGGCCTTCCCAAGCCCATCAGTTCCGGTCGATCTGCCATAAGAGCTCTCGCTGTGTTTCTAGATGGCCATGGATTCCCAAATGAGTACAGAACATATCTTGGTAATAAAGGAATAAAAGTAGGATTTGTTCCCCTCAATAAAACCGAGCTCTATTGGTTTGTAGTTCACAAAACATCCACATCAGGTAAATCATGACATTTTACTCTATTAATTATGTTTATTTTTATATATTTTTTTTTCTTTGGCTGCTCTATCTAAGGAAATAAAACATCAAAGTCTTAGTTAATCTAATAACGCCAGTTTTATATCAATTAACTTTAATATTGCATCTTGCAGATTCGCAAGATCCCGATCAGATACTCCAGGAAGTTATCGAAAACTTGCAGGCTAGAAACTTCCCAGATGACATTCTAACTGTAGTGAAACTCTCCGATTCATCATCATTGATACGGACCCCTCTGCTTCTACGAACTCCCTGGGACATCTTATTCTGTCGAGCCCACCGCTGGAATGTCACAGTTGCCGGTGATGCTTTGCACCCCATGACACCGGATATGGGCCAGGGTGGCTGTACATCGTTGGAAGATGCACTTGTACTTGCACGCAATGTCTTTTCTGGAACTCAAATCAGTGACAGTGGGTTTGCAAGATATCTTAGGGAGAGGCAGTGGCGAACTGCTTGTCTCACAGGATCAGCTTACTTGGCTGGGTGGACCCCGCAAGATAACAGGCCGATTTTGAACTGGTTTATGGCATGGTTCATCAAGAAAATATTTATCAGGTTTGTTTTTCCAAAAATGAGAAGGTATGCTATCTGTTACGAATGTGGGGATTTGCCAACTATTATGGAGAAGAAGTCAGCATAGTTTCTGCTTGTCAGATGATAAAAGGCATTTAAAATTTGTTGTCAGATTAATCCCAATGGCATTGTTGTTAAAGTATAAAATTTATCCTAGGTGTTCTTATGAATTGATTTTACGAGCGTACTCTATAAATACTAATTATGAGATAACAAAAGTACATTAAGGCTTGTATTTTTTTTTACTTTATTAAATTTTGTGTGATTAATCCCTTTTAATTCTGATTAATCTCTAAAACAGGAGGAGAGTAGAGACCAGTTCCCCAAATAATGAAACAGAATTCTTACAACATGAGAACAGTGTAAAATAAATAGTACGATTTCATAAATATTTTATGCATGTGACACAGAACAAAATATCTACCAAAAGATGATGAAAAATGGACAAGAAACTACAAATAAATGCAAAAACTATAAAGTTACTCTATTCACACACTAAGTACAGGGACCTAATTAGTGTCAGTGGTGGTGATGATGTCCATGGGCATGCTTTTTTGCCTCTTTCTTCATGTGGTGTTCATGCAATGCAAAACCTGCACTGCCCACTGCAACGGTAGCTGCAATTTCCTCCTTAATCTTGTGGGAATGTGCATGCTCTGGATCCTTCTTGGCTTTGTGCTTCTCGTGCTGGCACACAAAAATTAAAGTAACTCAGGTCAAGTTTATGGACATCGGTTTTTTGTTGTTTTAATTCTTCTTTCTTTTTGAATTACCTAATATCATTACCTTTAAAGTAGATTGTAATCAAACAAAAATATCAATATATTTAATGGCGCTGATTGTATTCTGAATTACGAATAAAATTGTCAATGGTTGTGTTCTGCACAGCTTTCCAATGATTTTTTTCTTACAACTTACTACACATTTACCACTATTATACACAAATTATAAAATGCAATAATGTGCCTTTAAATTATAGTACATAATTAGTACCAATATACATATATACATAATCATACCATGGCATAGGCTCCGGCAGCAACCGCCCCGAGCTGGCCGAGTTGTTCCATGTGCTTGTGTTGCTTCTCCTTCTTGCGGTAGTCAACTGGTGATTGATTCTTCTGCTCCTGGTTGTGATGGTGAGTGAACATTGTTAAAACTCAAAGGGGGTGAATGTAAAAGCTTTTCTTTTCCGAGCGATTGATTCTTCCTTGTGCTAGTCGAATAGTGCTTGATGGTACTGCGATGGATGGAGCTTGAGGTTGTCGTGAATATATACTCGAACTCGACACTTGAGACGCGTTGGAAAAACACGGATGGAGTATTTTTCACTACCTTAGCGTACAATTAAAGTGATAACGCGCTTTAATTGCCCATTCTAGTAGAACAATAAATCAACTCGGCAACAAAATAAAAGTCGGCCATGGTAGTTCTGTATTTTTATTTCAGTACGTCTTAGATAAATTATAAAATTGATCCGTTCCAGATTAACTGCAAACTTTGGTTCCTTATCGTTATCGGCTAAGAATTGGTCGAGTCAATTGTAGGTCAACTACGCAGTGAAAATTTATTATCGGACAAGCTTTTACGAATCATAATTTCAAATTATGTCCGTGTACTCACACCTGTCAGTATTGATCTGATAGATCTCCTCTATAACTTTTGTGATAAGTTCTATAATCAGAATTTGCAAACTGATATAGTTTAATTTTCTATTTTTTTAATTTGGATTCAGGAATATTAGTATTTCCACGATTTCATCGTACCACTCATATTTATTTATTTATTTATTTTTGTAATTTTCAATTATAATGCAACAAAAGATTCTAAAAAAGAACTGAACGATACCATTAATATCGTTGCAATTAAGTAGAAAACAAAAGAAGTAAAATACATTGGCAACAGTATATATTTGACAACATGACCATTAATAAAATTATTATCGAAGATTTTAATTTTTGTCAGTATCAAAGAAGATTCAAGGCCTGGACTATCTAGGATAAGTGGATAACCCAGCAATTGCTAAGGGCTCTGTTTGGATGCATTGAGAATAAGGTAGGAAGAAGGAAGAAGGGAAGAAATTTATTGGGAAGGGGTAAATTTATTGGGAAGTGTGTAACTTTTGTAAAGAGTTTGGATGGTTAGAAATAAATTTATTGGTAAAAAGTGGCTATTCCTTATTTCTTATTCCGAAAAGAAGCCATCCAAACGGAGGATAAGTTCTCTCCGACATTCTCTCGAGGTCCTGCGGATTAATTATATGCAGAGAAGAGAAGAAAATAAAATTTGCAGCCCGACGTTATTCCTTGAGGGCCGACATTCTCTTAGACATTCTCTTGAGGCCGAAAAAATTAATAGTAACGTTACTGTTCACATAAATTCTGATAATAACAAAAAAAAAATCAAAATTTTAATAGTAACGTTGTTGGATCGTTATCCCAGTTGACGAAAGGCAAATGCACTTGGATCGTCATCCGGAACGACGATCCAAGCTTGGATCGTCATCCCAGTTGACGATCCAAGAATTCCATCCCTATATAAGCGACAGCGACCCCCTCAGTCCCCACTTTCTTCGCTCTCTCTCTCTCTCGCGCGAGCAGACCCCCTGGTAAGTTTTTTTTTTTCATAATTACTTTATTTATTTACTTTAATTACTTTAATTAGGTTAATAATTAGAAAAATAGATTAAATATTGAAAAAATAATGGAAAAATTACTAAAAAATCAGAATAAATAAAAATAATTATAATATGTAATTTGAAAAATTTTTAGAATTATTTGTTCATTTAATAATGATTAATAAATTTATTATAAATTAGAGGAAGTAAATAAAAAATTGATAGAATATTTTTTTAATTGTAGGAAAATTTGTAAAAAGAGACAACCTCCGACATCTCTTTCTACAGGTAATTTTTTTTTCATATTTATTTTATTGATTTATTTTAATTAGTTTAAATAGATAATTAGTAGAAAAAATAAAATAAATATTGAAAATATGTACAAACTTGAAAATAGAAAATGTTGTTGTATGAGATTGGTATTGTGTTTGTTAATGATGTTGTGGATATTTGGGTTTGTAATTAGGGGTTTTGGGTGTTTTTTTTTTGGAAAACGCTACAGGTATAGGGGATATGCTGCCGAAATTTTATTAGATTTTTAACAGTAATTTTTATTGCAATTTAGTAAAAATGCCACCGAGAAGAAGAGTACCGGAGACCGCACCTCGTAGATCTACGAGACTTCATGGAGATCCGAGCGCTTCTACATCTACCGGTTCTGTTGCCGCTGAGGCTTCTACATCAGCTGATGTTGTTCCACCGGATCCTGTTATTGCAGATCGTGTGTTACATTTGGATGGGTCCAAAGTTCGAGGCACCGGTGTAAGTTATTATTATCCTTTTATATTTGTACTTACATATTTTTTTTTGTAGTATTTTTTAAAATAATTAAAAACGAAATATATACAGCATTGGAGGGGAATAATACATAAGGCCAAGATGCCTCGTACTGATGGGGTCGATGAGCGTTTGAGGCGACTTGGACTTATACATTTCGTTCAGTTGGGTCATATGCCACTTGATCATTCGCTTTTGCAGGGTCTGGCCATGTTCTGGAGGCCAGAGACCCACACGTTCTTTTTTCCGCATGTTGGCGAGATGACGGTCACTCTAGAGGTAGAAATTAACGGCTATTTGTAATTTTTTTTTTGAACTATATATGTCTAAAATTTGAACTATTTGCAGGATGTGGCATTCTTGTACGGTTTGCCTACGACCGGCAGAACCGTTACTGGACGGACTGATTATGACGCCATTCAGTTACTTCAGGATTTTGCTTTACCGGAGGATACAGACATAGCGATAGTTGAGAAGTGCTTCAGAGAAAAGGAACAGAAGTAAGAAATTTTTAAGAATTTTATTTTGATGTTAATTTAAATATATATATATATATATATATATATATACTTCTCACAATCAATTTACATTAATGATGTAATGCAGGAGATCTCATTCCGTTATGTTGAAGAAGCTGCGTGAGGTTTGGGCTCAGTTTGGTGTGCCTGGCGCGGATGATGCTGGGAGGATCGATAGATACACACGAGCTTGCGTGTTGGAGATTTTTGGTTGCGAGTTATTTCCTGATAGCACGGGTGACTCGATTCCATGTTTCTATCTCCAGTTATTGCAGGTTAGTGAACTACCCTTGTTATTTTTAATTGAAAAAATCGAATTATTTAATTTATAAATGAAATATTTATACTTGTAACAATAATAAAAGATCTTATATATTTTGTTTCATTTAAATACTTCTAAAATATTAATTCTTGTAACAATAATAAAAGGTCTTATATCTTTTGTTATATTTAAATACTTCTAAAATATTATTTGTTGTAAGAAAAATTTGGATATATGAAAAAATGATGATATTCCTAAAAATGCCAATATTTGCAGGATCTTCATTCGAGCAACTCGGTACAGTACAACTGGGGTGCAGCCACTCTTGCGATGCTATACCGTGGCTTGGACACCGCCTTCATCAATAACAATATAAATATCGGTGCTCCTTGGTTGCTCTTGCAGTTGTGGTCGTATGCACGATTGCTACTTAGTCGGCCGACGATCACGAAGGATTTTGAAGGTTGGGGTCTACCAGATATTGACTCATGTCCGCCTTATGGGAGGTCTGTGTTCACTACAACAAAGATTTCTTTTAGATAAACACATGCATCATTAAGTAGTCATTGAAAGTTAAAACATTAATTAAATCGAACAATCGTAATGTTAACCGATATAATTTTTTTTTACATTATAAGATTTGAACAAATTAAATGTAAATCACCAAAATGAAAATGCAGGAAGTGGACGACAAGACAGAGATCGAAGAAGGTGACTGGCCCTACTCGCAGTGGAGTAGACTATGCTAGGGATGTTTGCATGAAAATAAAGTCCGAGCACGTCGTGTGGAGGCCTTATGATCATATCAGGGACCGCATGCCTCGTTGTGCCCAGA
Organism: Rhynchospora pubera; assembly: GCA_028095005.1. NCBI lineage: Eukaryota > Viridiplantae > Streptophyta > Magnoliopsida > Poales > Cyperaceae > Rhynchospora > Rhynchospora pubera. The sequence continues at coordinate 285,749,599 of CM051460.1, forward strand.
TAGACCAGAGGATGTTCCTTCTACGCATCCCATGCATTCATTATTGGGTCGTGATGTGGCACTACGCAGATCGTGTCATGCATCAGTTTATGCTTTATCAGACGGTTCCCCCACCGCCACCTGAGGTACTTATATTAAATGATTACTTTTTGATTAAAATTTTTCTATTGACATTGTGTTGTTTAAAAAAAAAAAGAATACATAAGTATAAGTATACTGAGATGTGAATTAATATCAATAAACGTGAAATGTGTTGTTAATTGTCGTTTGAATAAAACAGGTTTGGTCTAGAATGGAACAATTGATGGGATACCAGCATCACACCTATCGAGGTATTGATTGGCATGATATATTTGCGAATGAGGTCAACAAGTGGACGAACACTAATGAGGCTACGGTGATAGAGGATCGACCATGGAGCGAGGATATTTGGACTGACTACCAACGCTGGTTGAGTGTATATGGAGGTGCACATCTTGTGCTTATTCCTGATGGGGCAGCGACTGCTCCGGTTCGTGATTTGTCTTACCTTCGAGAGACGCCTGGCCACATGAGCTTGGTAAGATACATTACGCAAAATTTTTTTGCCTAACAAATAATTCAGTGACTAACAAAAATTAAACAGCTCAAGCATACTTTGCGTGAGGCGTTGCGAGGCTGTGCATGGGCTGTCACGAAGGGATTCCGTCGTGCTGGGAAGAAATTGCTCAGGGGGTGCAGCACGTCCTTAGATATTGTTGGTGAGGCTCACCGATTACCTCGACTCTTAGAGTCGAAGGGTCTTCAGTCAGACATTGAGTCTATCCCTGATACAGATGATGAGGATAGTGCGCCAGAGCCAGGATCCATTGAGGAGCAGCAGTTCATGCGGGTATAATTGTCTTTTTCAACCACTTTTCTTAATATTATTGTCTTTTTATAATTAATATTGTATAATTATTTAATATTTTAAAATTTTTTAATTTGCATTATTCGTAACAGGATGATTTTAGTCTGCATGATTGGGATACATTTTTTGATGTTCCACGACCCAGTCAGCCTCTTATTCAGAGTAGACGGTCACATTCGCAGCGGCAGACCACAGAGCCTCATGCTCCATCCCCTTCGCAGACGCAGACCACAGAGGCGGAGGCTCCACCCCATTCCCAGCCCCAGCCCCAGACCACAGAGGTGGAGGCTCCACCCCATTCGCAGCCCCAGCCCCAGACCATAGAGGCGGAGGCTCCACCCCATTCCCAGCCGCAGCCTCCATTCCATAGCACACAGTACTACACATACGAGAGTCCTTATCCTCCACCTCCACCTCCACCATATACACAGACTCAGTACAGAGGAGGGTACAGGTACAGTCAGCCCTTTACGCCTACCCCCACACCTATATCTCCGGCTGATGCTTATTACCAGGCATACGGTACCCCACTACATGACCCATTTACACCTATCTCTCCCCATCCATTTGGTCATTCAGGGGCCTCCTCTAGCAGACCGCCTCGTCATCCCAGTCCATATTCTACGCCTCTTGCTCCCCCTCCTCCTCCTCCAGGACTTGCTCCGACCAGACAGCGCCGAGACCCGCCTGGTGCTTATTGGGATTATTCTCCTGCGAGAGGACCGTTTCGTCGTGATGGACGACAGTAGGACTTTGTTATGTATTTGTAGGATTAGTTGTGATATTTATATTTTTGCATGAGTTTATGATTCTATTTTAGTCTTCTATTATGATATTCTCCATCCTATTTTAGACTTCTACTTTTTAGACATGCTCATTGACGGACTTATTTTCATATACCGAAATTTCAAAATTTTTAGACAAACAGTTTGCTCCCCACAAAATTGACAAAACACTAAGATAATCTACTTTTCAGCTGAAAAAACAGCTCTGCCTTGCAAAAGTTTCGCACTAGAAATCCAAGTTGGGAGATTCCAAAAAATCACAGAAAAGTACGACATGCTCATTGACGGACTTATTTTCATATACCGAAATTTCAAAATTTTCAGACAAACAGTTTGCTCCCCACAAAATTGACAAAACACTAAGATAATCTACTTTTCAGCTGAAAAAACAGCTCTGCCTTGCAAAAGTTTCGCACTAGAAATCCAAGTTGGGAGATTCCAAAAAATCACAGAAAAGTATGACATGCTCATTGACGGACTTATTTTCATATACCGAAATTTCAAAATTTTCAGACAAACAGTTTGCTCCCCACAAAATTGACAAAACACTAAGATAATCTACTTTTCAGCTGAAAAAACAGCTCTGCCTTGCAAAAGTTTCGCACTAGAAATCCAAGTTGGGAGATTCCAAAAAATCACAGAAAAGTACGACATGCTCATTGACGGACTTATTTTCATATACCGAAATTTCAAAATTTTCAGACAAACAGTTTGCTCCCCACAAAATTGACAAAACACTAAGATAATCTACTTTTCAGCTGAAAAAACAGCTCTGCCTTGCAAAAGTTTCGCACTAGAAATCTAAGTTGGGAGGTTCCAAAAAATCACAGAAAAGTACGACATGCTCATTGACGGACTTATTTTCATATACCGAAATTTCAAAATTTTCAGACAAACAGTTTGCTCCCCACAAAATAAACAAAACACTAAGATAATCTACTTTTCAGCTGAAAAAACAGCTCTGCCTTGCAAACTAGTAATAAAAATATTACATAAAATAAATGCCGGCCACCTAATTATTTATGAAGTTCATGAACCTTGATCCTAGACGGGCAACCCCACGTCGTAGGCGCCCTCCTCCACTGCTTCTGCTTTCAGATGGTCCCCTGCTAGTTGATGCGCCATGACTGCCGCTGCTAGTTGATGCTCCGTGACTTGTGGGAAATCGGATCGACATTGATCGTTCATCCACGCTAATGGAATTTCTACGTGGTTGATCAAGACCCGGTATACCAAGATTGAGGCGACTTTCACTCCGAGGCACATTCATGGTGGCCCAGAAAGAGACCGCAGGGAGAGATTGCGACATTACCTGACTAAACCTGAGTCGAGCAACTCTGAACTCTATAAAAAGTACTACACAGAACCTGAATCGATGCCGGAACTCAAACCGTGGAAACCAGATCCTACACCCATGATTGTTTACGAAAGCATATACGATTTTCGTGGAGACCACACAGTGAGCTGTACAAAGTGTGGTCAGATTTTCAATTTCAAAGATACCATTTTGCGTGACCACTACGATGAACACAAAAGACAAGAAGAGAGGGATGAAATTCAAAAGAGATTCAGAGTGAAAGAACAATGGTTCGAAATGAGAAGAATGGAAGAAAAGGCTGCCGAAGAGAGCCGGAGGTTGCAACAAGAGAAAATTGGAAAAAAAATCAAGGAGAGCCTAATAAAGATCAAGAAGAGAGATGAACAAAGAAAAATTGCAGTAGCTAGAATGGCTGAGATAGAGCAAGAAGAAGCCGAGGCAGCTTTCTGGAACGAAGCCGCTCAATTCGCTGACAACCCTGGTGCAAGTAATCAACAAGAACCTGATGCCGCTTTCTGGAACGAAGCCGCTCAATTTGCCGACAATCATGGTGCCAGTAATCAACATGAAATGAATGCGGAAGAAGATCAACCATGGTGGGATGAAATTCTGCAACATGTAGATAGTCAAGATCTCTAAGTATTTATTACTTTTGAATATTTATGTATTTTTTAGGTACTTTTTTAAATAGCAACTTTTGAATATTTAAGTATTTATGCTTTTAGGTAGTTTCTTCCTTTTTTCAATTGAGTGTGCTAATTTATATTATGGTTATAAAATTTACTTCTTCTTCTAATGGTGTGTATTTTTATATTATGAATTTCTTTTGTAAATTAATTGTGAATACAAATCATAAAAAAATAAAAGAATATGGACAAAATAACATATTTCAATAATATAAGCTAAACATTACAAGTGACGACCGTCACATAAACTTATTTCACAAATACAGATTAATTATAAATAAGATACCAATTATAAAAACATAGTAATACTTCATTTAGCGGAGATGGACAACATTTTCAGCTGCGGGATGATTTTCAAAACCAGGTGGAACTGCTGGCTGGTGACGCAACCACGACCCTCCAAGATCAAAACCTCTATTCCTCTCCACTAAATCTGTAAAAAATTTCGGACCCCTAACATGATATTCATTCCCTTCTAATTTTTTAACTTTAAATTTTTCCCCATGATATTGAAACATCAGTGCAGAAAGCAATCGTCGTTCGCTCGTCCGTTCATCTCCGACCAAAATAACACCGCAAGAGACGCATCTTGGCTTAGGACCCATTTGCTACAAATATCAAAATTCAAACTCCATTAGCAAATCAAATCAATTAATTTAATAATTATTTTAACATTATTACCTAAGAAGAAGCGATGTTGCCAATAGAAACCTATGAGGATAGTTTATCAATTTCAGACTAACGAGAAACAATTAGTTAGAGCACAATAACTTATGACAAGTGAGCTTATATAGAGAATTTAAAATAGAAAAAGACAAAAAAAATTTTAGTGCAAACCGCAATAAATAAATGAATGGTATAGTGTAGTGATATAATTCACAGCACTATATTACTTGACAGCACTATATTACTGTTTTAAATCATTATAAAACCAACCCACTCAAGCAAATTGAACGGAGGAGAATGGTCGTTCTTGGATCGTCAACTGGGATGACGATCCAAGTGTATTTGCCTTTCGTCAACTGGGATAACGATCCAGCAACGTTACTATTAAAATTTTTATTTTTTTTTGTTATTATCGTAATTAATGTGAACAGTAACGTTACTATTATTTTTTTCCGCTCTTGAGGGCCTGAACTTCTCTTCTCTTCCATTCCGTTGGCCCAACGTTATTCCTATTAAATTTGCAGCCCATATATGTAATGTTGCAGACTTGCAGGGAGTTAAAATTTAAAGAATCTGAGAGGCCATTAAAATACAAAGGCATGCATCTTCTCATTATTAAAAGAGGTACTCAGATTGGAAAAGATAATCTAATTAGTAATATTAAGACTCTAGAGGATAGGGGGGAACAACGGGAATTAGTGGATAATTAATGGGCTGACTTGTTTAAATTCAAGAAAGATTTGGCCGACCTCTATCATGCTGAGGAAGTTAGATGGAAACAAAGAGCTAAAGTTAAGTGTCTGTTGGAAGGAGATACTAATACAAGATTTTTTCATAGGATAGATTTCAATAGAAGGGCTAAAAATACTATCTCCCATCTAATGGTAAATGGTGTTGAAATAAGAGATCAGTATAGTCTACTTTATGCTATTAATGATTCTCACAAGTCACTCTTTGGGGTTCCTTGTCAAACTACTAGATATTTTAGTGATCAAGTGTGGTTATTTGAATTAGTTGCAGTAGCTAAAAACTAGTTGCATTAGTTATTAGCTGAATTGTTATGTGAATTGCTCTGTCATTACTTGCTGCTGAAAATTAGTTGCATTAGTTTTTAATTGAAAATTAATTGTTATGTGAATTGGTTGTTAGCTGAATTAGCTCAAAATTGTTAGCTGAATTAGTTGCATTATTTATTAGCTGAATTGTTATGTGAATTGTTCTGTCATTACTTGTTAAGCTGAAAATTAGCTCAAAATTGTTAGCTGAATTGCTAGATGAAAATTAGTTGCATCAGCCTCAAAATTATGTGAATTGCTAGCTGATTTTCTCCCAGTCAAAATTATGTGAATTATTAACATGAGGTTACATCCTGATTTAACAAGTGATTAAATTCAACGCATTGTGGATGAGGCTAATGCACAAGACCATCAAGGTAAAAGAATTGAGTCTAATGCACTTTCAGTTCAAATCACTAAAAAGAGAAGATTTAAGAAAAACATGACTGCAGAGGCGTGGGAAGACTTCACGAATGGCACAATTCAAGATGATGGTTCAAATGATGCTATTTGCAAATATTGTGGGCTAGTTTATCAAATGGAAAATCAAAGTGGTACTGGGTCATTACATTATTGTTCTAGTTAATAAACATTATTGTTCTTGTTGGCAAAACCTAATTGTGCTAGTTTATGTACCTAATTATTCTACTTAATATACATAATTGTTCTAGTTAATAAACTTAATTGTTCTAATTGGTAAACTTAATTTGCTAGTTAGTAAATCTAATTGTTGTAGTTGTGAGAGGGTGTCAGCAACAAAGGGGATGGAGATAAGCGTTGGATGGGTGGGTACGTATGCTTTGGATGGTTGGGAGTTGGCCTCTAATCCTCATCCCCTTATGAAAAAGTTTTCCTCAGATCCTCATCCCTTTGGAATGAATGGGATGGGATGATGGCATTTATAACATAATAAAAAGTACGTGGGATGTGTTGAGGAAATGAAAGATTTTTGGGATGATAGAAAGTAATTCCGAATAAATTTGATTGAATTTAACGCTTCATGTATAAAAGATATGGTTATCAATTATAATTTAATACATGTATGATGTAATGTCTTCGAGTCCCCGTTTTATTTAACATCAACTATCAAGTAAGATTATTTAAATTAGCGCCTGCTGGTTAATAAATTTTTGAAAATAAAATATGTATATATCCTACATAGTCTAAATAAAGTACATATCAAATTTATAATTTTTATATTGATTGTTCATCCATCAATAAAAATAGTAGATTAATTATTTAATTAGTTTTACCGTTTGGTACTTAATTAATTAATCGACGATCAAACAAATTCTAAATGCAACCTCATTTGATTCATAATCAATATAAATATTATAGAAGAAAATAAAAATATGCACTAAAATTTAGAAAATTTATACGTGCGTATACGAGAGTCCAGATGACAACATATATACCGGATAAAAAAATGGACAAAAAACTAAAAAATAAAAAATAAAAATTCTGCTCCACAAGTTGATATTTATGTTTTTTTTTAAGATAAAGTCTCTAAATCCAAATAAAGAGCAATGAATCTTAAATGAGAGGTCACATCTCGCATGTTCGAAATAAAAAATCTTTATAAACATTTAATTTAAAAATAAATTTGGAGACTTGAACCCAATTTATCTTTTCAAAAACAAGTCTCTAGTCTCTTTGATTTTGAGAACTCCAATATACGCTTTGGAGTGAGCAGAGGAGATGATATGTGCGAGCATGATCCAAACATCTCTGGCTCCGTTTGGATGAATGCAAGAATAAAAAAATAGTTTATTCTTACTTTCAAATTTATTATAAACAATCTAAACTCTCAAATCTAGCGAGTCAGGAAGAAGCCTTTCTTCTTCCGACAAATCGGCGGAATTAGAAATTTCGGAAGAGCAGCTGAATAAAATATTAATATTTGTATCGATCTCATGCGTACGACTCTTCGTCTTCAGTACCCTTTCCTCTTGGTCCTTTCTTCGTTCTCACGGGAAAAAAAAAATTCCACCGTGCCTCCTCCCTTCCCCCGACCCTTTATGCCGCCTCCTCCATCAACCCGCCCAACCAAACCCCTCCTCTGACCCTTCTCTCCACTCCGCCACCAACCCCGCCCTACCCACTACCCTTCCTCTCGTCGATCTCTCTCCATCAATCCTGCCCCCTTCTCCTCCGCCAACCCTTCTTAGCTCATCCTATGTCTCTCCTCTTGATGTTGCTCTAAACCTAAGTATTGCTCAAGCCATTTTTGCTTTTATTAGTAACAGTTTTTTTTTTGTAAAATTATTTATACAAGCATTTGCCTTTGTTTGCTCCTAATACTTTTGTATTCACTAGAATTGCTCCCAATCCTTTTTTGTATTCCCTCGAATTGCTAACGAATTTATGTTTGTTTAATCATTAATGAATAAATCACTGGGCTATGTTAATAGTTTAACCTTTTTTACTTTGTGTGCATGTTTTGATTCTGGTAATATACCTGTTAAAATTACCTTTCCTGGAGCAACGAATTTAATTTTGTTTCATTTTAAATGTTTAATAAAATTCTCAATTAGATGTTTGGTCAACCAATTCCATATTGGTGCAACAATTTAATTAAGGTGATGAAATTACCTTCCTTGGAGTAAAGAATATCATTAGAGCTATCAAACGGTATAGGATTCCATTTCGTTAATTGTTTCGTTTCTGAAACGGCACAGAATTCCGTTTTGTTAATCGTTTCACTTCAGAAATAACACATAAAACGGTTTGAAATCACTACTAGAATTTGGATTATCAGCTGCGCATATCTGCATCTACAGTTTGACACAAAAAGCCACTTGCGTCTCAATATGGACGCGAGTCTATGCACTCAGATAATCCCGCCGCTAGTGAAAATTATCTGCGTGAATAGGGGTGTCAACGGCACGCCATTTACCGTTATGCCGTTTCGTTTAACCGAAATGGAACGGTAAATGGCACCAGAAATTGTACCGTGTTTTTAAAGGAACGTTATGTGACACAGTTGTTTATACCGTTATCAATAAATGAAGTACTGAAATTGGTTATTTCAATAGAAAATGGTAAGTGGAATGGTTGATGGAACAAAAATCTGTTTCGTTTAATAAACGAAACGGTAAGTGGCATGACTGGTTTTGTGCCGTTTTTATGTGGAACGGTAACGGTAAGGGGTGTTTCCGTGGTTTTTGACCACGTTTGACACCCCTATGCGTGAAGTGGACGCAAGTATTGCTGCGTGAATAAATGTGGTTTTATTAATGTCGCTATACCGACCCTGATATCTCTTCCCCATATGCCTCAAGTTTAGTATTGGCGATCTTATTTCAAAATATATTGAGTGGGTTTACATACGCAGAAACACTGACACCTACCCACCCTAATAAAAATTTCCGGGCCCACAAAATTGTGTCTAATTGTGCATCCATTTTTGTGTGCGTATTATTGTGGTCTAATACCCACGCATATAATTAATATAAATTCAAAAAATGTAATTATTAATTTAAAAATGTAGGCTATTAATTCTTTCACGGTACCAATTTGGTACCATCACTATTTAATTAATATAAATTTCAATTCTACACTGCTATTTATATCCAACAAGCACACATAGTTTTCAACTTGCACTCAAAAAGATCATAATGAGACAAGGTTAAATATAACACAAATGCATAATTTCATTTCACTAATACAGAATGTGTATTTGATACAATAGTCTCATCACAACATAATTCTATAACGTAGATCATAAAAATTCATACAAGCCTAATCTAATGGACAAACAGAAGTAAAAAATCAAACAAAGAGAAACAATAAGCCAGTGCAGTGTAATTTAGATGATCTTCCATGTTCTGCACACCTAAGTTCTTACCTATTTAACAAGTCAAACAACAAATTAAATAAGTTAGATAAAAGAAATCCATAGAAAAGAAGCATGGTACTATCATAATGTAATTACTCCAATTTTGAGTTGATTTTATTTGACCAAACTAATTTTCAATTCAGATATATCCCTCGTTTATTCTCTCCCCTTTTAATTCCCATGTAAATTTGCTCAAAAATTTATGAAGCCCTAGTTACAAAGAGCTAATGAAGAGCTGACAATTCTCAGCTACATATCCACTTAATTCCGTTTCATCAAGTTTGATGCTAGATCAACTTGATAAACCAGATTGCAAATTGAATACCCATCATATTTTATGGTAACAGGCCTGGTTCATGCTATTACTTTCTATCTAGGACTAAGGACCAATTCATCTATATCATGTTTTAAGCTAGGCATCTAATTTGAGATTTTAAATGCCCAAAATTAAATACTAATCTCATAGCTTTCATATTTTATGGTACCAGGTAAGCATATTTCGTCGAACTTGAAAAAAGACCAACATCTTATTTAGAGCCAATCATGAAAAAGGAAAAGAAATGAAAATGAAGGCTTAATAGGAATGCAATACTTCACAGGAGAGAATATATTAGTGTGCAAATTCCATCAAGTTGTGAGGACTGAAAATTGATTAATTAAAGAATTCAATACTTCAATTAAGTAAGATTGAACCAAAAGTATACCCTCGATTTACATCCAACATCAGAGTAATTTAATACCTAACTAATAGAAAAAAAAATCATAATTATCCTCGCACCAAAGCTCTATGAAATACAACAATCTATGATCTCTTAGTGACAGGAATGAGATACAAAATATAAGCACACGGACACCAAATTAGAACCTTCTATTAAGTTAAAAGTAACTTCAAATTTACTTACAATGATCGCACTTGTACATCAACCTTCTTTGTTATCTACAGAAAATACAAATTTAATTGTCATCAAACAACAAATTCACTAGTCAGTCCTTATTCAATGTATAGAGTATTGTGAAAACCACAAGGAGTACTTAAAAACTTACTTCTAATTATTCCCAAGATGACAACATTACCCCCAAAAGCTTTCAGGTTTCTCTTCTCTACAAAAATCATTTAGTGCAATTAGAGAACTTGGATACACAATTTAAGCACACAAATACACAGATCAAATTTGTATTTTAAAAGTTAAGTTTTCACATTTACTCTTTTAAATATGCTAGTTTCTCTTCTTGATTAGATTTTAAAAGTTAAGTTTCCACATTCACTCTTTTAACATATATTTTTCTTTTTGAAATATTAAAATTACTCTTTAAAAAAAGGAAAAAATGTACAGACTTTCAGAAGATGAGATACAGTAGACAGAGCATCCATGCCACTAGTAAAGCAGAAAGCTTGGTCGGCCTTCTCCCTCTTAGCCATTAAACTAATGAGATATTAGTTATTGCAAGATAACAAGAACAGAAAATACAGCAAAAATAATTAAATAGTAGTTAAGAACCTTTGGAGTACATCACAAGTTAGGTTGCCACAGCTGGAGTAGTCGTATATACCATAATCTGTAGTTGATGGCTGAAGAATACAATACATTCATCAAAGGAAATAGTCAAATACCAGAAAGAGCAAAAGAAATTTAGATATGCTCATGTTCCTTGGACACAAGCTAAACAGTATTTCTGAAATACCTATTTGAATGTGGCAGTTTGGTAGAGAGGAGTGCTCGAAGCACCATAAGATTTAAATGAATTCTTAAAACTAGTCAATATACTAGGTTCTTTTTCTTTCTTCTTCATATCTGAGAAAGGGTTTCTTGTTTATACTTTCCTATTTAGTAAAGCATTTGCACTAACAGTTTTATTCGAGCTTAGGCTCCACAAGCATAAACAGTCAACTAGCAACACATCACTAGGCGGTCTACAACTACAACAAAATCGATCCAAAATTATGAAAGCAATTTCTCAATTTTGGTTGTATAAATTGTTGAACCAATGTTAGCTTACCAAATAGAGGTTGTATATACCATTACAGCTAATTATTTAGATAAACAATGCTCTATTGTGCATGTTATTACAACTTTGAAATTAAAGAACAAAGGTAAATTAATAATCAAGTGATACTATGTGCTCTAAATTTTGAAAGTAAAACACAACTAAAGTAACATATTAAATTGTAATTATGAAAGCATATCACTAACCCATCCGACATAGTACAGACACTAAAATCTCGATCCATATCTCCCTCGCTAACCAAATTCTAGTTATTCAATAAACCTAAAAAGAAGAGAAATTAAGGAAGTAAGAAATTGAGTCTGTAAATGCGAAAATTTCAGGGAAAGAGAGAATAGAAAACGATACACAGCTAATTTACATATAATATCAAAAAAAATTTGTGTTGGTGTGCATCATTGCAATTGGTTCACGATAATATCAATCAAGATCTAGACCTAATACTTGATTTAAACTCTAAATCACTCAAATTAAAAAATTAATTGCAAATAAAAATTGAAAAAAAAACATACATATTTCAAAGGATGGCAAGCTTCTTTTGAGGTTGAGAGTTTGGTGTTATCTCATATTTATATCGCTATTCTGACCAGACTTTACATCGAAATTGTTACTAAAACTTTGATTTATTGCTGTTTTTGCCTTTCTTTGCCAGATTTGGCACTGCCTTTTGCACTTTGATCTTATTTGTAGGAATCCAAGGAATTCAGCAAGGAAAGCAGCAATTCAGATGCTAGATGACTCATGCCTAGCCTAGACCAAACCCCGACTCGACCCGATGAAGCAACCCCGCTCAAATCAAGCCACTTCGCGAAACAGACCCTTCAATTCGGACCGAATTCCCACGAATTCGGACCGAATTCCTGCGCAGACATTCCTCCTGAAAATCCAGCGGCACCAATTCAGTCCGAATTCCCCTGAATTCGGACCGAATTGCCATATGCGGAAAGTGTTCTGGCAGCGTTCTGGAGGCGTTTTCCCCATTTGGAAGCCTCGATTTCCGCCCAAATTGAAGGGGAATTGATGTGACAGCTGCTGAGGAGGATATAGGCGCCTTCCTTGTATAGAGGGGGGCATTCTTCATTCCATTCTCTCTCTCCTTCTTCTCCAGGAGATCCAGATCCACTTTTTGGCTTTTTCTCTGGGCTTTGGGCGACTGTGACAGGGGTTTAGACTCGAGACTTCGCTGTGGTTGCTGCTCCGACGGATTCCCCATCTTCTAGTGTGCATTTGGCAGTAGTTTTATCTCATAGACTGGTTTATTTGTGTATTTCTAGTACTATTTCTCTATTTTCTGGTTTTATGGATTGTTTAGTCTTATATTCTGTTATTTGCTCTATTACTCTTAGTATGTTAGGCTAAAAACCCTTAGCTTTAGGGAACGATGTAGCTTAGATCTAGGTTTTGCTTGGTTTATTTGTTTTGTTGATGGATGAAGTCAATTACCCTTGGGATTTTAATTGAGATTGCTTGTGTTTGGACTGTTTACTACTTGTATTGCTCGACTTTTGTACGCGCGCATTTGTTGGGAACTTCTTTACATTATATTAATCGAGTCCTGTGCAAGTATTTCGAGGTAGGTCAATGGCGAAAGTCGACCAATCATTAACCAAAAGTAAACGTTTCTAGTTAGGCGAAAATCTAACTAGATACCTCGTAGAAAACCATTGGTAAACTCGAGTAAGTCCACCGAACAACGAAAGTTGGGGGTGCAATACACTCGATGAGGGTTATTCAACACTAGATCCCATTCCAAATACCGTACCCAATAGGCGAAAGCGGAGGGTTAGGGAGTTAGGTTTGGCTAGATGGATCCTTGGCTTGAGTAAATCAACGAAACGGTAAACCATAGCATTTACACGGTGGATTAGCAAGGCCGAATACGAAAGTGCTAGGTCTTGCGACTCTGTGGCCGGTTCTAAGTGAAATCGAACCCTAAGGCATTTTTATTATCGTATCTTAATCCATTAGAAAACCCCAAAAATATTTATTTCAATTGTTTTGCATATTCTTGTTACTTGCAATTGCATTCTTTTATTTTCCTTTAATTCGTTCAATTCAAGTTACTCATTCTCTTCTCGATTTTTATCGTCTAGCTTTAAAGAAATAATAAGAATAATATTCATACCCATCTCTGTGGGTTCGACACCTTTACTCTACTACAAGCGACTAGTCGAGTACAAGGATTTATTTGTTTGACCTTGGTTCACACCCTCGATCAAAATGGCGCCGTTGCCGGGGATGGCGTTATGATATTATTTCTTATTAAAGTAATTAGAGACTAGACTTATTCTTTTATTCTTTTTACTCATTCGGTACTTTTGTTGTTGAATCTCTTGTGTGTAGGGTAACGCTGGCTAGAGAGTCAAGAAACACCCAACCCCAAATTTCACACGATTACAACCTCAAGGGTAAGGGAGACAACTCTCACGAAGCCTTTAGCTCGAGCACAACGCAAGCCGTTGCTCGCAAGGGGAAGAAGCAACAACAACCTGCACCGAATCCGGACCGAATTCCGCCCAATCTGGCCCGAATCACAACTCAGCAAGTTTCAGAGGGTCAAATTTGGACCGAATTCCAACCAATTCGGACCGAATTTCTGCAGAACCTGCACACGGGCGAAGGAACAAGTGGTTCAATGGCTGATCGCACTGATGAAGCTAGGCAACTTGAGGCTTTACGCCTTGAGTTAGAGGCCACCCAACAAAGAATTCTCCAAGATCGACTCGCCCTCGAGCAAGAGCGACTCGTCTTCGAGGAAAAGCGCAACGCAAATTTTAACGATGGCGGCAGCATTCATGGAGCACCATTGAATTCCTACAGAACTCAAGGGTCCAACAAGTCTCTCCGCGAGCATTCTGCCCCTCGAGTCCAAGACGTGGATGGACCGATTGTTATTAGAGGAATCGCCGCAAACAACATGCAAATCAACCCTGCGCATGTCGCGCTCGTGCAACAAAACCAATTCTATGGGGCTGACCAAGAGGACCCACATGCACACTTACAAGCTTTTCTTGATTGCACTAAATTGTTGAAATTTAACGGGGTTTCCCCGGATTCTATTAGACTTCTCTTGTTTCATTTTTCTCTTAGGGATAAGGCAAAAAAATGGTACAACACACTGAAAAGAGGGTCAATAGATAGTTGGGAAGCCATGGCTAGGATTTTTCTCGAACGGTATTTTCCAGCAAAAAGAGCCTTTGAAATTAGGAGGGAAATCACAAATTTCAAACAAAGGGGTGATGAATCGTATAGGGAAGCTTGGGAACGATTTAGAGACCTAGAGAATTCTTGCCCTAACCATGGAATTCAGGATTGGTTAACCATCCATTCATTTTATAACAGTCTTTATGATGGTATTAAAGTGAATGTTGATGCTCTTTCAGGTGGAAGTTTCACGCAGCTCGACGCGGAGCAAGCACGTGCAGCTATTGAGAGATGTGCGCTGCACTACAATTGGCCGGCACCTAACCCGTCGAGAGGCAACCCAATTCGACACGAGGTTAAGGAAGTCCAAGACACTCGCGACAGGATCGCTTATCTCGAGGCCGAGCTTGCTAAGATGCAATCGATTAGTGGCACTCACTTGCTCTCGAAAGAGTGCGGAGTGTGTGGGGAGGAAGGGCACAAATCTCCAGATTGCCCTCTCCAGTATGGGGACCCCGCACCAGAGGAAGTCAATTCCTTTGAGGACGTCCGTAACTGGTACCAAGGAGTTAATGGGAATAATGAGACAGGTGGTAACCAAGGCAACTTCCAAAACCGCGGGTTTGTCCCGAGGAGAATTTACAACAACCGTCCTGGAAATCCACCTCAACCGAATCAAAATCGAGGTCCCTTGCCCAATAACGATCGAGGGCAGAATTTTCAAAGAAAACCCTACGTTACACCTGAGCTCGAACACTTTGTTGAAACTCAAAATGCCTTAAATGAGAAGCTCCTTGATGGAATGGCCAAACTCCAAAAGGAAGCCGGAGCCGCCTCGCGAGTGGAAAAGATGATCGAGGGGTTCTTTGCATCTCAAAACACTCGCGAACAAGGGAAGCTCCCAAGTCAACCCGAGCCAAACCCTCGCGCAGAGATCAACGCGGTGCACACACTTAGGAGTGGCACCCAATACAAGGACCCACCTATGCCCAAAGAAGTCCAGCCGAAAGTCGCATCTGCAGCTGGACCTGGAGAGAATTCGGACCGAATTCCATCTAATTCGGACCGAATTGCTTCGCAGCAAATTCCAGAACCTCTAATTCGGACCGAATCAGAGTCAATTCGGACCGAATTCGAAGGGGCCAAACGTACATCTGCCCCAAATCCACTGCTGAAGGCTCCCGATCAGCGCATAAGAGCCCCATTTCCTCAAAGATTGGCCAAAGCGAAGGTAAACGAGCAGTTCAAAAGGTTCTTAGAGGTAATTAGGGGTTTGAGAATCACCATTCCTTTCACTGATGCAATTACTCAGATTCCCTCTTATGCCAAATTCTTAAAAGATCTGATTACTCACAAATTTTTTTTAGAAGAATTCAAAAATGCAGGGATTACAGAGCATTGCAACATGGTGATTCAAAAGAAGATGCCCGTTAAGATGGACGATCCGGGTAGATTCACCATACCATGCACTATCGGCGGAGCTCAGATCAAAAGAGCCTTATGTGACAACGGGGCAAGTGTGAGCTTGATGCCCAAATCTGTGTTCGACCGGATCGGCATTGGGAGGTTGAAACCTTCGAATACCACTCTCAAACTCGCGGATTCGTCGATCCGACTGCCCATTGGTGAGATCGAGGATATTCCAGTCAAGCTCGGTAAATTCTTTGTCCCTGGTGATTTTGTGATAATGGACATGGAGGAAGACGAGGATGTTCCCATCATTTTGGGACGCCCCTTCCTTAGAACTGCAGGTATCTTGATGGACATAAGAGACGGGACCATTCTGGTGAGAGTCGGTGGCGAGCAATGGGAATACTCAATCGACCAAGCTATGAAATGTTCAAACCAGCTCGAGTCTTGCTACCAAATCGATGTGGAAGAGATTCCGGTCGAAAAGCGACTCGAAGACCGGTATCTTGATGCTCTCACAACTTACCACGAGTTCCTCAGTGAAATACAAGAGGTAATAGCGGTGGAGGAATTTTCTGGAGAGGCGACAGAAGAGCCAGAACCGCAAAACACCATGAATTCGGACCGAATTCCACCTAATTCGGACCGAATTCATGGCTCTGGAATTTCTGCAGTTTCATCATGTGAGAATTCGGACCGAATTGCTCTTGATTCGGACCGAATTCCAGCCTCTGGACAGCCGCCTCAAGTTGAATTAAAGCCTCTGCCCGATACTTTAAGGTATGAATTTCTTGGACCAAATCAAACCTATCCTGTTATTATTAACGCTGCTTTGGATGATGAGCAAACAGGAAAACTTTTGGAGGAGCTAAAAGCACACCGAAAGGCGATCGGGTATTCGATTGGGGACTTGAAAGGCATCCACCCGTCCTTCTGCACACATCGCATCTTGATGGAGGATGACCACAAACCAACCATCGAGGCTCAAAGAAGACTTAATCCCAACCTGAAAGAGGTTGTTAAAAAGGAGATCCTCAAGCTCCTCGATGCTGGGGTTATCTACCCGATCTCGGACAGCAAGTGGGTCAGCCCAGTCCATGTCGTCCCAAAGAAGGGCGGGACGACCGTGGTGAAAAATGAGAAAAACGAGCTGATTCAAACCCGAGTGGTGACGGGATGGCGCATGTGCATCGATTACCGTAAACTCAATGCTGCCACTCGCAAGGATCATTTTCCCTTGCCATTCATCGACCAACTCCTCGAAAGACTTGCTTCTCACTCTTATTTTTGTTACCTAGATGGTTATTCTGGTTTCTTCCAAATACCTATCCACCCTGATGACCAAGAAAAGACCACATTCACTTGTCCATACGGTACATTTGCTTATAGGAGAATGCCTTTTGGGCTATGCAATGCACCAGCAACTTTCCAACGTGCCATGATGGCCATTTTTTCTGATTTAATTGAGAACGTTATGGAAGTATTTATGGACGATTTTTCCGTCTATGGTACCTCGTTTGACATTTGTTTGACTAATCTCTCTAAGGTTTTGCAGCGTTGTGAGGAAGTCAACCTCGTCTTGAATTGGGAGAAATGTCATTTTATGGTGCAAACGGGAGTCGTGCTGGGACACGTGGTGACGGCAAAAGGAATCGAAGTGGACAAAGCAAAAATTCAAGTGATCGAGAAGCTCGAGATGCCATCTAACGTAAAGGACGTGCGGAGTTTCTTGGGACATGCCGGCTTTTATCGACGTTTTATCAAAGATTTCTCAAAAATTGCTAAACCTCTCACTAATCTTCTGGTAAAAGACGTCGACTTTGTTGTTAATGACGATTGTCTCAATGCTTTTCAGGAATTGAAGAAAGCCCTTATCACTGCACCAATTTTGCAACCTCCAGACTGGTCCATGCCTTTTGAGCTCATGTGTGACGCCAGCGACTATGCGGTAGGAGCTGTCCTCGGTCAAAGGCGAGACAAGAAACCCGTAGCTATCTACTACGCGAGCAAGGTGCTTGACCCAGCTCAACTGAACTATACCACCACGGAGAAGGAGTTGCTTGCCATCGTCTTTGCCCTCGATAAATTCAGATCCTACCTTGTGGGGTCGAAAGTGATAGTGTTCACCGACCATGCTGCAATCCGTTATCTTTTGAGCAAAAAGGATGCGAAACCGAGGCTAATAAGGTGGATTCTACTCCTTCAAGAATTCGACCTAGAGATAAGGGACAAAAAGGGCTCAGAAAACTCGGTGGCCGACCATTTGTCGCGACTACATGTTGAAAATAGCGAAGGGAAGGAGCTACCGATCAACGAATCATTCCCAGACGAACATCTGATGATGATTCATTGCAATTCGGACCGAATTCCTCCTAATTCGGACCGAATTGAAGCCTCTGGAATTTCAGAAATTTTCTCATGCACGAATTCGGACCGAATTCCACCCAATTCGGACCGAATTCGTCCCTCTGGAGCTGCCAACAGAATTTCCCAGCCTGGAATTCGGACCGAATTCCAGCCAATTCGGTCCGAATTCAGGGCACCCTGGTACGCAGACTTGGCAAATTACTTGGCTAGCGGTGCGTTGCCTCCCGAAATGACTTACCAACAAAGAAAGAAGCTCAAATCGGATGCCAAGTACTATTTTTGGGAGGAGCCCTACCTGTTCAAGTTGGGCATCGATGATGTCTATCGCAGATGCATTCCTTACGAGGAAGTCCGACCCGTTCTCGCTCACTGCCATTCCTCAGCTTATGGCGGACATGCCTCTTTCTCCAAGACGGCCGCTAAGGTATTGCAATCTGGTCTCTACTGGCCCACTTTGTTTAAAGATGCTCGTTCTTTTGTTTTGTCTTGTGATCAGTGTCAAAGGACGGGAAACATATCCAAGCGGAGCGAGATGCCTCTCAACCCGATTCAAGAGGTGGAAGTCTTCGATGTTTGGGGCATCGACTTTATGGGACCCTTTCCTTCCTCCTATGGAAATGAGTACATCTTGGTGGCGGTCGACTACGTATCCAAATGGGTTGAGGCGATCGCGTGCAAGGCAGCCGACTCAAAAGCGGTAATCAAACTCTTTTCAAGGATAATTTTTCCTCGTTTTGGTGTCCCCAGGGCCGTGATAAGCGATGGAGGCAAGCACTTCATCAACCGTCAATTCGACAACCTCTTAAAGAGACATGGGGTCACGCACAAGGTGGCAACTCCCTACCACCCGCAAACGAGTGGTCAAGTCGAAATTTCAAACCGTGAGATCAAGAGCATTCTCGAAAAGACGGTGACGCGAACACGAAAGGATTGGGCCATGAAGCTCGACGATGCACTTTGGGCATACAGGACCGCTTTCAAAACCCCGATTGGCATGAGCCCTTTCAAATTGGTGTACGGCAAGCCGTGCCACTTACCGGTTGAGATCGAGCACAAAGCGCTTTGGGCGATCCGTACCCTCAACATGGACTTGCACGCAGCAGGTCAAAAGAGAATCCTGGACTTACATGAGCTAGATGAGGTACGTTTCCATTCCTATGAAAATGCAAAATTGTATAAAGAAAAAACGAAGTTGTTGCATGATAGGAACATCTCAAGGCGGGAGTTCAAAGAAGGCGATCTAGTGTTGCTATTCAATTCAAGACTCAAACTCTTCCCGGGAAAGCTCAAATCGAGATGGTCCGGACCATTCCGAGTCGTGAAAGTCTATCCTTTTGGAGCGGTGGACATATGCGACAAGAATTGCGAACCTTTCAAGGTGAACGGACAGCGCCTGAAGCACTACATCGCCAATCACGAAATAGGAGAAGCAAGGGTCGTTTCGCTTCTCGATCCACCAGAAATATGAGTAGACTGAGGGTCAAGCTAATGACCTTAAAGAAGCGCTACTTGGGAGGCAACCCAAGATTTTCTCTCACTTTCTCTCTCTTTATTTTAATTCTATTTATTTCAAATTTCTTTGCATTTTAATTATTTATTTTAATTATTTATTAGATTTTTCTAACGCTAACGCTTATCTCTTATTTATCTTTTTGCTCTAACGCTTAATATAGTACACTTATTTAGCTTGGGTTTTCTGCCAAGACATCCGAAACTAATGCCGATCTTATTTTTCCAATTTTCAGAGAAGGGGGTTAATTCGGTCCGAATTCCATTGAATCCAGTCCGAATTGAAGTCTTGAATCTCAAATCTCGTCAATTTCTGACAGCCCCAGAATACCATTGAGGACAATGGAAAATTTAAGTTTGGGGGGGGAGCCCAACAAAGGGGCCCCAACAAAGGCAGGCTCAGCAGGCCCAAAAAAAAAAAAAAAAAAAAAAAAAAAAAAAAAAAAAAAAAAATTCGGATCCGACCCAGACCCGACCCGTTACCCCCCCCCCCTCTTTTCTCCCTTCGTCCCCTCCTTCTCTCCATACCCGAACCCAAAACCAACTCAAACCAAAACCCCTTTCCCTAAACCTCTCTCTCTCGGCGCCGACATCACCCTAGCGCCGCCGCCACCTCAGCCCACCTCTCCACGAGATCGACCCACCAATCTACTCTCCTCTCCTCTCTCTCTCTCGTGGTACCCTCCACTCTCCCTATCTCTCTCTCTTTCAACCCAAACAAAGCCGACCCATTAGACCCGCTTCGCTTCTCCTCCTCTAAACAATGTCGGGCCGAGTTACTCGAGGCTCTTCTGGCTCCGGAAAAGACAAAGGCAAGAGAAAACAAGCCCAAGGCGAGTCTTCCCGCCGAACCCCGTCCAAGCAACCCAAGCCGAGACCCTCACTCCAAGTCGACTACGACTCCGACCCGGAGGACGAGAACAGCCACTATGACCCAGAGGCACGGCCTCTCGAGCGGCAGCTTGGTTTCTCCATCCCCACCCGCCGCATGCTCCACTACCTCCAGGCACTTCTCGACCGGGCCATTGAAAACACCCGTCTCGTCTGTCTCAACACCTTAGAGACGTTGGGTGTGGCCGAAGACTTGGTGCAACTCACTGCCTCTATCGGCTTTAGCACTAAATTCTGGCACCACAACTTCCAAACCTATCGCCTACCTACTCTCGAGTTCCTCTCCTCTCTAAGGCTCAAGTACGATGAGACGGAGAAATGCAATTACATCAAGTTCCGACTCTCAAATGAGACCCACCGCATTTTCTCCGATGAATTGGATGCCATCATGGGGTTCGATGCCGACTCCGTGGACGAGGCCCCTCTCTACCGAAACGAATGGCCTCATGGCAAGATGGATTTGTGGAAGGCAATCACCGGGCAGCAGCTGCCGCTGCGCTACAAAGCACGGTTTATCCAACACCCCTCCATCCGCATCCTACAGAGGGTTCTAGCCCAAACAATTTTTGCACGAGGTGAGTCCTCCAACCAATTGAACGATGACGAGGGTCGCCTCATTGACCACATGTTGAGGCCAAACCCCGTCAAGCCATATCTCTCCATGATTATGGCGATGCATTGGGGGAACGTAAGGGATAAGGGAAGAACGGGAGGGAGCATTACAATGGGGGCGTATGTTACTTTGATTGCTAAAGAAAAGGGGATTGAGATTAACACCACCGAGACGTGTTCTGGACCCCGTCTCATGAATTTGAAATGGTTCTCGGATGTCCATTTCATAAGAATAGTGAGGGAGGACGGGGATATACAATACAAATTGCAAATGGAAGGTCGCCCCGACCTCGATTTACCCTATGGTGCGCCGGTTGATTACCGGCCTGAAACTTGGCTCCTCCCACCCCACCAAGTACCGGCAGATCAAGCCGAAGCACAAGGGCCCATGCCCATGGAAGAGGAACCGCAAGCCGCGCCACAAATGCCCCATCCACATGGCATGCCTCAGGACCAACCGGCTTGGTTCTCCCAATTCATGAACCTCTCTATCTCCACTAGAGAGGATGCACGTGAGGCAAGACGCCTAGCAGCAGAAAATGCAGAGGGGATCGCTCGGCTCAACGAGCGTGTCGATGTCATCGAGCAAAACCAAGCCGAATGGAACTTCCGCTATGAGCACGGCTATTGGCAAGACAATGCCCCGCAGCCGTACTATCCAGAGCAAGACATCGACCCCTACGACATCTTCACCAACCCCCATCACTACTCGGATGATGAGCCCGCACGCACTTCAGGCGGGCATGATTTCTCCTTCTTCTGATCCGGTTGGTTTCCTTTTTCCCTCCTATTTTTATTTTTCACTATGTTGCATTGGGGACAATGCATCGTTTAAGTTTGGGGGGGGGAGAAAAAACGAAACAAGCCCTTGTCTTTTTCAAAATTTCGTCAAATCGCTTGTTTTATGAAAAATTTTTGCAAAACAGAACTCTCAATTCGGACCGAATTCATCTGAATTCGGACCGAATTCCTGCATCTGTAGAAAAACTTGTTGGACAGAACCTCTGATTCGGTCCGAATTCAGACGAATTCGGTCCGAATTGCTTGCCTGATTTTTGACAGAGCGTCCAATTCGGTCCGAATTCGTCTGAATTCGGTCCGAATTCTTCCCTGATTTTTCTGAACTATGTCACGATTGTTTTGAAACTGATTTTTTAGGGTTGGGAACTTGATTTTAAGCATAGCTAAGCTCTTCCTGATGTTGATTCATTGCAAAAACTCAGTGTTTAACTTCTTTTCTAAAAATCTTAATTTGGATTTCTAAAACTCTAGTTGTTGAGGCATTTTGGGTTTGTTTAAGTACCAATGGGCCGAGGGATTTCGAAACTAAGAGCATTTGGGTCCAAAAATTTGGTTGCTTAAGAATCATTTGAACACGAGTTAGTCAAAACTGAATTGTTTCGCCGAGTGAACGGACTTGTGAAACCGCTTGATTTTGAAAAAGATTTTGTTATTCTTAGAAATAGTAAAGTGAACCCTGTCTTGTGAATGAAATTGTTTTAAGGCTTGAATCACCAACGAGCAACCTCAAATTGGACAATCTAAAATAGTTGTGAAAACGAGGAGCGTTGAGACTTCTTTACACCAACTTAACCACAAACTCTGGGGGCGGAGCTAGTAGCAAAAATTGTGTAAAAACCGGACCGACCTCCCTGGCGCGACATGTGCCAGTAGCAAAACTTGGAGGGTGGGACTAGTTGCGGGCTGTCAGGAATCGCTACCTCAAAGCTCTCGAGGACGATTGGGTAGTCCCTGCTAGTCTCATAGTGGACCGTAACAAATAAATTGCAAAAGAAACTAGACCAAACCCACTGGTGCGACATGTGCCAGTAGCTCACTCGAAGTCAATGATTCGCGCTTAATCCTCTAGGGTGCAAAGCCCCACGACTCGACTTGCAGAATCAAAAAAAAAAAAAAAAAAAAAAAAAAAATTGGTGAAAATTCGAAAATTGTTTTGAGAAGGGGGTCACTAAAAGATTTCTAACTTGAACAAAACTTCTTTTGCAAAACCTTTCGGGTCATGGGAATGAACGGGTGAATAAACTCGGGATTGCATTGTGGTTAAATGAATAGAAGCTAGGACCCTTAGCTCTCGGTCAAGGTTTCCTTAGGACCAAGACTTGCCTGAACAGAATCAAAACAACTTAACCCTAGTTTGAGAATCCCAATTGAGCATTTCTCGAAAAGCGTGAATCGAAATCAAACTGAACTGTGCACTAAATCAATTTCCAAACTCCAGATTTCAATTTCGATCGTAAGCCTAAGTCTTGTCATTTCTTCTAAGTTTAGAGTTTTGCTTGAGGACAAGCAAGATTTAAGTTTGGGGGGATTTGTTATCTCATATTTATATCGCTATTCTGACCAGACTTTACATCGAAATTGTTACTAAAACTTTGATTTATTGCTGTTTTTGCCTTTCTTTGCCAGATTTGGCACTGCCTTTTGCACTTTGATCTTATTTGTAGGAATCCAAGGAATTCAGCAAGGAAAGCAGCAATTCAGATGCTAGATGACTCATGCCTAGCCTAGACCAAACCCCGACTCGACCCGATGAAGCAACCCCGCTCAAATCAAGCCACTTCGCGAAACAGACCCTTCAATTCGGACCGAATTCCCACGAATTCGGACCGAATTCCTGCGCAGACATTCCTCCTGAAAATCCAGCGGCACCAATTCGGTCCGAATTCCCCTGAATTCGGACCGAATTGCCATATGCGGAAAGTGTTCTGGCAGCGTTCTGGAGGCGTTTTCCCCATTTGGAAGCCTCGATTTCCGCCCAAATTGAAGGGGAATTGATGTGACAGCTGCTGAGGAGGATATAGGCGCCTTCCTTGTATAGAGGGGGGCATTCTTCATTCCATTCTCTCTCTCCTTCTTCTCCAGGAGATCCAGATCCACTTTTTGGCTTTTTCTCTGGGCTTTGGGCGACTGTGACAGGGGTTTAGACTCGAGACTTCGCTGTGGTTGCTGCTCCGACGGATTCCCCATCTTCTAGTGTGCATTTGGCAGTAGTTTTATCTCATAGACTGGTTTATTTGTGTATTTCTAGTACTATTTCTCTATTTTCTGGTTTTATGGATTGTTTAGTCTTATATTCTGTTATTTGCTCTATTACTCTTAGTATGTTAGGCTAAAAACCCTTAGCTTTAGGGAACGATGTAGCTTAGATCTAGGTTTTGCTTGGTTTATTTGTTTTGTTGATGGATGAAGTCAATTACCCTTGGGATTTTAATTGAGATTGCTTGTGTTTGGACTGTTTACTACTTGTATTGCTCGACTTTTGTACGCGCGCATTTGTTGGGAACTTCTTTACATTATATTAATCGAGTCCTGTGCAAGTATTTCGAGGTAGGTCAATGGCGAAAGTCGACCAATCATTAACCAAAAGTAAACGTTTCTAGTTAGGCGAAAATCTAACTAGATACCTCGTAGAAAACCATTGGTAAACTCGAGTAAGTCCACCGAACAACGAAAGTTGGGGGTGCAATACACTCGATGAGGGTTATTCAACACTAGATCCCATTCCAAATACCGTACCCAATAGGCGAAAGCGGAGGGTTAGGGAGTTAGGTTTGGCTAGATGGATCCTTGGCTTGAGTAAATCAACGAAACGGTAAACCATAGCATTTACACGGTGGATTAGCAAGGCCGAATACGAAAGTGCTAGGTCTTGCTAATCCACCGTGTAAATGCTATGGTTTACCGTTTCGTTGATTTACTCAAGCCAAGGATCCATCTAGCCAAACCTAACTCCCTAACCCTCCGCTTTCGCCTATTGGGTACGGTATTTGGAATGGGATCTAGTGTTGAATAACCCTCATCGAGTGTATTGCACCCCCAACTTTCGTTGTTCGGTGGACTTACTCGAGTTTACCAATGGTTTTCTACGAGGTATCTAGTTAGATTTTCGCCTAACTAGAAACGTTTACTTTTGGTTAATGATTGGTCGACTTTCGCCATTGACCTACCTCGAAATACTTGCACAGGACTCGATTAATATAATGTAAAGAAGTTCCCAACAAATGCGCGCGTACAAAAGTCGAGCAATACAAGTAGTAAACAGTCCAAACACAAGCAATCTCAATTAAAATCCCAAGGGTAATTGACTTCATCCATCAACAAAACAAATAAACCAAGCAAAACCTAGATCTAAGCTACATCGTTCCCTAAAGCTAAAGGTTTTTAGCCTAACATACTAAGAGTAATAGAGCAAATAACAGAATATAAGACTAAACAATCCATAAAACCAGAAAATAGAGAAATAGTACTAGAAATACACAAATAAACCAGTCTATGAGATAAAACTACTGCCAAATGCACACTAGAAGATGGGGAATCCGTCGGAGCAGCAACCACAGCGAAGTCTCGAGTCTAAACCCCTGTCACAGTCGCCCAAAGCCCAGAGAAAAAGCCAAAAAGTGGATCTGGATCTCCTGGAGAAGAAGGAGAGAGAGAATGGAATGAAGAATGCCCCCCTCTATACAAGGAAGGCGCCTATATCCTCCTCAGCAGCTGTCACATCAATTCCCCTTCAATTTGGGCGGAAATCGAGGCTTCCAAATGGGGAAAACGCCTCCAGAACGCTGCCAGAACACTTTCCGCATATGGCAATTCGGTCCGAATTCAGGGGAATTCGGACCGAATTGGTGCCGCTGGATTTTCAGGAGGAATGTCTGCGCAGGAATTCGGTCCGAATTCGTGGGAATTCGGTCCGAATTGAAGGGTCTGTTTCGCGAAGTGGCTTGATTTGAGCGGGGTTGCTTCATCGGGTCGAGTCGGGGTTTGGTCTAGGCTAGGCATGAGTCATCTAGCATCTGAATTGCTGCTTTCCTTGCTGAATTCCTTGGATTCCTACAAATAAGATCAAAGTGCAAAAGGCAGTGCCAAATCTGGCAAAGAAAGGCAAAAACAGCAATAAATCAAAGTTTTAGTAACAATTTCGATGTAAAGTCTGGTCAGAATAGCGATATAAATATGAGATAACAAATCCCCCCAAACTTAAATCTTGCTTGTCCTCAAGCAAAACTCTAAACTTAGAAGAAATGGCAAGACTTAGGCTTACGATCGAAATTGAAATCTGGAGTTTGGAAATTGATTTAGTGCACAGTTCAGTTTGATTTCGATTCACGCTTTTCGAGAAATGCTCAATTGGGATTCTCAAACTAGGGTTAAGTTGTTTTGATTCTGTTCAGGCAAGTCTTGGTCCTAAGGAAACCTTGACCGAGAGCTAAGGGTCCTAGCTTCTATTCATTTAACCACAATGCAATCCCGAGTTTATTCACCCGTTCATTCCCATGACCCGAAAGGTTTTGCAAAAGAAGTTTTGTTCAAGTTAGAAATCTTTTAGTGACCCCCTTCTCAAAATAATTTTCGAATTTTCACCAATTACTCTGTGGCCGGTTCTAAGTGAAATCGAACCCTAAGGCATTTTTATTATCGTATCTTAATCCATTAGAAAACCCCAAAAATATTTATTTCAATTGTTTTGCATATTCTTGTTACTTGCAATTGCATTCTTTTATTTTCCTTTAATTCGTTCAATTCAAGTTACTCATTCTCTTCTCGATTTTTATCGTCTAGCTTTAAAGAAATAATAAGAATAATATTCATACCCATCTCTGTGGGTTCGACACCTTTACTCTACTACAAGCGACTAGTCGAGTACAAGGATTTATTTGTTTGACCTTGGTTCACACCCTCGATCATTTGGATTCCTAAAAGCTTTTGGATGGCTTCGACCTCGGCCTCTACTTTTACCATGTGTCCTTCGACGGCTCGTCTAATCCGCGCAGAACTCGACGATCTCCATATTCAACTTGTACAATCTATCAAAGGAGAAGAGTTGAAGTCGAAGATTTCCTCGTCAAAGCGGTGTCGAATGGTGAAATTTTCGAGAGAGAGAACATATAGTAGATACACTCGAGAAGATAGAGGAACTTGGGGAAGATCTAATTTTAGGGAAGGGTGCGCCGATAGGTGGTATGGGTTAGTGAGGTGGAGCTCGATCAAAACTTGGCCGGTGGAGGTGGAGCTCGCACGTGGGTCTTTGCAAAGGCGAAGCCGCCGAAGAGTCGTGTTGAGAGAGAGGAAGAGGGGAAAGGAATTTGGGAAAAATTTGAGGGAAGAGTGCACGGTTATGGGGATCGGCGGCTCGCTTGGATCATAACTTGTGCCCTAATTTTGAGATATTCTAGCTGTGTAGAAATATTCTATTATAAATCTCACCGTCCATTTAATATCCAACGAATTGGAAATTGAAATGTACAGTTCTCATTTCAGATGCAATTAACTTAAGATGGATGGAATAATCCTCTGAAAATTTTCGTTGCCGCTAAATTAATTTGGTTACAACTTACAATATTTCATGGCGAGATGGGGGAAAATTTTTTCACTTTTCCCGCTGAATCAATATGAATAACTGAATTAATTTTAAAGTTATATTTATTCGCCCATCACATTGATTGATTAAAGTTGTCTTGCTTTATTTCAATGAGAAGATATTTATGTAAGAACAGAAATCAATCAAATAATAAATTCTCAATTTGGTTAAAACATGGCAATAAAACTATATTATTGAATGTTAATCTATATGAATTTGCAATTAAAACAAATTCCATGTCAAATTATACTCTATTGAGGCAAAATCTTCAGAAAAGAAAATTGCAAATTCTGCTAGAATATTGCATATTACACTTTAATTTTTTTGTTGTTCTTTAATTGACCGGATATATTGATGTAGAAGAAAATTATTTTAGATGAATTAGAATTAAACTCTTGATTGAATTTGTTTGTATTATTTTTTTTCACTAAATTTGTTTGTATTAATTGAAATAACTAACCGTTAAATTGGAAGTAATACTTATATTATACTAGCATATACGCCCATCCAAATGTATGGGCAAATCTTACTTATTTAGAAGTAAATTCAAGTCAAATTTCTATCCAGCATTAAATCTTTCCATGATTCATATCATTTCCATGTTGGCAGCGTGGCTTAATGAAGGAAAATCAAACAACCAGACTTGCAATTTTAAAAAACATGGATAGGCACAATGATCCAAACTTGCAATGGCATGAAACCTGTAAAATAAAAATCTATGGTATGATACCAGCAAAATATAAATATCCCATCGTGTTATTTAAGCCAACTACAACTTGTATGTCAGACCCCCAAAACTATCCCAATCAGTTCCGTTTCTCCATTCATCTTGTCCCCTTGACACATACAATAATTAGAGAAAATTCATACAACTTTACCTAAAAAAATAAAATGCATTACCAATTTTGTTATCAAATTACATTTCTTTTTATTATCTAACAATCACAGACCAATCAAGAGATGTCAAATATCAAATGCAAGTTCGGAAATGGAACCAAAAACAGAACTGACTTGTACTGATTCTCAAAACAATGATGATCAAGATCTAAGCTCGACGGAGAAGTACCTCAAGGTCAAAACCAGAAATAATGTCCAACAAGCACATCATGAATTCATGATCCATCTTGTGTATCTGAGTCGTTAATTTATTTAATAGAGCACGCTAACCACTAAAATACAAATAGTAACTTAAGGTCAGCAACCATTCAATTGTGCTAAAGTAAAAGTTCACAAAGTAAATAATATTTCATAATTATATTATAAGCAAGAAAGCATCTTATGAAATAAATTATGTCGGATCCAACAATACCTGAAACAAATAGAGAAATATAACATAAAATAAAATAAAATAAAATAGTACATGATTCACAACTAAGACATACCATATCCCTGTTAAAGCTACCCACAAAATCACTCTCTAACATATATCAACGACTGTTAGAGGATTGGAGCCAATCAGCTGCCAATCAACAAAAGAAAGCCTTTCACTACTTTCGAGGGGGTTATGTCTAATTAGAGATGACTTTTGAAGTACAAATACAAATATCGCAAGTTAAATAGGTACATTAAAACATGCAATAAATTTGAATCTTCTATAAAAAAGATAGTAACGCCATATATTTCTCCATCATATTAATTGCATCCCTAAATATTAGTCACTCAATTATCAATTAACTTCAATAAAAAAAATTATCAATTAATTCTATAATAAATTCAGCACATCCCCTAATATACGAAAATTAAAGCTACTAATAATGGAATGATTTTCTGTACTAAAATGTTTTGCTATCTGCAATTGAATATTGTAATCTAGATATAACAAATATAGCTAATTTAGCAGTAAAGAATGCTAACTAAGGGAGAAAGTAAACTAAAGGATATCAACTAATAAGAATTCTATATACAAATACAGAAGTAAAAAGAGGAAACAATCAAATTAAGAAAGAATCAAAAACAAAAAAAAATGATTTTGAGATAAAACAACCTTCAATCAACTGGTTTGAAATATGAATTTAGTTTGCTTTTTAAAATTGAACAACAATTTATGTATTTATATGAACTTTAATAAAGATGAAATATATCAATAAGATATTTGTGATAAAAAATGAAAAATTGACATAAACCATATGCCATCGGCACAATATTAAACAAAATTAGCAAGAAAAAATCATTTATGCTGAAATCCCACAAATTTGAACAACAACTGAGATAACAAATTGGTATAACTATTAGTGTACTCTAGATCATTAGAAACATGGAAAGAGTACCTTGATTCAAGCTTCTTTTAACATTCATCAATGAATTCAACAAAGCTCTTATTCTTGACATTGCTTCAAGTACTTTGCTTATGCAAGCTTCAATTTCTACATTGAAAAAGAGAAAAATGAAGAAACTTATTCATAAAACTTAAAAGATCATAAAACTTATTCATAAAACTTAAAAAAATTTTAGTATAAATTCTTTTTATGTGAACTTTTTTTTGTTCCTAAAGAATTGTGCAAGCATTTTAGGAACAAAGCAGATGGACTTCTTCCCAGTAGCATCTCCAGGACTTGGAATGAGGCCTCTCATTTTATATTTCTTTTCAGAACACCAAATAATAAAAATCAAATAAATGATACTCCTGATTGTTAATTGCTAACCTAAGAAGATGAAACAAAAGATCAAGATCCACCAATTGATATCGTTAAGAAAAAAAAGCATAGATAAAGCAAAGCAACAAGAAAAAGAGAATGAGAAGAGATAATTAAAATGGAATTATCCAAGAAATAGAAATGAAAGAGAGCACAATAGAGAGAAATAAAATAGAGAAAAATATCAAAATTGTGAAGAAATTAAAGAAAACAACAGTAAAGAAGCAGAGGACGTGAGGCGCTCACCAAAAGAGGGTAGCTCGGGTTGATCTGGCGCATAAAAGCATGCGACGGCCAAGGTGATGGTCCAGAGGAAGAAGAGGTTTGCTTGAGTGGGAGTTATGCACGGCTATTGTGTCGGAGTCGGAGTCAGACACGCGAGCTGCTTGGGCGACGGGGTCGAGAGGAGTGGAGTAGGATCGCTGGTGCGACGCGATTTGATCGGAGAGAGGTGTGGTAGCGAGGGAATAGGGTTTTCTGGATTGAGGAAGAAGTTGGATCTGAGAGACAATTAGGAAGAACGGTTATGAAGGAAATGCGAAAATTTTAATGGAATGATTTGCTTTTCCTCTTTTGATGAAATAAAACCTAGAGGAGCCGACAAATATTGGAGAATTGAATAAAAATTGCAAAAGAAAAAAAAACCGGCACGGAGAATCGAACTCTCTGCTGCGTTAATTAAAACCAGCTGAGCGGAGCGAATCGCAAATGTTAACATGTCTATACGAAAGGTTTAAATCTTTTAACTCGTTATTCAATCCAGACCACTGATCTAATTAGATCATAATCAATCTACGGTCTATATTGCATTGGGTAAACAATTGTTTGCACCTTTAGACTCAAATTTGGATAGACCTTTAGACTGGTGCTTTTATAAGTAGTAAAGATTTAATAGACATAAGCGAATTTAATGGAGCACTCCATCAATATCGCTTTTGACCGTACCATTTTTCAAATAAGACATTTTGGATCAGTCAATTTAAAACAGATCAAAGAGTTTGGATCGGTATGCACCGAAACTTCGGTATATTAGTATGCACCACTCGTTAGAAAATCTATTGTAGTTAACAAGGTTCGTTTGTTTTACTATCTCTTGATCAAATATCAAATAAACTCTAAAATTTTCAAAACTTATATGAAAACACATCACTCGTTAAACTAGAATAAGATCAACGGTTTGGATTTAATATTTTAATTTTAAAATTTGAAAAAATAACTTAATAGTAAAATATTGGCTTTTGGGGACAATCAAAATATTAGTAGCGGAACCTTCCTATTGATAAATAAATGTTGAATATCACTTTTTTTTTTAAAAAAAAAAGCATATCATATATATAAGTTAAGAAATAAACGTTGAAAAATAAATTCATATCATTTGAACTTTTGACGAAGAATTACATGTAAAAAATCACCTTTTAATCCAACGCATATGAAGTATCAACGTAGAACTTGCATTGTAGAGGTAACAAAATAAAATGTCTGCCAAAAGTTTTCACTCTCACACTAAATATTTCACTTTGTATAATTTAAATATTTCCATGAATAATTGTGCATGCGTCAATTCGTTTGTCTGATCCGAATTAAAAAAATAACTAATTAAAATAAATAATACTTATCAATAATATTAATAAGGAGATGATGAAGAAATTTAACACAAGTTGAAATTTCATTGCAATTGGTAATTATCGAATAAGCTTCACATAATTATAAAATGACGAACATTTATCAAATAGTTGAAATTAACGATGTTAATTTATGTTTTCGTATGATCATATTTAGAGTATTCACTAAAGTATACTCTAATAATGAATAATAATGATTTTTGTATCTAATAAATGAATAATAGAACTTTTGGTATATTTGACCAATAGTAGGGCAACAAAATTAAGTGTAAAAAATTTCGCTTAAAATATTAAATCACATAATATATTAAATCAATAGTATATACACATAATTTATCTATCTCTCTTGGAATATATTAAATTATATATCTCGTGTCATAGATATATTACACGATATATAGTATATTAGTCAATAATATATTTCATAGAATATTTTATTAATATTAATTCCACTTATAGAAATGATATATTATGAGGTGTTGCGTACCAAATTTTATTTATTATTTTTTTTTTTTGGAGGGAGATGCGATTGTTAAGCGCCAAAATTTCATTGAAGAAGATTTTTGGAGGGATAAATTTCATTGGCCAGAAATTTCGAACGGAAATAAAATTTGAGGCGCGCATGAATAACATTTGCGGGAGATGGATTTCACGATGACCTAATTTAACCATGAGGCATATCCAGGCAATATCCCATCTGTCTAATTAAAATCTAATGGCTATTTTATTAAATGCAGAGTATACATCCTAGCATGCAATAAAATATTTACGGAGGGAATATGTTTTGGAAAGCCCGCCAATTGAATTGAGACTTAGGTTTGCTACATCCTAACCATGAACATGTACATCTTTATTTTAATTCTTAATTAATAATAAGGTATGCTTACATATGCATATTTCATATAAACAACTGAATTGAGACTTAGGTTTGGTAACAATTTGGATTTTTATTTTTTTTATTGGAACCGATGGCTGGGTGTTTGATTAAAAATAAGACAAATGAGAGAAAAAAACCAGCCAATTTGTATTAACCGTTTAAAATAACAATTTTAAAAAAATATTAAAAAATAGTAAAAAAAATAATGTGGAAATAATGCAAAAGCAAAGAGTGAGATAAATATGATTTATCTCAGTGATGTTTTTAGTTCTGGTCACACGAGTCTCAATGATACATGTTCAAGAACTAACTACCCTTCCAAGTCAAGCTAATAACAACATAAATATAAAAAATAGTCTATGTAACTTTGTTGATGTGCAAAATAAAGTATAACCAATAAAATACAATGACAAATAATTAAAAAAATAAATTATGAAAATATATTTAAGAAATAATTGAGACCCCAAAAAATATTTTTACTTAACTATTAGCTTATTTTTATACTTTTTCAATGTTATTTGGGAATAACACATCACATGCATAATTAAAATTTATGCAACACTTAATTAATAGATTGAAGCCTCCAAAAAACTTCTCATAATTCATTCATTTGCTAATTTATCAAAAAGTTTCTTCTTTGTTTACATTACCATGAGAAAATTTAACTTTAACGAGTAATAAATTATTAAATTAGTTTATACACATTAACTATTAGAATATAAAATTTGTTACTAACAAAGTTTTTTAATAAAATCGTATTAGATTTTAATAAGCATCACAAAATTTGTAATTTCCTCGTTGAGGACATTTATATTTTTTTTTTGAATTTTTTTTATTATTTTTTTTATTTTA
This sequence comes from Rhynchospora pubera, assembly GCA_028095005.1. Lineage (NCBI taxonomy): Eukaryota > Viridiplantae > Streptophyta > Magnoliopsida > Poales > Cyperaceae > Rhynchospora > Rhynchospora pubera. The sequence continues at coordinate 285,783,136 of CM051460.1, forward strand.
GAAAATCACTAATCTAATTTGTTCTAAACTCTTCAAAAATATTAGTTTTTTTAATAATAAAAAATTTTGAATCAATGTAAAATCATTAATCTAATTTTTTTTTACTATTGGATAGTTCAGATCGGTTATTTGAATTTTTAAAATTAAGATATGACCGTATTTAACTAGGAGTGCGTCAAATCGATTTGATTGAATCCATTCTCATATTTGAACTTCATTGTTCACATTTTTAATAGATTGGGGTATGGAAACTATTGTTGAAGATGTTTTAATAATTAATGTGCGTCAGTATACCAATAAAACTAATTCACCAAATAATTTCAATTTATTAGTGTTCATGCTAAATAGGCTTTTGTGTGTCCTAACAAGTTAACAAATTTCAAATATTTTAATTAAAATTTCACGTTTAATAAATTTTTTCGCAATAAATAAATTTTAGAGAAGTAACTTTCATTAAAATGTGTTATAATGGTTCAGATAGGATCATATTTCGATCGATTATTGAATAATGAATGTTTTATTTATAATTTCTTTCCAATTCTCCAAAATATGCAGAGTCCAAAAAAAAAATCCTAAATGGACAGATCCATTTGAGACCTTTCCCTACCAACTTGCCTTTCCCAGTTTCCCGTGTTCCCTCTTCCCACTGTAATTATATTGTGTTAAAACTTAAAAGTTAAAACAAAAGAAAACAAAAAGGGGCTGAACCGCTCAGCGAGAGGGACCCCCACCTACCTCCTGACCTGTTCCGCCGGCCCCCTTGCGTCTCTCTCGCCCCAATTTACCTCAGACAATGTTGTTTACACTCCTTCATCTCTCTCCATCGATAAGAACTACCATAATGGCGATTTTTCATTATCTCAAGTTCTCAACTCGATTCCCTTCCAAACAGCCTATAATCAGATCGGTCTCGCCAATTCCGGTCCGACTCAGTCGATTCAACTTGGAATTGGACAATTTCAAAACCAGGCTTGGTTACTCGGCGTTGATATACAAATCATTTTAGTCAAAATAATACTCGGTGCTAATTAAATTATGTCAGACTAATGACGCTAGCAACACATTCTCCGTGCTATGTTCAATTGCGTCGCCCTATCGAAGCTGGCACCAAAGCCTTTGGGCTAAAATTTTTTGGTGCCTGCGTCCTTAATATTCTGTGTCCATCTACGGATGTATTGTTAAATCCTGTGGGTCAATTTTTTTTTTCAGCGAGCGTATTTGATTTTGCCACGCTGAGTCACCCGAAATTATTTTATATAAAAATTTAAACACAAAAAATTTTAATATACAGAATTATTTTATTTTTTTTTAATAAGAAGAAAGTTCTAACGCGTTTTAGGAAAGCGTATCTGAATTCCCCTTGTTACGCGTTTATGAAACGCGCTCAAGAGCTTCCAACGCGTTTTATAAACGCGTACGAAGGAAAATAAATTCCTCCCTGCAATTTCGCCTTTTGAGACGAGTCAGTCCTTTGTACGCGTTTATGAAACGCGTTCGGAGCCCTGGAGCGCGTTTCATAAACGCGTACGAAGGTCATCTCTTTCAAATTGGGCGAATAGCCGTTTCATTTAATTTTTTCGTTCGCCATCGATCGGCAGAGAGAAGGCAGAGAAAGAGAGAAGGAGAGAAGGAGAGAAAGAGAGAAGGGGAGAAGGAGAGAAGGAAAGAGAAAGAGAGAAGAGAATCCAGCGGCAGCGAGAAGAAGAGAAGAAAGACAGCGACAGCGGCAGCCTCGACAGAATTAATTGTAACATAAAATTTTGACTTAACTTTATATTTAAATTTTGACTTTATATTAAATTTTGACTTAAAATTTTGACTTTAACTTTATATTTTTACTTAATTTTCACAATTAATTTTCACAATTTTTTTAATATAATTTTCATTTTCCCGTTGGAGAGATGTCACATTTATTTAAACTTTATATTTAAAATTCAAATTTGAATATTAATTTTCATAATATTAAAATGACACGAATTGCAATATTAACATGACACGAATTTAACGTATTTTGTAATTGTTACCAGGATGTTGCCTTCTTATATGGTTTGCGCTCGACGGGCATTCCAGTTAGGTCGAATACGAGAGGGCCCTGGGAGAAAAAGATTCGTGCAAATCTTTATCCTCATGAAGATTTGGGAGACTGGCACAGAGAATGGAGTAGCAGGGAGTAAGTGAAAAAAAATAAAGTGCAATATTGATTTTTGCTATTCAGTATATGCATTGCTTACTTGTATTGATTATTTTAAATTTGTACAATGCAGGGGCGATGTTGTTGTGGGCAACAACATCAAGTTGAAATGGTTGCGACAAAATTGCGGGGTGGCGCCACAGGCAGGTGCTACTGATGAGGAGTTAGACCAATACACGCGTGCAGTTGCTCTAGAGCTATTTGGGACGTTGATGTTTCTAGATATTTCTCAGAATTCCGTCCCAGCATACTATTTGGAGCTCGTATCGGTATAATTTTCTTAACTTAAATAATTTTTTTTATTTGTTTACCAGCAATTTAATTTTGTTATTTTAAAAAAATATAGCATAATTAACCAGCAATTTAATTTTATTATTTAAAAAAATAGAGCACAATGCACTATGCAATTTAATTTTGTTATTTATAAAAAATATAGCACAATTAACCAGCAATTTAATTTTGTTATTTAAAAAAAATATAAATTATTATAGCAAGACTAATATTATTATAGCACAATTATTATAGCAAAATTGTTTGCATGGTTATTATTGTTTTCAATGTTCTCGAATTGAGTTTGAATGCGTTGTTTAATTTAAATGCAGGGCAATTTGAATGAAGTTCCGGACTTCAATTGGGGAGGTGCCACGCTTGCTTGTCTATATCGTGCTCTGGACCGTGCCTTCATGCTTTTCAAGGTTGTGACGGGACCTTGGATGCTACTATTGTTTTGGGTATGGTCATACCTCCCTGTTTGTCGCCCAAAGGTTGCTCCTATCGGTGGATTAGGACAGCCTAACCTAGATTCATGTGTGCCGTTTGGCAGGTAATAACTTATAATAATTTTTCAATAATTTTATGCAAATTACAACACATCAATCCTAACGTTCAAAATTTTCAGGAAATGGGACGAAGCTCGGTCTTTCTCACGGAGCCAGCACCGCGGGGCAGTGGAGAACGCACGGGACTACCTAGCCGTGTTGAACGTTGAAGACGTCAACTGGTTTCCGTACGTACTCGACAGGGCTCTTATGCCACGGGTAGCACAGCAGGGTTCCATAGCGGAGCATGTTCGGTTGCCGCTCATTTTCTACCACATTGTTGCCTACTACTACCCCGACCGTTGTAGGCATCAGTTTGGACTGTACCAGATTACTCCTCCTCCACTACCTGTGGTACGTTTGCTATATTTTTCCAATTTATCATAAGATCAACTTCAATTTAATTAGAGTAAAGAACTAACGAGTTTATTTTAACAGAGTTGGGACGTGACACAGAACCTGCTGGGTTTCCAGCACGGTACCTATCGAGATCGCCCAGATTTTGCTACCATTTTTGCGGGTGCACATGCTGAGTGGATTGACGAGGCATTACAGGCACGCCAGCTGGAGACTCGATCATGGAGTGCCACTGATACGTTGCGGTACTTCCGATGGTTTTGGCGATACGGTGCCTCCGAGAGACCCACGCCACGAGAGGATGCCGAGGCACGTCTTCAGCGCACTCAGCAGCTGCCTCTTGCTCAGAGGCAGTACACAAACATGGGGTCCAGACTTCGCAATACGGTACATCTTAATTTTTTAAATATGGAATGTATGATTGGTAAATGGAATTGTGCAATATGTCATTATTCTCGTAAATTGCAGGGCAACTCTGCACTGAAGAATGCACTTAATGCATTGGGACTGGTTGTGAAGAAGGGGTGCAGAAGGGTGGGAAAGGCAATTCTCGCCAACTGTCGTTCGCAGTTGCATGATGCTTCCATCCCTTTGAGGTAATTTTAAATAATTTAATTTTTTGATTGCGTTTTTACATTTTAAATTCAATAATTTATAAATTACAGGTTGGAGGATTTGTTGGAGCAGCGAGGACTTCCAACAAATATTGAGGACATACCAGATTCTGGGGACGAGTCTTCTTCTGCACGTCCGACTGTACCCACAGACCTTCAGGCGGAGGATCTGATGCATGCGGTTAGTATTCATTCATATGCAAGTTTCAATTTTAGATACTAATTTATTTATATTGACATTGTTTTTTTTAATATTATAGGATGGTCGACTGAATACCGGGCGATTAGATGATATTTTAGGACCACGCACGTTCTTTCCTACTCAGTTTCCATCCTCAGGTCCTACTCCATCCATGCATAGTGCATCAGCATCGACCTCGCAGTTTGCTGACATTTCTCAGGATCCCACTGGCATTTTCCAGCCTCATGATCCTCCACCGTACTCCTTTGCACCATTTGGTATGCCTTCCTCTTTTCCTGCATTTACTGTTCCTCCATTTACTGTACCGTCAGTGCCTACGCCTTCTTCTATTTCATCATTTGGCACTCTGTTGGGTAGTATGGGAGGGACAGACTCGTTCATCACATTGCTACGGACGGCCGGAGATGAGGAGGGTGATTATGTCCCTATAGCGACTCCTCAGGAGGCTGGGCAGCCTGTTGAGTTTGGGCCCATACAGCAGGAGGCTCAGCAGGACCAGCAGGAGGACCTCCAGGAGGAGGACGATGGGGATACGGAGTCCACTGACTCAGGAGACGTTACTGCCCCGGCTAGACGAGATAGGCGTGCGGTGAGGGTGATTGACAGATTTTCACCTTCGGGACCTAGGAGGAGGCGGCGGCGTTAGTTATGATGATGGACTGATTTTATTGCTGATGATGACAGTTCTTTTTTTTTATGGAGTTGTGTGTTACTGATGATGGACGGATCGTTTATTTTTCGTTTATGGACTTGTGATTGACTTGTGTATTACTGATGATGATTGACTATTTTTCGTTTATGACTTGTGATTGACTTGTGTATTTATTGGATTGCTTATTATGACTTGTGATGATGGACTTGTGTATTATTATGATTTGGAATTTCAGAGTGCAAAGCACTACTTGAAACATAAACGTTTATGTATTGAAACGCCAATAAATGAAATACTCCAAACAACAACTTTTATGCATTGAACGTCAACACATTAAAACCACAACTTATAGTGCAAAGCACTACAAAAAATAAAGGAAAATAAAAAACAACCATAAAAATAAAACATTGCATTAACAATTCCAACTAAAGTACATTAACAACAATAATAATAAAACACATTAATATTACAATGATATAAATATTTAGAGATTTTGACTATCTACATGTTGTAGAATTTCATCCCACCATGGTTGCTCATCTTCATCATTCGGTTGTTGTTGATTACTCGCACCAGTGTTGTCAGCGAACTGAGCGACTTCGTTTCAAAAAGCAGCATCATCTTCTTGTTGATTACTCGGAACACTGTTGTCAACGAATTGAGCGGCTTCGTTCCAAAAAGCCGCTTCGGTTTCTTCTTTTTCTATCTCTGCCATTTGGCTTGCCGCAATTTGTCGAAGTTCATCCCTCTTATTCATTTCTCTCAATTTTTGCTCTGATTTTTTGAGCCTTTTTTTCCTTGCCTCTTCTTCCCTAATTTTTTGTTTACGATCCATTTCTTCATTTCTTTCTTTAATAATCCTCTGCGTCTCTATGTCCCGAGCTCTTTGTTCATTCTCGTCGTGACGTTTGTGCTCATGGTAGTGCTCACGCAATATGTTTTCTTTGTAATTGAAAACTTGAGCACACCTTGTACAGGTCACTGTATGGTCTCCATTAAAGTTGTATATTTTCTCGTAAACGGTCCAGTGAGTTGGTTCACACGAGAGGTAGGGTTTCGGTTGTTGTTGGGGGATGGGTTGAGGTTCTGTGTAATATTTTTTGTACCAGTCATATCGCCTTTCTCGGTTCATATTCTTTTCGTGTTCCCGCCATCGCCGCTCCTGGTACTCCTTCTGTTCCCTTTCCGGCCCACCATTAATGTGCCATTGGTAGTGTATTTTTAACTCGAGCACGTCTCCCTCTTCAGTCGTGTCTTCATGGATGTTGTATTTCAAAGTGTGATAACAAGAGCGACAAATTGCCTCGTATTCTCCGTTTTCTGGTTGATTTCTATTGGCAGGGTAATGGTAGAAAGTTGGCCAATACTCAATGCGGGTTGCTCTTCGATAGTTTGGAACATCATTATTTGAGTTAGAGCTATTTCCTTTGTCCATTGTACTGAAGGTTTTAACAAGAAGGAGGTAGTGGGTGTTTGTGCATTCTAATTCAACAATGGCTGCTTTTATAAATAATTTCAGTATTTCAAAGATGACATTGTAAAATCAAATCTTGTCATGTCTTTTGCAGTCTTTATCAGAGCATGCTTGTACTTTTTTTCTAAAAATTAAATAATACACCTTCTAACGCGTTTATAAAATGCGCTCCAGGGCTTTCAACGCGTTTTATAAACGCGTACGAAGCTCTGACAAACGAGAGGAAAGTGGACAGCATCTCTCCTTCGTACGCGTTTATAAAACGCGTTCGGAGCCCTGGAGCGCGTTTTATAAACGCGTACGGAGGAGAATTGCTAAACCCTATTCTAAAACGCGTTGGAACTTTCTTCTTATTAAAAAAAAATAATAATTCTGTATATTAAAATTTTTTGTGTCTAAATTTTTATATAAAATAATTTCGGCTGAGTCACATGTCTACCGACTCAAATAAACAGAATTCTAGTAGTGAATGAGACTGAAACAGTCAAAACGGTATAATTCCACGTTCCGTTTACCGTTTCGTTATTGGAACGGAATGAAAACTATTTTTGTTATTTGTTTTGTTTCTCTTAAACGAAACTGCACCACGTGCCAATTTATCACGCTGACACCCCTAAATATCATAGTAGTTGAACTCATGATGGGACTGATTTAAATCTTACTGATATTTTAAATTAAAGTTGCTAATCATGTAATAATTGTCTCATTGTAGTTAACAATTATGACGAGCACTTTGACAAATAAGCCGAAGTCTAAATTAAGATCCAGGATGGGTCCACTACTCCTTAACAAGTCCAAATGGCAGTTTGAAGGTCAGCTGCAAGCATTGTCTAAAGATAGTATATGGGATTACTCGATTGAAGTATCATCTTGCTGGGATTCCAAAGGATGCGTTGTATTCACTTTTTAAGTGGCTATATGTTGAACTTATTTAGTAATTAGTATAATATTTTGCTATATGCTTGCTGTATTCACTTGAATGTTTGTTGTAGGCAACACAGTGGCACACTAATGAAGTGATGCTTAGTTTGATTTGCTGGTACAATGGGACAAGTAGTTATACATACGTCAAAAGAGTATATAACTATATATGGTGTATTGGTTTCTTACTCTTTTCATGAACGCTATCTATTATATTTTTTATAATATTTTGATACACGTAGTTATACACGAGCTCTCATTAAATATCAAGTTTAAAGAAAGAATACTCCTATATAAATTATAAATCATAGCACAGGTATATAGAGTGACAATTTTATCAACCCCACACACACCGCATTATCATCGTTTTATCACCGATAAAACTCCGCATTGATAATTCAATACCGAACTGCTAAACCGTATAAATCGTATTTTTAAACCTTGATATTAATTTAAATAAATTATTAAAAATTATTATTTTAATATTAAATAAAGTATTAATTAAAGAGCACACAAAATTTCATTTATCAATTAGTATTTAGCTAATTTTGTTGAAATTATGCATATATAATTGTTGGAAGAAGTTATTTCTGGCTCTGTTTGGATGGTGTGGGAATAAGAGAAATAAGGGAAGAAGTATTGGGAAGTGTGTAACTTTGTGAAGAGTTTGGATTGTTTATAATAAATTTAAGAGTAGGAAGAAGCTATTCTCTTATTCTTGCACCCATCCAAACGGAGTCTATTCCTAAAAAGAAATTATTTTTCTCTTTATTCCTAACCTGTTTGAATGCTTAGGAAGAAATTATTCTTTCTTATTCCTAAGTCATCCAAACAACCCTTGTTATTATATTTTCAAAGCATTTGATAACCAATATTGACGCATTCACAATTATTATAAGCGTACATATATAATTGTGATATGGTTAGTTGAAAAAAAATGAACGCACAAAGATATTCATTCCATTTAAAAATACAAAAGTTAGTTGTCAAATAAAAAAAAAGACACATGATTATTTTAATTCAATTCTTTCATTTCTTATTTCTAACTCACCATAAAAATAACATTTTTTCTTTTCGAAATAACACTCTTCTCACTTTTCTCTTCTTCCCACTCTTTCTAAACTTTCTTCCCAAAGTTCTTCTTCCTTCCTTATTCCTAACTTATCGAATCACAGCATCAGTACGTATATGACGAAAATTCGAAAAGTTGCATACAAAATGTTACCAGATTCTAATTGTTATACAAAAACAAAAATTAATCAAACTTCAAAAGCTTCAACCCTGCCTATGTATTAGATATATGTAGGCATTGTAATGTTTCTTCAGGAAAAAATCGGCACGGACAGTCTTCGATTGAAGAGAAGCCTTGAGCAGCTCCAATCCACAATTCATAACAATTTTTTTTTTCTTTTTTTCTTTTTTTTTTGAAAATAAACATCAGAACGATTATTAAAAAGCCGGTTACGTCGAGAGTAAGAGATTATGTACATGAATGATTAATTGCACAATAGTATTATTAACTGACTAGGGGCTAATCGAGCTTCACTTGATATTTAAATTACTGATAAAAAAATTACGTAATCAATTTTAAAATTGTATTGATTGATGTTTAAATTTGTATTTATGATGTGAATAATTTTATATGTTTTTTATAGTTAATGTATGTTGGGTAATATTTTATGTTGAGTCAGTAGATGAAGTAATTTTTATTATATTTTTATAATTTATATATGTTCTGAAAGTTATGTTCATCTTTATAGGGTGCTTCCGGCTTTAAGTATCATTTTTCACAAACGAAAACAATGATAATAAAATGATAAAAGAGAAGGTTCATTCTATTAAAGCTTGATCGTTCAATGAGAAAATACTCTTTATACACCTCGGTAATGGTTATTAATTATATGTACGACCTTCATGACTAATTATAATTATAATTATATTATAATAATAATAACAAGCGTGCTGTAGTATTGGACCCAACCCAAAATACTTTCGATATATCTACAAAAAAGACATTAATTGCTGCTCGATGACTCTCTTACCATTTTCTTTAAGAAAGATTTTAATTTTAATTGAGTCAGCATTTAATTTAAACACCTAGCTTAAAGGGGTCATTCATCCATAAATAAGAATTCGGATTATTTCCCCAGTCCCGACGACCTTTACTGCTGTACATTTGCATGTTGTACAGTCCCCATCAATGTTAAATACCTTGTACTGCCTCAGATCTGAGACAAGAGAGGAGTGGTTGGGTTCGACTTCCTCTTAATAAAAAGCGAATCCCACATCAGCCACCAAACATCTTTCAGCTTTCCATCAACCAATTTCTTCTTGCTTTCCATCCCTCGGTTTCTGGTATTGTTTTGGCTCTGACAAAATATCCAGGTACGCCATTTGTACATCAGTTTAATTACAACAAGCATGAACTTATTATTTGTTTGACCAAAACATTTGTAAAGTTAAAAAAAATTCCTAATTTTAATCAATAGAGCAGTACGTACAAGGAACGATGCGTTAGCAGTTTACTTATGATTTCATATAATCATTCTGAATTGGGCCTCAATATATAACTGATGTGTTGATTATATATTAGCACAATTTAATTCATATTTTTAATTACGAAACTTTAGGACTGTCCATACTTTGCTCTTTTGTCATTTATATATATAATTATCGGAAGTAATTAAATAGAATGAACACTAAATTAGAGAAACTATACATATCTTTGAATATTTGGGAAGTAATTGGAAATTACACGTATAAACTGTACATCTGATACAATATATTTAAGTAAACACTTTAAAGACAAAGGCAATTTGTTTTGGAGGATTTTAAAGACAAAGGCAATTTGTTTGGCCTCCAAAACAATCTTGACTGACAGTGACTAGGAGGAATATACGGTCATCACCTTATCGTAAATATCAATCTCTTTATAGTATCTCAAATATTGTATTGCAAAGGCAATATATATATATATATATATATATATAGCGCTTTTTCAATGAAAGTATATTATGGAATTCTTCTGACTGTATTTTTCGAATTCTAATAATATATAGGTACTAACTAAATGACAAATTATGGCTCAATACCCCGTGTTGATTTTCCCGTTCCTTACAAAATAATAGAAGAAGCAAACAATCACCTAATTGAAAGGCCCCCAGAAGAGCATGATGCTCTTTTGGCAACTCTTCCCCTTCGGCCTTCCATCACGCCCCATTTTCATCCCATGCTCTTGTACAAGGATTTCTGGATACCAAAAATCATGCTACGAGGAGCATTAGCCATGGAACAAGGCTTCAAATCTCGTCCCACCGATATTTTCTTAGTTAGCTTTCCAAAATCGGGTACCACATGGCTCAAAGCCATGATTTTTGCCACGTTGACACGCACCAGTTACCGGCTAGATCAACACCCACTCCACACCCACAATCCTCACCAATGTGTGCCATTTATAGAGAGGGAGTTTGCCACTGGCTGTAGGCAGATAATTGAAGCCATTCCTTCCCCAAGGGCGATGAGCAGCCACTTGCCTTTCTCAGTTTTGCCACAAACAATCACAGACTCTGATTGCCGGATTGTTTATGTTTGGCGAGACCCAAAGGATGTTTTAGTCTCGATGTGGCACTTTGCGGAAAAGATTATGGGAGGAGCTGACAAGATACCAGCATTTGAGCAGTTGTATGATTCTTTATGTCAGGGGGTAAATTCTTTCGGCCCTATATGGAACCATGTTCTTGGGTACTGGGAAGAGAGTAAACGAAGGCCAGAAAAGATCCTATTTCTCAAGTATGAGAACATCTTGCAAGAACCGGTGAAACATGCCAAGCAATTGGCACACTTCATCGGTTGTCCGTACTCAGAGGCTGAAGAAAGCCAAGGGGTGGTGGAGCAGATTGTAGAGCTGTGCAGCATTCAGAAGCTCAAGAATTCGGATGGGAACAAAGGCGGGATGTCATTTGCCGTGTCTGATCAGAACATTTCATACTCGTACCTTTTTAGGAAAGGCGAGGCTGGAGATTGGAAAAATTACATGACTCAGGAAATGGCAGAAAGGCTCCACACCATTATTGAGGAAAAGTTCAAAGGATCTGGGCTCAAGATTTAATTAGTTTGCAATCAGTAATATGCTCAACCACTAGAACTTGATTATTTCCTATTTGTTTTTATGGAAAAAATTATGATGAATACTGGCTGGTTCTGAAAATGTATTGATGTTTATGTTTGTTTGTTTGAATAAACTAGAACAAAGATATCATGTGATCAGTGACGCACTACCAGTTTGATTAAAATTATTTGTTAAGTTATTCATTTTAGTTGTCTCATGGTATGACGTTTCTACTTTTATCTAAGGTTCAGATTAAATTCTCTATGACGTTTCTACTTTATCTAAGGGCTAAGGTACTTAATCGATGATTAAAAAATTCTAAAACGAACCTCTCATTTAATTCACAATCAATATAAATATTATAGAAGAAAGTAAAATATACACTAAAATTTTAGACAATTTGTACGTGCGAGAGTCGAGTGGACAACATATATATATACCTGATGATTAATAAAAAATGGACAAAGAACTATAAAAAAAAAAAATCCTGCTCAACAATTAACTTGATATATATGTTTTTTTGAAGATAAAGTCTCTTCATTTTGAGAACTACCAATAGATTTACATAAGCTAATTAAGGAGTGAGTAGAGGAGACGATACGAGCATGATCCAAACATCTTCCTTTACTTTGAGAACTAGTTCGGTCTTCGAGTTGGCCATTTTCAATTCATCATGTGCGGTAACATAATGAAAAGGAAATGGGATTACGATATGTCGCTGTAATTAGAGCTGTCAAACATGCAGAACGTACACGGAAATAGTAACTTCCGTGTACGTTCCGTTCTGATGAACGTAACCATGTTCATTTACGTTCCTGTTTCGTTATTAAAACGTAAAAATAATATCTGACGTTTTCTGTTCCGTTTTCTTAAACGTAAGAAACGTTAATAACGTTTAAAAACTTTAAATCCAAACATACAAGTTATACATCCAACATATTAAATAGGAGAGATCCTTATTTATTGTAACATTTATCCTTTTGAACACAGAAAGATCAACTTGGAGAATAATCAATCAAGTAAAAGTAAAAAATGCTAAATATTGAACATCCTTCCCTAAGCTCCTTGTTCCTTGCTTTTTGGCATGCAATAAAAATAGCATACCAGTAGGAGGCATGGCAGAGCTGTACCCAAGTAACCCAACTGGTACCAAGCTCGTACCAACCTCCTAAAGCCTCAAGCCCTAAACACCACTGAAACAGAAAGATAAAAAAAAATTAAAAAAGATAAACACAAGAAAATCAGTGAGCAAACCCCTTGTACTGGTAAGCATCAAAAACCTTGTACCAAAACCGGTAAGCATCAATTTATACCACCAAACATCTTGTGCCAAACCAGTAAGCAAACCAAGAACAAAGTCAAAGGGAGATTGGGCCAATTTCATACCGTTTGACTCTGTTTTGTTTTGCTTACTAGTTTGTATAAAAATCAGAATGTTTATAGTTATAAATGTAAAAATTCAGAAATTAAAAAATTCCTTTGTATTGTGCTTTTCTTTGTGCAAGTACCCAGAAAGTAACAAACAAGTAAAAAAACTTTCCTTAAATTCCACAATGCAAAAATTCAGAAAGTACAAAATATAGAATGTAGAAATCAGTCAAAAAATAGAAGGAAAAACCATAAGTGCATTGAGATTACTTTTTTTTTTCATTTTGTGCGTTGTGCTTTCCTCTTCTTTTTTCTGATTTTTCTGTCTCTGTCTTTGCTTAATAATAGCAACAATTTTTGGCTACAAATGATTGCCTCTGTACTGGAAGGGAAAGGGAGGGAGGAGTCGAGAGGAAGGTTGAGGGAAGTGGGGACGGAGAGGTCGAGGGAAGAGCGGAAGTGGTGGGAGAGAGAGATGGACGAGACCAGGAGGGAGATGAGCAGGGAGAGGCGGGAGAGGAAGGGAGGGTTTCAGTTGCAGTTGCAGTTTCTTCAGCCTTTTCTTTTTATCTGGGTCTGAGGCAGTAGCAGCTGACGGAGATAAGGGAGGAGAAGAGGCCTTGCGCTTGGCGACAGGGGAACGCGAAGGAGAGGCATGGTCTGGCGCGTGACAGTGAGCAACAGAGCACGCCTCTTGTAGATCGAGAGAGAGAGACGGAGATGAAATCGAGAGAGAAAACAGAGAGGCGCCGCTCTGGTTGATCTAGGGTTACGGATAAAGCTGGCTCTTATGCCTCTCCATCTGGATCTGTATCCTCTGGACATCTTGTTAACAATCCGCATCCTCGACAGCCGACTTTTATTTGGACTGTCCGATGGAGATCGAAGGGCATACGAAGAGAATGAAGGAAAATCGAGCAGTCCTGCCTTGCCCTCCCTGCCCCGAGTCCCCGTTTTTTATTTTAAAAAAAAACAGCTCTAAAATTTGCATCTAATTCCCCGAGTCCCCAGTGTCAAACTTTTATCAATAGGCTGATTTTGATGAAAATTATATCTTTACAAAATTAATAGTTTGCTGCTGGAAACTCTTAGCCGTATGCATTAATTGTTAATTTTCTTTCTACCTTTGCATCTCCTTCAGCCATCACAACTCTCTCTTTTTTTATTTGAATTTCACTGGATCCTTTGAGAAACTTTTTCATGGTAGCAAAATCTGATGGAAACAGACTTTGAACAAAAGAGAACAGTTCAATCTAACCAATTTCATTTTCTCCTTATTTATCTTCTTCTCACTAATCTCCCTGAGCTTTATCATTTTTGCCAATTTTCTCTTCTATCTGATTTACTGCTTCTCACACTCATGTAATTTGAGTGCTATGTCACTTAATCCAGCATCACTTGTTCATCATTTCTTTTTTTTTTTTAGAGGAAACTTGATCATCATTTCTTTTGAATTCTAGAATTTGATATTTGGGTCCAATCATTGCTGTGTTCATGGTGCTATGGTTTTGCTTCGTTAATTCCCATAATTGATGACTCACACTCCTCCATTGATGCTTCCTTGTTATTGTTTGATCATGGAATTAAATCAATTTCGTTTCATTTTCCTGAATTTAGCAATTCTTGAGTTTACAGGCCCTATGCAATTGAGCCATCTCCATCTCGAATCCATTAGAGAGAACGGAGTTGGGATTATCTATTGGCATTGAGATTCCGTTCTCTTGCAATTGAATGCCCCGACAGGATGGTATGGTGGAGAGATGAATTGAGGTGTGCGAGAGAGGGGAGACAGTCGTGAGCTTCCAGTGTCTTTGGAGTTAAATAGAATTACAATTACATGGTACCAGTGTCAAACTTGGGATCACTGGACAAGCGGTACATGGTACCAGTGCTAAACTTGGGATCGCTCGATCAATCTAAGTTTTCGCTTCTTATAAGGCAGAGGAGATGAAAGAGACGAAGCCTCGAAATAGAAATGAATTTAAAAATTCTTTTTAATGTTTTTTTTATTTTCGAGCGATACGGGCAGGGTCGATTTCGCAGATTCTTACTTTTTTTCGTCCGAGTCCTTCGATCTTCATCGGACGGTCCAAATAAAAGGACTGCTCGGCACAGTCCTTTTATTCGGCTGTCGAGGATGCGGATTGATCTTGTTAAGATGTCTAGAGTGCCCATCTCTCAATATGATCCGTCCGATCTAAATAGACGGTCGGATTTCGAGCGGAGTCATTTCTTCTCCAAAAAAAAAAGAAGAAAATCGGAATGTTAGATCATCTCTCTTCTGGCGCAAAGACGAATACAAAATTACTAATCAACGGAAGTACGAACTACGAAGCTTCGTCTCTTGTGGCGGGAGGAGCAAACCCTCGTCTCTTGGACGATCGTGCGGCACTGGTGCGACACCTCTCCACTCTCTCTCGTTTTCCTCTGAAGCTTTTGTCAAGCTCAAACCCGGCGAGATCAGGATCGTCTCCGGCATACCATTGGAGCAATTTAAAGGTACTCGTATTTCTTTTGGGAAAATACATACACATCATATATAAAAGTCAGGATTTGTCTTTGATTAAGCCTGATTCGAGACTGGAAAAAAAAATTGGGGCATCCTCACTTGGAGTATAGTTCTGCTGTAGAAGTGAGATTGGTGAGAGAAAGAAGACAGAGAGGGTACCTTTTCAGGTTTTATTTGATTGTGTTCAGTAACTAGTAGCAGCCACTTGAGATCTCTCTGCACTGAGATTTTATTAGTTAATTGAGTACTATAATTTGTTGTTTATTGGCCTAGAAGTTATATGATTTGGTTGATTCCACTAAATGATAATGAAATTATTGTATTCCCATGGTTTAGGTTATGATCTATTCACCAGCAAGAACTGCAACTCAGCAAGGTTCAGGAAAGGTGGGCAAATGGAAGATCAACTTTTTGTCAACTCAGAAGTATGAAATTTCTTTGCCTAATATTATGTAATTTGTTAATTTGATTTTACTTACTTTGAACGCTTTACCTAATGCAATCTACTACATACAGTAGCATTCACCTGGTATAGACTAACAATATGTACACTGCTTTGAACCACATTACCTGCTAGTTAGGTAAATATTGAGGGTACTTGCTTAATGTCACTGGGGATTAACTTTTGAGATTCACATTTACTAAGATCTGAATATTTTCTATATCTGTTACATTAGAGTTTGGTTGAGATCAATCATCAGTGCCATCTAAATTTTATCAATTTATATTTTTTATAAGTTGAGCCTATTATTTTTTTTCAAGTCATATTATCTTGTTAATGGAGCAATGGAATACCAGCTGACATAGACTTAATTATTTTCTTTCATGAAGGTTATGGAACAACAAGATGTTGTGGATCATTTTGGCCACATTTTGTAGAGAAGATTAGACAAGAGTAGTTTTTTTTTTTTTGACAACATTTTGTAGAAAAAAAAATGATAGTAGTATAGTGTTGAAAGAAGGGAATAGTGCTATTGTGTAAAAATTCAGGGCTTCATCGCATAAAATGATATTTACTTAAATGTTAACAGTTTATTAAAAAAATATATGTTCACTATTATGCGTTCTGTGGTACCTGGATATGCAAAGTTTGCTTAATTGGCTTTTGTGTTCCTGTATGTGCTCACTGGGTGTACCTGAAACCTATCAAACCGGCTTTGGTACTACCTATACCTTGGCTTTTGCTTAATTGGCTTTTGAACTCTTCTTACCAATAATTTGGATTGTTGAGTAATAATAACCCAACATTATTTGGAGCAGAGAGAGTGTGCATTATTCTCAAATTAGTGCTATTTCCATATGTTTTTTAAACATAACATATATAATCATTTGTATACAAATTAGTGCTACCGGATCATCTCTCCAATATACAAATATTATCGTCTCAACTTCATGCATATTACAGAATCATTTGTATACAAATCTAGTCAGTACTAAACGAGCTCAAGAAATCTAAATAGAGAAGAGAAATAGAAGAAAGTGTTGAAAAGAATTTCTCTGAATGAATTTTATTATGAGCTTCGCATTCTATAATACACAGAGCACCAGTATATATAATACAAGCCTTTAATTTACAAGAAGCAAGAACCCAAGTCGCAATTAACCAACCATCCTAATTACAAAACATCTATTACTAATCACATGACAGAAGATTTAACCAACAATGCTTGCTACACAATACATAAGAGACAAGATCAAGTGCTATTCTACAAAATTCAATCACTTGCATCCTCATCTGTCCATTGAAGTAATAGCTCTTTTCAATGCTCATTTAGTGCTGAAGGCCTGCACATGAGAAATTCACAACAGAAAATTAAATAAAAAGCAGCAGAATAGTGCCTAAAACAAATGTTGTATGAAAGCAGCACAACAGATCTACCATTTTCACTAATATACATATACCAGTCCTTCACTAATAACAGCAAACAGCATTTCAAGCTTAAATAAAAAGATGAGACAATTTGAAACCTTTTTGAAGCAAATAGCACAATCCGAGACCTCTTCTTGAAATAACGCGTCTTCTCCGAGCGGATCGGCCTGGCCTGGCCTCCACGACGCCACGCCGTGAGAGAGAGCGCGCGATCGGATCTAGGGTTCTTCTGGCGCCTACGAGAGAGAGACTTCGGAAGAGAGATGAAGAGATGCTTTATTTGTTTTATTAGAACTTAGAAGAGAAATGGGAGCGCAGGAAATCCAGCCGTTGATTTCGATCGAACGGCTTACAACGAGAGATGGGCACTTTGGACATTTTAATAAGATGTCCAGAGGATACGGATCCCTCTCCATCTGACTATCTCCTCAGGAGCTACAAGCCTACGATTCTTTTTTAGGACATTTATGGGCCAACAGAACATCTATCTCCTCCGCCCGAAAAATTTAAAAATAGTATTAAATTAATATAATATATTAAAAATAATATCAATATAATAATATTTTTTTAAATAGTATCACGAGATCGGAATCCCAGATTCCAAACGCAAGATCGGATTTCTGGATTCCGACCTTAGCTAAGATCGGAATCCGAGATTCCGATCTTAGCTTTTTAATTTTTTTATATATTATTTATTTATTTATTTTATTTATTAATTAGTTAAATAATTAGAAAAATAGATAATATATTGTAAAAATATTGAAAAAAATATGGAAAAAATCAGGAATAATTAAATTAAATTTTATATGTATTTTAGTATTTTTTGGGAAAATTAAATTTATTTTCATTTTAATTAATTTATTTAATTAAAATATAAATTTTTATAACTTATTTAATTAAATGAATTGTACCATTTAGAAAGGATTATAAATTTTCAGAATTTGCAGGGATACAAAGGCATAATCCTTTCAGAATGTTCAAAGTTTTATTAAATCTTTCTTCATTTGCACGGATACAAAGGCATAATTTGAACATTAAAACTTTAAACATGCTTAACTTTCGATAGGAAGGTCCGTTTGGGGCGATCGAGCACAATCCGAAAAGCTGGCGACGAGATCTACTCATTTTATCGGGGTGAAACCCCATAACGACCATTTTCGGACCCAAAAAACGCTCTCTGGACCTCCAAAATCCACTTTGAAAGTTTGCAAACCTAAAAACTACTCAAAACTACTAAAATTTTTTTTAAAAAATAGAGAAATGCAGTAAATCAAGTGAATTTAGTCTTTATTCTCCGTCTCAGTAAAACATCAATCTCGTGTGATTCCTTTCTAACGCAATCCAAAAAGTGCTTCCTTGATCATGAGACTCGATATGATTGTTTAATATATAATATGAAAATAATATATACAGAGGACGACATCCGGGACGCATATCAAATGGTTGTTTAAAAATTTATAATTTTAATTTAAATTAATTAAAAATTTATACTTAATTATTCATTTTTTAATTAAATAAATTAATTAAATTTATATTTAATTAAATAAATTAACTAAAAGGAAAATAAATTTAATTTTCCAAAAAAAATACTAAATTACATATAAAATTTTGTTTAATTATTCCTGATTTATATTTTTTCAATATTTTTAGAATATATTATGTATTTTTCTAATTAATTAACTAATTAATAAACTAATAAAAGGAAAAAAAATTTAATTTCTCCAAAAAATACTAAATTACATATAAAATTTAGTTTAATTATTCCTGATTTTTTCCATATTTGTTCAATATTTTTACTATATATTATCTATTTTTCTAATTATTTAACTAATTAATAAATTAAATAAATAAATAATATATAAAAAATTAAAAAGCTAAGATCGGAATCTCGGATTTCGATCTTAGCTAAGGTCGGAATCCGGGAATCCGATCTTGCGTTCGGAATCTGGGATTCCGATCTCGTGATACTATTTAAAAAAATATTATTATATTGATATTATATTTAATATATTATATTAATTTAGTATTATTTTTTAAAATTTCGGCTCCTCCGCTAAAATATTGATTATTGAACATTCATGGGCCAAACGTAACAACGTGAGCCAACGAAACGCCAGCCCACAGTTCCGTTTATGTTTCATTTTACCAAATGATCGGGTGCAAACCTAGTCAAAAATAACCTTGTTTTACCTGATTTAATCTATCGTAGTAAAGCTCAGGGTCGAACTACAGGGACGGTGTTGGAATATCGGTCTTTTACTTTAATTAATTAGCTAGACGAGTTCAACTATTTTTGGTGTTCAAAGAATCGAAGGTGGGTTCAAATCCTAAGTCTAAAATCAAGGTCAAACTAGAACTAAACGGGAGATAATTAGCAAATATGAATTCTAGGGTTTCTGGTTTCAACTTAATATGTTCAGTTCAATTCTCAAACGGTCCGTTTGATATCTCAGACGGTCCGTTTGAGCCGTGAAACTATTTACCGCTTAGCTATTCTTAATATGTGTGTGGAATCGTATTTTAATCCTAAGTTACCAGATACTAACCATCGTTACAGTTCTGGTTTCGTAGGTTAATCTACTACTTCCCTTAAAAATCTTAAGATTTGGTCATCACCATTGGCTTAAGTTTTCTAAGTCTATCTTTCAATTCGAAGGATATCTCACAACCATCGTTGCGAGAAAGGTTCACCTATCGGCTACTAAATCCTGGTTTCACTCATCAGCTACTACCATCCTCAAGTTGGTCAATCAATTCATACAAAAGTATAGATTATTATTACCATACTAGACAAGGCCTTAATCAATTCTACCCTAGCAATCAATGATATCACATAATAATCAATTAAATCATGAAAGAGAGAAACACATAAAGAAATAACTAAGCAAATAAACAACTAAACAAATGAGTTTACAACCATAACCCTAGAATAATAAATCAACAACTCAAAGACATCAAACAAACAAGAGAAAATGAGAAATAAGAGAAGTTACAACCAATTGTCCTTGTTTTCCCTTGAATTTGTCAAAATCCCCTTCTAAACGACTCGTTGCTGTCACAAATGACCTGTCTAACGCTGCCACGATCTGGTCTTGAGACTAAACTCTCGGATATTTCTATGGCTAACCCTAAACTTTGACCTTGAATCTAAAACACCACCTTGTATGCCCTTGTATGGCTTTGTATGGGCTTCTCTAGCCTTGTATGACCTTAATCTCCTCAAAGTCCTCTTAAATAGGCATTGGAATTGTTTAGAGACGCAGGAGGTTTGTTCTGGACGTGTTGGGAGTCGAAAATAACCACCCCACCAAGAATAACCTCTAAAACGGGCACTTTCTGCTATTTCTGGAAGGTTCCAGACAGACCGTTTGAACCTCCAGACGGACCGACTGAAATCTGGCTGAAACTAGCAGTTTTTTTCTGCGAAAGTCAAACGGTCCGTCTGAATTTTCAGACGGTCCGTTTGGAAATTTCTGCACTGCGCACTGTTACTGTTTTGCCCATATCTCTTTCATCCGGACTCCGTTTGAGACGATTCAAAAACCAGCGGAAAGCTTACGAGGAACTCTACATCATCATTGATTCATCCAGGTCATGTTTTTGTCCAAAATCTGCATTAAAGTAGGATTTATGGTAGTAACTCATTCTTAACATAAAAACCTAATTAAAATGACCCTAATTAACCTAACTCAAGTCAAATGATTTAGTTTGAAGTCAAAACCCTACCACCAAACGTTACCGATTTTCATTCCGTTTCTATTTTGCTGAGTCTAACGTCACTAAAATTCCTTCCGTTTCCGCTCCGTTTCGGACGGAACGGAACGGAAACGTTCGAAAAGGCATGAAATCGACACCCCTAGCTGTAATAATAATAATTCAATGTACTATCTATATTTGGGACCACCCACTGACCCACATATATATGTAGATGGGCCCATTTAATTTTCTAGTCATAATTCTACAAAATTTATAATGTAACGTTTTGTTGTTTTTGCTAAGTTTGCTGTTTTGAAATTTTTTATAAGACAGAATTTCAAATTTCAATAATATTCGTTCAATATTTACTACAAATTTAATTCAGAATTTAATAGTATTTTTGTAAGGAAAAAAACTTATATATATATCCTAGATGTTACCGACGTATCGAATCTATCAAACATTCGTCATTAGTCATCACACACAAATATCAGAATGGAGAAAAAAATTCTAAGAACAAAAACAGATTTTTTTTTAATAATTTTTACGTCCCGATATAATTATGATTATAACTAGAAAAACGTACATATGCTTAATGATATCACAGCATCCAGAATGCCAACAACAAGCAGTATATAACGAAACTTCCAAAAGTTACGTACATACAAAATTGTTACCAGATTCTAATTGGTATACAAAAACAAATTAATCAAACTTCAAAAGCTTCAACCCTGCCTATATATGTATTAGATATGTAGGCACCGACGCACTGTTAATGTTTCTTCAAGAAAACATCGGTAAGGACAGTCTTCGATTGAAGAGAAGCCTTGAGCAGCTTCAATCCCTAATTCCAATTAATGACATGGCCAATGAACATCAGAACGATCACAAAAAGGGTACGTTGAGAGTAAGAGATTATGTACATGATTTATTGGACAATAGTATTATAAATTGATATATGTAGCCATGGCACAAAGCTGATTAATTAATTGCATTGGACAGAGTGATTACACTCATATGTCTCCCCTCAACCAAATTAAACAATAAGCATGCAACACATTATGAATATCAAAGTTATATGTTGACTATCACAACTGTTACACAGTACAATCATATTATTAAAAATATACGCAAGCATTTGAAGCATATCAAGTTATCAGCCCTGCAAAACTAGAGATGGAGAGAAAAGAGCAATCAACCTGATACCTCATCGAGGCCGACGGAAACTGTTTTCTCCTCAAGTGATGCCAAATCCTTGATCTGAAACTTGTTGATCAGAAGAGTGATACTAGATACCTTAGACATAGGCAGCACATTAAGATCATCCATCACAGAATACGTCACCCCTTCACTACCAACCTCCGCCGTACTGCCAACCGACTTTGGCTGGTTCACAATTTGTGCCTCCGTGTTCATACTGGCCTTACAACAAGGGCATGTTGCCCCTTTCACCTCACTGACATACTCGCAGCATCTACCAGTACTGCCGTTGCCTTGCAGACAAGTTGAACTTTTCACCTCACTAACAAATGCACGGCAACTTCTGTAATTTTTGCGTCGTGCTTTACCAAACAGCTTATCTCGTGAATTACTTGTATTTCTTTTATTGAATAAAGAAATACTTGTTATTCTTGGGCGCAAACTTTTTGAATGGCTTGTATTAGAGCAAATGTAGAGTTTCCTAACTATTTCTGAATCCTTATGGGTTGCTGCTGGTAGTAAAAAATTGGTTTTTGGATAAGATGATGTAGATACAAGAGGGGGGTTCAGAAGGAAAGATACATTCTCGTCAGAGAGGATGTAGGTTTCATCGAGTTCCCTTACACTCTGGTACACTTTCCCGATTGAACCAACCATGGTGTCCTTTGTTAGAAACTTGGCAACGGTACCGAGAGGTAGCAATAGAAAACTCAATAAGAAGTCTACAAAATCTTCATTCGCTTCGCCGAACAAGACTTTGTTGGAATTTTTATCGATCAAAAGCTTTAGCTGGAGTTTATTATTACTATTAGCGTTCTCCATCTCTGAGATCGTGAATTGTGATCTCTTTCTATGTTTTTGTTTGCGTATTGTAACAAAGACTAATTTGCCTATGGCTATGTGAAAGATGTGAATTTATGAGCGTATAAATTACAATTTACGAGGAGACTGACAGTTAATGCTTGACCCGAGTATACGAAAGGAAACAAGATGTAATTACATCGAAAAAAAAATATAACTGTCATTTCATATTCATCCATTTAGTAATTATTACCTCCATATAATTTCGTTCCTATAATCTTTTGTTCAATTATAATTGTCCAAATCCAATGTTTGTTAAATCTCCATTTTGAAAAATAAAAATTCACTTCATCGAATCGAATGTTAAGACTAGGCCTGTCAAACGTGGCCCAATGGCACGGAAATGGCCCATAGCGTTTTTGTATCGTATAATGAAACGGAACACCAACGTATTTCGTTAACCGTTTTGTTAATGAAACGGCACAAAATTATATTTCGTTAACCGTTTCGTTTCACAAATAACACATAAAACAGTTTGAAATGAGGCTGAAACAGTCGAAATGGTAGAGTTTGATATTTCGTTTACCGTTCCGTTGACTGAAACGAAACAAAAACCTGTGCCGTTTACCGTTCTGTTTCGTTTATACGGAACGGCATAACGTTGAAACGGCAGCCATTGACACCTCTAGTTAAGACTGGAACGCTTCGGTCTCAAATTCGGTCAAATTTCTGGTATTGGAGCATTGTAACGTTGTCTTGAAAATAAGAAAACATTAGCGCGCTCCAGCCTCGGGGCCTTCAAAGCAAAATAAATAAATAAAAATAATAATATTATTATTAAAATAAAAATAAAAGTATATTTAAAAAATAATTATATTTGAATAAATTGCATGTCTTGCAAGAAAATTCTATATATAGAAAAGGAAAATATGAATCCTGATTATCTGTTCCTAGCTATTTTAATGATTTAGCTCATGTTTAGTCACTGATAAATGGGTTGCTCAAACTTATTTCTTTTTGGGATGCATGTAATAGGATGTATCATAGAATTTCAAATTAATTTTTATTTTTCAAAATACGCTATGAAAGTATGAGGACACGACCAGAGTACGTACCACTAACAAAGCCTCTATATATAGAATTTTTTTTTTTCAAGTCCATGTCCTGCCCCAAATATATTCATTTACTTATATATTAATTAAATAAATTATATAATATTATTATTATATATTATAGCATGCTAATAATTTTTTATACAGTTTTAATATATTTTGTAACATCATTAAAATTGAACAAAATTTATTTTTAAGATTCAAGTGGCGAATCTGATCGATTAACCGCTTATTTCTGAGGGTAACTCTCTGTTTTTTTTTTTTCAGTCAGAGCACTTTTGAGTTTTGAAGCGGTTTATAGCTTGGTTCATCCAGAAAATATTTTACAGCTTAGTTTTTTCCAAGAATCAGAAGGTTGTGCAGAAGAAAGTCAATATAGTTTCTTATTCTCTTGATGATAAAAGGCAATAAAATTTTGTCCTTAGGTTAATTGAGATTTGCGAATTATATTATCAGATAAAATTCAGAATAACTCCTAACCTTTTATGCTAATTAGTTTGATTATTCTTGCATACTCCATCAATTTATAGTTTTATACCAAAAGAGAGACAATTCAAAGTGCATTGATATTGTTATCATATAATTAATTTACATATTCTTAATTATGACTGCCCAATTAATTCTGGATTAAGCTGAAACCAAAGTAGAGTGGAGAATAGTTATACAATAATGAAACAAAATTCAAACAACAAAAGAAAAGTATATATAGAAATAAATACAACGATTTTATACATAATTTATGATTCCTATAAGGCTATAACACAGAACAACATACACATATGCCAAAAGATAATGAAAAATCGACAGCAACCTACAAATAAATGCAAATCAACAAATTAACGCTATGGACACACCGAGCAGAAGGACATATTTACTGGCGGTGATGGCGATGGCCATGAGCATGCTTTTTGGCCTCTTTCTTCATGTGGTGTTCATGCAGTGCGAAACCGGCACTCCCAACTGCAACGGTCGCTGCAATTTCCTCCTTAATCTTGTGAGAATGTGCATGCTCTGGATCTTTCTTGGCCTTGTGCTTCTCATGCTAGCACACAAAAATTAAAGTAAAATCAGCTCTAGTAGTGTTAATTACAAATTTCCTATTTTTCTTATGACGCAGGTCAATATATTGTTTTGGTACTTTTTTGAAATTACCTGGTTCCATTACCTTTGAATTACATTGCAATCAAATAAAGATATCAAATATCATATCTGCTAAGAGTTACCATAGTTATAATTATTCTTTTATATATATATATATATATATATATATATATATATATATATAGAGAGAGAGAGAGAGAGAGAGAGAGATTGGCTAAAGTATACTCCAGCATACAGATAGCCCGTATGCTGGAGTCGTTTCTCACAATCTAAAATGCATACAGTCGATCCGAAACTTTCAAATTGTTCTCCATATTGAAATCTCCTAGGAAACTAAAATTTATATTTTTTCGAATTTTTTTACTACATATTATGCTATTTTAAAAAAGCTTTCAAAGGAGTTGTAAAGGAGTATTTTTGACCATTCAATTTTAAAATAGCATAATATATAGCAAAAAATTTCAAAAAAATGTAAAATTTGGTGTTCAAAGATATTTTTATATAGAGAACAACTTGAACGGTTTGGATCGACTGTTTGAATTTTAGATTTTGAGAAACGACTCCAGCATACGGGTTTAATCCGTATGCTAGAGTATACTTTAGCCAATCTATATATATATATATATATATATATATATATATATATCGTTAAAATATTGTTACTGGTCACAGGTTCGAAATCCTATTGGAAGGTCTTTCATAAACATTTAATTTAAAAATAAGTTGGGTGGCTTAGACCACAATTTATGTTAAAAGAAAATAATAATAATATTGTTACTGATTGAATCAAATTAAAATGCATCCATGCACAATGCCATTTTTTCCTTTTAATTACCATGTAATACACACAAAAATGACAATGATTGTTTTATGCATTACTGCTTACAAATAATTTTTTTTCTTGTATCTCACTACACTTATGCCACTATAAATAGTGCAGTCGATGAGCATTAAAAATTCAAATAATTGTACCATAGCGTAGGCACCAGCAGCAACCGCCCCAAGCTGCCCAAGTTGTTCCATGTGCTTATGGTGCTTCTCCTTCTTGCGGTAGTCGACCGTTGATTGGTCCTTCTGCTCCTGGTTGTGGTGGTGAGTGAACATTGTTGATTTTTCAACGGGGTTAATGGTAAATGCTCTTTTCTTTTCTTTGTTGTTTTTCTCTCTACTTGCTTGATGGGTAATGTGATGGATAGAACCTGAGGCTGCCACGAATTTATAAGCTACGCTTCAAACGCGTTGGGAATAACACGTATGAAGCATTTTCGTTTCTCAATACCTTAGCGTCCATTTAATTAAGATGGATACACGCTTTAATTGACCTATTCTCTAGCAGAACTATAAATCAACATGACAACAAAATAAAGTCGGCCAGGTGTCTCAATTATTATTTTTTACGAATGTGTTAGGAAATTAATCCGTCCCAGACTTGGTACAAAACAAAGTTTAATTTCTTAACGGCTAAGCTTGCTCAGCTCGACTCAATCGGGTGACAAGTTTAGTAAAAGGCCGTAATTGGATACTTGCAAAACGTATCCATGTTTAATGGGCTCCCATTAGATAACACCTTTTATATGTAATTTCCCAAGCCCAGATGTTAAATGTGTGGGCTCAGCACTAAATCCAGCAAACAACTCCCCGACCCTATATTAACAGGCCTTTCTAGTTCCATTCTAGGCCTAAACATTCTAGCTGAAAGATGTAAATTTATAAGAGTATAAATTACCAGAAGGGCTGCGTAACAGGGGTGCATAACGTGGAAAACGACCACGAAAGTGGTCATTTTCGTTAACCGTTGCATTGATGCACGAAATTTTTATACTTATTGCGTTGATTGTTGCATCCGTTTAACACATGTTGCGTTGATTGTTCCGTTGATGGGAACGATCAAAACGGTTATAACCGTCTTTGACTACCTAACTGTTTTGCATTTTATTAAGATGTAAGAAAATAAACTATTCTGCATTTTGTATAAAACAGAGATAGAGAAATGACATGTTAGGTCACGCGGGAAAGGGGGAGAAGGTACTATAATCACCTCTTGCTCTTGACGGCGATTGTACTCGGTGGTGCAGAGGCGAGAGAGATAGATGTGATTGTGTTCGGCGCAGAAATGACGGAGCGACGCTGCAGAAATCTAATTTTACTCATTTCTCCCTCGATCTCTTTGCTGAGGTCCTCTGCAATCTAATAATAAAACCATAAAAAAAAATTTAGACGAAATGCGCGAAATAAACGACCACGAAACGTACCAGTTTCACTAATCGTTCCGTTCTGAGACGAAACAATATTTCTATTTGCGTCGGTTGTTTCGTTCCTTAAACGAAACTGAAATCCTTATCCGTTATCGTTCAGTTCCGGACGAAACGAAACGAAATAACGATTGAAACGGCTACCGTTTTCAGCCCTACTGCGTAACGTCTAAAACGACCATGAAAATTGCCAGTTGCGTTTACCGTTTTATTTTGGACATGAAATTGACTATTATTTACGTTAACAATTTCATTTTAGATGAAACGATCGAAATCACGAAAATATACATGGATGAAACTGTTTCAAGCTTTCGTTAACAGTTTCGTTTTTAAAACTTAACCAAAATTTTTAACTGTTTCGTTTCATTTTGGATGAAACGAAAAAAACGGTTAAAACAGTCACCGTTTTCACCCCTAATTACAAGTTACGAGGTGACTGATAATTAATGCTTGTGCAAGTATACGAAAGGAACAAAGATGTAATTACTTCGGAAAAACAAAATTTTGTCATTTCGTGGTGTGCGTACTTTGTATTTCATCCATCCATTTCATAATTATATGTAATTATAAACCTGCTTATAATTGTGTTCCTATAATCTTTTGTATGATTTTAATTTTCCAAAACGAATGTTTATTAAATCATAAAGTGCAATACTTTTATAACTGGGCCATTGTGATATGCAAATGCAACGGTGAGATACTGGCGCAACTCTCAATAAATTAACGTATAAAAGCGAAAATAAACAATCTTGGAACAACATGTGACAACTTCGGTAGTGCTGCAAAATAAATTGTTCTCGCTTAAGAATGGACTTTGGTATTTATCAATTCTTTCATGTTCAATACTGTTGTTCAGACGGGGGCATTTTTTCGCTTAAATCTCAGTATTAAATTGAATTTATTTCAAATTCTACAAATATTCGTTTAATTCCTACAAATTTTGTTAAGAATTTATTATTAATTATTAGACAATTCTTTAAATATTATCTACAAAA
The DNA here is from genome assembly GCA_028095005.1 of Rhynchospora pubera. Lineage (NCBI taxonomy): Eukaryota > Viridiplantae > Streptophyta > Magnoliopsida > Poales > Cyperaceae > Rhynchospora > Rhynchospora pubera. The sequence continues at coordinate 285,811,377 of CM051460.1, forward strand.
TTTCGTTTAATTCCTACAAATACAATTTTTACAATTTCATTATCATCGATTTTTTATTTTTTTTCTAAAATTTATTAATCTTTTTATTTATCAAAAAACTAATCCACATTCAATCTTAATTATATCAATTAAACAAAGCATTGGTCATTAGTCATAACTCATAACACACAAAAATTAGAACGTGAATACCTTTTAAGAGCAAACAGAATACTTTTTCAGGTCTCACGATAATAACTAGAAAAATACATAAATGCTTAATGATATCTCAGCAACAAAAAATTCCAACTGCAAGCATTACTGCACTACTAGATAACGATATATAATATCCAAAAGTTACCAATAAAATGTAACCAAATTCAAGACGTTGGTACAAAACAAAATCAACATTATATAAAAGTTTAAGACTGAACTTCAACCCTGTCATCTATGCAGTAGAAGGCAGAAGCACCGTTATTTTTTCTTCAGGAAAACATCAGTAAGGACAGTTTTCGATTGAAGAGAAGCCTTGAGCAGCTTCAATCCCTAAATTACAACGAAAATTAGTTAATTACAAATTAAACTACTCAAACATCAAAAGATATCAAATCCATATGTAAATGTCTATATACAAAGAAAGAGATCCAAACAGCAGCAAGTAGCTAATATCTTACCTCATCAAATCCGACATCAACTGTTTTCTCTTCAAGTGATCTCAAATCCTTGATCTGAAACTTGTTGAGAATAGTAATGCTAGATATGGTGGACATAGGCACCACAGTAAGATCATCCATCACAGAATAAGTCACCACTTCTTTTACATACCCTTTCCCATCACTACCACTCGCCACGGCACTGCTAACTGACTTTGGCTGGTTCACAAATTGTGCTTCCGTGTTCATACTGACGTTACAACCGGGGCAAATTATCCCGCTCACCTCACTAACATAAGGGCAGCAACTTCCATAATAGTAATGCCTGTTTGTATTGGTACATATGTAGAATTTCTTACTATTTGAATCCTCGTTGATTGCTGGAGGTAGAAGAAAATTGGTGGTGAGATTGGAAGTCGATGCAAGATGAGGATTTAGAAGGGAAGAAATATTCTCGTTAGAGAGGACGTAGGTTTGATTCAGATTACTCAAGCTACCATAGACTTGTCCAATGGAGCCAATCATGGAGTCCTTAGTTAGAAGTTTGGTAATCGCACTGAGAGGGAGGGATAGCAGACTAAATATGAAGTCTACAACATCTTTACTAGCTTCCCCGAATAAGACCCTATTAGAATTTCTGTCTATAAGAAGTTTTAGCGTGAGCTTTTCATTAGTTTTCTCCATCTCTGTGATTTTGTTCTCTCTGTATCTCTGTGTCTCAGCTTCTGAATTTAATTTTGTCTATCACTATCTGAAGATGTATATTTATAAACATTATACTTGTAATTACAGTTAATTACAAGGAGATAATGGGGCGGGTATACGAGACGATGGGCAATTAATGTTATTCGCCTATAAAGCATTTTCGAATATGTGGATATTAAATGGCAACTAAAGAACCAGTTTGGTAATTAAGGTGTTTTATTTAATTCTTCGATTTACGTTTTGATCTAAGCACTATAATTGTTATTTTATGCAAAAAAAAACAAAGAAAAATTGCAATTTCCTTTTCTAAAAAGTAGCCTATGTTGTTTTCTCTCAACAATTTTCGGGATGTTTTTTTCTTTTTTGTGAACTTATTTTTTCATGTACCTGACGTTGTCGTCATTTTGACTTTTTGAGGCTGCCATGGGATGCGCACCATATTTCATCCATTTATTTCCTAACTATAAACTTTCATTTCATTTGGTTAGATTTTAATTTCATTTTAATTTTACGAACCCAACATTTTTTTTTAATCATAGAGGAATAATTTTGTGAACAATTTTTTTCCTCTTAATTTAGCAATTGCAGATATGCAACGGTGAGATCCTGCCAACTTTGATTGAATTTATAAAGGTGAAAATAATGAATCGTTGAACAGATATTGAAATCTTTGGTACTCAACAAAATTTTGGATAACTCAAAAAAATCTTTGGTACTTGCCACATTTTTTTCTCCCCATTATTTTCGTTGTGACCGGAACGAACAACAGCTGTAATTTGTGTTCCCAGAATATCGTATACAATTATAAAGCAGTAAAGCCGCTGAGGATTTCATAATTTGAAAGGTCGCAAGTGTTTGGGGAATTTGTGCAGCTCTTAAATTGCAAACCGGAGCGCATCAGTTTCCTGATTCGGTCAAACTTCTCATATGGAGCATTGTTTGTTGAACTAATCTGCCATATTTGATAGAGGATTAAAGGTGGAGTAACTCATTTAATCTATTTTTATTCCTTCAAATATGATTTAAATTTGGTGGAGTAATGTGGAGTAAGGAGGAGTAAATTACTCCACCATTTTAGGTGGAGTAAAGTTACTCCATGAAATTAAGAGATGATTTTCAGTTTTATTTATTATTACTCTAAATTTACTCCATCTTATCATACCAAACATAAAAATTGGAGGAGTAAAGTGGATTAACTATTTACTCATCCTTAAACTACTCCACGATTTACTCCTCTACCAAACATGACCATATGTAATTAGCTCGCCTTTTTTTTTTTTTTAGCATCTGTAACGTCGCCTTGAAAATATAAATCCGGAGCACTGAATAAAAGATAAACGGCTACGGTACTTTAAAATAAATAAAATGTAAATAAGAAATTTAAAAAAAGTTTGTAGATAGATTTTAAGTGACTTGCGTGTCTTGTAATAAGTTGTGTGTGTGTCTATATATATATATATATATATATATATATATATAGGATTGCTAAAATACTATGCATAGCACGGGTGCTCTTCATGTTACGGATTCGTTTTTAAATTTCATGCTTCAAACAACCGATCCAAACCGTTCATTATCTTCTTCATATTGAAATCTCATAAATTCCGGACCCTTCAATAACAGTGATTTTCAAAAATTTAAGAAAAATAGTAAAAAAATTAAAAAAATGTAAAATTTGGTTTCTAATGAGATTTCAATATGTAAAAGACAATGAACGGTTTGGATCGGTTGGTTGAAGCATGAAATTCAAGAACGAATCCGTAGCACAAAGGACATCCGTGCTATGCATAGCATTTTAGCAATTCCTATATATATATATATATATATAGAGAGAGAGAGAAAGTTTAATATGCACCATAGTGCATAGGGCATTCCGTGCACCACGGACTTTTTCGGGGGTATTTTTATAAAATGACAAATTTAATTTAACCAATCTAATCTACATATTGAAATCTCATAGAAAACCAAATTTTACAATTTTTGAGATTTTATTACTATTTTTTTCGAATTTTTTAAAACATGTCATTTTTGGAATGTTGTACTATTTGCAATTTTCCAAAAATGGCATATTTTAAAAAATTCGAAAAAAATAGTAATAAAATCTCAAAAAGTGTAAAATTTGGTTTTCTATGAAATTTCAATATGTAGATTAGATTGGTTAAATTAGATTTGTCAGTTTACAAAAATACCCCCGAAAAAGTCCGTGGTGCACGGAATGCCCTATGCACTATGGTGCATATTAAACGTTCTCTCTCTCTCTCTCTCTCTCTCTCTATATATATATATATATATATATATATATATATATATATATATATATATATATATGTATAGAGGAAGGATTCAATTGACCGGAGTTCCGGTTAAATTCCGTCAGATTTCAATTTTGAAAGTTAAAATGACTGATCCAAACCGTTTAATATGATCTTCATATTGAAATCTCCTTGCATACTGAATTTTACATTTTTTTTTTAGATTTTTAAGTATTTTTTTCGGATTTTTAAAAACTGCAATTTTTGAAGGATTAAGAACAAATTAGATTAACGATTTTCTAAAATCCGAAAAAAATACTTAAAAATCTATAAAAAAATGTAAAATTTGGTGTGCAAAGAAATTTCAATATAATAGAGATCATATTGAACTGTTTGGATCGGTCATTTGAACTTTCAAAATTGAAATCTGACGGGGTTTAACCGAGACTCCGGTCAAACCACTTTGATTGAAAGCTCTCTCTCTCTCTCTCTCTCTCTCTCTCTCTCTCTATGTATATATACAAAAAAGAAGAACATATGAATCCTGATTATCTTTTTCCCAGTTTGCTGATTTAGTTCATGTGTTAGAGTCCCAGCTGAATAGGTTCCTCAAACTAATTGAAATGCTGGCGAAACTCCTAATATAGAACATGGTTCAAACCAAAAACCGAGACGCTTCACTAGTGTGCTGATTACATTAATTTAGTTTAATAAAATCAGTTTACAACTTCCGCTTCAAATTTCTATTATTAATTAATTATAAATTGTAAAATAATGACACAAAATAAAATCATCTTTTTTTTTATATATATAAAAACCCGGGTCAAGCCCAGAGAACCTTTTCATTAATATTAATAATAAAGGTTGTAGAATGTGAATGGAAAGGAAAATGGTTTTCAGAACTGAAAGCTCTAAAAGTGAACATGATAAACAAGGATAAAAATGTAAAACAGGGGAAAACAAGGATTAAACAGAAAAGGAAAAAAAAAAAGAAAAACAGGAGGCTAATGTCCTAATCAGCGTTCAGAATGATAACATAAATCTTCTTTTATATATATATGAATTTTGTTTGCAGAACCAATCCGACGTTAGTCGCTGTTTCTTATGGCGTGGTTCTTCCAGCAAATACTTAACATGTTTGTTTTTTTGTTCCCAAGATTCCAAGAATCAGATCAGAAGGTATGCTATTTGTTACGATTGTGGGGCCATGCAGATGGTTATGGAGAAGAAGTCGAGAAGTTTCTGCTTCTTTTGCTGATTAAAGGCCTAAATTTTGTTTTTAGGTTAATCGAAAATATTCTATTATATAAAATTTTCGCAAATCAATAATCCTAACATATTTTTATGCTAATTATGTTGAGTACTTGCATACTCTAATACTTTATATATACAATAATTAGATAATTCAGAGTGTTATATTTCTAATTAATTGTGTTAATTTTTTTGAAGACAGCCCTGTTAATTCTAGATAATCTGAAAAAAAAAACTACGGTGGATAATAGTTCCTAAATAATGAAAAAAAATTCACACAACATAAGAAAAAGTAAATAAATAAATACGATAATATTATAAATAATTTTATGATAACAATAATGTGCTATAAAACACAGAACACCATATATACATTAATACATACCAAAAGATAACGGAAAGTGGACAAATACAAATAAAGGCAAATCAATAAATTATGCTATATATGCACACAACGAGCACAAAGGTACTACTTAGTGGCGGTGGTGACGGTGGCCATGGGCATGATTTTTTGCCTCTTTCTTCATGTGGTGTTCATGCAGTGCGAAACCGGCACTCCCAACTGCAACGGTCGCTGCAATTTCCTCCGTAATCTTGTGAGAATGTGCATGCTCTGGATCTTTCTTGGCCTTGTGCTTCTCATGCTAGCACACAAAAATTAAAATAAATCAGCACAAACAGTGTTAATTACAAATTTTACATATAAAAGAATTGGAATTTTTCCTTATTTCTTAAAATGCTGGTTCTAAGTTTTTTTTTTCTTTTTTAGGCACTTTTCTTTAAATTACCCGTTTCCATTATTAACTATGATGAATTTGATTGTAATCAAACATAGATATCAATATATAGTATATGCTAAGAGTTACCATAGTTGTAATTATCCTTATATATACACCTCATTAGAATATTGTCACTGATTGTAACAATTTAAAATGCATACATAATACCATTTTTCTTTAAATTATTACCATATAATACAAACAGAAATGTCAACGTTGGTTTCTGCAGTACTGTTTACTAATAATTTTTTTCTTATATCTCACTACACTTATGCCACTATAAATAATTTTCTTCCATATATAAGTAGTAGATGAGTAAATAATTGTACCATAGCGTAGGCGCCAGCAGCAACCGCCCCGAGCTGGCCGAGTTGTTCCATGTGCTTCAGGTGCTTCTCCTTCTTGTGGTAGTCGACTGGGGATTGATTCTTCTGCTCCTGGTTGTTGTGGTGGTGAGTGAACATTGTTGAATACACAAGGGGGTTAATCGTAAAAGCTCTTTTCTTTTCTTTGCTGTGTTTTGTTCTCTACTTAGCTTGATGAGTAACAATGGATAGAACCTGAGGCTGCCATGAATATATACGCTACGCTTGAAACGCGTTGGGAATAACACGGATGAAGCATTTTCATTTTTCATTACCTTAGCGTCCAATTAAGATGGAAACACGCTTCAATTGACCTACGATTCTCTAGCAAAATAACAAATCAACATGGCAACAAAAATAAAGTCGGGCAGTAGCACAATTTTTATTTTTACCGTGTCGTGTTAGAAAACTAATCCGTCCCCGAGTAAGTTCAGAGTTTGGTTCCTTATCGGCAAAGCATTTCTCGAGTCAATTGTAAATCAACTCCTACGCGGTGACAAGTTGTTTAGTAAGAGGCCGCAGTAACGTATCTATGGATGATGGGCTCCGATTAACCTGCCACTTTTTGTTTGAAAATAGCCCAGATGTTTACTATGCCTATGCGGGTTCTGTACTAACAGGCCTTTCTAGGCCTGAATCTACTTCACTTTTACTTTATCACAATAAAAATGCAATGGGGTTGGAATCAAAATAAAATCTTTTATATCAGCAAGTTACCAATGGAAGTAGCAAATTTTAGTTTAAAAGCAAATCAAACAAAGATAACGCAACTGATAACCGCTAGCTTAATCTTTGGTTATTTACTGATTGTAAAGGATACAGATAATGAACTTTTGAAAAGATTTGCAAAAGGATTAATAAATTCACTTATTGGGGTACAAAATGATTTATTATTATATTTCTTTATGTTAACCGTCACGTGTAAGCTTTTCTCTGTTTTTAGATAAAGTGAACAATTTTAAATGCAAATAATGCAATGGATTAAAGGAATCATAATGAAAAGGTCGTTGCATTTGGGGGAAGTACGACCAGTGATCCAGCCCATGTAGATGGGCCTATTTTAGCTTTCTAAAATTTAGACTGGCTTTAGATTCGATGGGTTGCCCAAATTGGGGCCTAATTTCCAAATCACATTCTCAAATATAATTAAACACGGTCCACAATTTGCGTTGGCTGTCTTTTACTAATTATAATTTTGCAAGTAATATACGCTTCTCGTATAAAAGATACATTTATTTATTACCATCATACTACATTCATTATAGAGATAAGGCTAAAATCAATCGTGACTGACGGATGAAACCGTCAGCTACGATAAAATTTCAGTTTTCAAAATTCTAACAATCGATCTAAACCGTTCAATGTGTTCTCCATATTGAAATTTTATTGGAGACAAAATTTTATATTTTTTAAGATTTTTTAGTATTTATTTGATATTTTACAAAATTCTTAATCTAAACAATTCTTGATCCTTTAATAACTATGATTTTTAAAAATCTAAAAAAGATAGTAAATAAAATAAAAAAATATATAAAATTTGATCTCCAATAAAATTTTAATATAGAGAACACATTGAACGGTTCGAATTAGACATTAAAATCTCAAAAATTGAAATATCATCGCAACTGACGGATCCATCCGTCAGTCGTTGTTGATTTTAGCCTATCTCTTTATTATATGGTGTTACAAATTTAATTTTCGTCAACACAACTTTTGATTTCGAGGACTCCGTTTGAATAGGTATGGAAAGAAGGAAAGAAGGGAGAAAGTGGGAAAAAATATTGAGAAATGTGTAACTTTGTGAAGAGTTTGAATTATTTATAATATTTTTTTTCCCTTCTTCCTTCTTTATTCTTCTTCTTCTTGCATCCAAACGGAGCCTAGAAAACTCCTTGTCTCGATACGGGCAAACCTGCAGTACAGTACGACCGAGTAATCATTTGTGAGAGGTCACATGCTTAGCTTCAGGGCTCGAGTGCCTTTCCAAATCTCAATATTATCGTTAAACATTAGTAACTGATCTTTTACGTGCAAATATCAGAAATTCAGAATAGTGAAGAACTTTTAAGAAGCAGCTGAGAACTTTTTCGCATGACTTAGATTTACAAAAGCTTACAAGTGATCACAGCAACTCAAGTTCCTACTAAGCACTACATAACTTTACTAAAAACAAAAAAAAAAGCACTACACAAGGAAAATATCTGAAGTCCCCCAAAATCAAAATGTGACCACATTCTAGATAGATTGGGACTAAACTGCATCTGCATCCCAGCCTATGGCATTATATGCACGTGTTCTCTTCAGAAAAACATCTGTAAGGACTGTCTTTGTTTGAAGAGAAGCCTTGAGTAACTTCAATCCCTGAATGCCAATGACAAGGGCAACATTAGCGAGTGATAAACTAATAACTGATATAAGGCATATGTTAAGTCGAGAGATTAATTATCAGCACCTACTAATAATTGGTGACATAATTTCATAATTCATATACGAAGAAATGGCACAGAGGCACAGAGCTAAGCAGGCTCAAGTCACAGTAATACAGAAGTAACAGAACAATTAATTAATTCCAACTCGTTATACATAAACACACAGGAAGATAAAGAGCAATCAGTATATATGTTACCTCATCAAAGCCAACACCGACCATTTTCTCCTCAAGCGCCCCCAAATCCTTGATGTGAAACTTGTTGAGAAGAGCAATACTAGATATCGTAGACATAGGAACCACAGTAAGATCATCCATCACAGAATATGTCACCACTCCTTTCACATACCCTTTACCTTCACTACCAGTCTACCACCCTCCACCACACTACCAACCGATTTTGGCGGGTTCACAAATTGCGCCTCCTTGTTCATAGCAGTGTAACAACGGGGGCAAGACGCTCCTTTCACCTGACTAACATATGCACAAAAATCCCCATGACCATACCTTGTACTGGAACACATATAGAATCTCCTACCTGTTGAATCCTCATTGGTTGCTGGAGGTAGGAGAAAATTGGTGTTAGGATTGGATGTGGAAGCAAGTTGGGGGTTGAGAAGGGAAGATTTCTTCTCGTTAGAAAGGATGTAGGTTCCATTCAGTTTACTTAAACTTTGGTATACTTTTCCAATGGAACCCACCATTGAATCCTCTGTATCCTCTGTAAGAAGCTTTGTAACCACACCGAGAGGGAGCGATAGAAGACTAAATATGAAGTCGACAACATCTTTGCCTCCTTCGCCAAACAAGACTTTGTTAGAACTTTTGTCGATTAGAAGCTTTAGTGCGAGATTTTCATTGTTGCCCTGCATGTCTAAGCTTACTATTAATCTCTCTCTCTCTTTTTTTAAATTTCTGGATAGTGTGGATTTGGAATGTGGAACGGAGACCTCGCCTTTCTACCTTTGGTACAATATTTTAAACTGATTATTACAATTCACGAATGACGAGGTGGTAAGAAGCGAGAGATCAGAGATGATGATAAAACAGTGACAGCTAGCACCGAGTGGAAACCGTGACCGCCTTTTCAGATATCGATTTTCGCGGGATTTCTCAATATAATTTTTCTTGTTTCCCCGAAGCGGTCTCTTTGATTATAGTTTTAATTTGTTTGACAGCGGTGATAATTTATGCAGCTTTTGAAAACACAATTCCAGTCAATGTTTTGAAAGTTGGATCGGACATCGAACCGGCAATATTGTTGGTTCGATGGTTCAATTAGTTCAACCGGTCGAACCGGTGGAGAGAACCGAATTATGTTATTATATTGATATGATATTTAAATAATAAAAATATCAACACAAGAACCATTTTGACAGTGGCGAAGAAAGAGGAGAACCGGCAAGGATCAGGCCCCCTGATAAATGTTAATTTATTAACATATGGTTTTATGGGCCTCCTCTAGACTTTTGAGCATAATTAAGTCTTGTTCGCCGAACAAGATTTTGTTAGACTTTTGAGCATAATTATATAGATTAGTTTTCCCAACCATATGATAATTAGAACTTTTGAGCATAATATTCCCAACCATATTTTGAGTCCAGTTCGGTCACTGGTTCTGCATAAAATCGGACCTGCCTGGTCGGTTCGTTGTGGTTTGCCAATAGTCAAAAAACCGACTCAGATTGAACCGGACATAAGATTTTCAAACAGTTTGATAATTTCCAAAGTTATCCGGTCCAAAGAACGCGAATTATAATTTTCTCTGCTCTCAAGCAAATTAACATGCAAGTTATTATTTATTATCATTATCTATAAATAAAGATGGAGTGCTTATAAAACATAAAACTTTTTTCATAGGTCAAAATTATTTGCATGATCAGCTTTATTATTATATTCCAAATTTTGTAGAAGGAGAGAAGCTAATTGATGTGGTAAGCACAACTTCACTGTGGGGCTGTTTGGATTCTCCAAAGAATTTGAGGAATTTCATCTTTCTATCATAAATTTATTATAAACAATCTAAACTCTTCACAAAATTACACACTTCCCAATAAATTTATTCTTAGAAATTGTAACTTTCTCAAATTTTTCAAATTCCTAAGCGGCCCTAATATTTTGTGGCTTCTGGCTTTCAACAAGTGTCCGCACTGTTCGATATCCCTTCATACATGCATTCTGCTGGAATATTCTCGTTGCATCAACACAAGCAGAGAAATTTATATGCCTTCATACATGCATTCCGCACTGTTCGATATCCCTTCATACATACATGTTCGAAGTGATCTTGGAATTTGAAATTTATATTTGACCACCAGTTTTGTTCGTTAGACCATTATTAATTTATTACTTAATTGTGACTGGAGAAATCAGCTAAGCAGCATAAATTTACGGAGCTAATTTCTTTAGCAGCAAAAGACATAATTACATAAATTTACGGAGCACAGATTAAGACATTAAAAAAAGATTATCAAGCGTTGAGGTAACGAAAAGGAAGTGATCATTAGGCCTGTCTAACGTCCACTACGGACACGGAAAATAGAGATTCCGTTATCTGTTCCGTTACGGAAACGGTACATATCAGCAATTTCGTTAGCCGTTTCGTTTGGACGGAACGTGACGGAACGACTAAAATTGAACTATATACCACACAAACGAATGACGAAATCCGTTCCGTTTCAAAAACGAAATATAAATCTGTACCGTTAGTCGTTCCGTTAGAACAGAACAGCCACGGAATCACGTGGACGAATCCTCCGTCTGCAGGCCTAGTGATCATGTAAGTAGCTTTTGTTGCCTGCATTAATTAAGATGAATTTTGGAACCTACCTAAATTAAAATTTGACCAGTCAATCGAGCCTTTGAGCAAATTTGACCTCCATATATGGAAAACATTGCACTCGACCATACCCTGCTACGGGTGTAAACTGTGTGGACCTCCAATTATTGCATAAAAGTTTTTATCGCATAATAATTTTATTTTCTTTTGCGAAAACACCTCGTGGAGTACCGTGTGTCCGCGTATAATGTTGCCAACTTGCCACCTCTTGTTTATCTTGACACCCTAATCATGTTAGAATAAGTCTTATTCTGAATAAGAACTTACTCAAAGTCTTATTCTAATTTCATCATCGAACGCGTTTGGTTTCATCGCGAATAAGTCTTATTCGGAATAAAACTTATTCAACAATGATACCAAACACACCCGTTCATCATTTTCAACCCATTTATATATGTTCCTCTATAACCTCTGTGTGTGTGTGTGTGTGTATATATATATATATATATATATATATATATATATATATATAGTTTAGCTATGGTGAGATGCATCACAAAAAATTTTCTGTGAGATGTGATCAAAACACATGAATTTGGTTCAAAATGACTGATTAAAATTGTCTAATATGATCTCTCTATTGAAATCTCCATGCAGACTAAATTTTATATTTTTTCGAATTTTTTTAGTATTTTTTTAAATTTTAGAAAATTTTTAATCTAATTAATTCTGAACTGTTCAAAAACTGTCATTTTTAAAAATCCGAAAAGAATACTTAAAAATTGTGAAAAAATATAAAATTTGGTCTGCAATAAGTTTTCAATAGTGAAATCATATTGAACGGTTTGGATCGATCATTTTGAACCAAATTCATAAGTTTTGATCGTATCTTACGGAAGATTTTTTGTGATGCATTTCACCATAGCTAAAAAAATAAGGGTATGGAATATATTATAATAAAATAAGGGTGTGTTTGGATCGTATAAGAATAAAAAAGATTAGTTATTCGGAGTAAACATTTTATTATGTATATAAATTGAGTAATGTTAGAATTAAATATATAGGACGTCAAATATAATTCAATCGTCGACCATTAAAATTTGAAACGGTCGATCTAAATTGCTCAATATGATCTTTCTATTAGAATATCTTTGAAAATCAAATTTTATATTTTTTTTTTCAAATTTTCTAACTATATTTTTCGAATTCTCAAAATTGAAAGTTCATAACTATTTAGATTTACCATATTATAAAATTCTAAAAAAAATATTAAAATATTTTGAAAAAAATATAAATTAGTCTCCATAGAAATTTTATAACGTAGAACAATTTTGAAAAGTTTGGATCGACCATTTTAATCTTAAAAATGTAAATTTTATCAAGAAAGAAGTAAATATTTTAAAAGAGAAAGAAGTTTGTCAACAATATTCGTCGGACTCATCACCTGAGGCCCCGTTTGGATGGGCCGGAATTTACAATTCCGATCATTTTATATGCCAAATTTATTATAAGAAATCCAAACTCTTCAGAAAGTTACACACTTTCCAATAAATTTATTCTAAAAAAATTACAAATTCCTCTCATTTTCCAAATTCCTACCCATCCAAACGGCTCCTGAAAGAATCTGAGGGGGCGTTTGGATGGGGTTGGAATAAGAGGGAATTGCAAATTCCCGGAATTTCATATGTCAAATTTATTATAAACAATCCAAACTCTTCACAAAGTTACACACTTCCCAATAAATTTATACTTAGAATTGCAAATTTTCCAAATTCCTACAACATCCAAACGACCCTGACATTTTTTTTTTTTGAGAATCTGAAATAATCTGACAGAGCTCGTTTTTGTGTTTTATCTACACCTTCCTACGAGATGCAATATTTAAAAAAAAATATTTTCTCTATTGTTGTTTCTCTTGTGGGTCCAACCAGTGTCCGTTTGTGTGGCTAAGTCGATACCAGAAGAAACGTATTCAATTTTCCTTTATTTGTTATAAGAAATATATTTACGAATTTCGAAATTTATCATATTCGATTGTCCACAAGTGCCAACAAATTAACTAAACAACAGTTCAGCGAGCTTATTTTCTAGTAATAAATAATCATTGTGGTTAACGAATTAGTTCAACGTCTGATATTAAGACACAATCCATACCAGTTACTTTAGTATTTAGTATATTAATAGTAATCACATCCACATAATGTGTGGTTTTAGTTTGACTCTCTCTGGATTTAATTGAACATAGCAAATGTTTTAATATATATTTGAAATGTTTTAAAGAAAGTTAAGTACAAAATAATTCATAAATATTATTTTATATTTATAATCTAATATTTATTTATTTTATAATAAAATTTTATTGAACACTAATATTTATATCTAAGAATAAATACATTTTCTTTCAAATCGAGTACTAAATGGTTATAAATTTTATAATGAAATTACATATCAAACTCGTCTTGCTACCTTATAATGACGAACCGAGTTGGCTCGCTACAACCCAAGTTCGTATCGAGACGAGCTAAACAAACTTTTGTCGAACCAACACGAGTGATCTAATCAAGTGCGAGCTAGTTTTCATAAAAGATAATTCGTATGTACGAGAACTTGAATGAAGCATCAAAAGTTAAATTGAAAGAACGACCATCACATGGAGTCAATATTTTTCTACAATATTTTTGCAGCAATGGAACATATAAGTTTCACGCAATAATAATGACCATCGCATATCTGTGTTAAAAAAATAAGAATTCACAATTTCCAATCTTTGAAGTAACGAAACTATCATTTTCTATCTAGTAACAGAAGTTTGGAAATCTTATTAATTCAGGAATTTGAATTAATATTATTGGAGTTAGAAATCGTCCCAAAAAAAAGTGGATCACCTAACAGGGTTTTTTTTTTAATGATGACTTAACAGCTAATAGGTTAAAAGCAGATTATTAATTAGAGAAAAGTGTTAAACGCAAATTATTAGAACAACTTTTCTCTTCCGATAAGGAGAAATTAATCAAGAACCACAATTTCCTTTTTTCTTTTTCTTTTTTTTTTGAAAGCCGAAAACGACGAATTTACACGCTAACATTTGGAATACGAAACGATATATATAGCTCGACCATATATAAGTAGACCTGTCAAAATAAAAGATGAAATGGATTCTATTTTCAAAGACGGAACTGAAATTTGTTAACGTAAATGAAATAAAACAAGAAAATATGACTGAAATCAACACAAAATAGAGACGGAATGTTAAATGAAATAGATTTCAGTTACATTTGACGAAACGGAACGGAAATGAAACAATCATTTCGTTCCGTTACTGAAACGGAACGGAAATGGAAATGGTTGTTTCCGCTTTCGTCATATACGTTTGACAGGTCTATATATAAGACATTAGTGTTGGAGGCAGGTAGAATACCAATTAGTATCTATATCTATACTACTTATAAAAGCACCTAAAATAAAATTATAATAATTTTACAAAATGGAATTCGGACATTTATTAACATCATTACAGACCATTGATTTGTGCAACTTGATCTGATGTACGCTTTAGATCTGTAATGGTCAAACTCCTTTACAGAAAGAGGTCAAAACGCTGAATAATTGTTTCATTTCTATTATTTTTTAATTTGTACAAACAGTAAAAAAAAATAAATAAATCAACCCTCATCCTATCATACTAAAATCACCGACTAACAAAATTTCTTCATATTTTTTTTTTCATTTCCACACATTCGGGTGACTGTTTTCGCTAGTACTAATAAAATAGTAAATAGTTGATATATATATAACTGGAGTTAACATTTTTTTTTTATCTAACCTTCAAAAAAACACTTTTTTTTATCCAAAGATAATCACAAAGGTTTGCGTATCAATCTTTTTGAAGCAAAAAGACCGGCATACATAATTCCTTGCTTATGAATGAACTTTAAAAAACCGAGTCGCGATTGGTACCGATTTATCAAATAAATTATTTTTTAGAAATCATTATGTATCAAACATCAAATTCGTGATCGATAATATTTTACGAGCAAAACAACATATTTTTTTCTTTCTTGTTTCATATTGCGATAATTGACTAGAAAACTCTGAAAAAGCTTACATGAAAATATCACAGCAACAAAAGAACCAAACACTAGCATTAATACGTAGCTACAATCTGATAGGTTTACCCACAAAATATAACTCTAAGCAGAGGTACAAAACTAATCAACCTTCAAAAGATAATTAAGCACTTAAGTACAACCCCTGCCTATGCATTATATGGATGCACCGTTTTACTTCAAGAAAACATCGGTAAGGACAGTCTTGGATTGAAGAGAAACCTTGAGCAGCTTCAATCCCTAAATTCAATGAGAATTACAAAATTAAAACAGTCAAAACTCGAAAGATATGAACTCATATATTAGAAAGGGTTCTAAACTGTACTTGATATCTTACCTCTTCAAAGCCCACACCAACTGTTCTCTCTTCAAGTGATCCCAAATCCTTGATCTGGAACTTGTTGAGAAGAGTAATGCTAGAGATGGTCGACATAGGCACCACAGTAAGATCATCCATCACAGAATATGTCACCACTCCTTCTACAAACCCTTCATATTCACTCTCCACCGCTCCGCCACCAGACATTACCGGATTCACAAATTGTGCCACCTTGTCCAGTCTGTTGTTACAACCAGGGCAAGTTATCCCTTTCACTTCACTAACATACTCGCAGATGCTCGAAGCGTTATTGGATTGGGAATAATGTCCGGGTGAACTAGGTGAATAATAATTTGAATTTTTCTGGCGTGTATTGGAACAAATGTAGATTGCCCTTCTTTTAGAATGCTCATCAGTGGCTGGAGGTAGGAGAAAGTTGAGGTCGAGACTTGACGTGGATACAACACGGGGGTTGAGAAGTGAAGAAACCTTCTTGTCAGAGAGGATGTAGTTTTCATCGAGTTTACCTAAACTATCATAAATCTCCCCAATGGAACCAACCATGGAGTCCTTTGTAAGAAGCTTGGTAACTGCTCCGAGAGGGAGCGATAAGAGACTAAATATGAAGTCTACAAAATCTTTCCCTGCTTCCCCGAACAAGACCTTGTTACAATTTTTGTCAATAAGCAGCTTTAGTGCAAATTTTGATTCATTAGCGTTAGCCATCTCCGAGCAGGTTTCTGATCTCTCTCTCTTAATCTCTCTCTAGACTTTCTTCCTTAACTCTCTGTAAACTGGAACGAAAAAGACTGCCTATCCCTGACTAGCGACATATGTGTGTATTTATAATAAACTTATTATTACACAATTTGTTAATTAATAAGGAAGTGATAATCATTACTCGTTCCGGGAGGGAAAGCGAAATAAAACTAGATGTGATAGATTGTGACAGTCAGCACTCAGCAGAACTGCGACGAGCCTGACCACTCCGCAAAGACCAACACAGGAATGATTCTGAATTATCTTGTCAGTTGTCAATAAACTTACTCAAGATCGCAAAAAAATTAATATTTAATATTTATATGAATTAAATGTAATAAATTGCGAGTAATTTACATTCGCACTTTTGTTCAAATTAATCTCATATATACAAAATGCAATATACCTCAACCTATAATATTGAGGGGGCCATTTGGATCACTTAGGAATTTGGAGAATTTGAAATTTTTTTTATTGCTGAGTATAAATTTATTGAGAAATGCGTAACTTTATGAAGAATTTGAATTGTTTATAATAAATTTATGTCAAAAAATAAAAAATTCTCCAAATTTCTCAAATTTCCACTTCAATCCAAACCAAACGGCCCGAGATGAAAATATTTTCTGAGTTATGTTAAAATTCAAATTATTATCCGTCAGTCAGTAATCAGCTTATTACTGTGCCTCTGTGAGGGACCCGAATCCCGCGTAGCGCGGGACACCGTGTAGCGCACGTACGAGCCGTCTGATCTTGATCGGACGGTTCATTTTTTACGGGCCTATCAATCTAGGTTACATGCACGGAGCTCCCTTGTCCATTGGATCTTAATCAGACGGCTACGATGCCGCGCTACACGGTGTGCCGCGCGGCACCAGATCTGAACTCCTCTGTGAGAGGGATTTTTTTTATAGGCTTTTTTTTTTCTAATACATGTTCGAGATTGATTGTTGACAGATTGAAAAAGGTACGTAATCATAATGCTGATCCGGGATGATGGCATATCTCATTAATTTGGTTTAATGGCAGAAGCCGTATCCACGAGTTGTCTTTTCCTGATTTACCTTTAGCCTTTGACAATCAGACACACAAGGCGCACCAAATCAGGGGAGGGTATCCTCTGCCAACCTTTTGAGGTCGGTAGAGGGCCAACTCTTGATCCGAGCCGTTCGATCTAATCTCGACGGTTAAGATTTTTTGGGCCTATCAATCTCAGTTACATGCACGGGGCTTCCTTAACCGTTGAGATTAGATCTAACGGTTTAGATCGAAAGTTGTCACTCTACCGACCTAGAGGATGTGATTCCCCAAATCAGCACCAGCATCCTCGGCAGTCAAAAAAAGGACTGCTCCAAGCAGTCCTTTTAATTTTTTTTAATTTTTTTAAATTTTAAAATTCAAATGGAGAATCCAAACCGTTGATCTTGTTAAGTTTTATCGGCGATGCATTTTTCATACAAGTTTTATAAAATTTGAAGTTGATTTGATACTTGATTAAGTGACCAAATTATGAACGTATTAGAATTAATCAAATCAGGTTCGTTCATTTGTTGACCACTTAATCAAGTATCAAATCAACTTCAAATTTTATAAAACTTATATGAAAATGCATCGCCGATAAAACTTAACAAGATCAACGGTTTGGATTATACATTTGAGTTTTAAAATTTTAAAAAAATTAAGAAAAATAAAAAGGACTGCTTGGAGCAATCCTTTTTCCGACTGCTGAGGATGCGGTTGCCACCAAATCAGGCCAGGCACAATGATGTCTTTCTGGAATCAGAGTAAACGAATTTAATACGAATATACGATATTTACGAAAGTACCTTCATAATAAAAATGTGTATAAGACGTACGTATATAAAATGTTTTTAGAGGTACATACGTATATAGGGTGCGTTTTGCAACCCAAAGTTTAGTAGGATTAGTGATGTAAGGTTAGTACTTTTTAGGGTTAGAGAGGTAGAATGATAAAGGTAGTGATTTGAATGGGTTAGTGGTAGGGGTGTCAACGGTACACCATTTACCGTTATGCCGTTTCGTTTAACTGAAATGGAACGGTAAATGGCACAAAAAATTGTACCGTGTTTTTAACGGAACGGTATGTGGCACGGTTGTTTATACCGTTATCAATAAATGAAATACTGAAATTGGTTATTTCAATAGAAAATGGTAAGTGGAATGGTTGATGGAACAGAAATCTGTTTCGTTTATTAAATGGAACGGTAAGTGGCATGGTTGGTTTTTACCGTTTTTATGTGGCACGATAACGGCATGGTTAGTTTCCGTGGTATTTTACCACGTTAGACACCCCTAGTTAGTGGTAGTATAAGGTTAGCGAATGTTGTTTGGTGTGGTATGTTAAAGTTAGTGATGGAAGAAAATGAATAAATTTATTGATTACTTTTGATTTTTATAGATGTCCTCAAAATGCACACCAATATAGTATGCTGACGTGTACTATGTCTTTGCTTTTGTTCACTGCAAATATTGAACAAGTTATGTTGAAAAAATAATTTAATTTTTTTTTTGTTTTTGATTGGACGAGAGCTACATAGATTGCATATGTTACCTTATTATCATCATAATTAATAATTACAATATTATTAATTAGAATTGATTAATTTTAATAAATAATTAAGTAATAAAAACGTTCTAATTACAAATATTTAAAACATAAACAAGTGACGAAGTACAAAATATTCTAAAATTATAATATTCTTAATACTAACAAACAAAGATTGAAATTCCAAACTGATTATGGAAAATAAAATAAAGCAAAACATGATTACAAAATAGATAGTTAAAATTCCTTGATTATTAATATTATTTATTTTGAATTATTAATTATTAATTACTAATTGTTATTAATTATTAGTAATCATTGATTATTATTATTAATTACTAATCATTATTAATCATCATTAATTATTAACAATTATGAAAATTAAATTAGAATTATTATTAGTATTATAATAAAACGTATATAATTATAATTATCATGATTATTACAATTACAATTGACAATATTATTAATGGGAATGTTGGTGTTAATTGTCCTATACTTTCCAAATACAATATGGACCACAATGAATCCTATTTATTTTTCTTGGGAGGAGACAACCGTATGGAAAAGAAAGTAGAAAAGAAACAATAAAAAAATAGATAGAGGGTTTGTTTAATATTTCTCTCTCTTCACTCAGGAGAGATAAATCACTAACTCAAATTTTTGTTGAGTAAGTTGGGTAGCGTGAGGGTAGCAGCTAACCGCTCTAACCTCATTTCATTTGGCATTTCATGGATAAATTGATTAGCACACTACTTCAAGGTTAGCGCTAACCTTGCTCTCACCAAACGCACCCATAAAATGTTGATTCTAAAAAAAGGACCTTTGGCTTGAATAAATTAACAAAAAGAGCAAACCACAGCATTTACACAGTGGAATTCTGTCCGGAATTCGGATCGAATTAGCAAGACTGAATACGACAGTGCTAAGTCTTGCGACGCTATGACCAGATTTAGGTGAAATCGAACCCTAAGGCACCTTTATTATCATATATTAAACTGTTAGAAAACCCCAAAAATATCTACTTGAATTGTGTCGCATTATCTTTATTCTTGCAATTGCATTCTTTAATTTCTCTTTATTTTGTTCTATTTGTGACATCATTCCTTTCCTCAATTTTTATCGTCTAGATTTAACGAATTGATAAGAATAATACTCATATCCATCTCTGTGGGATCGACACATTTACTCTACTACAAACGAGTAGTCGAGTACAAGGGTTATTTGTTTGACCTTGGTTTACACCTCGATCAATTTATTTTCCATGACCAAATAACATAAATCCCCAGAGGGTCACACGAAAACAAAATTCTTAACCAATGTACATTATATTTAGTTTATTTATATTAGAGAATATAAAATATGATAAGTTGAAAAATTAATTGTATACTGTTATGAACCGATATGATTAGTTACTTCAAAGGATCATATGAAACTAAATTAATGTAAAGTCTGAACTAAATAATAATTATCAAATAGTTGATATTTATTTTTATTTCAACTCAATTGATATAATTGTGTGAATTATATCAATTAATCAGGCTATCATTTAATATGTCAGTTTGGGTCCAACTTCAAATGAAATTAAAAGAGAATTCAATAGAAATTAAAAGACCAACAAAATTGGACTTTGAAGCCCAATTTGTGGCAACCAAGATGGTGGGAGTGGTCTCCATTTAGGATTGTTGAAAAGATCTATATAAAGAGCACTAGTTGGTAAATTAGGACACTTTTTCTCCCACTTTCTCTCTCTTCCTCCATGGAGCACGAAATTTCAAGGAAGAAAATGAAATTTTCAGATTTGAAATTTTGTATCTCTCTTGCATTTGAATATGGCTCATAGGTTGAGCATAGTTCCCTTAATTACATCGTGATTTAATTAAAGAATGGAAGCAAAGGTTTAGGTTTTTCTACCAATTTGCTAGCACAAGTCATTTAGAAATTGGTTAAACTTTGTGTGGACCTAAGGTGCATGGAGAAGAAGAGGAGACAAACACGCCACTGCATCCTACGCCATGGTCGGGCCTCTCCGTTGTGATACGAAGAGAGGTTAAACGCTTATTCTCTATCTGTTGCACTTAAATTGGTGTTTACACTATATCCTGGTGTTTTGTGTGCATAATAATTATTGTTAGTTAGTAATAAAATTAAAATTGCACATGAAAAACGCGTTCTAACAATAATTACGGACAAATTCTTTTCTTTAGAATGAATCTTTAATTTAATAAATCGGAAGCGAAAGAACTCCTACAACTGTAGGAGAACGGGAGGTAGATGTATTTTTTTTTAGAGATTGAATATGTCACGTATATCTGGCTGAAACTTAAATTAAATGCACATCGTATGATATCAACATAAACTTTAATTACAATTAGTAAAGTAAGATATTATTTATATTTATATTTAACTTAAAAAATTTTGATGTGTGGCGTGTGACGATTTTGCAGATTATATATATTATTCTATTTTTCGGGGATCATCTTCAATATTCCTCATCTCCTCATCCTTTGAGAACCATTAATGAGGATAAAACTTCATTAATTAGAGAAAACGTGTGAATCTCTATTTCATTCTTTCCCATCATCCATTTCCCTCCCTTCGGTTTCGCTCCCACCTCTCCCTTCTATTTTGCACCCTCTCTTCCCCCAACATCATATTTACTCGGCCTGTCCTACCCCTTCCGTTCTAATTGTTCTAGTTTTGAGTACTAATTGTTCTAGACTTCTAGTTTGATATAAATAATTGTTCTAGTTAATATGTTCTGAAAAACTAATTGTTCTAGTTTTGATAACTAATTGTTCTACTTTCAGAACCTAATTGTTCTAGTTAATATGTTCTAGAAAACTAATTGTTTTAGTTTCAGAACCTAATTATTGTTCTAGATAACATGTTATGAAAAACTAATTGTTCTTGTTTCGGAACCTAATTAATTGTTCTAGATAATATGCTCAGGAAAACTAATTGTTCTTTTTTCAGAATCTAATTGTTCTAGCTAATATGTTCTGGAAAATAAATTGTTCTTGTTCTAAAAATACAAGGAAAGAAGAAAAAGTCCTTTCCAAAAATGGGAAAAAAATTAAATGTGCTAAGGAGGGAATGATGGAGATGATGCTAAGGAGGAATGATGGTAAGCAATTTGGTCAATGCATATTTGTCTGACTACGTTGCAATAAAACGTCAATGCATATTTGTCGGACTACGTTGCAATAAACGTCAATGCATATTTTAAAACAATATGTGGTGAGCTATTTCATCTCATTTTTCAAACATAAAAGAGTTGTAATAAAATATCGCAAAAAAATTGCTAAATTAAGTCGAGCACAGGAGTCGATCACATCTTGTACCGCGCAGCGAATGACAATACTTTCATTATAACCACCGATCTATAATGGATGCTCCGTGATTAATACTAGATTGGTAGGTCTGGCAAAATTTAACTATCAAGATTAAATTGAACGAACTGAAATCGCGACAGCGATTTGCAGCGTTTTTGTATGAGGCAAAGAATTTTGGTCCGGGTAGATTGAACTAGGTAGCTTGCATTAGTTGTTTGAAAATTTAAAGTCTTGATATCTTTTACTGTATTGAAAACATTGCTGTGTAGAGTCCTCATACATGACAAGGAAATTAAGAAATAAGGTAATATTGGATAAATCCCTATAATTTTCTTATTCGGATATAACACCCTCAAAACTTAAGAAAATAACTCTCTAATCATATTATTTTAAGTCATATTTTAAATTATAAAGTATAGCTACCCAAATTCTTTTTTTTTTTTTTTGCTAGTTTAAGTTCGATTTTATTGTGCTTAGTAATGATGATTCTCAATTATTCTGTTCTCTGCCAAATAAGTTTTTCTTCCAATATCGTCCCACCAGTACCAACTCTCTATTCATTATGGAGAAGAGATTGAATGGTTCAGGTAGTAAAAATCTCAGATTTTGAAAAACAGGTGTGAAATTAAATCGAAAAATTACTTCGCAAAGTACCATACTTCATCTATATATAGTTCTTGGCTCCGTTTGGATTGCTTAGAAATAAGAGATAGTCTATTCTTAGGCGGAAAGTATTGGGAAGTGTATAACTTTGTGAAAAGTTTAGATTGTTTATAATAAATTTACGTCTAGAAAGAAACTATTCCTCCTATTCCCATATGATCCAAACGAGCTCTAAGAACAGCTAGCTCCTGTAAGTTCTCGAAAAAAAAAGAACATCTGTTAAGCTCTGTCCGCTCTGTGTCTAGTTTGCAATATAGAAAAACTTAATATCTCTCATAGGATTAGTTCTTTTCATTGTATCCTTTAATCTAAGGCTCCGTTTGGATGAGGTGTGGGAAGAAGGGAAGAAGGGAAGAAGTGGAAAGAAGTATTGGAAGTGGAAAGAAATATTGGGAAGTGTGTAACTTTGTGAAGAGTTTGGATTGTTTATAATAAATTTATTTCTTTCTTCTCTTCTTCCCTTCTTCCCACACCTCATCCAAACGGAGCCTAATAGAGGATGAAATTGGGTTAAGATATCTATTCCAAATACGCTTGAATACCAATGAACCTGTCGTTCAATGAGGTAGACAAGCTTTTACTAATTTGAACTCTTTTCTGTTTATAATTTTTTGTTCGATAGTTCTTGTATTGTATTCAAGAAACTAACTTTAATTTTTTGTTATGAAGTTATTTATTTGTTTGGCATTATAACAAATACATGATGAGGTTAGACTTGGGTGCGTTTGGATTGTTTAAGAATAAAATTATGATTGGTTATTCGGAGTATAAAATATTATTCTTAAACAATCAAGAATAAGTTTTTTGGGATTTAAAGTGTTATATTTAAGTTTAAAAAGTGGTCTCAACAACTTCTTAGTTCACATTGATCCAAACATCTTAGAAATAAATTCTAATCCAAATATTGGACCATTTAAAAATGACATTCTAGATGAAAAAATATATATTTTTTTGATCGTTTAGGAATAATTTTTTTTTTCTGAATAACTAATTCTAATTTTATTCTCAGATGATCCGAGTGCCCCATTTTATCCTTTGAGAAATAAAAATAAGTACTGGAGATGCTTCAACATGTAACAAATGTGGTGTTAGAAAGTTCTTTGATAAAGCCTATTGAGCCAGTACTAAATAATGGAACAAACTTGATATGCAAAACAAAAACTCTTCCCATAACTCAGCACTACATATATTAAAAACAGAACATTACTTGAAGAGATTCACAAAACACAGAGAGATCATATGTGAAGGGAGAAAAATTATAATGTGTCATCGATGGATGATATTTTGATATCCATTGACAGTATATATTTGGACTTTCATATTTCCAAACCATGCGAGAGTACAAATTTATTTGCTTCTTGTATGGCGAATAAGATGAAAATTTTTGGACAATACAAAGGACAATTTAGTAAAAATTTTTACAAAATTAATTGTTCAAATTATAAATGTTTAGAATTAATAGAAAGAGTTTAAATCCTTATCTTAAAAAATTAGAAGGGATTATTAATAATTTTGAAAATTTGAGGGATCGTTTTCAAATGGAGAAGATTGGAAATGGTTATGTCCAATTTTTGACCAAAAAAATAAAAAGGAAAAAAGTAAGGTACCTCTCAAAAAGTTGTTGTAAGCAATCCTCACCAGTTTCCTCTGATGTTTTCTTGTCATTTTGTGGCAAAATTCTCTCTGCAATCCACATTCTGATGAGATCCTTGACGTCAATTTCATAGTCCTCCGGAAAGCAAGCAAGATGTAAGAAGCATGGTTTAAGATAATAAGGCATATCTTCATAACTCATGGCTAGAACGTTCATACAGCTTTCGCCTTTGTTTGAGTACCAATCTAATGTGTCCAACATGTCTTTCCAAGCATGGTAGGTTTGATCTTTTTTTGAAAGAATACCACCAAGTACATTCAAAGCTAATGGTAAACCCTTACATTTTTTGGACAATGCATCTGCCAGTTCAAGGAGCTCAATAGGACATTTTTTGTCAAATTCTTGACAAGAGAGAGCTGTTTTGAGGAGGAGATTAAGGCTATCCTTATCATTTAATAATTTCAGTTTGTAAGGTGGAATTTTCAAGTCAACTGGAGCAACATCAATAGATCTGCTAGTTATCATCACCCGGCTTCCGTTTTCGTTATTAGGCAATGCATCTTGCAATTGTTCCCATAAACTAACCTCCCACACGTCATCTAAAATAATCAAATACCTCTGATTACTCAAGAAACTTTTGAGCTTGGGCATTATTGATTCAAGATCCACTTCTTGTGGAGGTTCATTTAGCATCCGTCTCACAACATCAGCTAAATTGTAATGCTGAGAGACTGAGAGCATTATATGATGGTCAAAATTTGCCTTCGCTCTATAAACACAAAAAACAAAAAGTTACAGTCGTTATATTTACTAAGATTTCAGATAAATAATTTATCAACTTACACTTTGTTATTTGCCACTAAGATTTTAATAGAAAGGCATATATATTTAACAGTAGGACAATGATTCTTAAGAGGCCTTGGATGCCTCAATTTTACGAATAAACTATATTTAACAGTGGAAAATATAAATTTTTATAATATTTTATATCAGGGAATGAGAAATTCTTTGACGAAGGAAGAACTATATAAGTATTCAAGAACAACTTTTAATCAATGCCTGTCTAAATTTGATTTAAATGTCAAGAGCAATATAAGTAGTGATTAAAATGGTAGAAGAAATAATAATTAATTACATTGATAATCTATTTGTACTAATGATGACAACCATAATGAATTGACGACAATAATTAATAACTACGACAACTTTATTTCGTGATCATGCATTATTATATCTCTAAAATTTATCTAAATTAGTCTACACATATGAACTTGCCTTTTATACACCATACGGGCAAGGGTAGTCTTTCCGAGGCCGCCAGGACCAACAATTGTTATCACAGCTCGCCTTGGGATTTCTGTACTGTTAAGCAACAAATTGAGAATGTTGTTCTTGTCGTCATCTAGGCCTACTATTTTTGTTTCGTCTACATCAAGGTAAGCCTTTGCACGCATAGGCAGTTCGTCAGCCTGTGATCTCCCCCTCTCTGTGTCTTGCTGTAGCTCTTTGATTCCGTAGTCGACTCTGCTCTTTGATATCCCATCAAGCACATCCCGGATCTGACCGAGCTCTTTGCCTAGTTTGTGGAGGCAAGGAACCTTCATCGGCATGCAGCACAACTTATTGAATTTGTGCAAAAATCCGCTGGAAACTTTATGGCGGCTGTCCTCGATTTCTACATAGAAAGTGTCGATGGCATCCTCAATGCGATAGGCCACGTCGCGGAGCTCATTCAGCCAATTCTCCACCCGTGCATCTCCTTTGCGCCGCTTGGTGTCTGCGTCTATCAGGCAGCACTGAATTCGTTTCAGTTCTGTCTCTACCCATTCCACTTGATTCCCGACCCCACCTAGGAACTGAGCCTCTTTCACTATCAGATCCCCGAGCTTGCCCACCACAAAATTCACAAGGGACTCCATTTTTCACTCTGATCTCTTTGGAAATTCACTAACTTTGGAAATTAATTTGAATTGTGAGGTGGTTACTTTGCTAGTGCATATGACTGCCTCGGCAAAGATGCAACAACTAGATAGGCCGGAAAGCAACGTAATGCTCCACCCTTACGAATATTATTTTTTAATTTATCTCTTCAATTATTGCCTGCCCATCTAGCGATCCTAATTTTGCGGGTCAAAAACTCCAGCCTGTTGCAATTTATATATTATATAATATAATACACAGTCCTGAAAGCAAAGTTAGCGGTTCAGTCTTATAAAAATTACTTCTATCATTTTCGCAATTAATGTATGGCAGCAATCCTGTCAAAGTCAGATTCATCAATCACAAAAAAATAAACAAATCTATCGGGAGTCACTTTAATCTTATCCAGTCTGTAACAATTCAAATTAATATTATTCAAACGAATATCAAATGTCAGACAGTTGGACCAATTCTATTACCCCTTTTTTCTTTTAGATTGCAAGGTGTGACTAATGTTTGAA
Organism: Rhynchospora pubera; assembly: GCA_028095005.1. Lineage (NCBI taxonomy): Eukaryota > Viridiplantae > Streptophyta > Magnoliopsida > Poales > Cyperaceae > Rhynchospora > Rhynchospora pubera. The sequence goes on from CM051460.1 coordinate 285,838,345, forward strand.
GATAATTAACGAATAATGAGGGTTTAATAATCTATCTTGTTCGTTCTTTATAATTTGTTTGGTTTTATTTCTGCTACAAATATGTGCAGATATTGAATTTCTTTGTTTATAAGGAAAATTGACAGCGGCTGCAACTCGGCAGATATTGAATTTCAACACAATTTTCGGAGTTGTTTGATTGCTTACTCAAATGTAGTTTTAGGTGTTTTGGATGAATGTGGCGGAATAAAACTGTCCCTACAATGGTCATTCGGCTGAACAATGCCGGCATCTCACTACAACAGTTGTTTTAAGACCTGGTAAATTAATTGGGTAGTTAAGTGGAAGCGGTTAGAATAGATTTGTCAAATTAATTGGGTTGTTAGTATACCAGAGAAAATGCATAATTCAGGTTTGACAAAACTAAGGAAAGTTGCTGCTGTTATACAATTCTTTTTTACTTTATACACATTGGCTTAGAAATAATGCTTGAATATGAACAGTCAGTAAGTCATACAGTGGCTTAGAAACTTCAAACGCAGGTCTGCCATAGTTTTATTTTGACACCGTTAGTCATACAAGTCAATAAGTCACATGTTAGTCATGTACAGTTTTCTTCTTAGAGTGAGAACATCATATCTCCGTTTGGATGGTGTTAGGAATAATGGAATAGCTTTTTTCTAGACGTAAATTTATTTCTAACCATATAAATTCTTCACAAACTTACACACTTTCCAATATTATTACTTTTATTCCTAAGCGATCCAAACGGAGCCATAAAGGTTTATCATAGTCCAGAGTTTCTAACAAACTCTGACGAGCTTAATTATAAGATATGTAAGAAAGTCCTTTATCTTGTAACAACTTTCATTAAATGCAATTTAATAATTTACTTGAAGAACTTTAATCAGAAATGAAATTAAATCCCCCTATTATCTATCTCCTGCAGAAAGCACTTTGTCTGAAGAAATGAAATTAAACCAACAGATGTCATAACCATGGGGCCGTTTGGATCGCTTAGGAATTTGGGGAATTTGGGGAAGTTGAAATTCCTAGGAATAAATTTATTGGGAAGTGTGTAACTTTGTGAAGAGTTTAGATTGTTTATAATAAATTTATGGTAGGAAGATGAAATTCCCCAAATTCCTACCATAATCCAAACAGCCCCCATTTGAAGAAAACAGAAGTCATCATGGAACAACATTTTACATTATAGCCACTGGTCTTTACTTAATTGCCAAGCACTGTTGTAGCATGATCTATTAGAATTTAAGCGAGTCCTTCAAAATAGATCCACAGATGGGAATCTTTTTCACATTTTTGCATAAGAAATCTCAAACTTTAAGAAATCTGATTTTGTACTTTTGATTGATTCAGAAAAGAAGAAAATGAAAGAAAGTAACAAATTGAATTCAAGCAAAGCAACGTAACCGATCCATAATCAAGCAACATAGTAATTTTGTGCAATCGAGGCCTTGGATTTTACAAAATATTACCATTCACTTCTTTCAACACTGTATTACAATCATATCTTTCATCATTTCTTTTAACTAACCAATTTTGAAAATGTTGTCAAAAAAATTTCCTACTATTGTTGCCAATAAAATGTGACCAAAAATGATCAAAATCAACTTGTCTGCTCTGTAATTTTAATATGGCTACAAAAAAAAAAGAAATTATTAGTACTCAAAGTTAGTAATTACCAAACATGATATATTTTAACGCCATTACTGTAAGTCTTCAAGGTTAGTAAAGCACCCAAAGCTCTCCTCCTATATATCTTGTAATAAATTAGTACTCAGTCTATAATTAAAATATACAAATTAGAGAAAAGATATATATCAACAAATTAATTTAAAGGAAATTATACCTCAAGCTTAAAACACCTTGACTGTTCAGTTGCAAGGTGGCTCCTAATGGATTACAGCTCGTATATTTATGTAAATTAAAAGGAAAAACAATGTCAATTGACTATCTTAACTTGTTATACTTCATTCATTTATCAATTTTCATGTTTCAGTTGGATATTCAAAATCAAATGGTAACTAGTGTTCGGAGTGAAAATTGATTTATACACTCATAATTGAAACCCTTTGTTTTCACTCGGAGTGAAAATTAATTTATACTAGTGTTAGAATAATTGAAATTACATGGTAACTAGTGCTCGGCCTCCTCAAAACAAGCACAGGTCCCTTTTTTTTTCCCTTGATTTGTTTTCAGTTAAAATTTATTTTAGGTAAATTATCGTACTGATAGAGTTTACCTGATGTATGAGATTATGGTTTGGTATAGTAGTGAAAATTAATAGAGCACTAGTTACAACTAATTGATTTATGTTGGAGATTCTCTTAATTGAAATTATAGTGCTTGTTATACTACAATTATGCTGAAATCCAAATACTTTTTCATTTATGTATAGCTTTGATGAGTCGGCGATCAAATGAGGATCAAAGTGCAAACTTTTGAAATCACGCTGATGTTCACACAGGGATGTCGCTTCTCTTTTCTCTATCAGTCTCGAGGGAAACCAAACACAGCCATGGCTCGAACAGCTGGCCCACGATCGTCCCACGACCTGGAGATGAAGACAAGAGGTTTGCGCGTGAAGAAGGATCCGTCATACGAATTCCTCTTACGGGTCCTTCTGAGAAAAAGGATTTTCAGACGGTTTACTTAGATTAGACGGTTGTCGCTGAAAGTACTACCGCCGTTGGTTTTTCGGAGCAGAACCCCCACAAACCGGGGATTCACATCCTTTGCAACCAAGCATTCGGCTGGACTGTCTGCAAGATATATAATTTTTAATATTTAAAAATTTTAAAATTAAAATGTTAAATTTAAATCGTTCATCTTGTTCAACTTTACGGGCGATGTATTTTCATACAAGTTTTATAAAATTTGGAGTCGATTTAATACTTGATTAAATAATCAAATTATGAACAAATTAGAATTAATCAGTGATAGTTAACCATATATGTTCATTTGTTGATCACTTGATCTAATATCAAATCAACTCCAAATTTTATAAAATTTATATAAAAATGTATCGCCCATAAAATTGAACAAGATCAACGGTTTAAATTTAACATTTTAATTTGAAATTTTTTAAAAATGACTTGACTGGATGGTATAGCCAAATGCCTTGGCTGTAGAGGATGTGAATCCCACAAACCGGAAAACCATCTGCCAACTCTCCATTTTCTTTAATAATGAACCTCTCCATTTTAAGAAACTTAGAAAATATAGGTTGTTTCTTTAATTATTTCAAGTCCATAAAAAATTCATTTTGCCATAAAATTGTATATCCATACTCAAACCAATAGATACAATTTTGAAATATAAAATTTAATAATTATTTACTTCTAAAATAATTTAATGAATTTTACAAACATCATCATATTTTATTTCTATGATTTTTTTAAAAAAATTATACAGTACAAAATGAATTTTTATATGATTTCTCACAAAATTGTACATTATAAAGTGTTATTATTTTTTTTCAACCTTGTTAATGTTTTATATATGTTTTAAGAATTATTCTATTCTATTTATATAATTTTAAAATTACATTTTCGACTTTAAATTATTTTGAGACCCTTCTCAAATTTTATATCACTTCTCAGATGTTCTCTTTAATTTCTATCATAATATGTTTTTCATGGTCCAAAAATATATATTCATCAGCATTTTTCGGGTTTGTTAAACTTTCGAAATTCTCATTCAACTTAAATGTTACTGGGGTGACAACACGCTGCATGCCCCAGTAAGTAGACCTGTCAAACGTGGTTAACGATCGTGGAAATGACCATATTTGTTATCGTTATGTTTAACTAAACAACACAACTTAATTTGCCGTTAACCAAACCATTTTTCAAACGGCACAAAAACCGATTACGTTTATCGTTTCGTTTAAATAAACGGTACAAACGATTTCACGTTTATATTTGCCAACAATTTTGAATGCTATATTAAATTACGAAAATTGAAATGGAGATTTTACTAATTCTCAAAAAAATACTTTACTCAAGTTCTCATAACATAAAAAGAGAGAAAATAGATGAATAAAAATGGAATTAGTGCATAAATCATCCAAATAATTTGTCAAGAAAGATTCAATTCACCTTTGAGAAATAACTTTACATAAACATCTCCACCAAAAAAGCATAAAAAAATGAATAACAAATCATCCGCAACTTTCGGAAAATTTTTATCAGTGACAAAAATGTCCCTAACAATTTTAAAAAAGGCAAAAGCGTCTCTGAAATTTTAAAAAGAGCACAGCTATAGCGGTAATAAAATTGCCGTAATAACTCAGCCCTACAACGGCAATAGCATTACCGCTATAGGGGGCTATAGCGACATTGCTATTACCGCTATAGGCCTTTTTTTTCATTTCGGACTGACACCCCTGTGACTTCTGTTTTTGCGCAGAAAAAGAAAAGTTGTAATGTTTGTTTTGGAATTTTCCTCTACAGCGGCATTACCTTTGCCGCTATAGATTTTTTTTTTTTTTGGGCTGACCTCCATAACATTGCAATATCTTCATTAAAAAAAAAAGTAAAAATATGCAGTAACTTGTTTCTTATATGCAGTAACTTATTTTCCAAAATGTATGACATAACTACATTTGGACCATTTATTTTATTCAGGCTTTCATAGACGAATAATATGCAGTAACTTGTTTATTATATATATTTTATTATAAGTTACGATTACATCATTCTTAATATGATTTTTTTTTCTTTTGTGCAATATACAATTAAACCAAATAAATTTTCTTAATTAATATGCATAACTAATTAGAAGGAATAAAGTGAAAAAAAAATAAAGTGAAAGCCAAATCTAAAGAAGGAATAAAGTGAAAGCCGAAAGGCATAAAGAAAAAAAAAATCTGCCGACAAAAAAAAACAAAAAATTCATTTAAGCCGAAAAAATATATATATTCATTGAGGTATGAATAAATTACATATTATTTGTGCATTTGTAAACATAAAATTTTTTAAAATATGTGTACTAAAGGACCAAATATTTTTCTTGACTAATTTTATAACATGATTGTTTAAATCAAGAAAGACAGATTAATTGGGATGGTACAGTTATCGCAACTCTGTATCGGGGTCCTGATCGTGCAGTCAAGAAATTCAAGAAGCCGTCAAGACCGTGGTTGCTTATTTTGTATTGGGCATGGTCTTATTTTTCTGTTTGTAGACCTGGCGTAGGTGAAGTGAATGGATTAGGTCTTCCTGATTTAGATTTTTGCCCGCCGTTTGCATGGTCTGTACAACCTTCTTTGAATTATTTTATTAAATTATTCTTAAAATTAATTATAATTTTATTTACTTCATCCAATTTTTTTACTCATGGAATAATAGTTTTGACGAATAAATTGGTATGATCAGAAATTTTGGGAATATAACATTTAGAAACATCAGGAGTAATTTTATGTTCATTTAATTTTGAAATTAATTTTGTTTAAAGACAGAATTCACAGAGGTCGGCCCAGAAAAAAAAAATCCTATAGCGGCAAAAGCAATGTCGCTATAGAGGAAAATTCCAAAACAAACATTACACCTTTTTTTTCTGCGCAAAAATAGAAGTCACACGAGGTGTCAGTCCGAAAATAAAAAAAGGCCTATAGCGGTAATGCTATTGCCGCTATAGAGCTGAGTTATTACGGCAATTCTATTATCGCTATAGCTGTGCCCTTTCTCTTTTGTCTTTTTTAAAATTGTCAGGGACATTTTTATTATTGATAAAAATTTTCTCCAACTTTCTTTTGCCAGCCGGCCCTCAAAAAAAGCTCATCCCCAAATTGTACAGAACACTCACCTAATCAGATCACTCACTCCCTCTTCATCGTTCAACCACATCTTATTGTCAAAATAGAGCCCTAACCCACCTCCTTCCAGTCAGACTCCCTCGATCTTCCTCGTCAGCACTGACATGTGGGATCTGCCACCCGATCTCCTTCCTCTAGGCTTCAGCTCCTCCTAGGCCTTCCATCTTGTACACTACCGTCGCGCAGTTGAGGGTGGTGATGGTTATTGTGGATGTGCAATTAGAGTGGTAGGAGGGTTTGTCGCCGAGAGAAGAGAGGTGTCAGTTGTGACTGTGCAATAGTAGTGGTAAGATGGTTTGTCGTTCAGAGATGGTGTCGTTTGTGGCTGCGCAATAGGAGTCGTGGGTTCATCGCTGAGAGAAAGGTGCCGCCGACAGCGTGCGAGAGAGAGGAAAAAAAGAAGAAAATGATCGGCGCGATTGAATAGGTTAGGGTTTATTGATGGAATCGCATCCTCTGCCCATCTCATTAAGATGAAGATGGGCAGAGTGCCCATCTCTCAACGTGGATCGTCCGATCTAATTGAACGGTTAGATATAGAACGAAACTTTTATCCCATAAAAAAGAAAAAATGTTTCGTCTCCTCCTATCTAGAACAGAAAAGAAAACTTTGATCTTCCCCTTACCTTCTTTTCTCCTCCTCTCTCACTTGCACACCATCTCGGCCTCCCTCTCGTTGCCTCTCTCGCTCTCTACCCGTCTCTCCCCTCTCCAGCTCTCTTTCACTCGAACACCATTGGCGACCTCAAGAAGCTCATGGCCGACGCCACCGGAATGCGCCACTTCAACATCAGTGAATCTAAAAAGCACAAATGCTTCGCTAACCCACAAACAGATTGAGTCAATTTACTGAACACCTAGATTGAGTCAATTTACTCGAGTATGCCTAGTATATACTCACCATGTTTGATTTTCTACATTACTGTACAACTATATAGATTGAGTCAATTTATGTCGATTATGTGAAAGTCAGATGATGAATTTCAAGTAAATACCAATTGGTGTAAAGTCAATATGAGCAATTTCAAGTAAATAGCAATGTAGTACAAATTTCTATGCAAGTCAACAAATTGCATTGTGGGGCGACACAAGCATTTGTGCAAGTATTTTTATGGTTTAATGAAACTGTGATGACGAACTAATCTAATTTTGAGACAAGGAGAGATCATACAGTTAATAACCCAAAATTAAAAAAAAGGAAATTTAAGAGAGATCGATACTTACGTCCACGATGCCTTATGCGTGACTGCGTGAGAGAGAGAACGATGTAGCCATCTAGATTTTTTTTTCTAGCGCTTAAGAGAGAGAGCGATCGAAGGGGTCGGCGATTCAGAGAACGAATATTTTTTTTTCCCGCCGTCGGCGCCATTTCGAAAGAAGAAGAGAGATCGAAGCACGAAGCGAGGAGAGAGGGTTTTTCTAGAACTCTGAGCGCAGGTAAGGAGGAGGAAGAAGGAAGACGAGACGGAGCCTTCGACTATTTTGAAAAATTATTTTTTAAGGGATAAAAGTTCCATTCGAAATCTAACCGTCTATTTTGATCGAACGGATCATATTGAGAGATGGGCAGAGTGCCCATCTTAATGAGATGGGCAGAGGATACGACTCCTTGATTGATTGCTCTCCTCTATTTCTCCGCCTGATGTCATCTGTTATCCTTAAAATTCTAAACCTGTAGAATACTTAACGCAGAAACGCAATAACAAAAACGGCAAAAGACCAAATCGTTTCTGTTACGTATATTAAACGATATTGATTTGCTGAAATCGTTGGCGTTTCATTTAATTAACGCAACATATTGTCCATCCGTTATTCGTTATGTTAATTTTTAACGTAACGAAATAACGGTAATTGGTTTGCGTTGACAGGTCTACCACTAAGTCCTCCAACTCAAAAGCCCAATCCCGATTGGTGTTTACACAAACTGGCTTGCCATCTATCGGCAATCCCAAGAGAAAGAGAATCGCAACATCCTCCAATGTAACTGTTGCCTCACCAATAGGGAGGTGGAACGTGTGAGTCTCCACCCTCCAACGTTCAATCAGCACAGTTACAGGCCTGGCATCAACAGGGACGTGGCCTATTTAATAAGATAGGGCTTGTACCGGTCGTGCCATTTGAGCTTCACCATATGATGACGAGCTACCAACGCCGGTGGCGAATCACCATCAATAATGGCATGTGCCCGATGGTCGGCCTGTAAATTAAGGGTAGGCAGATGCTCTGCGCCAACAAATGGTCCGACCCTAGGTTGACACTACGCGAAATTTTGGCTTCTGTAACGGTTAATAAAAGGTATCTGTAACGGTACACGAAACGTTACTGTAGCCTCCGTTACAGAATGTCTAATAACCGTTACAGATCTATAACGGTTATTAGACAATAACCGTTACAGTAGCCCCTCTTCTGTAACGGTTATTATCTAATAACCGTTATAGTATTATGCAAGGGAAATCTGGTACAGCTTTTTGGAGAACATGTGTAACGGTTATTCTCTAATAACCGTTACAGAAGATTGGCTTCTGTAACGGTTATTAGAGAATAACCGTTATGGTATTGTGGATGGAACACATTTGGAGAACATATAACGGTTATTAGATAATAACCGTTACAGAAGCCAATCTTCTGTAACGGTTATTAGAGAATAACCGTTACAGATAATGTTTATAATAAAAAAAAAATGAAATTATAATATTCTGTAACGGTTATTCCTTAATAACCGTTACAGAAGGTCCTTTTTTGTTTCGTTTTTTTGATTGGCTAGCCCAATTTGCTAGCCGAATTGGTACCAAATTGGTACCCAATTTACATTAGATAACACATGCAGCATACTGTTACAATCCAGTACTCCAAGAGATGCTTATCTGAACACTCATTAAAGCACGCAACTCTTCATATGATTAACAATTCAAAATTAAAGCACGCAACTCTTCATATTTTCAGTTTCAAACTCATTTGTACTATAAATGACCAAACTGTAGAACCCCACGCCTTTTCAGTTTCAAACTAATTTCTCACTTCTCCCTCCTATCTCTCTACTCAAAAACCAACCATGGAAAACCTTGATCCCATCAGAGTTGATGAAGACGACATCACTGCTCCGGCCAGTGCAGAGATCACCAAATCCATTGTCATCCAAACCATGGAAGGTGTAACTTTGCTTGATGTCATGATAGAGATGAGAAGACGCCTCCCTACAGGACAACACAGAGTGACAACACTCCTAGAAAACCGATTTCTCATAATCGGCCCCTCTGAGCAATGGCGCGATGAGATGTTTAGAAAAGGCACTATTGAAATCACATATGGAAACAACATGAGGCGGCCATTTCCCATCCTCATTGATCCTCCAAGGGAACTAGACCCCAGAGCAGAAAGTGTGAGGCTATGGGTAAGAATTGCTGATCTTCCATTTGGATGGTGCTCATGGTATGGAGCAAACATCTTTTTCCCTTTTGGTACAGTTTTACATGCTGATGCACCAACATACATGGGTATAGATGCCAGATTTGCCAGAATTGAAGTATTGGTTGAACATAGGGATAGAATACCAGCCTCTCGTGCATTTGAATTACACAGAAGAAATGGAAAAATTGACCTACTTCGGGTTCAGTACGTAGTTGAGGAACCACAAATCAGAAACCCACGTCATGAATACATCAAAGCTTTGCCTAGGATTGAATGGTCACCTCTTATGAGGCAAGACTGCAAAGTATCAATCCACCTGTTAGGGTTGATTCTGGCAGTACTACAACCATGCGACAAAGCAAGAGAAAAGCAAAGAAAAAGGCTGCAAAAACCACAACCCCCAATAATACTCAAGCAAAAAAAAGAAAGATAGATGAGGTCATCCCCTCAATGATTACTAGATCACAAACCAAGGGAGGAAGCAGAACTAAGGAGACAGGAGGTCTCATTGGAGACACCAGGGTAATCAAACCTACAAGCTCTAGTTCTAAAGGAAAAGGAGTACAAGAAGATCTTGAGGCACAGTTCAGGAAGGAGATGAAACAGGCTAGGAAAGAGAGCCACGGAGCTCAACATGAGGGCCCAGGGCACACCAGTGGGCCCAGTATACCCCCTGGGTTCAACCTAAGCTCTCAGGAGACTGATACTGAGGATGAAAAAACTGACACAGAGAGTGACAATACAACCCCTACTGAGGACCAATCAGTCGATGAACTCATGAAGACACCCTCAGAGGAGCCCAGCAAGTTGTCATTCTCCACAGAAGGTAACTCTACATTTCTTTCTAGTAACAATATGTGCAGAAGTCCTAAATAGCTTAGAGAATAGCTTCTTTCTAGACAATATGTTCAAAAGCCCTAAATAACTTCTTTAGTTTAGAGAATACATAAATCCTAGTTTAGAGAATAGCTCTACATAAATTCTAGTTTAGAGAATACATAAATCCTAGTTTAGAGAATAGCTCTATATAAATCCTAGTTTAGAGAATACATAAATCCTAGTTTAGAGAATAGCTCTACATAAGATCCTTATTTTGTTTATCCTTGTATAATCTTTACATAAATATACATTTAACTTTTTCAATAATTGCACTGACTTGAAAACAGACATGGAAAAAACCTTCATGGATTTGGCAAAGAAGCAGGAAGCAGCAAAGAAGAGCAATGGCTCCACTGATGACACATCCTCTACCTAGATGCTGCCCTTTTTTTTTACTTCTCAGTTATTTATTTATTTTAAATTCTACAAACTCTAGTATGTTTGTTGTACTGTTAATATTACTGTTAATGGCAAGAATTGTGTGATGTTTAGATGTATGTTTGTGATGTTTAGATATAGAATCAAGCTTGAAACAATATAAATTGCTCTTGAGTAGAAAGGTTTCTATTGACATTTGACATTTGTGGACAACAGGCAATTTTTTTTTTTTTGTAATTTGGTTCATGCGCATACCAGAGGTCAATAGTACATATGCAAGGAGAAATTCAAAACTTAACACACAAAATTCCTTCATGTACACCTCTGGTATGCAATTGGCAGACACTATTGACCATAACATTGTTTGTCAGCCTATGTAAATTGCGTTGTTTGTCAACCGTAATTTAGCTCAATTATTTAGCTCAATTATTTGTCAATTACAACTTAAAAGCAAAAGGAAAAAAAGCAGTTAACAAAAATCGCATATATATGAAAAAAAAGGAGTTTATGAAAGTACCGAAGAAATATAAAATTATCCAGTCGAAGCATGACTTTCGATCGATCGATCCGTTGAATCTGCTCTCCTTCTCCTTGTCGTTCTTTCGATCGATCCGTTGAATCTGCTCTCCTTCTCGTTCTTTCGATCGATCCGTTGAATCTGCTCTCCTTCTCATGAAAAAACCGAAATAAATAAGAAAAAAATATGAAAAAATACGGTTCAAATTTTTTATTTTTTACCTCAAATCTGCTCTCCTTCTTGTTCTCTTTTTTTCAGAATTTTTATAAATTTTTTGCTATTTTTTGGAGTGAAACAGAAGGGATAAGAGAGGTATTTCTTTGGATATCGCAATAAAATGAAAAGAAGAGAGAAAGGAATGCGGCTGGGAAGACTTAACCTAAATACATAACCTTTCTGTAACGGTTATTTATATATAACCATTACAAACTTAGAGAGATACTGTAACGGTTATTTAAACATACAGTTACAGATAATGTTTATAATAAAAAAATGAAATTATAATATTCTGTAACGGTTATTCCTTAATAACCGTTACAGAAGGTTCTTTTTTTTGTGTTTCGCCTGTTTGATTGGCTAGCCGAATTGGTACCAGATTGGTACCCAATTTACATTAAACACATGCAGCATATCACACATATATCAAACATATATATAATCATGCATATCACACAAACAATAAACAAAGTATTTAGTTTGCCTCACAAGTATCATCAAATCAGAATCTCAATATCAGAATCATACAATATCAGAATCTCAATATCATTAATAGCTTAGATAGAAGTGCTTGGTTTGTCTTAAATTTGGTCAGAACGTACCTGAATCATCAATATCAGAATCTCAATATCAGAACACCTGAATCAAGTTGTAGTCTTCCGAAGAGGTGCTTGGTTTGTCTTAAATTTGGTCATAATTGTCAGAGAACTTCTTCAATTCTTCCTTTAATCTCTTTGCCTTCTCCTCTCCCTCCCCCATCTATTAATACTCAATCCCCTCTTGCTGCCTCTTCCACTTCTCCTCCTTTTTAGTTCTTTCTTCAGATATGACAAACCTTCATGATTGGCAATTTGTGCCTATGAACAGTGCTGCTGAGTTTGAAGATCTCAGACCTGATCATTTAAATGTGTTTTACTCTCCTTTACAAGATCTTGACACTGAAAATGAAGTTCTGCACAGAGCGGCGATTGTTACATTCCAAGCAGAAGGATTACTTCCGCCTGATCTTGAGCACCGCTTGGGATTCAGACTTGCACGTCAGTTTGGTTTTGCAGTTCACCAGTATCGTCTCTCTCCAGTGCACCCAACCTCTGGAGATTTTCTTCTGGTTTGCCCAAATCAAGGGGTCAGGAATGAAATTTGCAGCCTAGGTGTCATTTACCTGCAGAATGTTAGATTGGTCCTAACAAGGTGGACTGAGCGTGCTGGTACAGTTTATGAACCTCCTCTTTATCGTACCAGAATCAGAATTACTGGTCCCCCTCTTCATCTCTGGAATAGAAGTGCCATTAACATGCTGGTGTCTGGGTTTGGTTATCCAATTTTCACTGCTCCTCACTTCTCTGATGGGATCTTCCTTCATTTGCGTTTGCTTATTAAAGGAGCTCATCCCTCAGAGATCCCTCATCATTTGGTTATCTCTGCAGACCCTCGAGCTGCAAGTGCTAGGGTACATATTGAAGGTTTTGAACAAGTTGGAGGGCCCACTGATCCACCTTTTGTAGGCCCCGGCAGGCCTTGGGTGCCTCCTCCGCCTCCTCCACCACCTCCTCCACCACCATCGACTGACACCGATTCAACTTCTACTGAATCAGCTTCTGTTGCTCCTCCTACTGGATCAGCTTCTGGTGTTTCCTTGCCAGTACATTGTGCTACTGGTGATCCCTTTTTAGCTATTGCCTCTTCAAATTTTCTGCCCTGGTTCTTTAATGCTATTAATGCCTCCTTTAATGTACAGCAGTTCTAAGTGCTTCTTCTCTAATCCTTAAATTTTTTGTTTAGCTCTGTATGCTTTATTGCTGTAATCCTTAAATTTTCTTCTTGGAATATCAACAAAGAGCATTCTTCTTTACTTTGCCTTCACTCTCTTCCTTTTCTCACCTGATCTGTGTATTATTGCTAGCTACTACTTGATGACGTTTACTATATGACAACACGAAATTCATGCCTATATATATGCAAATTATTAACAAAATGCAAAATAATTTAAATAAAGAGGAGTTCATGAAAATATACTTTGAACTTCTGATCCGTTTGAATCCGTTGAAAAGTGCGCGCGACTGAGAGTTAGATGAGTGAGGATGATATTTTATTTATACATAACCATTATGTAACGGTTATTTCCTAATAACCGTTACAGAATCACTAAAAAAATAAAAACAAAATTATTTGCCTCTATGTAACGGTTGTTGGATAATAACCGTTACAGAATATAAGAAATCTGTAACGGTTATTATCCAACAACCGTTACAGAAGGTTGATGCATTTTGTTCCCTGACCATGACGGAAATGTTATTACGGTTGTTTCATAATAACCGTTACAGATTTATGGCGCCAATTTTTCCGCCTAATACCTCACTATTCTGTAACGGTTATTTCAAAAACCGTTACAGAAGTGCCGTTACAGAAGGTCCTTTTTCCCGTAGTGTGATCAGGATGTGCCACTGTGCCACTGCCACATTTGGTTGGTACACATATTTACACTCTTAATCAACTACCACTATAACACGACAGAACAACAATTATAGAATATATGTGACCAGGGTCTGGCCACCACCAATGATAGACATATGTGACCCCGTTTTAATCAAACCAATGTTTACGATTCTACAACTATCTAGAAATTTCCATGCATAATCTACAAAATCTTAGAAAATCTAACCAAAACCATCAAATCTACAATACAAATATGTACCTTTTGTAGAGAAGAGAAGAGGAGAAAGCACAACTGGTGCAGCGGGTGGTAGGACTTTAGTGATAGTAAGATGATGAAAAGTGGTGGCCAGATCCAGGATTAAGGTTGGGTGTGAGAGAAGAGAATTGGTGGTAGATTGGCTAGGGTTCAAGGATAAGAGGAGAAAATGGCGTTACAAAGTCACTCTCTTCTCTATCATCTTCCTTCTCCTTCCCTTCATCTTCTTTTTTTTTAATACAAGAGCCGAAAGCAATATAAATTATTAGTATAGTAGCATATATAATTAAGTTAATTCCATAACAATTAGAAATTTCTAATATAAGCAAAGTCAGTTATTTAAAAAAACTACAAGCACATGATAAGTGCAAATAATATACTCTACACATGTCACGAGTAAAATGACTTGAACAAATAACAGAATTAGATCATAGATATCAATTGGTGCCGATCAAGTCAGCAAGGACATGAATAAAATTTTCAAAGTCTGAGAACTGCATACTTGTACCTACACGATTCTTTAATTTTTTTTTTGGTAAAACTGGTACATGATTTCAAGTGTGACATGGTACACAGTATATATGCTAGTTAGACGTCTTTACCGGTGGAACAATAGTTAAGACATAAGAGTACATAATTGAATGCACAACTCAACTACTTAAGCTCATTTGTTCCATCAAAGGTTGCAACGTCTGAAGAGATATATAATGAGGTTATAATATTCAAATTTGAAGATGTCAAATCATTTCTTCAATGTTTTTTATATGGTTTCCGATCACCAACATCAATTCTCGTCAATTATTTTTCTATTGATTACGATCACCATATGTCAATTCCAAATCATCTCAAATCAATTTTTTTCTAATGAAATGAAAGCATCTCCCATCAAACCACCATTCCGATCAGGCCTTAAGGAAGCGGAAAATAACTGGTGCAGAGAGAGAGAGAGAATGAGAGAATTACCTAATCACAAAATTAAATTGGACCGTTAAGGGTCGTACAAATCAGACCGTTAGATTAAATCGGGCGGCTCAGATCAAAATAAATCCACTGGAATTCTTTAAAAGAAATCCAGAGGACACTGACCCAAAATAAGAGGATAAACTCGTTAAAAGTGTAGTTGACACCAAATATTTTAAAAATAAAAAAAATGTTTTAGTAGAGAAGCAGTCCTAAAGAACTTGGTTAAGCCAAGTACCACTCCCAAAAAAAAAAATCTACAAGAAGCCACAGAAACAAAAAGATCAACTAGTGGTTATAAAAATTAAACCTGTTTCTTACGGGTTTGTTGTTTTACGAGCATTAAGAATTTTAAATCTCATTTTTCGGATTCCGCTTCTGAAGAATCCACAGCACTCAGCAGATACAATTATGAGGCCCTTTTACAAAGAATTGATCGAAATATATAATTTTCAACAATAACACCCCCTCGCACAAATTAAGGAAAAAAAGAAAGAAAAGAAAAGATAAGGAGTACAAGAAACAAAATGATAATCGCTTGATATTCATTTTTCTTTTAGACTCCGTTTGGATGGCTTCTTTCCGGGGTGTTGATCCGGGCAACATTCAACATAGTCGGCACAACATAATTTTTGTAAATTGCCGATGCTACCCTCGTATATATAACAATCTTCGTCTTTCTTTCCTCATTCTTTATTTAAAAAATATAATTCCTTTTCAGGCGACATTTCCAGAGGACCTGCTGTTTTAATATTCTATTTGTCAACCAAAAATTAATATTTTACTTAGTTTTTGAATTATCTTTATTTCAAATATTCATATTTAAATAGTATATGAATGTAAAAAAAAAAGTATAAGCTTAGTTTTTTTCATCTGTAATTATTATGTCATGTAAGTGATATTCATTCTTATGATTTTTGAGAAAATAAAATGTTTAATATAACATAAAATAATAACACAAAAAATATTAGATAATTAAATCAAATATAAGTTTCTGCAATCAAAATTTATTATATTTTAGTATTTAGTATAGAAGCTCATTTGACAGATCAAATAAGGAAAGCTATTATGATAATATTAGAGAATTAAATATAATGGAATCTTTAATTGATAGATGATGGAGGTATTTTTGTCTATAATAATTAATAGATGTTGTTCGGATCATTTTGATTGTTGCCCGGATCAACTCCCTCTTTCCGGAATAAGGAATAAGGAATAACCATTTTTTACCAATAAATTTATTTCTAATCATCCAAACTCTTCACAAAAGTTACACACTTCCAATAAATTTATCCCTTCCTAATAAATTTCTTTCCTTCTTTCTTCTTCCTACTTTATTCTCAACGTCACCAAACGGAGCTTTAAAAAAGAACCCCGCCAGCAACAAGTGTATTACAAGTGTAGGAATTTTATTCTGAAAAATAATCATAATCAGGAATTATGTGCTGGATCTCAGGGGGCAACTCCACCTTCAAACGCTTATAATAATTATTCCTTCGGAAATACTTGAGCTTTGGCATGACCCCCTTCTCTACCCTTAACAAATCAACATCATCCAGGTGCCAAACATCGAGGGTTTCAAGGACCGGGAATCCTGTTGGACATATCATGTGTGTACCATTACACAGTACGGTACGAATTAGCATAAGTTTTTTGAGGCTCTGTAACTTTCCCAGCTCCGGCATTGGATCTTGCCCAAGACGTGAATTGTTAAGTGAAAGTATAGCAAGGTGCCGTGGGAACAACCTCGCCTCTAAACTGACACCTTTGTCCCACATGTAGGGGTGAGCAAAAAACTCGACTCGAAAAAAGCTCGATGAAAACTCGAGTTAGAAGAACTCGAGTTCTAACAACTCGAGTTATGCCAACTCGTTAATTTTACGAGCCGAGTTCGAGTTGGGTCAAACTCGACTCGGCCCAACTCGAGTTAGAATATATAGGTTGCAAAAAATAAAATGTTATCATATTAATATACAGTCCAACAATTTTATTGATTTGCAGCCCAATAACTCGTTCACTAATCCTAGTCCTCAAGTCCCCAGACCTTTTTTCCTCCCTTACACTCTCACAATTGCTCCTATTTTTTTATTTTTGAGCAAAATTCTAAGGCGACCAGTACCTCAACACCTTCTCACGAGTTCGTTGCCGAGTCACGAGTTGGCTCGAGTTAAAATGAGCCGAGTTCGAGTTAGCTCAAATAACTCGGAACTGCTTTGCTGTCGAGTCACGAGTTGGCTCGAGTTGTGACGAGTTCGAGTTCGAGTTGAGGCTAACTCGCTCGAACTCAGGGATCGTAGATCCTGATAGTTTGGTAGAGCTGTTGGGTAAACCAACTCCTCGGGGACACTAATCGTCGGATAACAGAAAATGTGCAGGGAGAGCAGGCGCGACATTGTTCCAAATATAGGGGCAATCGCATCATTTGTTTTCCTGATTTCAAGGCTCAATTCCCGTAGACTGTTTAAACAAGGAAACTGATCATGTTTGTACGAATCCTCTGTAATTTGAACAGTTGCAATGGTTTGGAGATTTCTAAGGTTAGCATTGAATGGCAGCACCCATTGTTCAAAACGCGGCGTCCGTACATGCCTCAATGTACTAGTTGTCCACAAGCCACTTGGTTCAGATACTACCATAGAAATAGTTCCTTCCAAACTAAAAGTCTCAAGATTCTTCAAATGCCCCAAGGAACTTTCTATGTGCAAGTTAATTTGGTAGCATTGTTGAATCGCCAGGTATTTTAGGTGAATCAACTGTTCAAGTCCCCTGATCTCCATGTTTTGGACCCTCTGAATTTCTAGAACTCTTAGTAGTCTAAACTCAGGGAAATTGAGTGAGTTGATTATTTCAGAGGCAAAGCACAACAAAGAACGAGTTTTTGGACCTATGTGCTTTATTAGTTCGTGACTATTTGATTGAAGCGAGGCACGGCGAGTTACTCTGTGGGAATGGTTGACGTCTTGTGGGTTTCGAAAAATCGTAACAAAGTTTATCTTCTCCGCCTCATGTATTGCTAAGTCGCGAAGAAGATCGTGCACTCGGCAAATCCTCCCATCATCGCCAAATTTGGATGGACTTGATGATAATTGAATCATATTCCTGCAATATTTTGATATATGAAGAATCGTTAGCTGCTCTCACAAATAAACATAACAGCAAAAAAAATTAATAATAACAAAATAAATTTAGGATCATCCACTAGTATGGTGCATTTCTTTTAATGATCTATGGGTGTGTTTGGATCGTTGGAAGAAAGAAGAAGAAGAAAGAAGAAGAAGAAAAAAAATTATAAACAATCCAAACTCTTCACAAAGTTACACAATTCCCAATACTTCTTCCCACTTCTTCTCTTCTTCCCTTCTTCCCACACCTATCCAAACGCACCCTATATTGATGTAATTAATATGTTAGTATTTAATTAGAAAGTGTACTATCAACGATATAAAATTACTCTCATGATATATGTAGAAGATTTATGAAATCAAAAGAAAATATAATTTATTTTATTCCAAGTATGTTAAAAACATATATTAAAGACTCGAAAGAATTAATGTTAATTCTGAATATATAAAAAAAAAACAAACAGTATCCTTTGACTTGCATAATAATTACGAACAACAACTTTTCTTTAGAATGAAACTTTATAATTCTATAAATCGGAAGCGGAGAAACTCCTACAACCTGGAGAAAAGAAGGTAGATATGTTTGTTTCTTTTATTTTTATTTTTATTTTTTTAGAGATTGAAGAAGGTAGATATGTCACGTATATCTGGCTGAAACTTAAATTAAACGCACATCGTATGATATCTACTTAAACTTAAATTCACTCAGTTCTAAGCATAATCTCTCGGCGAAAAAAATTCAGTAATGTTTTATTGTGAAATATTTTTACTATTAATAAAGTAAAATATTTATGTTTATGTTTAACTTAAAAAAAACTCTGATGTGTGGCGTCTGACGACTTTCCAGATTGTATATATTACTCATTGCAATTTTTTAAATAAATGTCAGTGCATAATTTGTCTGACTACCTTGCTGTCTTTTCTAAAATCTATACTACTTATTAAAACACCCTCAACAACATCAGTAAATTTTCACATAAAGATGAAAACAATTATTAAATCATTATAAACCATTGATTAATATGATGTACGATTTGGATCGCTATTTCTAAAAAAAAAGTCGACTCTACACCCAAACAAATCAAGTCCACTTTGCACACAAACGAGTTCGATCCTGCTTCGTGTTTTAATTTTTTATCAACTTTTTTTTTTTCCCCGTCTCTTCGTTTCCTTCTTAGTAAACGAAACACCTTCGTTTTATTTTATTTTTAATTTTTTAAGCTCATGTCTTTCCGATCGGCGATCCCTTCTCAGAAAAGGAAACACGCTCCCCATCCTCACCCTAGCGATATCAATCTGGGTTTTGAGATATTCTCTTACGATCTCTCTCCTTCTCTCTCTGTACTCCGCCAGTCCCCCAGTCTTCCACCCTCTCTCTCCACTACAAAGACAACTTGCGAGTGTAGAGAGGGAATCGACAGGATTGGACAGATCTCTGTCGCTGCTGCCGACGCCGTACATTGGCTCTTTTTTCTCATCCTACTAGAGTCCAGACCCTACAACACCGCCTCTGCCTCACGACCCAACTTACGCTACCTCGCTGAACTTATGCCACCTCCACCATGCAGGCTCTTGGGTACCATCGAGCAATAAAGGTACTTCATTCACCGGTGCATATTTTTTTAGATTAAAACTAACGTCCCATAATTAATAGGCAATTTGCACTTCCTCAAATGCGCACAAATCATTTCTCGCTTATGTTTTCTTTTTTCATTTATATTTTAACTTTTTTTTTTTAGGGTTTGGCATTTTTTTTCAGCGTTCTTTTTAGGTTTATTAACAAGGATAGTATGGGATTTTTAAAAATAATGAGAGATTTCGTGATGATATTTTTGGAATTCAATTTTTTTAGGAATGAGATAATGACATATATTTAATTTAAACAATTTGATAATAGGTTAAATCTAATTAGCAATCTAACAATGGCATATCTCAAATTAACTGTTTTTTTAGGATGACATAAATCTAATTAATCAATAAACATATACATGATGAGGTTAAACTGATTGAATCGAGCGAAAAAATAATTATTCTTTGTGCCTTATTTATTATTATTTTAATATTTGTGTTTGGATTGTTTAAGAATAAAATTAAGATTAGTTATTCGGAGTATAAAATATTATTTTTAAACGATCGAGGATAATTTATTTGGGATCTAAGTGTTATATTTAAGTTTAAAAAGTGATCCCAACAACTTCTTAATCCACATTGATTTAAACATATTAGAAATAAAACTTTAATCCGGATGTTAGACTACTTAAGAATTACAATCTACATCACAAAAAGTTTATTCTTGATCATTTAATAATAATTTTTTTTTACTCTGAATAACTAATTCTAAATTCCTAATTTTATTCTTAGATGATCCAAGCACCCTCTTATATCATTTGAGAAATAAAAATAACTGGAGATGCTTCAACATGTAACGAATATGGTATTAGAAAGTTCTTTTGATAAAGCCTATCGAGCCAATACTAAATAATGGAACAAACTTGAGATGCAAAACAAAAACTTTTCCCATAACTCAATGATATAAAAAACTGAACATGACTTCAAGAGACTCACAAACTGAGACAGAGAGATCATGCATGCATGAAGGGGGGGGGGGGGGGCGGATATAATTTGTCATCGATAAATGATATTTTGATATCGGTTGACAGACTAAAGTTGGACTTTCGTATTTCCGAACCCAGCGAAAGTACAAATTTGCTTTAATAAGATGAAGTGTTTTGGATAATAGAAAGGACAATTTAGTAAAAAAATTAAAAAACTAAATTGTTAAAATTATAAAATGTTTAGAATTAATTAAAAGAGTTTACTTATATCCTTATATAAAAAGATTATAAATGGTTATTAACAATTTTGAAAATTTGAGAGATTATTTCCAAATGGAGAGATTGGAAATGGTTATGTATGTCCAATTTTTGGCCGAAAAATAAATAAAACGGGAAAAAAGTGGGTACCTCTCAAAAAGTTGTTGTAAGCAATTCTCAGCTGTTTTCTCCATTGTTTCCTTACCATTTTCTGGTATAATTTTCTCTGCCACCCACATTCTGATGAGACTCGAGATGTTAATTACATAATCTTCCGGAAAGCAAGCAAGATGTAAGAAGCATGATTTCAGATAATAAGGTATATCTTCATAACTCATGGCTAAGATGTTCATGCAATCTTCTCCTTTTCCCGAGTACCAATTCATTGTGTCCAACACGTTTTTCCAAACATGGTAGGTTTGGTCTCTTTTTGAAAGAATACCACCGAGTACGTTTAAAGCTAATGGTAAACCATTACATTTTTTGGATAATGCATTAGCTAGTTCAAGGAGATCATTAGGACATTTTTTATCAAGTTCTTGACAAGAGAGGGTCGTTTTGAGGAGGAGAGTAAGGCTATCCTCCTCATTTAAGAAGCTCAGCTTGTAAGGTGGAATTTTCGAGTCAACTGGAGCAACATCAATAGATCTACTAGTTATCATCACTCGACTTCCATTTTTGTTAATGGGCAATGCATCTTTTAATTGTTCCCATAAACAAACTTCCCACACGTCATCTAGAATAATCAAATACTTCTTACCACTCAAGAAACTTTTGAGCTTGGGCATTATTGATTTAAGTTCCCCTTCATTTTCATTTAGCATTTGTCTCACAAGGTCAGCTAAATTGTACTGTTGAGAGACTGAGAGCATTATATGATACTCGAAATTTACCATCGCCCTATAAACACAAAAAAACAAAAGGTTACATTTGTTATATTTACTAAAATTTCAAGTAAATAATTTATCAACTTGTACTTTGATATTTGGCACTAAGATTTTAATGTAAATTAAGGTATATTTATCTGTAGGATTATGATTCTTACTAGACCTTGATGCCATAATTTTACGAATAAACAATATTTAACAGCGCAAAATATAAATTTTTATATCAGGGAATTCATTATGATTCTTACTAGAAATTTTTTGACGAATGAAGGACTATATAAGTATTCCATAACAACTATTAATCATTCCATGTCTAATTTTGAGTAAAATATCAAGAGTTAGCATACTTGTAATAATGATAACAATCATAATGAATTAACGACACTAATTAATAAGCACAGCAACGTTTTGTCGTCGTTATCATGCGTCATTATGTCTTTATAATTTGTTCAAATTAGTCTGCAAACAAAAAGATTAGAAGATATTTTATATATAAATCTAAAGTGAATCATGGTTCATATAAGTTTCCGTGCACCATGACTGTTTTGGTTGGTAATTTCACAAATTATCAAATCTAATTTAACCAACCCAATCAATAAATTAAAATCTCATATTAAACAAAATTTTACAATTTTTTTTACTACTTTTTTCAAATATTTTAAAGCTTGCCATTGTTGCTTTATAAATACACTAATTTGTAACAAAAAATGACAAAACTTTAAAAAATTCGAAAAAATAGTTAAAAAATTTAAAAAATTGTAACATTTTACTTGCTATGAGATTTCAATTTATAGATTAGATTGGTTAATTTAAATTTGTCAATTTGCAAAATCACTGATATGGTGCACGGAGCCTTCTATGCATCATAGTTCACAATAGATATTATCTATATATATGTATAGAGAATTTTGCTATGGTGAGTTGCAACTTGCAACTCACCAAGGGGTCGGTGAGTTGCGCTCAAAACTCCTAAATCTAGTTCAACATGACCGATCCAAACTATCTAACGCGATATTTCTATTGAAATCTCCATGCACGCCAAAATTTATATTTTTTTTCGAATTTTTTAAGTATTTTCTTCAGATTTTAGAAAATCGTTAATCTAATTAGTTCTGAACCGTTCAAAAATAGCAGTTTTTAAAAATCCGAAAAAATACTTAAAAATTTAAAAAATATAAAATTCGGTTTGTATGGAGATTTCAATAGGGAGATCATATTGGACTGTTTGGATCGGTTATTTTGAACTATATCTATGAGTTTTGATCGCAACTCACCATAACAAAACTCTAAGATCTCTGAGTTTTGCTATGGTGAATTGCTACTCCCCACTGAGTCGCGCTCAAAACTCTAAGATCTGGTTCAAAATGATCAATCCAAACCGTCCAAAACGACCTCTATATTGAAATCGCCATGCAGATCAAATTTTATATTTTCTTTTCGAAATTTTTAAGTATTTTTTTCGAATTTTTAAAACTTTTTTAACTGTTAAGAAATAATTAGATTAATTATTTTCTTAAATTTTCAAGCAAAACGAATAAATCTAAAATTGGTATGTATGAAGATTTTAATAGAAAAATCGTATTGAACGGTTTTGGATCGATCATTTTGAATCAAATTTATGAGCTTTGAACGTGACTTACCATAACAAAACTCTACACACACATATGAACTTGCCTTTCATACACCATGCGGACAAGAGTAGTCTTTCTGAGGCCACCAGGACCAACTATTGTTATCACAACACGAATTCTACACTGTTAAGGAGCAAATCAAGAATGTTGCTATTGTCGTCATCCAGGCCTACTATTTTTGTTTCGTCTACATCAAGGTAAGCCTTTGCACGCATGGGCAGTTCGTCAGCCTGTGATCTCCCCCTCTCTGTGTCTTGTGGCTTGATTCCGTTGTCGACTCTGCTCTTTGATATCCCATCAAGCACATCCCGGATCTGACCGAGCTCTTTGCCAACCTTGTGGAGGCAAGGAAGCTTCATCGGCTTGCAGCACAACTTATTGAATTTGTGCAAAAATTTTGAATAAATCTAAAATTGGTATGTATGAAGATTTTAATAGGAAAATCGTGTTGAACAGTTTTGGATCGATAATTTTGAATCAGATTTATGAGTTTTGAGCGCGACTCACTATAGAAAAACTCTACACACACATGTGAACTTGCCTTTCATACACCATGCGGGCAAGAGTAGTCTTACCGAGACCACCAGGACCAACAATTGTTATCACAGCTCGCGTTGGGGTTTCTACACTATTAAGCAGCAAATCAAGAATGTTGCTCTTGTCGTCATCCAGGCCTACTATTTTTGTTTCGTCTACATCAAGGTAAGCCTTTGCACGCATAGGCAGTTCGTCAGCCTGTGATCTCCCCCTCTCTGTGTCTTGCGGCAGCTCTTTGATTCCGTAATCGACTCTGCTCTTTGATATCCCATCCAGCACATTTCGGATTTGACTGAGCTCTTTGACAAGCTTGTGGAGGCAAGGAACCTTCATCGGCATGCAGCACAACTTATTGAATTTGTGCAAAAATCCGTTGGAATTTTTCTGGCGGCTGTCCTTGATTTCTACATAGAAAATGTCGATGGCATCCTCAATGCGATAGGCCACGTCGCGGAGCTCATTCAGCCAATTCTCCACCCGTGCATCTCCTTTGCGCCGCTTGGTGTCTGCGTCTATCAGGCAGCACTGAATTCGTTTCAGTTCGGTCTCTACCCATTCCACTTGATTCCCGACCCCACCTAGGAACTGAGCCTCTTTCACTATCAGATCCCCGAGCTTGCCCACCACAAAATTCACAAGAGACTCAGAGAGCAAGGTGTGACTAATGTTTGAAGATGGTTAACGTATAATGAGGGTTTAATAATCTATGTTGTTCGTTCTTTATAATTTGTTTGGTTTTATTTCTGCTACAAATTTGTGCAGATATTGAATTTCTTTTTTTATAAGGAAACTTGACAGCGGCTGCAACTCGGCAGATATTGAATTTCAACACATAATTTTCGGAGTTGTTTGATTGCTTACTCAAATGTAGTTTTAGGTGTTTTGGATGAATGTGGCGGAATAAAACTGTCCCTACAATGGTCATTCGGCTGAACAATGCCGGCCTCTCACTACAACAGTTGGTTTAAGACCTGGTAAATTAATTGGGTAGTTAGTATACCAGGGAAAATGCATAATTCAAGTTTGACAAAACTAAGGAAAGTTGCTTCTGTTATACAATTCTTTTTTACTTAATACAAATTGGCTTAGAAATAATGCTAGTTCATTTTTTGTGAATATGAACAGTCAAGGAACACTATAGACGGACTCAAACGCTAGTTTTGTTAAATTTTATTACCTTTTTGGAACTTAGTCCAAGCAACACCGAGTTGTATAAGTCTTACGTTTTGACAGTATACTGCTACTGTGGGAGCAGTATAAGGATTGATTTATACTCAAGCTCCTATTTTATTACCAACTTCACTAATTTACATCAATCTTACAAGACTCAATTAGCTCTGTATACAACGATATACTGGTCAATTCTTATTTAAATTAACTACACCACACGACATGGTAGCCTCTTTTATACAGTAAACGCACAGAATTTAAACAACATAATGGAGGTGCTTGTAATAGGATGTAAAATAATACTCATCACATCTATGTTTATTTTTGCCACGCAACCACTGAAACTTCAAACACAGATCTGCCATAGTTTTATTTTGACACCGTTAGTCATACAAGTCAGTAAGTCACATGTTAGTCATGTACAGTTTTCTTCTTAGAGTGAGAACATCATATAAAGGTTTATCATAGTCCAGAGTTTCTAACAAACTCTGACGAGCTTAATCATAAGATATGTAAGAAAGTCCTTTATCTTGTAACAACTTTCATGAAATGCAATTTAATAATTTACTTGAAGAACTTTAATCTGAAATGAAATTAAATCCCCCTATTATCTATCTCCTGCAGAAAGCACTTTGTCTGAAGAAATGAAATTAAACCAACAGATGTCATAACCATTTGAAGAAAACAGAAGTCATCATGGAACAACATTTTACATTATAGCCACTGGTCTTTACTTAATTGCCAAGCACTGTTGTAGCATGATCTATTAAAATTTAAGCGAGTCCTTCAAAATAGAACCACAGATGGGAATCTTTTTCACATTTTTGCATAAGAAATCTCAAACTTTAAGGAATCTGATTTTGTACTTTTGATTGATTCAGAAAAGAAGAAAAGGAAAGAAAGTAACAAATTGAATTCAAGCAAAGCAACGTAACCGATCCATAATCAAGCAACATATTAATTTTATGCAATTGAGGCCTTGGATTTTACAAAATATCACCATTCACTTCTTTCAACACTGTATTACAATCATATCTTTCATCATTTCTTTTAACTAACCAATTTTGAAAATGTTGTCAAAAAAATTTCCTACTATTGTTGCCAATAAAATGTGACAAAAAATGATCAAAATCAACTTGTCTGCTCTGTAATTTTAATATGGCTACAAAAAAAAAAAAAGAAATTATTAGTACTCAAAGTTAGTAATTACCAAACATGATATATTTTAACGTCATTACTGTAAGTCCTCCTATATATCTTGTAATAAATTAGTACTCAGTCTATAATTAAAATATACAAATTAGATAAAAGATATATATCAACAAATTTAAAGGAAATTATACCTCAAGCTTAAAACACCTTGACTGTTCAGTTGCAAGGTGGCTCCTAATGGATTACAGCTCGTATATTTATGTAAAATAAAAGGAAAAACAATGTCAATTGACTATCTTAACTTGTTATACTTCATTCATTTATCAATTTTCATGTTTCAGTTGGATATTCAAAATCAAATGGTAACTAGTGTTCGGAGTGAAAATTGATTTATACACTCATAATTGAAACCCTTTGTTTTCACTCGGAGTGAAAATTGATTTATACTAGTGTTAGAATAATTGAAATTACATGGTAACTAGTGCTCGGCCTCCTCAAAACAAGCACAGGTCCCTTTTTTTTCCCTTGATTTGTTTTCAGTTAAAATTTATTTTAGGTAAATTATCGTACTGATAGAGTTTACCTGATGTATGAGATTATGGTTTGGTATAGTAGTGAAAATTAATAGAGCATTAGTTACAACTAGGGATGGTTTCGACTCGAGTTACGATCGAGTTAGTATCAACTCGAAATCAAGTCGTTACATTTCGAGTTAACTCGTGACTTGATCGTGAGACACTTTCGAGTTCACTCGACTAACTCGAAATCAACTCATGACAACTCGAGTTAACTCATGACTTGATATTTCTACTCGAAATTGGATTTAGCTATCATATAAGACTAATATATTATTGTGTAGTACGCTGATACAATACTTATTATTCATCACAAAACATACAAAAAAGCTTAGCTTGAGATATTAACGTGTAGTACATTGGTACACTAAGTCGAAACATCTGGGAGTAATTTTTGGCTGCTACACTTTGATGCACTTGAGTTAGGATTATTTTTTTGGGCTGCATTGATTACTCGAGTTAGAACCGATCGAGTTGGGTCCAACTCAAAATCACGTCGTTTCATTTCGAGTTGGTCCTAACTCGAGTTGTGGCAACTCGATTTCTACTAACTCGAGTTATATCTGAATTTTTTTCAAGGCGAGTTCGAGTAATTCATGAGTTACGATTTTTTTGCCCACCCCTAGTTACAACTAATTGATTTATGTTGGAGATTCTCTTAATTGAAATTATAGTGCTTGTTATACTACAATTATGCTGAAATCCAAATACTTTTTCATTTATGTATAGCTTTGATGAGTCGGCGATCAAATGAGGATCAAAGTGCAAACTTTTGAAATCACGCTGATGTTCACACAGGGATGTCGCTTCTCTTTTCTCTATCAGTCACGAGGGAAACCAAACACAGCCATGGCTCGAACAGCTGGCCCACGATCGTCCCACGACCTGGAGATGAAGACAAGAGGTTTGCGCGTGAAGAAGGATACGTCATACGAATTCCTTTTACGGGTCCTTTTGAGGAGAAAGGATTTTTCAGACGGTTTACTTAAATCAGACGGTTGTCGCTGAAAGTGCTAACGCTGTTGGTTTTTTGGAGTACAACTTTGTTCTGCTATCCATTTTCTTCATTAATGGACTTCTCCATTATAAAAACTTAGAAAAATGTATGTTGTTTTTTTAGTTATATCAAGCCCATATAAAATTCATTTTGCCATAAAATTTTATATCCATACTCAAACCAATAGATACAATTTTGAAATATAAAATTTAATAATTATTTACTTCTAAAATAATTTAATTAACTTTACAAACATCATCATATTTTATTTCTATGGTATTTTTTTAAAAAAAATATACAGTACACAATGAATTTTTGCATGAAATTTTATCTGATTTCTCACAAAATTGTAAGTATAAAGTGTTATTATTTTTTTCAACCTTGATAATGTTTTATATAAGTTTAAAGAATTATTCTATTCTATTTATATAATTTTAAAATTATATTTTCGACTTTAAATTATTCTAAGACCCTTCTCAAATTTTATATCACTTCTCAGATGTTCTCTTTAATTTCTATCATAATATGTTTTTCATGGTCCAAAATATATTTTCATCAGCATTTCCCGGGTCTGGTAAACTTTCAAAATTCTCATTCAACCAGCTGAATCTCATTTTGCATCCCGACTTAAGGCCCTGATCATAATCATCTTTTTTCTTAGGAATTGGAATCGGATTTCCTATGATTTCAAAATTTCCTGATCAGAATCAAGTAAAACATTGGATTTCAATTGATTGGGTCGGATTTTGTCGGAAAATTAGAGGCTTCTGAAATCGTGGGATTTTAGTCAAAATTTGGTCGGATTTCGAAAGGTCTCTTCAATCGCCTCCGGACCCACAAGTCAGATTAGATGCGTTTGATTGAAAAAGACATTAATAACCTCCGATATCACCTTTTAAACTTTATAAACCCTTCTTCTCCGATCAGATCTAAATCGCTCCTTCTCCAATCCATTTCTCCTCTACGCGCGCACCTTCTCCGATCAGATCTCGCCATCGCTGCTTCTTCTCTTCTCTCCGCCATCAAGCTTCGCAAGCTCAAGGTAAACCCCTCTTCTCTTTCGTTGCTTCTTCTTCTGTTAGTGCAATAGTCGTTGAATTTTGCTTCTAGATTTGATCTAAAACCTTGATTTTGTTCCTTTTAATTGTTATGAACTAAGATCTGAGCTGTTTGTGATGGTTGCACGGCCTTGAATATTATTTCATTATTATTTTGAATTTGATGAAGTTTTAGACTTGATAATTGAATAATAAGTATCAATTTTATTTTTTTAGTGTCATATTGTACATTACTACATTACTGGTAACAATCAATTTAGGTACAAGTGTTACTACACTGTGTGATACTTTATTCTGACAAAAATGTCGCTAATAAGAAGCCTATTAGTAGTTTATACGAGATCAGTAGCAACTAGCAACTAATACATGTTTCTGATCAGTAAATCCTAATACTGGACTAGGTATCAAATTTTGAATACAGCTTTGTGAGAATAAACAAAAGAGAATGCAAAAATGTTAAGCCAGCCTTAGTTTCATGTACCTGGCCATGTATTGCATAAAAGAGAAGAGAAAAGTGATATCTATCAAGCAAGAACCTGAAAACCCAAGATATCTATCTCCATCTCTCGGTTGTACCTTTTTTGTACCAATGCCCACCTCACTGTACTACAATATCAGTCACTGGCTCACCCATAAAATGGATCCGACGCGACACAAACAGAGCTTACGGCTGCACTGCGTTGAATATTTAAATTTGTGTCCATATCTTAAAAAATATTATTTTAATCTTTTACATGATACTGGTTTTCTCATATTCTTTGGAAAATTCAAAACTTTCAAGTATGTTACAAAAGTCAACTGTAAAAGGAATATTTATTTGAAATATTGATACTCATGTTTCTATTAGATCTATTTCTGTGCATTCTATCACTGAAAACTGTACATAAACATCCTTAGAACTTAACATTATGGTTCTGACCATCAATTCTCATTAGGGTCTTTTCATGTACTGTGTTCATATTGAATTATCATTTTTTTTTTCTAAAAGCTGAAGCAATTTCTTTACGTTTGAATGAGTGAACATTGGTATGTATATTAGTTTGATTGGATGATTCGTTCAATAGAATGTTCTTTTCTTTATTTTTCACTAAAAGAGAATTGCTCTTATCTCTGATATATGATAACCTGTGTAAATTTCTTTTCAATACTAAAGTTTGATCTCTCTCCAGTATCACTAAATTAAATTAAATTTATTTTCTTTATTTTTTACTAACTGATCATTTTAAATTAAATTAAGTTTAGTAATGAAGCATTTTTTTACATCAATAAATTGCTATTGATTATTATTTTTCTGGCAGTATTTGGTAATAATCTGATCTTGGGTTGATGCAGGTAATAGCACTGGTACAATAGCTGTGATTCTACTACTGAGATGGCCTTGTTGGATAAAAAAGTTATTACTTTGTTTGTAGTTTTGGCTATGAGTAATAGACAATATATGATGAAATAGAAATAGAAATGTATTTTTGTGAAGTTAATTGCATCTATTTAGTTTAGTTAAAAAATTGTCTTGTAAGGATGCATTCAACATTTCAAATAAATAACAGACTAGAGGATAATTGTATCCTATTATATGAATGATTTAGAATCTTTGAGAATTGTCTTGTATCTTCTACTTTGAGAACTTATTTGCTTGATTTTGTTAATTTTTATCAATTGTTAGTTGGGTTGTGCTCACTTTGTGCTCTTTCTCGTTGCATAAGCTCAATTGATACACAATATTAAAAAGGCAAGGGATTAAATTTTCTAGCACAAAATGACTTATACATTGGTTATGAAATCTGGGTTATAGTATCAGTGTTGCTGGTGTGGTTTTTTACAATAAAGCAAAGAAACGCAACAAATAAGAGAAGAAAGAAAAAGTGTTCAGTGGATGTGTAAATTAAAGTGAGTATATTTTCTACCTAAATATCCAGGATATATTCTTAGATATTGTTCTTTAGACATAGGGTGCAATAACTTTCCCAACAAAATCTAATTTCTTTTGTTTCTGACCTTGCGAATGGTAGAGTATTTTCATAACAAGTTTATCTAAATCTTAACCGTTGAAATGAGGTTGCCCAGGGCACATTAACCGTCAATATCCTTTTTAAATAATGAGGGCAAAATGGTCACTTTTTAGAATTCAAATCATTTCCTTTCTTATATTTATATGGTTTTTTATCATGGGATTTCATTTCCCGTCAATTCATTCATTATTAATTTTGATCACGGGATTTCAATTGGAAATCATCTCCAATCAATTCCAATCCGATGAAATGAATTGAAATCCCAAGTCGTGCCATTTTGATAAGGGCCTAAATGTTGCTGGGGTGACATCACGCCCCAGTAAGTCCTCCGACTCAAAAGTCCAATCCCGATTGGTGTTTACACAAACTGGCTTGCCATCTATCCGCAATCCCAACTTCCCAAGAGAATCGCAACTTCCTCTAATGTAACTGTTGCCTCACCAATAGGGAGGTGGAAGTGGAACGTGTGAGCCTCCACCCTCCAACGTTCAACCAGCGCATCGAACTGGGGATGTGGCCTATTTGATAAACACTGTATAACCCAGCCTTAATAAGATAGGGCTTGTACCGATTGTGCATTTGATCTTCACCATATGATGACGAGCTACCAATGCCGGTGGCGTAACCATCAATAATGGCCTGTGCCCGATGGTCAGCCTGTAAGGCTGTAAATGAAGGGTAGGCGGATGCCTAGGTTGATCAGGATGTGCCACTGCCACATTTGGTTGGTCCACATCTGCAGAATTGTAATGTGAGTCGCTAGATGATATTAATTTCTTGTCTTGATGGTGTATGCCACAGCCTCGCTCCTGTCGAACCCAAGGCCTAACCCTATTTATTATCTACAAACCTGGAAATACCAACACCTCAATAAACTTTTACAAGTGCACAATCAGATTCAGTTAGAACGAGTTGAGTAACAAAATAGCTAATGTGGAGGTGGAGCTAATCAACTATTGTTTGCCTCTAAATTTTGCTGCATAAAACCCTGAAATAAATGGAATAAATTTTTATCCCGTAACCAAAAATCCAAAGTCCTATAGCCAAAAATCCAATCCACATAGCCAGCGACCCAACAAAATAGTCCTGCTAAATGGCCATAATGCATGAAAGGAAAATACAAAGATTCTTGAAAATGGACGGTAAACTAATTAATTACGGAGAATTCCGTTATGCGCCTGTGATATCCTTATAATTAATTACTGGAGTCCTAAAAATAGAAAATTTGTAGCAGTCAAGTTCTTCATGTTTTTATGAGGAACCATGCAAAATTTCACGTCAAATTGACCTATAGAGGGACACCAAACAATTTTTCTAAAAAATAAGGCAGCCTAATTTTCCTCAAAATTCAGTCAAGTGGAAACCCCATTATCGGAACAAATGGAGATGAACCCCCGCCAGAACCAAATGAATAAAGACAATTTTCGGATGGGCTTTTAAGCTAACATTTCAGATGGGCCTTTCAACTAAAATTGTAATTCATTTCAGGCCAGGACTGAAAGCCCATTCGAGGTATGTTCAGCCCAACTCAACAGATTTCCCATTGATCCAACGGTCCTGATAAAACCTCGCTATGTTATCTAAAGCCAACGGATGGATTTCGATCAGGAGATAAAACAGTGAATGGAATTTTCCGATTGGTCAAGAAAAAGAGTGGGTCCCACAGTCTCCGTTTAAAAGAAAAAGGAGGAAGAATGGAATGATACCGTCTGACACGGCTTCGTACACCGGCGTAGGGAGCAACTGGCCACTGTTTCACGTCGCCTCAGCCCCAACCAACCTCACCAACGAATTGCCGATGCCTCCACGATTCTGATGACACCAAACGCAAGGAGATAAAAACACTGGAAATGACAATTTGAGAGGAGCGAGAATGAGAAACCGAAGGATGGAAATGCGAAATTACACCAAATTACTGAAAATTGGCGAAGGAACTCACCTGTTGAAATCTCTAGCAAGCTTGGGATGATGCCTGGATGAGTTACCAAAAGCCAATTTAGCGGGAGGAGGAAGCAATACCGTCACTCACCATAGCTGTGTTGTTGAAGGGCTGCTAAACTCAAGGAATTTCAAATGCACTTTGAGTCAGAATTGGAGGAATGGCGTGGAGCTAGCATGAAGCATGGTAAAAAGGGGGAGGGAAATAAAAGAAAATGATGTGAAGCAAAAGCTACCATGACTGGAGAGTGGAGATACCCAGTGTGAAAGTGCTTAGCGAAATTGACCCAAAATTCGACTGGAGAGGGAATATTACCTTCTACAACCTATATGCTGAAAAGGAGAAACTAGCCCTGCAACTGTCCTTGGCGCCAGGGAGCGTGGTGACAAGGGGTGAACTCACCGCCTCAATTGAGACCATTGGATGTGAGATAGATTTCAAACCAACGTTGAGATGCTCCCCACACTTTAGTTGCAGCAGTACACCCATCAATTCACCAATGTCATGCATAAAAAAAAAAAGGACACGAAAGAAGTAGCATGCTTAAAGGAAAAAAACAATGCATCTGGCCGTCTACTTACATCTCAGGATAAGACTAAAACATGGATGAACGGCTTGAGATGAAGCTGAATACTCCCTTTCAATATAAAATGGATGCATCATATGATACCTGGAGAATGAGTGAGTCATGCGTGACCCCCTTTGACCTTGGCAAATCAGTCATTTAGAAGAAAAAGACAAGGGAATGAAATGTGCAGCAAGTGAATTTGGAGAGTATGCATACAGATACTACCCCTGGGATATCCCTATGTGATCATTGCTGACCAAAAAGGAAAGGAGAAATGCAACTTAATTTAAAATGAAACTAAATGAGAAATGCAATGTTTAAAATCACAGGCCAATGAAACATTGCCAAAAAATAAATAAACATCAAATTAAAGTATCAAAGGCAATAGCAAATTGGGGTAAAACTCAAAGAAAATGGGGTGAATTTCAAACACAAGAAGAAATAATTATGAAATAGAAGGATAGGAATTGAAATTGGAAGTATCAAAAGGCAGCTGCAGAAGGGACCCAGCTGGCAGTGACACTTCAGTATGTGCAACAAGAATGAATATACCAGTGCTTACCATGGGAAACCAATGAAAGTACAAATGGAGAAGAGGAATGATAGTCTGCTAACATGACAGGCCTACATGCCTAGAAGCAACAGTCACATACCAAAGGAGATACCTCACCTATGTAAATCACAGCCACTTATCAACCTATGGATCACTGGATGAGAGACAACACATCAGTTGGCGCCAAAGCAAGTATAACTCCTCCAAGCACACTGTGAAAGGAGCAAAATTGCAAGTGCCAAGTGGCATGTTATCACTGGTTAGTAAGAGAAAGTAAGAAGGAAAGAAGTGAAGTTGGAATTATAAAAGTATGGCGGCAGCCCCACCTCATATCCAGTCTCTTCATCACAAATCCAAAGGAGGAGATACTGCCATGTGTCAAAGGGGATGAAGCCAAGCCCTAAAGATTTCAGCTATAAAAGAAGACCAAGACCAAGAAAAAGAAGACGGTTCCAGCTCATAGTATTTACTTGCTGAAACTCTGTTAATTTACTTAGTTGCATTTTATAAAGCCAATTCTGAAAGCAAAAGTAGAAGCAATTTCAAAAGAAGGTAGGAATTTGATTGTACCAAGTTCAATATATAAGTTCAGTTTCTGAAAATTTCTTTCTCTTGATCTTTGCTTTCGGTTCTTGTGTTCTCTTCTTTGTTTCTTTCATTTTTATTGAAGCTAAGCGTTAATAATAGAGAGGTCCTCATGTAGATCATTCTTTAACACAGTCTTGGGGCTCAAAGACACAGGTGAGGGGTGCTTGCCAGAGAGCGCACACTCACCTGTGTCGATGGGTCACTTAATATCTCAAAAGTGCTAAGAACAAAATAATAGTAAAGTTCTGTGATGAAGCATGGCTTCATGCGTGAGGGGTGCTTGCCTGAGAGCGCACACTCGTGCATTTAGTTGTGTTTCAACATTAATAATAGTCGTTTCAAGAATTACATATAAAACCTATGCCAAAGAGTCCCTTAATATCTTAATAAAAATGTCAAAAAATGAAGTTTGATGGAGGGGTATGGCTCCATATATGAGGGGTGCTTGCCTGAGAGCGCACACTCGTGTATTCAGCCATGTCTTAACATTAACAACAGTCACATCAGGTATTACACATAAAACAAAGAATGAATAAATATAAAATCAACAGAAATGTGATAAAGTAAGGAACCAGGGGTATATCTGCCAAAGAAATCTATACTTAGAGCTAAAAGGGACTTTAGCATATAGTTATCAGGGTATATTTTGTTAGAAAGTATCTACATTGTCAAGTTTATTTTTATAAAAAAAATGGCTCGAGATATGCGGCTATGACAAGGGATGCTTGCCTGAGAGCGCATACTTGGGAGTAGCAGCATGTCCTTGATCCTTACTATCTCTCAAAACTCTGCTAAAAAAAAAAGAAAAAAAATATATAAACTTTGAATCAGCAGTAGTAGCAACATAGACCAAATCTAGAGGAGTACAATAATATAAATGTCAGGGCTGAACTGAAAATTTCAAAAAAAAAAAGGGGAGAGGAGTAGTATAACAGACATAACATTGCCTTTTTTTAAAAAAAAAGGGAAACATATGCCTGTATGGTGATGAAGTGCTTTTTTTTTATACATACACATATAATAGCAGGATATAATGCCATTAAATGGACCAGATTAATCTTCTAGCAAAAATGTAAGGGTACCTGACCATGTTTTACTAAAAAAAAAAAAAGAAAAAAAAAACATAATGATAATGTAGTGAGTTTGCACTTAAAAGTGATAAATTGGAAAATGATGGGGTTAGTAGGTTCTGAAGTTTACCTTGTTGTCAAGATCCTTTGTTTCAGGGTTTACATGTCCTTAGAATGTACAAATTGCATCTTAAGCCAAAACATTGATGGTTTGAGTTCATGTCACTCAGCACTAATAGCTACTCAAGTTTGCTTTGTCATGAAATTACCATACATGAAGTGTCAAGAAATTAAGACCAGTGTATATGTGAAACTGTATTTACAGGAAAGAGGAAAGGAAAGTGAATTGGTTTCAGCATAAAAGTTATGTGTGAACGTGATAAAAGTTGGGCTGTATGAGATTGTTTAAACCCCAAAATGGTACCAAAAGAAAAACATAAATCGAGAAGGTCCAGTAAAATTAAGGAATGTTAGGGTCCAAAATGAACAAGGTGGTCTTGTACGTGTGTCACTGGCCAATGTTACCAGGACTAACATCCCAGTCCAAATTCCACTTCAATTGTTTGAGTAAAGAAATGTCATAGTCATGGTCTGATCCTTAAGCCTCAAATCATATGTGTCTGATAGATAAAAAGTGAATGGAGATAAAAATGAAATCAAGGACCCAATGTTCGAACACAAGCTGGGTGCATGATATGTCAAGTTAAAAATGTGAAAGAAAGTAAGGAACATGTATTAACGGCTCATGATGTAAGCTACACATGAAATTAAATTTCATTTCGCAAGTCTGTCAGACCAAAGGCAAGGTCAAAACACCTCACCTCAAAATTGGGAAACGCAGCATAAAATTGAACATGTAGGTGACTCCACGGCGTTTACGAGATGCTTCACAGTACCCCCGTCGAGACAATTCGCCGCTACTTCCCGTCAATCAAACTGCTGTTCACCGTGGTTGCAGACCCAAATCAAGTCAAGGTCAGAACTCTCCAAGTTGACAAACGCGACTTCAACGAACGGCAGAGGCGATACCGTGAGACCCTCACGACACTTACCAACCTAGCCGCAGGCACTACGGACGCCGGAATCCTCTGCTGACAGCGCCAAAGGAGGCGTCCAGTGAAACGGAAAGATGTCAGAAATCATACCAAAAGAGATGGAGGGAGATGAGTTGGAACCTTGCGTAGACCTGGCGCACTCAGGTAGCAAAGCCGGCAAGCGAGGTCCATGGATCCGACCCAGACCCAACCTCCGATCCGTTCGGCGCACAGGCGCAGACGTGAGCCAAACGATTTGATCAGATCCTTATTCTCAGCGCCTCTCTCGATCTTCTGTGACGACCAGTCTGTAGCGAATCGCTGACGACGTAACACACACAGCAGCGCACAACCAATCAGAAAATTCTGCGAAGCAGAAAACTTCAAAAATACATTAAAAATAGCTGGATTCTCAGAAAAATTCCCATAAAATATCAAAATGTCAAGAAAAATATGAGGAGTATTTTGATATCTTATTTCAATTCCAAAATACTAAAGCACAAAATATTTTAAAATTAAAGTCTAAAAGGACGGCCATAATGAAAAATAATAAATTTGCATGGGTAAAATAAAAATTAGGTTCCTCAAGGGAATTGAACAAAAAAAATTTGAATGTTTTATGCTCTGGACAGCAGGTATATTTGAATATTTCATGGACAGCAGATACGTTCGAACATTGTATGTTCTGGATAGCACGTACATCTGAACCTCTTATGTTCTGGACAGCACGAATACTTGACATCTTACAACAAACACAGTCAAGCATTGGAATAAAAAATGATGGAAATAAAAATTTAAAAGTCTAAACTCAAAAGTCCAACCGAAGATTGAAAATTTGAAGCTCAAAAGTCACCCTTTAAAAGCCTAACTTAAGGATGCCAAAGTTTAAAAGTCCAAACCAATTTCAAAAAAAATAGATTTTAGATCAAGTCCGAAAAGGTTGAGAACCAAAAGTCAAGCCCAGGAGTCAACTTAAAAGTGAAAAACTCAAAAGTCCAAAATTCTAAACTTCTAAATCAAAAGTCCAACTCAAAAGTCTAAAATTCTAAAATTCTAAATTAAAAGTCAAACTCAAAAGTCCCAAAATCCTAAAATTGCAAAAAAAAAAAAATCCAATTTAAAGGTCTAAAATTCTAAAAGTGCAAAATTAAAAGTCCAAAATTAAAAATGACACAAAGTCTAAAATGACACAAAGTCTAAAATGACACAAAGTCTAAAAGTGACACAAAGTTAAAATGACACAAAGTCTAAAAGTGACCCGAAAGACACAAAGTCTAAAGTGACATAAAGTCTTAAAGGTCAAAAGTTCGTCCCTTCAAGACTGCATAGCGTTTCGCCTTGAAGGAGACACCCTCCTGATATTCAGATTGAGAAAAAGGAAAAGTCAATTCTGAATGATCACTAAAGTTCCTGTCAAGAGAAGGCGTAGCGCATCTATACTCGCGACTTGAACGAAATTCCAAAAATCCCTAAAATCTCTAAACGA
The DNA here is from genome assembly GCA_028095005.1 of Rhynchospora pubera. Taxonomy (NCBI): domain Eukaryota; kingdom Viridiplantae; phylum Streptophyta; class Magnoliopsida; order Poales; family Cyperaceae; genus Rhynchospora; species Rhynchospora pubera. The sequence goes on from CM051460.1 coordinate 285,876,402, forward strand.
CTGAGAACTGACCTAGAATACCCTATTTTCTAGTATCGGACTCAAATCTAAAAGCCTGTTTCTACAAGTTCACGGCATGTTTGACCCGAAGCAGACTAAAATCTGATGCCCAGGTGACCAGAAGAAAAGTCAACCGATGGCCATCACCCAAGTTCCTGTCAAGAGGAGGCATAGCGCATCTGTACTCGAGACTTGAATGAAATCCCAAAATCTCTAAATCCCTAAACGATTGAGGATTGATCTAGGATACCAAATTTCCTAAGTATCAAACTCAAAAATCTCTGTATCGGCACTAAGCCTGACCCAACAAAGTAAAAACAAATGTCTTAAAAATGTGTAACCAAAAATTAAATTACATTGCTCATGTTTGCATTGCACTGTTCAAATGACTGCCCTTTTGCATTGCTTTTACTCTGAATCACCCTACTAAGATACAATCCTTTTATTAAAATGGACTTCACCCACTTACGGCATCTAAAACTTTGATTATCCCGATCTAGAGGTGCTCTTGGCCCAGTTCGTAACTGAGTCCGGAGGTAATTGACAGTAGGGACTTGCGCCTACTGGAAAAAAATGACCTACAACAAACAATCAACTCTCGAGGTACTTAGAACCGCATTAGTGCCCTTCGCTCGTTTGGAATGGACAGTAACGACGGGTCTCAAGATGTTCGAGGGGTATCTGATCCGCATTTTCTTCGCCCCATAAAGGACTATACGATCTTCCGTGGTTGGACTGAAAAAGTGCGAGACAACTATCTAGAAATTATCTCTCATGGAAAAAGTAAGAGACAGGACATAATTACAGTCTTATAATCAACTATCACTATAACACAACAGAGCAACAATTATAGAATATATGTGACCAGGGTCTGGCCACCACCAATGATAGACATATGTGACCCCGTTTTAATCAAACCAATGTTTACAATTCTACAACTATTTAGAAATTTCCATGCAGAATCTACAAAATCTTAGAAAATTTAACAAAACCATCAAATCTACAATACAAATATGTACCTTTTGTAGAGAAAAGAAGAGGAGAAAGCACAACTGGTGCAGCGGGTGGTAGGACTTTAGTGATAGTAAGATGAAAAGTGGGTGAAGGAGAGTGACAGGGGCGGAGCTAGAAAACATTCATGGAGGGGGCTGATTTATAGCATATTGTACTATATCTATCTTGAGAGTGAGAAATCGGTGGTGGCCAGATCCAGGATTAAGGATGGGTGTGATAGAAAGAGAATTGGTGGGATGTGCTGTGACACATTACCCTTGCTTGCCTGCCATAGCAAATTAACTTTTGCTCAAGTGTCTCGTGAGTAGAGCTGTCAAACGTGGCTAACGATCACAGAAATACCCCTGATCGTTAGCGTTTTGTTTAATTATACGATACAAATCATGTTATCGTTAACCAAATCGTTTATTATATGGCACAAAAATTAATTTCGTTAATCGTTACTTTTAAATAAACGATTTAAACGATTTAACGTTTATATCTACCAACAACAAATACAAATTTCAAATCCCACTGTTAGCCTCAAATCTGAAGAGATATTACAGCCGAGAAACATATATGAAAAATACTTTGCTTAAAATTCTCAGAAAAGGGAAAAAAATAAATGAAAGAAAATGAAATTAGTATTTGAAAATTATACTAATTTTCGCTAAATTTGTCCAAAAATCAGGAATATTCGACAAATTAACACAAAACAAACAAATTGACACCTGCATCCTTAAACTAGATCTGGATCAGGAATGGAGGGACCTTCCAAGCAACACCTCGATCAAGAGATTCGCTCCAGTTTGCCCTTTATCCTTCAGTCCGGCGAACTCTCCCTCGTCGATGGTGGTGGGGGTGGAAGCGCCCAGTGGAGAGATGACCGAGACGGAGGAGTAGCCGGAGGTAGGATTTCCACGGAGGTTGGCTTCCCATGAACAGGATTTGTAGAGAGACTTTGATTTCTACTTTTTTCTGATTTTTCTTTTCATTTTCTCACGGCGTAAAGATAGAAGAAGAAGGGGTTTAGACATGGGACTTGGGAGCCAGAGGGAAAGAGGGAAAAAAGGTGCGGAAGACTCGAGGCACCTCTTTATTTCCTCTGTCATTTTTCTCTGCTTTTAACAATTTTAAATCTGTAGAATGCTATACGTGAAAACGAAATAACGAAAACGGCATATTCTATTTCGTTTACCGTTCCGTTTATGTGTCACATATACCGGTTTATTTCGTTACTCGTTTCGTTTCATTAACGAAACACATTTCGCTTCCGTTATTCGTGCCGGTATTTGTTAACGTCACGGCAGACCGTGTTTTTCTTTTCCGTTGACAGCTCTACTCGTGAGTCATCAGCCATTAGTAAGGTCAACATTAATACCATTTTCATTTTTTTATTTTATTTTTGTTACTGAAAAAACTCAACTAATTTAGTATCCGACAGATGTAATTCATTGAAGTCATGTAATGTAAAATGACAAGCTTACATAAACATATAAACAAAAAATACAACAATTAATTGCAAGTCAAATGAACTTTTACGGGACTAAATCATCTCTCAAAGATTTAAGAGGTAAAAACCTCTGTCATTACTAATAAAAATTAACTTACCTTCAGATAAATACATGTGTCTAAGAACTCATAGTTAATGTTTTCTTTTTCTTTTTCTTTCCAATTTTTTTTTTTTCTTTTGGGTGAATAGTGGTCATGCCACCCATTACACTGGAAACTGATAGTCAATGTTGTAGTTATGATATCATGAATCAAAAATATATATATATATATATATAAACATTACAATATGAACTTACCTTACATCATAGAGGCTGTTTTGCTAGAAAAGACCCTGGTGCACTCAAAAATTAAATTTAAGTGATGTATAAAAAATATTAGAAAGACGTGTGGAGAAATGTCAGTTTGGAAAGGAGAGCGAGGTTTGTGGAGAAAGACGTGTGGAGAAAAAAACTTGTGCAACTTGAGTGAAGAGCGGATTGGTCTTAAATTTTGAAATAGTACAGATGAAGGATAAAAAGTTTGTACCAGTAATAGAATGTTGTTTGGGAAATGATGGGACAAAATTTAAAAAGATGGTTAAACTTTCAAATATAAAAAATTTGAGGCTCTGTTTGCCAAAAGTATCAACAGAAGCACAGAAAAGTAACATTCTATTAACTCAAGACCAAGTGAACAACTATAAAGTTAAAGATCAAGGGTGAAATGGAAAGTCAGGGACAGAGAGTAACGGAAAGGAAATAATGTAAAGGTAATCACGGAGTGACAAGTGTATCTGCAAATTCTAACCCAAATTGTCTGATCAGTAATCCAGCAAACTGCCTCAGCAGAATTTTTCTTTGAGACATGTCACAAACTGATTTTGTAAGCTGACTAACCAACAGATACCATCCAAGTTAAATTCAATCCACAAATTAGCAACCATGAGACTGGCCTCTAGGAACTTCATTAAGCAGTAGAACTAGACCAAAAATATCTTCAAAGTTTGTGAAGTTTCATGACCCCAACCAGCCAAAAACCTGAACCAGCATGCAATCTCAGCTTACCTACAATTAGGTCTACTACAAACCTGTGCAATGCCAAATCAAATGGAGCCATCTGAACAGCCCGAGCCAATCTTGATTCATAATTTAAAACCTGTGATTTAAGAAACTAATCTTAAGAGAACCAAACCATCTCTAAAATAAACCTTGCATGAAAGTATGCTTAAACAAAAATAAGCCCCAAATTCAAATGTTAAGAAACCCCCAAATTGGACCCAATGACCAAAGACCTGAGTTTAACAAAAAAACCCACGAGACCAGACCCAGGGCTTCAAACTCAACCGCAAAGAGCTAAACTATCATCTAAACCGAAAGACTGGCTAAAATATGAATGGTAAAACGAAAGTAGTAAGTAGGTATTGCCAAGTTAGAAAACAAACATCTTCTGAATGGTAAAACCTATAACATGATATGCTTCTCTTGTGGGTACTTCATCTGTGACGTTAAAATCCTTCATTGATCCTTTACACTACAGGAAACAAGTTAATCAATACTGAACTAAATCTCATTCAGGAATTTGATCGAACACCTCATGCGCACAGGGAAGTAATTAATAAACCCCGTTAGAAAGTTACGTACCAGAAACCATTACCAAAGCATGCAACCAAAAAAATGAAAAAAGTATTTACGTACAAGACCAGGGGCTAAACATGCGACTATGGGCTCACAAGAGACAACTCTGGTACACTCTCCCCTCATCGTTACATAACAAAATTGATGCAATGGGGAATTCACTGCTAAGAAGTAAGAAGGCTGGTGAAAATCGACCGTTTGAAACAATCCCAGACAAAAGTTCTGACTGGCTGTCTGTGTGTGAGAGAGAACTGGTAACTGTGGAATCCGCGATTCATTGATAAGAAGTAAGAACGGAACAGCTTCCAATTACAGAAAGAACTACGAGATGACAGTGAAGGTAGACCCATGGTGGCCCATCCAACAGTAAAAAATATATAAAATTTGATTTGCTATGAGATTTTAATATATGTATTGAGGCTTTTAAATTTGATGTGTTTGTTTAAAAAAAAATATCAACAAACAAAGTCATATGCACAGAAATTCTCAATACATATCATTTCTCTGCAAGTGCCTGTGTTTCGGTCTGTATTTCGACATCTGAATTTCAAACAATCGATCCGAATTACTTCTTGTAATTTAAGATTGAAATATCATTAGAAAGCAAATTTTACATTCTTTTCAAATTTTTTTTATTCTTTCTATTTGTAAAAAATTATTAATCTGATGAGTACAGAGGCATCCAATAACAACTAGGGCTGAAAACGGAAACCGTTTTTTGTTTCGTTTCGTCTGGACGAAACGGTTAACGAAACAATAAAACGGTTTCGTTTGGTTGGACGAAACGGTTAATGAAACAATGAAATGGTTTTGTGCATGTAAATCACGAAAATTTCGTCCATTTCGATCGTTTCGTCCGGACGAAACGATCAAGGAAACGAAAATTCTGTTTTGTCAACGAAACGAAACGGTTAAACGAAACACCCTAGTTTCGTCACCGTTTTGCAGCCCTAATAACAACATTTAATTCTAAAAATCAGAAAAATAAGAGAATAAACTCGTTAAAAGTGTAGTTGACACCAAATGGTTTAAAAATCTAAAAAATGTTTAAGTAGAGAGTAAGCAGTCCTAAAGAACTTTGTTAAGCCAAGTACCAGTCCCTAAAATAAAAATCTACAAGAAGCCACAGAAACAAGAAGATTAACCAGTAATTATAAAAATTAAACCAGTATCTTACGGGTTTCTTCTTTTACAAGCATCAAAAATTTTTAATCTCAATTTTCGGATTCTGCTACTGAAGAATCTACAGCACTCAACAGATACAATTATGATGCCCTTGTACAAAGAAATGATCCAAATATATAATTTTCAACAATAATACCCCCTCACAAAAATTTAATGGGGGAAAAGAAAAAGATGAGGAGTACAAGAAACAAAATGATCATCGCTTGATATCATTTTTTAAAAAAACTCCGCCAGCAATTAAGTGTAATACAATTGCTAGATTTTCTCAATTTAAGAATTTTATTGTGAATAATTAATAACCATAATCAGGAATTAAGTGCTGGAGTTCAAGGGGCAACTCAACCTTTAAAGAAGGACATTTACTTATTCGTAAATACTTGAGCTTTGGCATGACCCCCTTCTCTACCCTTAACAATTCAACATTCACATTTAAAAGATCACACTTACTCATGTCCTCAAAATGGAGGGTTTCAAGGACCGGGAATCCTGTTGGACATATGTATGTACCATTAGGCAGTACAGTATCTATAAGTTTAAGTTTTTTGAGGCTCTGTAGCTTTCCCAGCTCCGGCATTGGATCTTGCCCTAGAAATGAATTTGCAAGTACAAGTATAGCAAGGTGTCGTGGTAACAACCTTGCCTCTAAACTGACACTTTTGTCCCACTTTCCTGACAAATCCAGGGATTGCAGATCCTGATAGTTTGGTAGAGCTGTCGGGTAAACCAACTCCTTGGGAATCCAAGGACAAAATATTTCCAGGGAGAGCAGGCACGACATTGTTCCAAGTAAAGGGACAATTGCATCAATTGTCTCGGGATTAACGCGCAATTCCCGTAGGTTGTTTAAACAAGGAAACTGATCATGTTGGTACGATTCCTCTGTAACTTTAACACTTCTAAGGGTTTGGAGATTTCTAAGGATAGCATTGAATGGCAACACCCAATCTTGAATGTAAGGCGTCTGTATATGCCTCAACGTACTAATTGTCCATAAGCCAATTGGTTCAAATCCTCCAGTTAAAAAAGTGCGATGCAAATTAAAAGTCTCCAAATTCTTCAGATGCTCCAAGGAACTTTCTATGTGCAAATTAATTTCGTCGCATTGTTGAATCCCCAGGTATTTTAGGTGAATCAACTTTTCAAGTCCCCTGATCTCTGTGTTTTTGACCCCGATAATTTCTAGAACTCTTAGTAGTCTAAACTCAGTTAAATTAAGTGAGTTGATTATTCTACTTCCCCAAGAGGCGCAGCACAACACCAAAGAACGAGTTTTTGGATTCATTTGCTTTATAATAAGTTCGTCACTATCTGATTGAAGCGAGGCACGGCGAGTTACTACTCTGTGGGAATGGTTGACATCTTCTGGGTTTAGGAAAATCGTAACAAAGTTTATCTTCTCCGCCTCATGTATTGCTAAGTCGCGAAGAAGATCGTGCACTCGGCAAATCCTCTCAGAATAGTATGGGCTTGCTGATAATTGAACCATATTCCTGCAATATTTTTTATTTATGAAGAATCATTAGCTGCTCTGACAAATAAACATAACAACAAAAGAAAAGTAAGAAAATAAATTTAGGATCATATGTTAAAATTATTTTGGCCTATTATAATAAATGTGAACCGAGTTTAATTAATAATGGGTGTATTGAATTTTGATGGAAAATTCATTGGACCAAGTTCATTTAATATGTGATCCCTTTAATTATCTTAGTCTTATGTACTAATCTTTTGTCATTAAGTGGCATCTTTTCATGATTTTCGCCATTAAGAAAACTGATAAGAGATAATAGAAAACGTCTCAAGAAACCATCAATCAGACTAAGGGAAATTGAAGAAAATTCATATATTCTGCCTTACGCCATTGTCTTCTCTTCAATCATGTGAGTTCTTATTATGATTTATTGATTTTATATGAAATACGTTGAAATTGGGCATTTTTTTGAAATATTATAATGAATTAAAATATTTTAAATTTCTATCATTTGGTATCGGAGCGGTACGTAATTTCATATAAAATAACTAAATTTTTCGGATTCAATTACTGAATTTTAATGGCATTTTTCGTATTTAAATCAGTAAATAATGATAATTTTTTGAATAAGTATTTCATGAAATTTTACTTTACTGAGTATTCAATTCAACCTTTTGTGTGCACTTTGATGGAGTTATTAACTATTTACTCTTTCCTTAAACTCAATTTCCTACATATGCGCACGGAGAGAGATAATACCCTGTTACAACAAATGCACTTTTATCTTGGTTGGATCAAATACAAGTGGGTAGGACAATTTTAACATCCAAACCTAATCATAGCCCTTACTTGTTGCCAACTTCTACGAAATTTTTTCGAAACTGGTTTGTTTGGTTCAGATATGGGAAGCATGAATCAATTTGCATCTAAATAGTACAGGATCAGACTAAGTATTTCTCCTTCTCTGTCTAGTACGCGTTTTCTACTTTCTAGTCCCCACTAATCACGTGCACTTCATTGGTGGTTTAATTAGGCAACATTCTTATTTGATTTTATGTTTTTCCTTAACGTGGGTTTTTTCTATTTATGGATTATAGCACAAATAATTTATAAGTGCTACGTGGGTTTTTCCCATTTACGTACGAACCTTTAGTATGGTTTTGTATATAATAATTTTATTAAGTATATGATTTTATATTATATATGATTTTATATTATATATACCAAGTAACCCAACGGTAATATGTTACGTGGGTTTCTCCTCTTTTCTCCTCTCTCGCACTCCGTCTGATCTCCTTCCTCTCTTCTCTTCTCCGACACCTGCCCATACCCATGCAACGAGGCGGATGCCGTGTGGCTGGCCAATCCGACCTTGCCACCACCTCTTGGCCGCGCCGCCTTACTCCTCTGATCTGATCCAAGGGAGAGAAGTGGATAGGGTTTGAAACTTTGACTCGAATGTGAGATTCGAGTCCGTGATCCTCACCGTTGGCTCCTCTCTCCTCTTCTCCTCTTCTTTCTGCCCATAAATACCTCGATTGAGGCTGAATTTTTTGTTTGTTGTCGGATTGATATAGTTTGGTTGAGGATCCAAGGTATATCTCAACTCATCTGTGGTATAGTTTGCTTGAGCCTAAATTTTATGGTATTTGATTAATTGAAAGATTAGAGTTTGAGCCTAACTTGAGTTAATTAGATGTTGAATGCACTGAACCCAAATTTATTAAGGTTTGTGGATCTGTTGAGGGTCTGTGATAAGTATTAAGCCAAAATTTGGTGAATTGGAGGTTTATTCTCTTGTCTGGGCACACAGGAGACTCTTATGAGTGGTTGCGATGGGATTTTGGATTTGGTACCAGCCGCTGGTACGATTGTTGTATCTCTGATACTTTACTGATCCCTTCTTATCGGATCCAGTCGGACCCGATACGATTGACTCAGGTCAACTGGGTCAGGTTGACCTCACTCAACCATATATGTAGCTGGGTTTTTGATTTTGGGCTGGAGTTGATATTTCGGCTCTGGCCGAAATAAAAAGGAATTTCCTTTGGGCCAACGCTGGAAATTAGTAGGCCCAGTACAGAAAAATTTAATGGGCCGATTATTTCGGCCCAGCGCAGAAAAATAGACTTTAAATTATGGACTTAAATTATAAATCCAAGAATGATAACTGCCATATGCAATTTTGTCATTCCTGCCATCGCTAAATTTAAAGTGAACATATACAGCAAACAAGGTGAATATATAAATGATTTAAGTGAACACTTACAAACAAATAAGTGTTGTCATCATTTGTTCAGAATTTTACCAGCATATTCAACTTATTTTCATTGAACTTATTTATTTATATGTGTTCACTTAGATCGTGTATATGTTCACCTTGTTTGCTGCATATGTTTATTTTATATTTTGCGATGGCAGGGATGACAAAACTACAGATGGTAGTAATTAATTTCCTTATAAATCATTAAACTTAATTTTTGATTAAGTTAAATTAATTAGAGAGCTTAATAATAAATTTATTAACTAAAGGAGATGCCATTAGTATTTAATGGGTATACCTTGAGGCTCCGTTTGGATGGTGTGGGAATAAGAGGAATAAGGGAAGAAGTAGGGAAGAAGTATTGGGAAGTGTGTAACTTTGTGAAGAGTTTGGATTGTTTAATAATAAATTTATTCTCATCTTCCCTTATTCTCTTATTCTCACTCCCATCCAAACAGAGCTGGTTAAGTGGGATCCGATTTCGGGAGATGATGAGAATAGTCCGAGTGAGTCAAGAACAGATACGTTGACACGAATCACCGACTTTCTGATCCCAAATGTAGTTGTTTCATTTGTTTTTGAGTTGATAATTTATCATCCGATATTTCTTGAGCAGAGGGCACCCAACAACAAGGCATTCATAGTCCATTTTTTTTAAAAAATTGAAGATTATCCGTTGCAATTAGTAATCTATGTGCAAAGCTACGTCACAGGAAATGTTTCCGAATCAGAGAAAAGTGATAATATGATTATAAAAAAATAGAACATTAGGATAAAATAAGGATGCATATCTCACGACCGATCCGTTAGCATTTCAAGTAAAAATAGACCTCATACTGTTGCTTTATCACTAATAAAAAATAAGTGATAGAACAAAAAAGAATTTCAAATAACTAAGGCCTATTTGTGTTGCTCATACTTATGGGGCTGTTTGGATGTTGTAGGAATTTGGGAAATTAGCAATTCCTAGACATAAATTTATTGGGAAACGTGTAACTTTGTGAAGAATTTGAATTATTTATAATAAATTTGGCATATAAAATGCCCGGAATTTACAATTCCGACCCATCCAAACAGTGCCTATGTTTGGCAGCGACAAATCTTCGACGGAATAAGCAATTATATTCAAACAGCCAAAAAGTGCCCCACGTGCTTGCTCTTATTCTCCCATTGTTCCAAATTCAGATCCGCTGCCGCGCGACACACGGTGTAGCGCGACATCCTGGCCGTCTGATCAAGATTCAATGGACAAAGGAGCCCTGTGCATGTAATGTAGATTGATAGGCCCGTAAAAAATGAACCGTCTGATCAAAATCAAACGGCTCGTAGTGCGCTGCACCATGTCTCGCGCTACAGCGAATCCTGATTGCATTGTTCCCACTTTGATCCCCCGGTCCCTAGATACATGGAACTTGAATAAGGCCTTGATTTGTTCCAATCCGGATTCGCTGTTGCGCGCGTATGAGCCGTCTGATCTTGATCGGACGGTTCATTCTTTAGGGCCTATCAATCTAGGTTACATGCACGGGGCTCCCTTGTCCATTAGATCTTGATCAGACGGTTCAGGTGGCGCGCTACACCATATGTCGCGCGCCACATGATTTCATTTCGATTTGTTCCATTGTTATTTGCCAATTCGCCGGAGGTAGGAGGGGAATACGAAAGGGCTAAGGAAGAAAGATCGGCCAATAAGAATATATTGGTCATAACATGTGCAAAATGATTTTTTTTTTAAATAAGACATGATTAGATTAATCAAAAGGGGTTATATCCAACACAAACAAGATTAGAGGGAGTTATATCCAGTTTTAAAGATTACAGGGGATTATATCTAGATGTGCAAGATTGTAGGGGTTCTATTCAATTTTCCCTAAAAATAATTGATGTATAATTAAACATTTAAATCATTAAATAAATGAATAAACTAGTTAATTTAGTAAAAATAATAGATGGCATTTAAAAGAATTAAATATTATTAATAACAATTATAAATAACCAAACAAAATAATTATGGAAAAATATAACCATTTAATTAAAACACTTAAATAATAAATAAAAACCAGATAAAACAAAATAAGAATAAAAGAAAATATTATAATATTAAATAATAAAAACTAAACTTAAATTACTATAATAATAAATAATTAATATGAATGGGTGACTCGTACAATAGAAACAGACATGATTTAATTATAATTTATTAATGACTGGAAAATCAAAACAAATTATTATTAAATAATAAAATAAAATACTTAATAATATATTTTAAAATAGAATCTCCTTAATAAATAATATGAACTTAACTATCCAAATCTTAACCGGTCTAGTTAACCTAGGCCGTCAGTATGATAAACCAAGAACTGCCTAGGGGATAAGTTATTTAGGTTATCCTAAGTATTCTACGGTCTGTAAGATAGTTACTTGCTCTCAGCAGGCAACTGATCTAGAATCATTTAACTACAAGATTATCGAGTCTAGGGACCGTTAAGTAGACAAACCCAAGAACGATGAACGTCAAGCACTCGAGCCATCATAAGACATCAAGGAGCTTTGCTTAGGCTTACGATTCAGGTACGGAATTACGTTGAATTTATGTAAAAATTTAAGTAATTATTAAACTGTTTTGAATGCGTATTATTTAAGTGAACTAGTGTTTGCTAAAACAAACATGTATATTATTCCAATGCATATTGGAGATTCGTTTGGTTGCATAGTCATATTTCTGCATTTTTAGAAATAGAACCCCAAATATTGACAAAAATGCATTTTGGAAGGTGTGTTCTCCATTTCGGAACTTTGGGGAAGTTACAGTCAGATATTTGTATCTACCATTGCTATTGATGAATCCAACTTATAAATGATCTGACTAAAAAGAATTGTATGATAATTGGAATATGTGAAAATGTGTGTGATATGTGTGATTTGATATGCATCACTCTTCAGAGTCGGTTGGCCGCCAGCTTCAGTCAGTTCGATAGCGCTATGAGGATATGGAATTCCCTACTGCCTGTCCAGAGTTAGAGATTTGTCTCTTCTGCCTGCCCTCAAGTTGGGGAAATGTCTCCTTCTGCCTGTCCAACCGGTTAGGTTAGAAGGCCTGAGTGAATGTAATTATGGAACTATAAAAATGAGATGTGAATTGCCCAGATTTATGCTATGCTCAGTCTGTAATGCTCGGACCCCTAGCATGCTCAGTTTCCTATCACGTCCAGACACGTGTTGTCTGCGATGAGATTCGTACCACGTGTTCAGTTCCGACATATACATGACTTTTTTCATTTGCAATTGATTTCATGAAGACTAAAATATGCATGTTTTATTTTATAATGGAGATATGTTTCAACACGGCTCGTTTTATAAATAAATTTTTTATGGATATTATTTCTAGAATTTGAATTTTAGCTTAAATTCACGTAGTAGAACTTTTCGTACTGAGAATTTTAATTCTCATTCCGTACTTTTGTATGTTTTCCACAATGGATGTAGGTTCCAGGTTGCAGAGACGGGCTTAATCTAGTCAAGCGAAGTTAGGCCAAAATTATCTTACTATGATGACTCAATGAGTTATAGGAGAGCAACATGGTAAATTATGGTAAGTTAGAACTTAAATCTTGTAATTGGTAGGAAAGCGTCTTGTGAATACACAACGATTGTGTATTCGCAGCGGAGATTGTCGTGCCCTATATGTCGGGGTGTGTCAATATCGATTGATAGACTATATTTGGACTTTCGTATTTCCAAACCTACCGACAGTACAAATTTGCTATTCTGATGGCGAATAATTAAGATGAATGTTTTGGACAATACAAAGGACAATTTAGTCAAAAATTTTAAAATTAAATTGTTAAAATTATAAAATGTTTAGAATTAATTGAAAGAGTTTACTTATATCTTATAAAATGATTAGAAAGGATTATTAACAATTTTGAAAATTTGAGGGATTATTTCCAAATGGAGAAGATTGGAAATGATTATGTCAATTTTTTGGCCAAAAAATAAAAAGGAAAAAAAGTAGGTACCTCTCAAAAAGTTGTTGTAAGCAATTCTCAGCTGTTTCCTCCATTGTTTTCTTGCCATTTTTTGGAATAATTCTGTCTGCCACCCACATTCTGATGAGACTCGGGACGTCAATTGCATAGTCTTCTGGAAAGCAAGCAAGATGTAAGAAGCATGGTTTCAGATAATAAGGCATATCTTCATAACTCATGGCTAGGATGTTCATGCAATCTTCTCCTTCCGAATACCAATCTAGTGTATCCAACACGTTTTTCCAATCATGGTAATTTTGGTATTTTTTTGAAAGAACACCACCAAGTACTTTTAAAGCTAATGGTAAACCATTACATTTTTTGGATAATGCATCCGCTAGTTCAAGGAGATCATTAGGGCATTTTTCGTCAACTTCTTTGAGAAGGAGGGTAAGGCTATCCTTCTCATTTAAGGAGTTCAGTTTGTAAGGTGGAATTTCTGGGTCAACTGGAGCAACATCAATAGATCTGCTAGTTATCATCACTCGACTTCCATTTTTGTCATTGGGCAATGCATCTTTTAATTGTTCCCATAAACGAACCTCCCACACATCATCTAGAATAATCAGATACTTCTTACCACTCAAGAAACTTTTGAGCTTGGGCAATAATATTGATTCAAGATCCACTTCCTTTTGATTTAGCATCTGTCTCACAAGATCAACTAAGTTGTACTGTTGAGAGACTGAGAGCATTATATGATACTTGAAATTTGCCTTCGCACTATAAACACAAAAAACAAAAAATTACATTTGCTATATTTACTAAGATTTCAGGGAAATAATTTATCAACTTATACTTTGTTATTTGGCACTAAGATTTTAATGAAAAGGTATATTTATATGTAGTTCTATGATTTTTACGAAGCGTTGGATGCCTCAATTTTATAAATAAACTATACATATTAATTTAACGGCACAAAATATAAATTTTTATTATAGTTTATATCAGGGAATGAGAAATTTTTTGACGAATGAAGAACTATACAAGTATTAAAGAACAACTTTTAATCACTCCATATATCTAGTTTTGAGTTAAATGTCAAGAGCAATATAAGTAGTGATTGAAATCATAGAATTATTAATAATTAATTACAATGATAATCTATTTGTAATAATGATGACAATCATAATGAATTAACGACAACATAAAACAACAATGATATGTCGTTATCGTGCATCATTATGCCTCTAAAATTCGTCCAAATTAGTCTACAAACAAAAAAGATGAGAACATAAATATATATATATATATACATATGAACTTGCCTTTCATATACCATGCGGGCAAGGGTAGTCTTTCCGAGGCCGCCAAGACCAACAATTGTTATCACAGCTCGCCTTGGGGTTTCTGCACTGTTAAGCAGCAAATTGAGAATGTTATCCTTGTCGGCATCTAGGCCTACTATTTTTGTTTCGTCTACATCAAGGTAAGCCTTTGCACGCATAGGCAGTTCGTCTGCCTGTGATCTCTCTTTCTTTGTGTCTTGCGGCAGCTCTTTGATTCCATAGTCAACTCTGCTCTTTGATATCCCATCAAGCACATTCCGGATCTGACCGAGCTCTTTGCCTAGTTTGTGGAGGCAAGGAACCTTCATCGGCATGCAGCACAACTTATTGAATTTGTTCAAAAATCCGCTAGAATCTTTCTGGCGGCTGTCCTCGATTTCTACATAGAAAGTGTCGATGGCATCCTCAATGCGATAGGCCACGTCGCGGAGCTCATTCAGCCAATTCTCCACCCGTGCATCTCCTTTGCGCTTGGTGTCTGCGTCTATCAGGCAGCACTGAATTCGTTTCAGTTCGGTCTCTACCCATTCCACTTGATTCCCGACCCCACCTAGGAACTGAGCCTCTTTCACTATCAGATCCCCGAGCTTGCCCACCGCAAAATTCACAAGGGACTCCATTTTTCACTCTGATCTCTTTGGAAATTAATTTGAATTGTGAGGTGGTTACTTTGCTAGTGCATATGACTGCCTCGGCAAAGATGCAACAACTACATAGGCCGGAAAGCAACGTAATGCTCCACTCTTACGAATATTATTTTTTAATTCATCTCCTCAATTATTGCCTGCCCATCTAGCGATCCTAATTTTGCGGGTCAAAAACTCCGACCTGTTGCAATTTATATATTATATAATACACAGTCCTGAAAGCAAAGTTAGCGCTTCAGTCTTATAAAAATTACTTCTATCATTTTCGCAATTAATGTATGGCAGCAATCCTGTCAAAGTCAGATTCATGAATCACAAAAAAATAAACAAATCTATCGGGAGTCACTTTAATCTTATCCAGTCTGTCACAATTCAAATTAATATTATTCAAACGGATATCAAATGTCAGAGAGCTGGTAGTCATCACTATTTTTTTAGAGGAAAATTAATTGTGATTGGGCCAATTCTATTACCCATTTTTTTTTTAGATTGCAAGTGTGACTAATGTTTGAAGATGGTTAACCAATAATGAGGGTTTAATAATCTATGTTGTTCGTTCTTTATAATTTGTTTGGTTTTATTTCTGCTACAAATTTGTGCAGATACTGAATTTCTTTTTTTTATAAGGAAACTTGACAGCGGCTGCAACTCGGCTGATATTGAATTTCAACACAATTTTCGGAGTTGTTTGATTGCTTACTCAAATGTAGTTTTAGGTGTTTTGGATGAATGTGGCGGAATAAAACTGTCCCTACAATGGTCATTCGGCTGAACAATGCCGGCATCTCACTACAACAGTTGTTTTAAGACCTGGTAAATTAAGGGCTCGTTTGGTATTGCCAAGTTTAGCTTGACTTTTGGGTCAACGAGCTAACCTACATGACTTGCATCGCCAAACAACTTTGGGGTCAACGGGATTAGCACTACCTTCCTAACTTGGCCATATATTTAAGTTTTTCTCAAACACCAAAAAAAAAAAAATTATATCGTATCTAAAGAAAAAAACCTTGAGAAGAAACTTTAAAATTTCAAAATTTCAAATTTTAAATTTCAAAATTTCAAAATTTCAAATTTTAAATTTCAAAATTTCAAAATTTCAAAATTTAAATTTCAAAATTTCAAAATTAAAAATTTCAATTTCAAAATTTCAAATTTCAAATTTCAAAATTTCAAATTTCAAAATTTCAAATTTTAAAATTTCAAATTTCAAATTTCAAAATTTCAAATTTCAAAATTTCAAATTTCAAAATTCAAAATTCAAAATTCAAATTTCAAATTTCAATTATCAAATTTTCAAAGTTTCAAAATTTAAAATTTAAAATTTAAATTTTCATCTTTTAAAAATATCAAGATTTAAAATTTTCGAATTCTAAAATGTCTAGATTAAAATGAATGTTATAATTAAATGCATTCACTTTGATCACTAACTTTAACTTATCATGCCAAACAACAATTACTAACTTTAAGTTAGTACTAACTTTTATTAACTTTAACCTCAAACACTAATTCCAAAATGCTAACTTTAACCCTTGATCCCACTAAACTTTGATGTTGCCAAACGACCCCTAATTGGGTAGTTAAGTGGAAGCGGTTAGAATAGATTTGTCAAATTAATTGGGTAGTTAGTATACCAGGCAAAATGCATAATTCAGGTTTGACAAAACTAAGGAAAGTTGCTGCTGTTATACAATTCTTTTTTACTTTATACAAATTGGCTTAGAAATAATGCTAGTTCATTTTTTGTGAATATGAACAGACAAGGAACACTATAGACGGACTCAAACGCTAGTTTTGTTAAATTTTATTACCTTTGGAACTTAGTCCAAGCAACACCGAGTTGTATAAGTCTTACGTTTTGACAGTATACTGCTACTGTGGGAGCAGTATAAGGATTGATTTATACTCAAGCTCCTATTTTATTACCAACTTCACTAATTTACATCAATCTTACAAGACTCGATTAGCTCTGTATACAACGATATACTGGTCAATTCTTATTTAAATTAACTACACCACACCACATGGTAGCCTCTTTTATACAGTAAACGCACAGAATTTAAACAACAGAATGGAGGTGCTTGTAATAGGATGTAAAATAATACTCATCACATCTATGTTTATTTTTGCCACGCAACCACTGAAACTTCAAACACAGATCTGCCATAGTTTTATTTTGAGACCGTTAGTCATACAAGTCAGTAAGTCACATGTTAGTCATGTACAGTTTTCTTCTTAGAGTGACAACATCATATAAAGGTTTATCATAGTCCAGAGTTTCTAACAAACTCTGACGAGCTTAATTATAAGATATGTAAGAAAGTCCTTTATCTTGTAACAACTTTCATTAAATGCAATTTAATAATTTACTTGAAGAACTTTAATCAGAAATGAAATTAAATCCCCCTATTTTCTATTCTCCTGCAGAAAGCACTTTGTCTGAAGAAATGAAATTAAACCAACAGATGTCATAACCATTTGAAGAAAACAGAAGTCGTCATGGAACAACATTTTACATTATAGCCACTGGTCTTTACTTAATTGCTAAGCACTGTTATAGCATGATCTATTAGAATTTAAGCGAGTCCTTCAAAATAGAACCACAGATGGGAATCTTTTTCACATTTTTGCATAAGAAATCTCAAACTTTAAGAAATCTGATTTTGTACTTTTGATTTGATTCAGAAAAGAAGAAAAGGAAAGAAAGTAACAAATTGAATTCAAGCAAAGCAACGTAACCGATCCATAATCAAGCAACATATTAATTTTATGCAATTGAGCCCTTGAATTTTACAAAATATCACCATTCACTTCTTTCAACACTGTATTACTATCATATCTTTCATCATTTCTTTTAACTAACCAATTTAGAAAATGTTGTAAAAAAAATTTCCTACTATTGTTGCCAATAAAATGTGACAAAAAATGATCAAAATCGACTTGTCTGCTCTGTAATTTTAATATGGCTACAAAAAAAAAGAAATTATTAGTACTCAAAGTTAGTAATTACCAAACATGATATATTTTAACGCCATTACTGTAAGTCTTCAAGGTTAGTAAAGCACCCAAAGCTCTCCTCCGATATATCTTGTAATAAATTAGTACTCAGCCTATAATTAAAATATACAAATTAGATAAAAGATATATATCAACAAATTTAAAGGAAATTATACCTCAAGCTTAAAACACCTTGACTGTTCAATTACAAGGTGGCTCCTAATGGATTACAGCTCGTATATTTATGTAAAATAAAAGGAAAAACAATGTCAATTGACTATCTTAACTTGTTATACTTCATTCATTTATCAATTTTCATGTTTCAGTTGGATATTCAAAATCAAATGGTAACTAGTGTTCGGAGTGAAAATTGATTTATACAATCATAATTGAAACCCTTTGTTTTCACTCGGAGTGAAAATTGATTTATACGAGTGTTAGAATAATTGAAATTACATGGTAACTAGTGCTCGGCCTCCTCAAAACAAGCACAGGTCCTTTTTTTTTTCCCTTGATTTGTTTTCAGTTGAAATTTATTTTAGGTAAATTATCATACTGACAGAGTTGGCCTGATGAATGAGATTATGGTTTGGTTACAATAGTAGTGAAAGTTAATAGAGCACTAGTTACAACTAATTGATTTATGTTGGAGATTCTCATAATCAAAATTATTAGTGCTTGTTATACTACAACGCTGATGTTCACACAGGGATGTCGCTTCTCTTTTCTCTATCAGTCTCGAGGGAAACCAAACACAGCGCTCGAACAGATGAAGACAAGAGGTTTGCGCGGTAAGAAGGATACGTCATACGAATTCCTTTTGAGAAGAAAGGATTTTTCAGACGGTTTACTTAGATCAGACGGTTGTTGCAGAAAGTACTACCGCTGTTGGTTTTTCGGAGTACAACCCTTACAAACCGGACAACCATCTACCAACCCTCCTTTGTTATGTTCTCCATTTTCTTCATAAATGGATCTCTCCATTTTAAGAAACTTAGAAAAATGTATGTTGTTTTTTTAATTATTTCAAGCCCATAGAAAATTCATTTTGCCATAAAATTTTATATCCATACTCAAACCATAGACACAATTTTGAAATATAAAATTTAATAATTATTTACATCTAAAATAATTAATTTTATTTTACAAACATCATCATATTTTATTTCTATGGTTTTTAAAAAAATTATACAGTACACAATGAATTTTTGCATGAAATTTTATATGATTTCTCACAAAATTGTACAGTATAAAGTGTTATTATTTTTTTCAACCTTGATAATGTTTTATATAAGTTTTAAGAATTATTCTATTCTATTTATATAATTTAAAAATTATATTTTCGACTTTAAATTATTTTGAGACCCTTCTCAAATTTTATATCACTTCTCAGATGTTCTCTTTAATTTCTCCAAAAATATATTTTCATCAGCATTTTCTGGGTCTGGTAAACTTTCAAAATTCTCATTCAACCAGCTGAATCTCATTTTGTATCCCGACTTAAATGTTGCTGGGATGACAGCACGCCCCAGTTAGTCCACCTCAAAAGCCCAATCCCGATTGGTGTTTATACAAACTGGCTTCCATCTATGGGCAATCCGAGAGAATCGCAACATCTTCTAATGTAACTGTTGCCTCACCAATAGGGAGGTGGAAAGTGAGTCTCAACCCTCCAACGTTCAACCAGCGCATTTACAAGACTGGCATCGACAGGGATGTGGCCTAGTTGATGAACCCCGTATAACCCAGCCTTACTAAGATAGGGCTTGTACCGATTGTGCCATTTGAGCTTCACCATATGATGACGAGCTACCAACGCCGGTGGCGAATCACCATCAATAATGGCCTGTGCCCGATGGTCGGCCTGTAAATGAAGGGTAAGCAGATGCTCTGCGCCAACAAATGGTCCGACCCTAGGTTGATCAGGATGTGCCACTGCCACAGTTGGTTTGTCCACATCTGCAGAATTGTAATGTGAGTCGCTAGATGATGTTTCTTTCCTTGATGGTTGTATGTCCGCGGCCTCGCCCCTGTCAAACCTGAGGCCTAACCCTCTGCATTATCGAAATACCAACGCCTCAATAAACGTTTTGGTGGGATGTAATTCATTTAGTTTCCGACAGATGTAATTAATTCATTGAAGTCATGTAATGTAAAATGACAAGCTTACATCAACATATAAACAAAAAATACAACAATTAATTGCAAGTCAAATGAACTTTTTTTTTTTTTTTGAGGGTCAGCAATTGCTGACAATTTTCCATTAATAAAAACAAAAGTTTACATATCAATAAAAACTGAAAACAAATACCAGTATCAAAACTGGTACGTCACAATAAATAAACGGTATAAACCAACAGAGCAACAATTATAGAATATATGTTGAAAGATTTAAGAGGTAAAAACCTCTGTCATTACCAATAGAAACTAACTTGTCTCCAGATAATCACATGAAATGACCAATGAAAATGCAGTTTAATAAATACATGTGTCTAAGAACTCATAGTTAATGTTTTATTTTTCTTTCATTTTTTTTTCTTTTGGGTGAACAGTGGTCATGCCACCCATTACACTGGAAACTGATAGTCAATATTGTAGTTATGATATCATGAATCATAAAAAAAAAAAAAAAATTACAAACATTACAATAAGAACTTACCTTACATCATTGAGGCTTTTTTGCTAGAAAAGACCCCGGTGTACTCAAAATTCAAATTTATGTGATGTATAACAAATATTAGAAAGACGTGTGGAGAAATATCACTTTGGAAAGGAGAGCGAGGTTTGTTTGGTCTTAAATTTTGAAATAGTATAGATGAAGGATAGAAAGTTTGAACCAGTAATAGAATGTTGTTTGGGAAATGATGGGACAAAATTTAAAAAGATGGTTAAACTTTCAAATATAAAAGCTTTGGGCTCTGTTTGCCAACAGTATCAAGAGAAGCACTGAAAAGTAACATTCCATTAACTCAAGATCAAGTGAACAACTATAAAGTTAAAAGATCAAGGGTGAAATGGAAAGTCAGGGACGGAGAATAACGGGAAGGAAATAATGTAAAGGTAACCGAGGAGTGACAAATATATCTGTAAATTCTTACTGAGTAGAATTTTTCTTGATCTTGAGTTAATACCTGCAAATTCTATTAACCCAAAATGTCTGATCAGTGATCCAGCGAACTGACTCAGCAGAATTTTTTTTTTTTTCCTTTGAGACGTCACAAACCGATTTTGTAAGCTGAGTAACCAACATATACCATCCAAGTTAAATTCAATCCACAAATTAGCAACCATGAGACTGGCCTCTAGGAACTTCATTAAGCAGTAGAACTAGACCAAAAATATCTTCAAAGTTTGTGAAGTTACATGACCCCAACCAGCCAAAAACTTGAACCAGCATGCAATCTCAGCTTACCTACAATTAGGTCTACTACAAACCTGTGCAATGCCAAATCAAATGGAGCCATCTGAACAGCCCGAGTCGATCTTGATTCATAATTTCAAACCTGTGATTTAAGAAAGTAATCTTAAGAGAACCAAACCATCTCTAAAAGAAAACCTTGCATGAAAGTATGCTTAAACAACAATAAGCCCCAAATTCAAATGTTAAGGAGTCCCCCAAATTGGACCCAATGACCAAAGACCTGAGTTAACAAAAATCCCCATAAGACCAGACCCAGGGCTTCAAACTCAAACACAAAGAGCTCAACTATCATCTATTTTGAGCAAGCTTTTAAATTTCGATTTTTTCGGTATGACGGTCCAGATTCTTATGTTATTTCGGTGTTATTTCGATGTTATAACGGTGTAGTATTTTTTTCAAAGTTTGTCACACATCAATTCTATAACTATCAATTTATATGTTTATACATCTCCAATACTCCACACAAATAGCATACGGCCATACCAAATTCAATATACTGCAGTGTACCAATATTGAGTCAGCTTGTACCAATTTAACAATAGTTCAATATTGAATACACAATTTAACAATAGTAGCAATAACAGCTTGTTATTTCGCCGAAATAACTGAAATAACGCGTTATATCGCCGAAATAACAGAAATAACGCGTTACGTCATTTTCTCAATTAAGACTGTAACGTTCATGCGGTTTGACACAGAATACCGCTATTTCTGTTATTTCGCCGTTATTTCGCCGAAATTTAGAAGCTTGATTTTGAGACAACACTACATCGTTGTTCAAAACCATAGTAAGTAGGTATGCCAAGTTAGAAAACAAACATCTAATGAATGGTAAAACCAAGAACATGATATGCTTCCTTGTGGTTACTTATCTGTGAAGTTAATATCCTTCATTGATCCTTTACTCTACAGGAAACAAGTTAATCAATACTGAACTAAATTCAAACCTCACTCAGGAATTTGATCGAACACCTCACATGCACGACAAATTAGGTAATACATCACACTAGAAAGTTACCTACCAGAAACCATTAACAAATAATGAAACCAAAAAAATGTAAAAGTGTTTACGTACTAGACCAAGGACTAAACATGCGACAATGGGCTTACAAAAGATAACTCGGTTACACTCTCCCCTCATCGTTTCATAACAAAAGAAGGGCGTCGGCACAACACTATCGGAGATGAAAACACTGGTTTCCATTTTCCAACTAAATTGATGCAATGGGGAATTCATTGCTGGTGAAAATCGACCGTTCGAATCAATTCCAAACAAAACTTCTGACTGGCTGTGACTGTGTGTGTGGGAGAGAGAGAACTGGTAACAGTTGAATTCATTGATAAGAACAGCTTCCAATTACAGAAAGAATGACATTGAAGGTAGGCCCATTGTGGCCCATCTACTGCAAATAAAGGAAAAAACAGCCCAAGTGGTCTTCATTTTTCCGCAGAAATTAATCTGAATGATGCATCAAAATTTGGTAAAATACGAAATCACTACGTATATAAATTTTCATTTTAAGTTGCTCTGAAAGGCCTCATTGATGCACATACCGAGCACAAAATATCCAACAGTCCCAGGTTTTGTGCTGAGTTAAAAGCTTAATTATCCATCATCGTTTGTATAAATTGTATATATTTCTTGATTTAGGGTCTTGGAATTCTAAATTCAAATAAATGCTTCTTTTATGAGAGTGTCAAAACTTATTTTTGTCCTATTTCTTTTGCTTCTATTACAAGAGTATTATATATTTTCTTTTATTATGTCATAATTTTATTCTTCAGAAAAGTGTCATAATTCCAACTCCCTGCAACGGACTTGCATATTCAGTGCTTAAAAAAGATTCAATATCAAATTGGCAGCAATTGATTTAAAAAATCTATAACATTAATAATTTTATTCAGATCTAAAATTATAATCTAATAATAAAAGTTATCTCATATAAAACATGCCAATCTCACAATCAAATTTTGGGAATCTTGCAAAAGTAAGCATCTCATCTCTTACACTTTCAAAGACGTTCTCTCTTATGAATTATTTCGACAATCTTATATATGAGGTTCAATGCCTCAATTTTTTTTGCCACAAATTCACCTTTTACTTATATCTTTAAATTTATAATTCAAACGCCGGTTTCTTTACAAACCGACAAATCAATTTTCACTAATATGATTTATATATTGAAATCTCATAGAAGATTGAATTTTATTTTATTCAGATTTTTTAAAGCTTACTATATTTGGAAACTTCTTTATTATTAGTTCGCAGCTAAAAACAGAAAAATTTAGGAAAAAAATGAAATAAATAGTAAAAAAATATAAAATTTGATTTGCTATGAAATTTTAATATATGTATTGTGGCTTTTTAAATTGGATGTGTTTGTTTTAAAAAAAAAATTCAACAAAAAAGACATGATGCACAAAAATTCTCGATACATCACGATACAGGTATCATTTCTCTGCATTTGCACATGTGTTTGGGCCTGTATTTCGACATCTGAATTTCAAACGATCGATCCGAATTACTTCTTGTAATTTAAGATTGAAATATCATTAAAAAGCAAATTTCACATTCTTTTCAAAAAAATTTATTCTTTTTTATTTGTAGAAAATGATTAATATGATGAGTACAGAACATCTAACAACATTTTAACTCCATGTCCAACATAGCATAAATCTTCAAAGGGTCACACAAAATTGGTATTTAACCATACGTGCATTATTTATTTATTTGCAATAATGAGTATTGCAAAATATGATAAGTTGATTAATTAATTAAATAGCGTTATGGACCGTTATAATTAATTAAGTCAAATGGATCATAAAGAAATAAATTAATGCATTGTCTAATCTCTAAATAATTATTATTAAGTTAATAATTATTTATAAACAACATACTTAATTTAATTAAGTTATTTGGGCTTTAATTTATTGGTAAATTAAATGTCCAAATTAAATAGCTTTGAGTGGGCCTTTAATTAATAGAATTAAAGAACCAATTGGAGATGGACTAGTGAGCCAAAGAAGCCTACTAGTAGGCCGGCCATAAGGAGGTAGGTGGGAGTGGCACACTTGTAAATAGTATGAACTCCTAGCTAGGGTTAAGAGGCTATATAAGGCATCTAATGGTGGCTCCTTTTAGCTTTCTTCTCTCTCCCCTCATCCTAGCCGCCACCTCACCCTAGTGGTGCGCCGCCCCCCTCCTCTCCTCTCCCCTCAAGCTCATGTGTTGAGCATCCTTTTCTCCCACAAATTAGTTTGGTTCTTTGGTTGAAGAAAAGGGAAAGTTAAGGGATTTGACTCGTTCTTCTCTTCGCTAGCATGAATTGAGAAGAACTTGGTTAATACCATAGTGGACTCGAGGCGCCGCGAATAGGAGGTGTTTGGAGAGCTCTCGATTGACTCCTAAGCCAAGGATTGGAGCCTCTTGGTTGCTATACCGAGAGAGGTAAAAATCTACCCTTTCTCTTGTGTCTAATCGGCGTTTGTATTAGATCCGTTGTGTGTGATGTTTTGATTGCTCAATTAATTGATAATTAGCACTAAAATTGAAAATTACACACTTACTAACATTTAGAACACTACCAATGCTTATCAAGTTTGATCAAACAAACAAGCCTATCAAACGAACTGATCAAACATTTATTGTGGCAAATAAGTTATTTTTTCAAAGAATTCGGCTATGTCAGTTCGGTGAGTAATTTCTCATGATGAACCATTCCAAATGTTTTTTTTTTTTTTACTTTCTATGGAAATGCCCTTTGTGAATATTTAGATGAAATAAAATATTAATAAAAAACAGTACAATAAAAATAATAAACAATATAGTAAATCTTCAGAAAAATCTGAAAATTCAAATAGATTTAAATAGCAAATTCGAATTCACCGTATCTATCATGAAAGAGGAAATAAATTATAAGTTTCGAGATTAAGGGGAGATGGACGGTGCGCAAGCAACGGTGACGGGGTCAGGGGTTGTCACAATTGCTAAGTGAAAGTGGGAATTTACAAAAGGGATTGAGTCAGATTATGAGAGACGGGCAGATAATTGAAACAAATGGAAGATCGGGCAGAGCAACGGTACAAATCAAAGACAGTAAAGTAACGGGCAGCGGTACTCATTCAAATAACGGTCAGGGCGCTAATTCTTCAGCCCAGTATGTTAAACAGGCCCAACCACAGACGAAGCCCAGGAAGTGACCCATCAAGGGCTAGATGATTTTAAGGAACGGTCAGGATTAAGGTAGATTAGATAGTTAGTAGAGGGAGGGTGTGCATCTATATAAAGAGGAAAGACTCTCTGTAAAGGATCATTATGTATTTGCTGCTGAATAATTTAGTTAATCAATTAGCTGTTCTTCTTGTTAGCTTCTTCTCTCTCTCTCTTAGATTAATTACTCTTCCCTAATGCAATTTAGATCTTAAAATTGAATTAAGATCGTGACAAGTGGTATCAAAGCCCTTCGATTGCAGCTGGGCACAGTTCTTCTCCAGAAGTTGATCAAGATTGCTCAAGATGTCGCCTAAGAAGACTTCCGACACCAATGGTGATGATTTGTCCAATGAGCAGCTTCAATTGGCCATTACCAAGCTGAGTCAGAGTCTTCAAGATACAAATCAAAGAATGGAGCAACGCTTAGAAGCTCAGAGAATGGAGAATCAAAACCAAATGAATGACCTCAAGAAATTGATGGAGCAATTCTTCAAGAATCAACAAACTCCATCAACTAGTAGTGATAGCAACTTTAGAGGACAGCCAGAAACATCACCTCCTTTAGTAAATGGTACCAGTGGACCTACTGGTACACCTGTAAGACCTACTATTGACAGGAATACCCTTGGTAGTTTTGACCAACATGTTAAAACTTCTCTTCCTAGAATTGATTTTCCTGAGTTTGATGGTTCTAATCCTTCTAGTTGGAAAGCTAAATGCGATAATTACTTTGACATTTTTCCTACTGCTGAGGAGGTCAAAAGTAAAATGGCTACCCTACACTTCACTGGTGAAGCCTTAGAATGGTTTGAATGTTTCCAATTAGAAAACCCCCATCCTCCCTGGAATGTTCTGGTATTTGAGGTTTTTGATAGATTTCAGTCTGAACATGAAACCAATCCTGTAGAGGAGTTTATGAAAGTAGTTCAGTCTGGCAAAGTAGATGACTATATCAAGAAATTCCAGAAAGCCAAGGCTAGAGTGATTCATGAAACTAGAGTTAGGGACCCTACCTTCTTTCTATTAGGGTTCATTGGTAGGTTGAAAGAAGAATTAAGACACACTGTAGAGCTTTTTCATCCTCTTACCTTGAACCAGGCCTTTAAGTGTGCTAGAAAGGTTGAATTGGCTTTAGAAGGGCAGGATAGGAGGCATAAAAATTATCAAAAACCTTTTGTTAGTCCTCCCTATAAAACTAACTCTTTCAAGGAGGCTGTGGACAAGAAGGGAAACCATACTATGGGCCAATCCTCAAATTCTCAACAAAAGAATTTGACAATGGAGCAAAGGAAGGCGTTGGGACTGTGTTTTTATTGTCCAGAGAAGTACCATGCTAGTCATAAATGCAAAGGAAAAGGTTTACATTCCATCAATGTGGAAGAAGGTGGTCCCAGCCAGCCAGAAAAATCTTCAGACTCTGAACAAGAAGACGAAGACATACATGAGTTTGACTCTGAAAATGAATAACATGCTGTCATCACTATGTGTGCTCCTCCCAGCTTGAAAAATCACAGGACCCTCAAGTATAAGGGGTACATTCAGAATACTCCAATTTGTGCACTAGTGGACAGTGGCAGCACTCATTCTTTTCTAAATCCATCGATTGCTCTCGATCTCTCTTTAGACATTTCCAGAACTACCCCTCTTAAAGTTAGAATTGCAAATGGCCAGCGAATGATTACTGATCAATTGTGCAAGAATCTCATATTTTCATTGCAGGGTAACACATTTGAAGCTGATCTCAGATTGTTAGAAGTACAAGGATATGATCTCATTCTAGGAATGGACTGGTTATCCTCTTTTGGCTTGATGTCAGTAGACTGGTGCAAGGGAGTTTTATACCTGACACATAAGGGAGAAAAGCTTACATTGCAAGTTGAAGACATAACTGCTGAAGTCAAAATTTGTCAAGAAGAGGTGGATATTATCCAAGAGAGCAAGCAAGGCAGCCAAATTTTGATAACCCAGCTATTCTGTGTGGATGCAAAGGAAGAAAGCATTCCCTTGATTTATGAAAAGGGAGTGCAACAGGTTTTGGATTCCTTTACTGACATTTTCTCTGAACCTACTGGTTTACCTCCCAGTAGAGATATTGACCATCAAATTGTTCTCAAACCAGACAGTAAACCTGTAAACTTAAGACCTTATAGGTTTTCTTATTTCCAAAAATTGGAAATTGAGAAAATAATTGAGGAACTGTTGGCCAAATCCTTCATTCAACCTTCTACTAGCTGTTATGCTTCTCCTATCATTCTAGTCAAGAAAAAAGATGAAACTTGGAGATTATGTGTTGATTACAGGCAGCTTAATGAAAGCACTATAAAGAACAAGTACCCTATTCCAATTATTGAGGACCTTTTGGATGAACTGAAAGGAGCTCAGTATTTTTCTAAACTGGACCTTAGGTCAGGTTACCATCAAATTAGAATGCACCAAAAAGATATTCCAAAAACAGCTTTTAGGACTCATGAGGGTTTGTATGAATACAAGGTTATGCCTTTTGGGTTGACAAACGCTCCTGCAACCTTCCAATCTCTTATGAATACTGTTTTCAAGCCTTATTTAAGGAAGTTTGTGTTAGTCTTTTTTGATGACATCTTAATTTATAGTAAAAACCTCCAGTCACATTTGGAGCACTTGACCTTAGCCTTATCTGTTCTGAGGACCAACCAATTATTTGCCAAATTGTCCAAATGTGTTTTTGCTACTTCTAAGGTAGAATACCTAGGTTATGTTATTTCCAAAGAGGGAGTTTCTACAGATCCTAGCAAGATTAGTGCAATGCAAAACAGGCCCATTCCAAAAACTGTCAAGCAACTTAGGGGTTTCTTAGGATTGAATTACTAAAGAAAGATTGTGAAGCATTATGGCCTTATATCTAAACCATTAACTGAATTACTAAAGAAAGATTCTTTTTCTTGGAGTATTGCAGCTCAACAAGCTTTTGACAGTTTGAAGGAAGCTATGGTTCAAGCACCAGTTCTTGCACTACCAGATTTTTCAAAACCTTTTACCATTGAAACTGATGCTAGCAATTTGGGAATTGGAGCTGTGCTAATGCAAGACAAACAACCAATTGCTTTCTTAAGCAAGAAACTGGGCATCAAAACTCAATCCTTATCTACTTATGAGAAAGAACTTTTAGCTGTGCTTACTGCTGTTACCAAATGGAGACATTACTTGTGTGGAAATACCTTTGTAATTAGAACTGACCAAATAAGCCTTAAGCACTTGTTAGAACAAAAACTTCATACAGCTATGCAACATAAGGGCATTAGCAAACTGTTAGGGTTGGACTATAGGATTGAGTACAAACAGGGAATTGCAAATAAGGTAGCTGATGCTCTTTCTAGGAAAGAAGGACATTCTGAGAAAGACATTATTGAAATAGCTGAATTATCAGCTTTCTCTGAAATTATACCCCAATGGACATCTGATATTCAAAATAGTTATGTTGGTGACAGATGGATAGTACAATTACAAGAGAAGTTCCAAGAGAATGCAACTGATGGAAGTCACCAGATAACAATACATCAAGGGATAGTCAGGCTGAAGGGCAAAATTTGTGTAGGGGCTAATGGTGGTTGGAGGGAATCGATCATCAAAGAAATGCATGACACACCACTTGGAGGCCACTCTGGCATTTCTACCACTTACCACAGGCTGAAGAAAATATTTTACTGGCCTAAAATGAAGGACATGGTTTATGCATATGTTAGCAGTTGTGACAATTGCCAACTCAATAGGCCAGAACATGTGCCATCCCCTGGTCTTCTTCAACCTTTACCCATTCCTGAGGGAGCATGGTCAAGCATAGGCATTGATTTCATCACTGGGTTACCTCAATCAAAAGGGAAGGCAGTTATCATGGTGGTAGTAGATAGGCTAACCAAATATGGCCACTTCATCTTACTGCCTCACCCTTATTCTGCCCAGATAGTGGCTCAAACATTCTTGGATCAAATCTACAGATTACATGGGTTACCTACTAGCATAATATCTGACAGAGATCCTATTTTCTTAAGCCAATTTTAGAAGGAGCTGTTTGATAAGTTGGGGGTTAACTTAAACCTATCTACAGCATACCATCCCCAAACTGATGGCCAAACAGAAAGACTCAATCAATGTTTGGAGAATTACCTGAGGACAATGGCCTTCCATCAACCTAAGAAGTGGTCTAGATGGGTTCCCTTAGCAGAATGGTGGTATAACACATGTTTTCAGAGTTCTATTAAAACAACCCCATTTTTTTGCCTTATATGGTTATGAACCTCCATCCATTCCTCTGGGGGATCTGCCAAAAGGGCCCAATGAGGCAGTCAATGCTACATTAAAAGACAAACAATGCATGCTGAGACACATGAAAGAAAATCTTCTGCAAGCACAAAATCGTATGAAGAAGTATGCTGATCTGAAAAGGACAGAAAGGTCATTTTCGGTAGGGGATTGGGTATATCTAAAATTACAACCCTACAGGCAAATATCCATCTCAGGAATAAGGAATCAAAAACTGAGTCCAAGATATTATGGCCCTTTTGAAGTATTGGATAAGGTGGGCCCAGTTGCCTATAGATTGTCACTACCCCCTGGGTCTGATATCCATCCAGTGATACATGTATCACAGCTCAAGAAACACATCAGTAGGGGTCAAACTCCAATTCCTTCATTACCTATACTCAGTCCAATGGGTGGTTTTCGTCTGGAGCCAGCAGAAGTAACAGCAAGAAGGGTGTCACAACAAAATAATGCTCCAGTACATCAATTGTTTATTAAGTGGATTAATACAAATTGTGATGAATCTTCTTGGGAGAACTATAAAGATATTGCACAGAAGTTCCCCAATTTCATTCTTGAGGACAAGAATTGTGTGAAGCAGGGAGGAATGTCACAATTGCTAAGTGAAAGTGGGAATTTACAAAAGGGATTGAGTCAGATTATGAGAGACGGGCAGATAATTGAAACAAATGGAAGATCGGGCAGAGCAACGGTACAAATCAAAGACAATAAAGTAACGGGCAGCGGTACTCATTCAAATAACGGTCAGGGCGCTAATTCTTCAGCCCAGTATGCTAAACAGGCCCAACCACAGACGAAGCCCAGGAAGTGACCCATCAAGGGCTAGATGATTTTAAGGAACGGTCAGGATTAAGGTAGATTAGATAGTTAGTAGAGGGTGTGCATCTATATAAAGAGGAAAGACTCTCTGTAAAGGATCATTATGTATTTGCTGCTGAATAATTTAGTTAATCAATTAGCTGTTATTCTTGTTAGCTTCTTCTCTCTCTCTTAGATTAATTACTCTTCCCTAATGCAATTTAGATCTTAAAATTGAATTAAGATCGTGACAGGGGTGGTGGACTGGTGGGCAGCGGGCTGGCACCAGGGTGCACGTGCATGATAAGAAGTAATTAACTCGTATTCTTTTGTGTTTTTTTTCCCCCTTTTTTCATGCACTATGTTTGTTGCGGGAAGAGAGGGCGGGAAAATTAAGCAAGGCACAGGAAAGAAATTTTACAAATTTCCATCGTTTCGATAAAAGAAAATCCGGAGAGAAAAATTAGCAAGGGATCAAATTTTCTTTCGAAGGAGAAGAGGGACTAATTTTTTTCCTCACAAACAAAAATTTTATCATCCGAATTTCGAAGGAGAAGAGGGGAAATAATCACAGAAATTTATGGTCATTTCTTCTTCAGCAGTTCACCTTCTAGTCATCCACAGAGAACAGCAAATCCTTTACCAGACTAATTGGTTTGGTTATGAGTACTATATGATAAATTTAATTAAAGTACAAATCTTCATTTATACTGGTTAATTTCTATTCATCTATACTGGCACAAATCTAATGGTTCAATTTGTGTCATAATCTATGTTGTTTAATTTTTATTGGCGCCGTTTGGATCCCCATGGGATTTTGGAGAATTTCATCTTCCTACCATAAATTTATTATAAACAATTCAAACTCTTCACAAAATTACACGCTTCCCAATAAATTTATTCCTAGGAATTGCAACTTTCCCAAATTCCCCAACTTCCTAAGGCTCCGTTTGGACAGGTGTGGGAAGAAGGGAAGAAGTGAGAAGAATTATTGGGAAGTGTGTAACTTTGTGAAGAATTTGGATTGTTTAATAATAAATTTCTTCTCTTATTCTCTTCTTCCCACTCCAATCCAAACATAGCCTAAGCGATCCAAACGGCCCCATTGTCATTTTCTTCAAAAATTAATAATAATTAATAAAATAATATTAAATTATTACATGAGTTAGGATCGCCAGATGAGCATGAATTAGTTGCGAAAATAAATTGAAATAATTTCTGTAAAACCGGACATTAACTTTTGCTTTCTGGCCTATACAATTATTCCATCTTTACTTGCGCGATCTAAATACTTGAGCATGAACAGTCTGTGGTTAGTTTAGTATTAGAGTGCTAATATTGACCTTGTTTTTTGACCTAAATACTTTGCGCGAACTATCTTTCTTTTCAAAATATTTTCAAAAATTTTATAGTAGCTAATTTTCCCCTTTTTTGGGAGGTCTGGTTGATAAGCAAAAAAATACGCAGGCGCAATGCAAGAAGTTCTATAAACCACATACTATTTTACATTTATAAAATGACAAATATCTATTTTATCATATAAGTTCTATACAAATTTGTACCAAGTACCAACATGATACCACTCATCGTCAACCACCACAATTTGCAAAGAAACTAATGCACATTCGCTATAGACTTCAACACCAGTTGTATAATCTATATCAAGAACATGTAAACTGTCCGTACCTAACTAGTTCGCAACGTGATGAATCTTATTCGCAAACACAATATATAATAATCAACAGGTCCAATCCTTGGATAAACATGGTTTAAGTACCTCATTTGGATACATTGCTCCTGGGCTTTTATCTGAGTCAAAACCAATCCAACCTTTTATCCTTTCATTTGTCTTTGGAACCCGAAATCTCTCTGGCTCAAACTCATTAGGCTTATCCAAAAGTAAGGTGACCTATGCAAAGTTATATACTTACAAAGATAAAAGGAAAAAGAGCTTCAGATAAAATCAGCATAATAGAAAAATGCAAGAATATCCTTCGTGCAACATTTTTATCTCCTTCATAAATAATATTATTGAGAAATGACCTTGGTAGTTCAATTGCATCTATATACATATAATTAAGGGACAGATTTTTGGGAATTTTTTCACCATAAAATACACAACATCACTAGATTTTCCATGTTGTAGGGTATATGCTTAAAGTTTTAGTATTTTTGGGTTCCACGGGAACACACCAAATTTTTTTAAAACAACAAAAAGGGAGAAAAAGTTAGTAGCTAACAGAATTGAAAATGTCAGTGCCAGTTGGAATCTCAGATCCTTCTTTCGCCCCATCCTCCCATCAAAACAATAGATTTGTTTTTGCTTAGAAATTTCACCCAATAAACTATGTTTTATACCAGTTCGATTGAAAATAGGAAAATTTTCAACAATGCACAACAGTATGGTATTGGGCTAATAATACAACATATCAGTTAAGCACTTAATCAGATAAAATATTCTGATCTTATCTTCAGAAAAAAAAAACAGAAACTCAAAGGCAAAGGTCAGACATGATTTGATCAAATGAAAAAAATAGACCTGGTAAGTTATCAGGCTTTAAAACTCGTCTAATTAATAGAGGTGGCGGTGGATATAGCCAGAGAGCTAAAGCAATTATTAATCAGATGTACCTATAAAAATGTATAGTCAGGCTACATACAAATGAAATAGTGAAATTAACTCCTATATAACTATACCAATAATCTTCCCTTAGTATCTGAGAGAAAATAACCCGTTGTAGCAGCGATTGTATCCAATAACTCTCTATGGAGGTTGTTAACACCATAAACTTATTCAAAAGTTGAAGCTGTTACCATATATTGTAATTGTGCTATCGAAAATAGGTGCAACGAAGGAAAAATTGTGGGTGGTATTTAAGGATTACATTAGTTCAGCCCACAGGATTACCTCCTAAAAGCTTTATGCTTTATTCAATAATTGTTGGTAACTTCAATTTAAATGTAAATTTTTACAGATGCACTATTATTGAAAGAGAAGAGAAGGTACTTAATTTTTTCACCATAAAATTGCTCACCCAAAAATTATTCTCAATGCATAGACGTAATTCATTGAAATGCCTTAACCTTCATTTATCAAGGAATGTTGACAAAATTATCAAACATGAACAAAAAGAAATCAAACAATAAGAAATGGATATTAATTTAAATGTTTGCATTTGTTTCAAGTTCTTTAAATCATTAATTAATGAATTGTTAATTTCATGGTTTTTACAGAAACTGCAAATATGAAAAATACTAAAAACAATTTATCAGTTTTACTCTATTTCAAGTAGGTAACTATAGATAAACTATGATGAACACTCAATGTTTACACATTGTTTAGATCAGACTTGCATTGGTCAAATCATATAAATGAAATGGAGAGAGATCACGAACCACTATCTTTAAGCCTTGGCTGCTAGTTAGTTTAAATCCTATAAGAAATAAACAGATCAAACTGAAATAACCAAGCATCTCACAAAGAAAACAAAAATGTTTATTTTGTAAATAACTTGCAAATAGAAATTGAGAAATGAAATAAAAAAGAATATTCATACCAGCTAAAGAGGGGCTCATCTGGTTCCTCAGAAATTTTGTCACCATGTAACACAGGAATTTTCAGCTTCATGTATGGATATGAAACATAACCAAATGTTAAGATAAAAACATAAATTATAAATGATACAAACTACAACTGCATATTGCAAAGTTTAAATTAAAATGCAAAATAAAAAATTGATAGATTTCATTCATGAGGGGGGGAAATGGTTGAGGAACATACATAAAAACTACGGACTCTCAAAATTGACTTATCATAAAGTTCAATAATAAGTATTACATTAGTAAAATTCAGCTATTGTACGATGCTTAGTAAGGATCCACAACAGTATTTAGGCCATTTCTGCAGGCATCAAAAGTACTTAATTTTGCTAAGATTCACTTTGTTTTATCGATGTCAACAAATCATATACTAACCATAGTGATGCTTAACTGTCCGACCTTACTACGATGCAACATATTAGGGGCAAAGGTCTAACTTTTATGCCTTTATTCTTGTACCTATCTTGAAATGGAGTGGTCCCAATAATCCTGAATTTCTCTCTGGAATGGAATTAATTTTTTTAATAACGACATTTCTCATAGGTTAATGAAAACAAATACTAACCACACACTATAATAGTCATCTAATAATATAAAACACTGATTTATAGACTATATCTAAAATATGGACTTACAATGTAAGCAAAATATGAAAGAAGTATAGCAACAAATTGAAACATTGGCTTTAATTTGCCAGCAAATGCTGAACATAGTAAGTTACCCTGGCATTAATTAAAAGATCCGAATAAATAACTAATTGAGCACATTAACTTCCTCAAAATATAAGAAAAACATTTAAAAAAGGGAAAATTAGATTTTTGCCACCTTAAAGTTAGAAAATTAGAAAATTGCTACCTCAAAATTGAACTTTTGAAAATTGCCACTCTAAATTCAATTTAGTTAGAAAATTGCCACTTATATTGTAGAAATTATTCATCTTTTATATCTAATTTTACGTATTGACTAAAATGTCCCTTTGTCCTCCATCTCATCTTTCTCGTCTCTAATGATTTTTTTTTTTTGCCGATACGTCAGATTGTTTATTTTTGGTGCCGGATCATTTTGTCACATAGAAATTTAAAACTTCCAAAGGATGGAAAAATAATGCAAAAATTATATTCTTGTAGGGGTGCGATTTATCGATTTGTACACCCAGTTTTCACCATAAGCATCAATTTCATACTTTTTATGCTATTTCACCATCTGATCTGATGCCCCTCTAGTTAAATGCTATGTTTTTTTATTTATTTTTTTTAATACCGGATGAGAACAGGAAAGAAAACAAGTTTATTTATATAATTAATTGTTAAGTTTTATTAATATTGTTCGAAGAAACATCGTACAAAAGAAAAAATTAACCTAATATGAATTTTGCAGCAGAGATACATGCATCTAAATATTCATAACATTTTTTTTTATTGGAGTTCTATTTAATTCAAGTATTAGGCCATTGCGACATTGGCTGTTACAAAAGAAAATTTTCACCATTAGAGATTTAGTAATAAGAAGAAAGGGAGAGGAAGGAGATGGGTATTTTTGTCAATACGAAAAATAGATAGGAAGAAGGATGGTTTATACTGTATAAGTGGCAATTTTCTAATGAAATTGAATTTAGAGTGGCAATTTTCTAATTTCTTAACTTTAGGGTGGCATAAAACTATTTTTCCCTTAAAAAAAAGAAACCGAGTATCTGTAAATATCAATGCATGTACTAAGCAAAAATGATCTCACCCAAAGCAATTACCTAAGGAGCCCTGACTGGCAGTACCAAAAAAAATCATAAAAGAAAACAAAACTAATTACTTTAGCTTGTGATCAAGTCAATGAGAGTAAAATGACTTCAATTGAGAATTGTTACCTGAGAAAATTTAATCCACGATGCCATAAGGAGAAAAAGCTAGAGAGAGAAATTCACACTGGGTCAACCTTCTCTGCATTCAAAACCACTGAGATGCTGACCAAACGTTGGAAAAGAGAGAGACAGCGAGAGATCGCCAAGCAAAACGGAGAGAGATAAAGGAAGAGGGAGAAGAAATTGAGAACCTTACCAACAGCGTCTGCAAGGAAGAGAGATAAAGGAGAATCAGAGAGACTGGTCCGTTGAATGACCTCCGTACCGTACAGGAGCCATATGGTCGGAACTCTCTAGGAAAGAAATGTGGATGAAATGTGGCAAAATACTCTACTAATAAACAGTGGATGAAATGTGAAGGCAAAATACTCTAATAAACAAAATATATATATATATATATTATGTCACTACTAAACTTTTTAATTTCAAATTTGTCATTTTTAAATGAATACCTATATATATGTCACTATAAAATTATCAAAAATTAGTTTTATGCATGCATCTAATTAATTATTTCCAAATTATAGCAGAATTCTAAAATGTATCTGTTAGTTCCAAACTACTCTAAATTAGTTAAATAGTTCAAGATAGGGGTGGCAGGGGATCGAAGGAAAATATATAGAGAGAAGGATGAGATAATAAAATAAAAAGAGAAACATTATTTTATTTTTCTTGTTTGGATAAAGAGAAAATTAATTTTCCTTTCTTTCTTAGCTCTTGTCTCAATAATTTGAAGACATAAAGTAAATAAAAATGACTAAAATTGACTTAATTCTACGTTGAACCCTTCAGCTCAATTATCTTATCCAAGGGCGAAGGCAGAAAAATAATTTGAATGGGGCCAATCCATAAATTTTATTTCTTGAAGAGGCCATTCTACATATTTATTTATACTTTTATATAATTTACATTGTGAATTTTAATAAAATAAAAAAAAATGTGGGAAGGCCAAGCCCACTTAGGCCCCTGTCTTGGCTCCGCCCCATTCTTATCAAACAGATTAACATAATTCTTGTGATTCCTTTCATGCTTAACATAATTTTTAGGTGTTTTAAACGATTGTGGTGGAACAAAATTGTCCCTACGATGGTTACTCAGCTGAACACCCCCAAACCCCACTCACAAAAGCTGTTGTTGTGGACGTAGTTTGTAGGGACAAAGTCAGCCTTTGACTAGTTTAATTATTGATTACTAAAAATTGAGTTCCGTTTACCCTATCCGTATCATATTCGATAAGACGGATATAAGTAAAGTTTTATTTTCGTTAAGTTATCAGGTATGGGTATGGATAAAAAAAATTCGTTAATTTATTGGATATGGGTAAGACTATTTCGTATTCGTTAATTACCCGTACCATTAATCTTTATCATAACAAAAAAATATATAATTGTAAGATTCAATTAATACATTAATAATAAACTAAAATCCGAAATATATATTTGTAAGATTCAATTGATATGTTAATAATTAAACTAGACAACTAAATTATAAGATTTGATTGAAATAATACTACGTTAAATTGGAAAGATATAATAGTAAGATTCAATTGAAATGTTAATTATATTTTTTTCATTCACGAACTACATTAAAAAAATAATAAATTTTTTTAAAAGATTCTTTCTTCTCAGTTGTCATTTGAAAAAACATTATATAATTAGTAATTAGATATGTAATTTTTTTATGATAATTGACATGAGAAGATATAGTATGATTTTATTTTATTTAATGTTTCACTTTATTAATATATTTATCTAATAATATTTATTTATCTCTATTGTATAATATTTTTCCATTGAGTTACTAACATTATTATCAATTTTCTACTGTTGCCCTACCATTACCGTTAATTCTTAACGGGTAAGGGTAGGGTACGGGTAAAGTCAAATTTTAACGGGTAAGTATAGGGTATGGCTAAAAAAGAAATTTAATGGATACGGGTATGAAAAATGTCTCTATCATATCGTACCCTACCCATTGACAGTCCTATTCAAATACGGTGCTCAAAAGTTTACTATATATTCTGGCTTTTTTTTTTGCTGACTTTTCTAATTTTTTTTAATTGAAGCATCTCATATTCGGCTTGATTTAGTATTAAAAGGTTTATTATATGTAGATTGAATGGAGCTTGTGGTTGGGACAATATAATTGCCGTTTATAATACGCATTTTGACACGACACGATTGACACATCGTGTGTCGTGTCATATTAGTCATGTTAAGTAGTGTTAAAATTTTTTATTATTTTTAAAAGTTAAAAATATTAAAACTAAGGCCCCGATCAAAATGTTTTTTTCAAGGGATTTCAATTCAATTCAATTGATTTCATAGGATTTTGTAGGATTTCATTAAATCTAATTACATAGAAATTCCAACCAAATGACACCAAATCCATTCATTTTGATCAAGAATTTTCCAACGAAATGAAATGAAATGAAATCCCATGTTAAAAAAATGAGATTTTGATCAGGGCCTAAAAGTAAAGGAAAAATTTTACTAAATCGTACTAAATAATTATTTAGTTGAGTTTAAATTTTTTACTAATATTTTTTCATGAAAAATAAATAATTAAATAAGAAAAATATGAGGCAAATGATGGTAAAAATGTGATATAGTATTGTAAATTGATTTTGTTAAAATAATCAATATTAATAATTAAATTCGTGTTGATTTATCATGTCAAGCAGCCCAACTAAATTGACAGTTAACTGTCTTTTGAAAGTAATTATATATAAATGACAACTAAAGATGATATAAATATTCACGGTTGATAATGGCAGAACACACTCAATGCCACAATTAACAAGCTATCACAGAGCTTAATAAAAGTGCCATAATGCCATAATAGCACTTGATAGGAGACAGATTCAACACCTATATACAATTAACTGGCGTTAACCACCTAAGCAGGTATCAATTTTCCCGCATCATCCTGTTTCTCATCTCCGAAAAAGTGTGCAACAATGGTGCCCACATCATCCAACCCCACGCCAATACACAACTGATCCCTCATAATACTAACTGATTCTCCTCTTGTCGTACCAGTAGTACCAGAATCAAAGCCGGAGACCCGAACATTGGGCCCCTCCTTACACTTGCCCATGCATTTGCAACCAACGACTACAGCATCTCCTTCATTCCCAACCATCATCTCAAATTCACGCAACAGATCCATCGAGCCTGACTTCTTGCACTTACCACCCATGCAAACCTCAATCTTACCAGCTGGTAACACATCCGCAACAGGAACTGTCTGCATGAGCGCCAGAGCAGGTGCTGGCAAAGGTAGTGGTGCAGGTGCAGGTGCAGATAAGGGTAGAGGTACAGGTGCAGGTGAGACAGGATTTGGTACAGTTAAAGTGGCGGTAGTGGTGGATTTAAGATCACTGAGTTGCAGGATTCGTGGTTCCTCACAATCACTTTCGCTTGATTCTGAGGAGCTTGAAGATGAGTCCTCATCACAAACCATCTTGCATGCTGCCTTTGCCTTTTTCTCCTCTTTTTTCTTCATTTTCATCTCTTTTTCTTCAACTTTGATCTGGTTCAGCTGTTCGAGCAATTGCTTTGCTGCTTCCTGTACAGATCCAAAATTCATGGACATTTAATTCTCAAACAGTTCCAACGTAAAGCCTATCCATAAATCTATTAGAGCCACAAAAGCAACAACATTTAACTAGATTAGAAGTAGCAATCGCAACGATCACCTAATTAATTTATACCATTTGAAGTTTTAACAAAGGCACCTACCAAAAGAATTGATGGAATCAATATCAGAAAAAATAGTAAGAAACAGGAAACGAAACACAGAAACCTCGATCTTGTCGCTTTGATCGTTATCAACACCAAAACCCATGGAGTAAAGTTGGGAGAGATCCTTCTTCAAGGTCTTGATAAGCTTAGCTCTCTTCTTCTCCTGCTTCTCCCTTCTCTCGTCGTAGTACTTGAGGTGCCCCTCGTCCAAAAACACAGCGCCGCCGCAAGTGGCTCTCCCCGGAACCCTAACCCTAGAACTAGGTCTCCTCGGCGCACCCGCATCGGAGCGACCGAAAAGGAGACGATGGTGAACGGATCCAGACGAGGATCGCCCGAGCACGGCGCCGGAGATCTCCATTAGTGGTTGATTGCTTCTTCGGTTTGTTGACTCTCTCTCTCTCTCTCTCTCTCTTCGCGATTTTGTTTTGTGTGAATTAGGAAAGGAAAGATGGGGACGCGAAAGAAGAGGAGTTGAAGCTTCTTATCTGTATACGTGGCGTTTTGTGGTTCGCTGTTTATAAAAGAGAGAGGTAATTAGTTGGAAAATACAAACGGTCCTTTAATAAATAGAAGGAAGCGAAAATTATTTTACGTATTTTGGTCCTGCCACATGATAGACAGATAAAGTTTACATAAATATACGCGCTAGCAAAATATCATTCGTG
The DNA here is from genome assembly GCA_028095005.1 of Rhynchospora pubera. Taxonomy (NCBI): domain Eukaryota; kingdom Viridiplantae; phylum Streptophyta; class Magnoliopsida; order Poales; family Cyperaceae; genus Rhynchospora; species Rhynchospora pubera. The sequence goes on from CM051460.1 coordinate 285,916,994, forward strand.
TTTCAGTGTGTTGGGTCTCTAAGTAGTCCGTAAAATTTTTGTATGTAGATTACGTGCGTAAAACATTCCACACTTTCCTGGAATGGTTGGTTCACCGTTCACCACACCAAACTATTAATACGAGTTTAATTACTAAAAAAGCACGAGTTCAATACTTTTTTTTTGAAAAAAGCCCCCTTCAAAAGGGAAGCCAGCATGCTTTACTGATGCTATAGCAGTATCATAACAGAGTTAGAATCACAAGCTGTGATTTCCAAAACGAGAAACTAGAAAAAAGAGAAAAAGCCTCACTCAAGCAGGTTTACATCCAAATCCTACTACAACAAACTATTAAAGTCTGGCCATGCATGAAAAATAAAAACAAGAGTTAAGGTCCCAGGAGATCCTCGTCCTCATCACGGTTGTTGTCAGTGTCGGACACCCCATCTTCTACAAAGTTTGTGGTTCCGACTGCATCATTGTTGGCAGTTAAAGTTGCAGGGACATTTTGAAAATCCCTTCTTACACGATGCTCCAGACCTGAGGCAGAACCTGTCCAAAGTTGAAAAAGGTGTAGAGTTGCATAAATAGAAGTAGTGGAACATTGTCCTACCGAACCAAAGGTTCTTTTATTTCTTTCGTTCCACATAATCCATAACCATGCAGCTCCAAGGATTTTGAAAAACTTTTCCTTTTCTTTATCTAAAGAGGAGGCAGAAGACCAAAAGTTTTCTAAATTCATCATATTCAGTGGGTATCCAAATGGAATACTGTCAATAACTGTATTCCAGAAATGTGAAGCATAAGGGCAATTAAAGAACAGATGGTCCACTGTTTCATTTTGATTGCAAAAGCTACATATGCTGGAGCCTTGCCAGCCTCTCTTTATTAGATTATCTCTAGTTAGAATCTTATCTTTTAAAACTAACCAAAAAAACAATTTACATTTCAGAGGGATTTTTAAACTCCAAACAGTATTTTCCATAATGACATTCACACCTCCGTCATTTAGGAAATTGTACATAGATTTGACCGTATAAATTCTTTTTTTATCCCAATCCCAGTAAATACTATCAATTTCATCAGTGAACGTTATACTACAGATTAAATTAATGGCTTCAGTTTTTTCCTTTCTAAGTTCTGCTGAGACACCTCTCCTAAGTTTGAAGTTTGGATTTCCATTGTTCCAAGCTTGGGCAATAGTAAGGTGAGTTTTATTTATTTTTCCAAATAAAATAGGAAACTTTTCAGCCATAGTTTCGTTCTGAAACCACTTATCATGCCAAAAGGAAAGACTTTTACCATTACCAACTATTCTACTGCTACCTATATCGACTAACTGCCAAAGGCCATTAAGACTAACCCAAAAATGAGAGAGGTTGGTGATTCTATGATTTTTGTACTTACTCTTTAGAATCTCTATCCAAAGTCCTTTACTCTCTTTGTGTTTGTACTTCCATACCCATTTGCCCAGCAAGGCAAGGTTCATTTGCTTAATGTTTAAAATACCCCAACCCCCATGAATCTTATTCCTACAGATAATATCCCAGCTTACTAGGTTATAGGTTTTTCTTGTATTATTGTCATTTGCTCCTCCCCAAAGAAAATTCCTTCTTATTTTGTCCAGGTTATGAATAACCCAGTTTGGAGCTTTAAAAAGCGCTAGGTGATACAAGGGGACAGCTGAGAGTGTAGAGTTAACTAAGGTTAATCTTCCTCCCATAGAAAGCATCTTGCCTTTCCATGAGGGAAGCTTGGCTCTAACTTTATCTAGCATTAGTTCCCAGTCATTTTTTGAAGGATTCTTCCAATGGAGAGGTAACCCTAGGTATTTAAGAGGTAATTTATCTATTTTACAACAGAGAAGATCAGCAAAGACTTGTGCCTCAACTTCACTTATATTTAGAGGCACTAATTCAGATTTAGAAAAATTGATTTTTAAACCTGATGCCCCTTCAAAAGCTTTGAGGGTCCAATGAATTTTTGATATCATTGTATGGTCAGCTTTTAGGAATAATAGAGTGTCATCTGCATACTGCAGATGAGTCAACTTTCTATTATTCTCTAAGGTTGGGCCAAGACCTTGGAAGTGACCCAAATCTACTCCTTTGGAAATTAACTTAGAGAGTCCTTCAGCAGCAAGTATGAAGAGGTAGGGTGATAGAGGATCCCCTTGTCTAAGGCCTCTCTTACATGAGAAATACTTCCCTAGTTTTTCATTTATGTTGATTGTGGTTCTACCTCCCTCTAAGGTGGCTCTAATCCACTTTAACCAAGTTGAATTGAAACCTCTTTGTCTGAGAGTATTGAGAAGAAAATCCCAATCAACATAGTCAAAAGCCTTCTCAAAATCGAGTTTGAGAAGAATGCCTCTTTCTTTTGAGATATGGGTTGAGTGTAGTACTTCATGAGCAGCTACTACTCCATCAAGGATATATCTATCACTTAGGAAGGCACTTTGAGTGGTATTAATTATCTTTTTTAGGACAGGAGCTGGTCTACTAGCAAGGACTTTGGTAAAAATTTTAAAGCTACAGTTTATTAGGCTAATAGGTCTAAATTCTTTAATTCTAACAGCATTAGAAATTTTAGGAATGAGACTAATAACAGCTCTATTTAAGTTGGAAATATTAAGACTTCCAACATGAAAGTCTTCAAACATCCTGATTAAGTCAAATTTGATGGTTTCCCAAAAGTGTTGATAAAAGGCCATAGGAAAACCATCGGGGCCAGGTGCTTTTTCAGCTCCCAAACTGAAAACTGCTTCCTTGATTTCAGATTCAGTAAAGGGTGCTGTTAAAATAACATTATCTGAACTATTGATAATATCATGGCTACCCCATAAAGAATCATTAAGCTGATTCCAGGTTTGCTCTTTCTTGCCCATTAGGTTAGCATAAAACTCCATGACATGAGCATGGATTAAAATAGGGTCTTTACAATCATTATCTTCTATAAAAAGGTGGTTTAATTTATTATTTCTATTTCTAGCATTGGCTATAGAGTGAAAAAACTTGGTGTTTAAGTCACCTTTTTTGAGCCAGGAGACTCTGGATCTTTGTCTCCAGTAAGTTTCTTCCTCATTGTAAATGTCAGCTAGGTCTCTTTTTAATTGAAAGAGGTGATCAATCTCTTCCTCAATGAGATCTCTGTCATCTAGGGCATTATCTATAGTTTTAATGTCCTCTAAGATTTCAGTTTTCTTATCCCTAGTAATCTTATTTAAATTGTAGCTCCAACCTCTCAGTTTCTTTCTCATAAAACAAATTTTCTTTGTCCAAGAGAGGCTTTTATTAAGACTGAGAGGTTGGCTTTGCCACCAAGAATTGACAGTTGTGTCAATATCAGCCTGTTCTAACCAGTAAGTCTCAAATTTAAAGAGTTTATTATTTATTCTCCTATTCGAATGGGAGGTGCTAATCATCATGGGCACATGGTCAGAAAACACTTTACTAATGCTATTAGAAAAAGTGTTAGGAAAAGAATTCATCCAATTAGGACAAGCCAAAAATCTGTCCAAGCATGCTTTTTGCTTACTTTTTGGACCTCTAAACCATGTAAACTTCCTCTCCGTGCATTTGAGATCAGTTAAGCTATAGGCATCTATCCAATTATTAAATAAGGACATATTCCTAACATCAAAATTAATACCTATCTTTTCATTCCTCTATCTTATAATGTTAAAATCCCCTCCAATTAACCAGGGGATAGTGATGGAAGAACCCAGGTCAGTTAACTCTTGCCAGAAGGCGATTTTCTGACTGGAAATCACAGGTCCATACACTGATGTGTAAACCCAAGTGATATTATCTAACTTATTCTCTAAAAAAACAGTAATACTAAACCTTCTAATGTCCCACCTAATTAAATTAAAAAGATTTTCATTAAATCCAACTAGAATACCTCCAGAGGATCCTCTAGAAGGTAAAAAATTCCAAGAGAAATTACTAGCTAAAGCTCTCAGAAATCTATTGGTGAATGATTGTTTTTTTGTTTCCTGAATGCTAATAAGGTTAAAACTTTCTTTTCTAATTAAATCGGTAAGATACCTCCTTTTCTCAGGAAGTCCCATCCCTCTAATGTTCCAATTGAAAATTTTTATGGACATTTTAAAGGATTTAACCTTGACAGAACCTCAAACGAGTTCTGTGATCTGATAGTATTTGAAATACCATCAAGAATGTCAAGCATTCTTTTTGACTCCATTGATCTTAAAGATTTAATGGTGTCTATATTATCTACATTGTCTACTCCTATAGAGATGCCCAGATCTTCTAACAGATCCACTACTTGAGCATCATTCAGAGAGTTAAAAGGTGAAAAATTAGCTAAAATATGGGAAGATATACCTGTGCCTTGAGCTGGAGTGGTAGAGGAGGTTGCCTTCTGTTTGTCCCTCTCTCTTCTGAGTTGGGACTTAAGTGCTAAGTTAGCAGCTCTTAGCTCCTCCAGCTCGCCTATCTCATCTGACTCAAAATCTCTACTAGCCATAGGCTTCCCTAGTGACTTCTCTTTCTCTGCACTTTGCTCAGTGAGCTGTGCACGATCTTTTATCTGTACTCCTTTGTCCTTGGGTTGAGTGTTGTTCCATGGCTTCTATACCTTCTTTTTAAACTTATTTCTTTTGCCATTTCCAGCAGCTCGGGAATTGCCTTGGTTAAAACCCCCATAACCCCCCAGTCCATTACCAGGAAAACCAAAACCATGATTGTAGTTCACGGGGAAACAACCATTCATGCCTGTAAAGTAAGGAGCAGGCAATGGGAAAGGAGGAAACATACCAGGGTTGCCATTTCCAGGGAACTGCATGTTGCCAGGGTTGAAGTTGGCCCCAGTAAACTGCATCCCTACTGTACCAGAAGCGCCAGCACCCCCAGCTGTCCCTGAACCAGAGTTGTCGGAGTTGAAGTGCATGCCCTGGGAATTGGTGTGATGTCCCTGAGAGCTAGTGCCTCCTGGACACGACATGGGCCCCAAAAAAGGGTTACTATTTTCAAAACCTGGCGGTGGACCTGATGAGAGAGGTTGATCTTTCTGTCTTTGAAGCTTAGCTCGCGCATTAGCATAGCCTTGATGACTATACTCAAGCAGTGGTTGAGTACGGAGCAACTCTTTATCTTCTATCACATACTTGAGATTGACTAACTCCTTGTCGCCTGAATCTCTGGTTAGTTCAAAAGCATGTTCAGAAGAAACTAGCTGTGTTTCTTTCATCTCTACCTCAACCCTAGCCCACCTCAGATCTCTGCGTTCTGCAGTATTTTTATCCATATCTACTATATCCCCAAACTTCACTAATTCCTGTATAGTTGGCCAGCATAACCATCCATACGGAGCACCAGTGATTCTAATCCACTCCCTGCGCCTATCTGCTCTCGGAAATGTAAATACTTCAATTGCTAAAAAAGAACTACGGGTTTATATTGTATAATAATAGGAAATGTAAATAAAAGAGCACATGAGCGGAGACACATATTATTCGAGGTTCATATTAACCTGGCAAACCTGAAAAAGGAAAGAGAATATGCCCAAAGATTTGGTTCAATCTTGAAATTGAGTAACTTTTTTCAACATTTTTTTTTTATCAATTGTTATGATGAATTTCTGTTCCAAATACCAAAGTTTTTACTCTATTGAATTCTTGCATAGCTGTATATATGGTTTAGAATTTATTGAAAGAGAAAGTACCCCTTTGATAGGGCCTGCTTCACTGCAAAGTTCACCAATAGTTCAAACAATTATATTACAGTTTGTGTTAAAAACGCAAAAAAAAAAAAAGGGACCCAACCGGTACAGCACCCAATCGGTAGTACTGACCCAAATATTAGTACGAGTTTAATTACTTAAAAAGACCTAGTAATGCGAGTTTATATTATAGAAAAATAGGAAATATAATATATTAATACGAGCACGTGAGCGGAGGAACATTTTATTTGAAGGTTCTTATTTACCTGACGAACCTGAAAAAGGAAAGAAAATTTGTTCAGATATTTGGTTTAGTCTTGAAATTAACTTTCAATTTGCTATCAATTAATATGATAAATGTTTTCTCTTCCATATTCCAAGTTTTACTCTGTGAAATTCTTGCATGGTTATGGTTTTTATAAGTTTTTGAAAGAAAAGCAACTCGAGATGGTTAGCTTCACAGCAAAGCTAAAAAAAATTCAAAAAAAATTAAGATTAGTATAAAAAACGCAAAAAAAAATTAAAATAAAAGGAGTGGCTAGTGTCCAACATGTTGGATACAAGCACTCGTCCATGTTGGATACAAGCACTCGTCCGATCAGTAAACACACAAACTAATAAAGAAAAAAAAAATGTGTACACACACCTAACATGTGTATTGTTTAAAGTTGATGTTGATGTGGCGATATGTTAAAATCACTTTGTGAGTGCGTGTTGTCACTTGTCACTGATTGTGTATGTATTGTGTTAGACAAACTCCAGAGAGGATAAATTAAGGTTAGAATGATACAAATTACAACAAACAGAAACAAGCGAAGTGAGAAAGACATTACTTAATCATGTTATTTTTAGATTAACCCTAATCGTGACATAGAAGCATCTAACATGTAAACCTTTTGAACTAAGGCCCTTTGAACTATGTGGAGGAGAACAATTATAGAATTGTGAACAATGTTCATGATAAAGATGACAGTTTTAACGAGATCAATTGGAGCTTATTGAGTTATTGGTGCACTAATTGTGTCATGGGAGCAGAGTTCCTCTGTTATCTTCTCAAAGGAATACGAATTTTCTAGCATGACATTGTCAAAATATTCAACGTTATTTTTTTTGTGAAAACATTATCCTTCCCTATTATGGGATTCCTTTTAATTATTATTTAAAAATTGAAAAAAAAAGTTTAGAGGTGCATTGTGAAACATATAGGTGTAAATTATTATAATGTCAAACTGGATTTCAAATTTAGATTTTTTTTATAATAATCAACGTATCAAATTAATATTTTAAGAGAGACTTGGTAGTGCCTATGAAGGGATTATCAAATTAATGTTAGGGAATATTAAAGGTTCCCAATCCCTCTTTATGTTTTTTCCCGTAATAAATATTGTACGATATTTCTTATAATGAACAAAACATTCTTAATTGTCAATTAAGGAATTAATGCCGAAAATCAGAAACCAAGAAATCCTCCTTTAAACCTTTAGATATTCATCCTGGTCCAGCATGAGCTTATTGTCCCAACAAATATCAGTGCTCTTCTCAGCCAATAAAGGAGTGTTATTATCTGACAATGCAACAGTTTGCAATGAATCAGCTAAGCGCCCATCCCATAACCCCATTTTACAAACTTTCTCATAAGCCCCAAAACCAGCAATTCTAACACCATCAGATATCATATTTTCAATAGAAGAACTCCGAGGTTTTAATTCCTTCAATAATTCCACTACAGCACCTTGCCTCTGAAATGCAATAGCCGCGCAATTTCTATCTATTACTTTCAAATCAAAATTTTCATGGAAGATAAGATGGTACTTTCTCAGCTTGTCTTTCAACGGCAAACTTGAAGCAGCATTGAAACCCCAGAGAAAGACCAAGTTATGGACACCCAATTTTGCAATATCCTCTTGATGAGTCAGATAAGTATTTGTGTCATCTTGGCAGCCAACAGATTCAAGCTCCATGCAAGCTGTAGGATGAAATATGTTGAAGTATCCTTCAATATTATTATATATGACTCCGTTTGGATGGGTGTAAGAATAAAGAAATAGTTTTTTTCTACTCTCAAATTTATTATAAACAATTCAAACTCTTCACAAAGTTACACATTTCTCAATACTTATTTCCTTATTCCTCTTATTTCCACACCATCCAAACGAAGCCATATGTAAGTAATTTATTTCGACAAAGAGTCTTATTGATCGGCATGGTACTTTGCCCACCATCTCTGTCAGCTGAAAAAAAAATCGAAAAGTAAATTATCATATTGATCGGCATGGTACTTTGCCCACCATCTCTGTCAGCTGAAAAAAAAATCGAAAAGTAAATTATCATATTGATCGGCATGGTACCACATGGCATCCTCTTTTAGTTTTACTTACACAGGTTCATATCTTCCTGATTTTTATTTTTATCATTTTACTGTTGCATTGATCTTGCACATTACCAATAAGTACAGAAAAACACTTCTAATAATACTTGCACAAGTGCCCGCAGTATAAAGAAGGGATATATATTTGCAACGCTTATTTTAGATCCATGAGAACCACAAGGCTCGTCAAAATAAGAAAAATATAAATGAAGATATGAAGTTCTTCATAACTTGGATAAAACTGTGCAATTTGAAAACCAATTAGTAATCCATCAAGCAATTTATAACGTCTAAGAGGTTAGTTTCATCGGCTTTTGAAATGTGACAAAATGAGTTTCAAATTGCAATAAAATATGACATATGGCCCATCTAAATTATAATAATACAATTTACTTTTTGAATTTCCAAGAATTGTGACATTAATTGTCGTACCTTGAAAAGGGACTTCCAAATTTAAAGATGAGGAAGTATTCTTGGCATTTTTCAGTGGACCTATTTCCTTCATAATGCCCCAAATCAAGTATTTTCGGAAACTCCATTTTCAAAGAGCATGTAAATTCATGCAAGCTTGGTGGCAAAGGCGCAATAAACTTCTCATTTTCTCAGGTGTGTTTGGATACATTGGGAATAAGTAATAGGAATAGAAATAAGCTTATTTCTTATTTCTTATTTAAATACCAAGGTTTTGTTAGAATATGAATAAGGGCCGGAATAAGTCCAAATTCCTTATTCCTTCGTTATTTGATTTTCACCGGAATAAGGAATAAGGGGTTTATTCCTTATTCCCAATGTTGTAGTCCAAGCAGAATTACGGGTAAAATTGAGATAGGCTAAAATAAGCTATGGCTGAGACCCCAAATCGTCAGCTATGATCTGGAGCGTATATCTGCGTCAAGATTCGTGCAAGATGAGAGCGCTATTTTGAAATCTCCGTTAGCGATTCCGTCTGCTCAGTTTCGTCCCTTCCCCTTTTTCTTTTGTTCTCTCTTCCTTCTTCCCAGCGAACTAAGCTCTCTCTTTCTCTCACCAGCGTTTTTTTCTTTTTCCTTTCTCAAGAAGAAAAAAACGATAAAACTTACCCTCGCACTTATTCTCACCTAGCTACTCCTCTAGCTTCCTCTCTCTTGCAAATGGGAAAACCCTCGCACTTATTCTCGCCTCGCTCTCTCTTTCTCTCTCCCCGACTCACGCCCTGCTCTTTCTTTCTCTCTCCCGGACTCACGCCCCGCATCTCTCTCGCGCTCTGACACTTGATCCTTTCCCTCGCGCTCCGGTGCTCACCTCTTTCTCACTCAAGAAGTCCATCCCCTGTCTCTATGCGAAGGTATCTCTATAAACTTATTTTTCTTTACTAATTAATAAAATTGTATCCTAATACTGGCGATTCTCTCTTCTACTGACATATCACTTATTTTGAAATCGATAACACTAATTGAACGCCAAATTAGAAATTATAAATTAATTTGAGTTGTTAGACCCTTGATTTGAACAGTGAATCACTGGATCTATTTCTATGGGAATTTTTTATACTTATTAGTTTTTATTAAATATGCATAATTTGGTCAATCTTGTTAGAAAAAAAAATGTAACTAATTAGATGTATAATTTGTACTAATTTGTGGGTATAAAGATATTTGTAATTACTGTGTAGTCATATCAGCCAAAAAAGAATTTATTTTGTCTTTTCGTGTGAAATGATTTTGGGTTCTGATTTTTTTAAACTGATCCTCTCTTATTGTTGTAGGCAGTACCAGTAGGTACTGAGAACAATCTTCAATAATGGTTGGCCTCCCAAATTCTTTTAATGCCAACTCTCTAACGAAGTTATAATTTTTTTGATGTTTTGCGGGAAGTAGCATGAAAATAAACAAGGAACAAACTAATGAAGAAGGGAGTAGAAGAACATCTGAGATCAATGTTTATTGAGCTAGATTATTTTTTTCATTTGGAGCAGGATTTTCTTTTGTTTTTTTTCTTTTTGTTTGTTTGATCTGTAATTGTATATATTGAATTGATGTCATATTCAAATTTCAAAATTCTTAATATTCTTGTATCACTTTTTCACTAGTACCTTCTTTTTTTATTCAATATTTATAGTTTGGCTTAAGAATTTGAATATGATTATTAGGTGCTCGACTTTTACAAGGAGGTGGTATGGACTGGTGCATGTCTTCAGGTCTCAAAATATGCATAAAATTAGTACCAAAGTATCAACCAGGAACTTAAAAGATAGCATGACAATATATTAAAGATCAACATCCAGTACACTTTACACGTCAAATAAAAGTTCATATTTAATCAAAATGATACATCAAGTTTCCTTTAAATCTATACCCATTACTACATCAAAATGCTATATAAAGGCTTCTTTGTAGCTATCCATTACTATATCAAAACTCTATATGAAGTCTTCTGCGAAACTATACCATTACTGCATCAAAATGTTATACCTATTCCATATCTTCTCCATTCCAATTTTCTCTTTCAGGTTTGCATGTCTTTTCCACGTCCATACCTATTTCCTTATTTTCAAGGAACTAATGCAATCCAGAGTACCAAAAAGAATTAGTAATATCATGAAATATTTTATCCAAAACTCAGAATACATAAATACCAAGTTTCAAAATAGAAAACACAATATCTTTGGACATGTCCTTCTATTATGAAATGTTTTCTGTTTGCAGTAGCCACAAATCCTTTTGTTGGGAGCATTTTCAGCTGCACTCTTCCAACGCGCATGCTTTTTCTTCCTTCCCTTACATTGAGATAATGGAGGATCACTAACCACAAGCATGTTCACTGGACCTTTTTCATTTGATGTTTGCACCTCTGCTGGTTGGCTCATATCATCCAACACTAGGTTAGAAACTTGAGACAACAATTCAACTAATTTGGCCTCAACCATATTAAAAGCACGGTCATCTTTTGAAGCCAACTTGCCAATACAATTCAATTTAGGATTCAATGCTGCAAATCTAAACATTTCAAGTGATTGAGAACAAAGAAGACCCTCAAACTCAAAACCCTTGCAATTGCATGAGAAAATGCCATCCTCTTTGTCAACTGAAACAACATATGACTCAGGAACCCAAATATGTTTTTTAGGATTCTGAGCGATATTCACCTCATATAAGATGTCTCGCTCTTTTTCAATAGCTTTACCAAGTGTGCTACGCTTAAGCAACTCCTTGAACTCTTTGAACACTCTCTTAGTGTAAACTTCACGTGCATGGTCCTCCATATCATACATGGACCATAAGTGTGGTTCTTTATCCATGGATATCAAATCCTCATCGCTCTCACTTTGCCAAATGCTCTCAATCATCCCATCAATCTTCATCGCAAACTTGTAAATTGAGCTATGGCTAGTCAACCACATTTTCAAAAGAGCATTCATACTTTCACTTCGTTGGGTAGTTGACATATCCGCAAAAAAAGACATCTCTAAAATAGGCTGGAACCCACTCTGAACGCTTTTCATACATATTATTGAGATGCTTGCTGTCCTTCAACTTGTGCTTCTCAATCATTGCCATCCAACGAGTTTCAAAATCTGATACCGTTGAGCTATAATTAATTACCAATTCCATTTCAGTTTTGAATGTTGGCTTTAGACCATAAAGTGATGCCAATTTTTCCTTCGTTTTTCTCATTACATGCCACTTACAACACCGATGAACGATATTAGGAAAGACAATTTTAATAGCATTTCTCATTGCATGAACTTGATCAGTGATTATTGACACCGGATGTTTACCATACATGGCCTTCAACCATGTTTCAAATAACCAACAGAAGTTGTCGGTAGTTTCTGATCTAAGAAGGGACATACCAAAAAAAATAGATTGTCGATGGTGGTTTACTCCAATAAATGGTGCTAAAGGCATGCTATACATATTGGTATTGTATGTCGTATCAAATGTGACAACATCACCAAACTCCAAGTATGCCCTCCTAGATCTCCCATCGGCCCAAAAAATATGCTTTAGGTAGTCATCCTCATCGACATCAATAGCATAAAAAAACTCTGGATCCTCCTCTTTCTTCCTTTGAAAATTCATCAATGTTGTCTCTACATCCTTTCCAAGTAGCTTTGCATTATCCATAGCAATCAAATTGCTTACATCCTTCCTCTTGAAAGGAATATTGTCTTTTCCCCCTTCGAGAGTGGATAAATATGCTAATATTTTAGAGGGCTCTATATTTTGGTCAGTCAAATCACGAATTATTTGCTTGATATTGTTGGTCATTAGCTTCTGGGATTGGAGAATTCTTCTTCTGGCTGAAGTATTTGGGACTAAGTTATGGTTATGGATGTCATGAAACTTTGTCACTTGCCAAATAGCATCTTTTACCAACTTCAATCTAAGATATGCCTTACAACCCGTTCTTCCTGACCCTTTTTCCTTCTCAGGTGTTTTCTTATTGCTTGAATTACCCAACTCCATATGCTCTTGTTTTCTATATTTAGAGAACCCTTCTTTTGAGCAGACATAGGCCACAGAAGTAACTCCCTTACTTGATGAATTTCTAGAATTCTTACGGATACTAAATCCCTTGTAGCCACCATACTTATTATAAAAGTTATAAGCCTCAACTTCAGATTTGAATTCCATACCCACATAAGGTTGTAGATTCTCTTCTGGTTTTTCCTCTTCTTCTTCATGCTCTCTTTTTTCATCTTCTACTTCTTCTATCACAACACAATCATCATCAAGTATATCTTCAAAACCTGTATAAGGGTCGATGTCCTCAACATGAGTGCTTGAGCCTGCTGCACAATCATCATCAAGTATATCTTCAAAACCAGTATAAGGGTCAATGTCCTCAACATGAGTGCTCAAGGCTGCTACACTATTAAAATCAACTTCAGATGACATCTGCAAATTAAATATGTATACATCACATTAAGATTATTACTTGAATTGAGATTATAAAACTCAAATTTGTAAAGGAAAAAATTTGATTACAAAGTAGTTTCTACAAATTAAACAGTAAGATTGTTTGGTTGAGTTCTTATATAAGTTGATAAATACCAATATAAGAGATAGTCCATTACTATAGATAAATCATGTGGAGTAACTAGACAATCATTACTGAGAAATTATATAATTTATATTTACCAGTAATGGAGTAGTAACACTCATGCTGCATTTACCTTTATTAAAAGAAGCACGCTCCAGATTTTAGCCTAGTCTTTATACATCAAACAATTTCAAACCCACAAAACCAGTATGAAATTATGTACTTTTTTCTAGCAAGAATTTTGAGTAAACTAGTATATTTAATAATTTAAAAAAAACACCACTAATGCATTGCCCAAATCAAAAGTTTAAACAACCCAATTTGAGAGAGATACCTTCACATAGGGGTAGGCGGCTGGCTTCTCCCAAGTGAGAAAGGGGTGAGCATAAAAGGGAGCAAAAAGTGGCGCGCGCTGGAGCGCGAGAGAGGTTCTTGGAGTGCTTCGACTCGAGGAGAGAGGAGGAGGCGAGAATGAGAGTTAGGGTTTGTACATTTGAGATGAAGGGGTTCTCCTAGGAAATTTGTTGATGGACCAGAAGAGAGATTTGTTTACTAGAGAGAGAACGGAAAAGAAAAAAGGGAAGAGACGAAACTGAGCGGACGGAATCGCTAACGGAGATTTCAAAATAAAGCTCTCATCTTGCACGAATTTTGATGCAGATATACGCTCCAGATCATAGCTGACGATTTGGAGTCTCAGCCATAGCTGATTTTAGCCTATCTCGGTAAAATTTGTACCATCCCTTGTATAAAGTTTGACTAATAATTACTTTTGACTAAGAGTTCATATGTTAACAATTTTACTGAAAACTAGGAAAAAAGAAAAGAAATGTTAGCTCTACCATTCAGGCAATTGATCGATACAATTGGTTTTTGTGAATTTGAAATCAAGTCCATGACTTCTTGGAAACCACGCAGATTGAAGTTTTGTTCCTCTTCAGCATGATCAATATCACTCTAAAGAAATAGATAATTAGTCATAAAAATGACTAGATGCATCCTCAAATGGATGAAATTGTGTTCATAATTGTTTGTAATTCCCAGTGAATCATTAAAAGATTAATTGCATGCATAAAGCTAGAGTACCTGTGATAATATAAAACTAGGATCCTTTGATAATCCCAGTAAGATCAGCACCCTACATACTAGTGATTCTCAATCAAAGGTATAATTTTCAAGTTATGATTGAGGCACCACTAGTGCTGACTGAATTTTGGATGATACATAACAGTATTAATTTAGAAAAGGGTATACAACACAGGAAATGAAAGGGGAAAAAAATTAAATAAAAAAAAAACCTTCAAGCACTAACCAGAAGAGCACTCTTGTCCACCTCAGAGCTTGTAAAAATAACCCGTACTGATGTAGGTGTCCCAAGGCTGTTACGAACCACTAGAGGTACAAGGCTGTCAGAAATGCCATTTACCGTCTGCGTCATGAAATATAAGTCATGTAATGCACCTTTATATATGTTGGAGCTTGGGAGATCTAATCCCACTATAAAAAATTTACACCACTATACCTCGACATGAGTATTTACATGCTAATAGTACAGTACTAAATAGTGTATTTTGTATCTCTTGCAAAAACAAACAAAGTGTGGTCTAATGTGTGTGGGCTTAAATTTGGAATAATGTTAAATAAAAATATATATATATTGTAGAACAGACATCCAGTATACTGTACACAGGGTTGATAAAATGTGAGAAGAATGATATTTGATATAACGTGTAGGCAGTTCTTGGAAAATTTTTAGTGAAAGAATATTTTTAAATGAAAACTTATACCTCTAATATAAGGTTGACTTGATTGTCACTGCACACATCTATGGTCATGCAAGGTCTCTCACAATGCAACTGCGTACCTAAAATTAGTAGCCTAAGAGAGTTTGCCAAATCCCCAGTCAAACAGAAAGTAATAAATTCAAGCATCCATTAATAATACAAAAAGTAGACAGTAACTGTGAACAATTACTGTAGGTAATTAGTTATTTTCACAATAGTGACTCGGCAAAATTCTGTGTATAGGCAAATATAACACAACCAGTGCACATACCATTTCAGTTGGTTCTGTACCAGTGTGGACCTGTCATGCATATAATAACAATCATTCAACATCATTTCATTTTTTGTTTGCTATTTGTTTAGCGCACATCGAGGCTGAAAATAATCTCAACAGCATTGGTAAGGCTCCGCCTAACTAATTTTGCTAAACAAGCACTAATCCAGAAAAACCACATTAGTAGTTCCATTCCTGGAACCCAAGAAAGCAGTCTGAGTGACATTGTCATTTCAACAAACACCTTCTGTGCAACAGATAATTGTTGGCCAGGACATACTCTCCAGCGCCATGAATTCACCAAACATTTCTACACAAACCATTGACTAACAAAAACAATCTCGGAAAGAGAGAGAGATGTATATACATCCAGAAAAGCGATGACCTTGAACCCATCAACCCGAAACGGGCAGATGGATACATTGAGGATCTGGAAGGACTCAGCGGCGAGCTTGGCTTTGAGATGTGCACCGGGAAAAGCAGAGTTGCATTGCAACTATTTACTGTTGATAAGAAGCAAGCGTCAGTACAAACGAACTAGGGGTCTAGCCGTCTAGGGGAGCCGCTTCTGCAAGCTATTTTTTAAGTAGGAATGTAAGATTGTTCGGATCAGTAAGTAACATTTTGCATAAATTGTCAATTTAATTTTGAATTCTACGGTGGACCGAATTTTTAAATCAGATATGAACACTGATCATCGTTCATCTCTGTTTATAATTTTAAAATGAAGCATACAAAATTATGTGCACAACAGATATTATGTCCAAAATGAACCATTTTAAATAATATTCTTAATTGTGAATAACTACAACAATGGAAAACCATAGGCAACTGGCGAAAGCTAAGATGCTGCATGCCATTCACCTATCCAGTATACAACTTTAAGTAATGATTCTGCATTGAAATACCTATGCGTGCAAGATCAATGAATGAAATTGGTCAGGTGCTACACGGATTATCAATAAGATAGAATTTCGTTGAGTGCCTATTTTAAAAATCAGAAAAAAAAAGAAAATAAGAGAATAAACTTATAAAAAAGTGTAGTTGACACCAAATGGTTTAAAAATCTAAAAAAATGTTTTAAGTAGAGAGTAAGCAGTCCTATAGAACTTGGTTAAGCCAAGTACCAGTCCCTAAAATAAAAATCTACAAGAAGATTAACCAGTGATTATAAAAATTATAAACCAGTATCTTACGAGTTTGTTCTTTTACAAGCATTAAGAAATATCAAGCTCAAGTTTCGTATTCCGCTTCTGAAGAATCCAAAGCACTCAGCAGATACAATTATGAAGCCCTTTTACAAAGAAATGATCGAAATATATAATTTTCAACAATAACACCCCCTCTCACAAATTAAGAAAAAAAAGAAAAGAAAAGAAAATGAGTACAGAAACAAAATGGTCATCGCTTGATATTCATTTTTTTTTTTAAAAAAAAACAAAAACTCTGCCAGCAATAAGTGTTTTACAATTGCTAGATTTTCTCAGTTTAGGAATTTTGTTGTGAATAATTAATTATAATGAGTAATTATGTGCTGGAGTTCAGGGGGCAACTCCAACTTCAAACCCCTTCCACGAGACTCCTCCTTTCGGAAATTCTTGAGCTTTGGCATGACCCTCTTCTCTACCCTTAACAAATCAACATCAACCAGGTTCCGAACATCAAGGGTTTCAAGGACCGGGAATCCTGTTGGACATATCATGTTTCTACCATTACCCAGTATGGTACCTATTAGTGTAAGTGTTTTGAGGGTCTGTAGCTTTCCCAGCTCTGGCATTGGATCTTGCCCAAGAAGTGAATTCCGAAGTGAAAGTATAGCAAGGTGCCGTGGGAACCACCTCGCCTCTAAACTGACACTTTTGTCCCACATGCCGTCCAAATACAGGAATTGCAGATCCTGATAGTTTGGTAGAGCTGTCGGGTAAACCAACTCCTTGGGGATCCCCATCATCATCTCACGATTGAAAATGTACAGGGTGAGCAGGCATGACATTGTTCCAAGTAAAGGGGCAATTGCATCACTTCTTTCCTTGATATCAAGGCTCAATTCCCGTAGTCTGTTTAAACAGGGAAACTGATCATGTTTGTACGATTCCTCTGAAAATTGAACAACTCCAAGGGTTTGGAGATTTCTAAGGTTAGCATTGAATGGCAACACCCATTTTTGCAATAACGGCGTCAGTACATGCCTCAATGTACTAATTGTCCATAAGCCAGTTGGTTCAAATTCTCCATCTATAAAAGTGTCTTCCAAATTAAAAGTCTCAAGATTCTTCAGATGCCCCAAGGAACTTTCTATGTGGAAATTACTTACGTAGCAATTATTAATCGCTACGTATTTTAGGTGAATCAACTGTTCAAGTCCCCTGATCTCCATGTCTCCGACATCTACAATTTCTAGAACTCTTAGTAGTCTAAACTCAGAGAAATTGAGTAAGCCGATTTTTCTAGAAGCGGTAAGGCACCACAACAAAGAACGAGTTTTTGGACCTACGTGCTTTATAAGTTTGTAACTATCATCTGATTGAAGCGAGGCACGGCGAGTTACTCTGTGGGAATGGTTGACGTCTTCTGGGTTTCGGAAAATGGTAACAAAGTTTATCTTCTCCGCCTCATGTATTGCCAAGTCGCGAAGAAGATCGTGCACTCGGCAAATCCTCCCAATACAGTATGGATCTTGTGATAATTGAACCATATTCCTGCAATATTTTGAATTATGAAGAATCGGTAGCTGCTCTCACAAATAAACATAACAGCAAAAAAAAAAATAACAAAATAAATTTAGGATCATACGTACACTAGTATGCTGCATTCTTTTAATGATCTATATTGATGTAATTAATATGTTATTATTTAATTAGAAAGTTTACTATCAACGATATAAAATTACTCTCATGATATATGTAGAAGACTTAAATAAACTATAATGTAGGTGAAAAGAAGGTAGATGTGTCTTCTTCTTTTTTTTTTTAGAGATTGAAGAAGGTAGATATGTCACGTATCTTTGGCTGAAACTAAAATTAAATGCACATCGTATGATATCAACTTAAACTTCAATTACTATTAGTAAAGTAAAATATTTCTATTTATATTTAACTTTAAAAAAATTCTGATGTGTGGCGTCTCACGATTTTCTAGATTATATATGTCATTTCGTTTTTTCAAACTGGATCATTAATGAGAGAAAATATGTGAATTTCTATTTCACTGTTTTCCCATCATCCATTTCGCTACCTTCCGTTTCACTCCCTTCCCTCCCCCTCTCATCCTAATTGTTTAAGTTAATATAAATAATTATTCTAGTTAATATAAATAAGTGTTTTAGTTAATATAAATAATTATTTTATTAATATATCTAATTGTTTTAATTTCAGAACTTGATTGTTCTAATTTTAGAACCTAATTGTTTTATTTAATATATTCTTGAACATAAATTGTTTTCGTTCTGAAAATAAATACACGGAATGAAGAAGAGTAATTCCTTTTTGAAAATGGAAAAAATTAAATGCGTGAGAAGAAGATGATGGTAAGCAATTCCATTTTTTAAATAAACGTCAATGCATATTTATCTGACTACCTTGCGGTTTTTGCTAAAACAACATATGCGGTAAGCTATTTCATCTCGATTTGGGGCGTCACATTTTTCAAACATAAAAGATTAGTAATAAAATCCTGCGGAAAAATTGCTAAATTTAGTCGAGAACAGGAGTCGATCACATCCTGTGCCGCGCTGCGAAGGACAACGTTTAATATCAGACTGATATGCCCAAAAAAATTTAACTGTGCAGATTAGATTGGACGGACTAAAATCGCGGTAGCAATTTGCAACGTTTTTTGTCTGCGGCAAAGAATTTTGGTCCGGGTAGATTGAACGGGAGCGAACTTTTTGAGGTTGGTAGAGGGCCAACGTTTGATCCGAGCCGTTAGATCTAATCTCGACGGTTAAAATTTTTCGGACATATCAATCTAGGTTACATGCACGGGGCTCCCTTAACCATTGAGATTAGATCTAACGGTTTAGATCAAACGTTGGCCCTCTACCAACCATAAATGGTTGGCAGAGGATGTGATTCCAGATTGAACTGGTAGCTTGCATTAGTTGTTTGAAAATTGAAAGTCTGGATGTCTTTTACTGTATTGAAAACATTGTTGTGTACAGTCCTCATACATGACAAAGAAATAAAGAAATAAGGTAATATTGGATAAACCCCTATAATTTCTCATTCGGATATAACACCCTCAAAACTTAGAAAATAACTCTCTAATCATATTTTAAAGGGTTAATTAGATTTATGCCACTGTAAAAATTTGAAATTAGTAAAATGTCATTACTAAATAACAAATTAGTTTTATGCCACTGTGAAAAAGTTAAAATTAGTTTTTTTGCTACCAAAAGTTTGATTTGCCAATTTTACCCTTTTAAATATGCCACTACAAAAATTTGAAATTAGAAAAATACCATCACTAAATGAAAAATTAGTTTTATGCCACTACAAAAATTTAAAATTAGAAAAATACTATTACTAAATGAAATAGTTGTATCAACATTAACTAAACGGGCTCAACAGTCTATGAAATAGCGTAAATATATTCCGAGTAAAATTTTTGGGAGGTCCCTAAACTTTGTACATAGTCCAATTTTAGTCACTCAATTTTAATTAGTCCTCTCACAGTCACTAAACTTTATATATTGTACAATATTAATCACTATGTTATCTTTCCGTCTAATTCTGTCCGTTTTAATCGATTAAGGTGCGAAATAACAATTTGAAATTCTGAATCATTAATGTGTTGTGGGCCCAGTATCTCATACGGTGATGCAACTAAAAAAAACTATTTTTTTCCTTTCTTAGCTGACCCCCCCCCCCCCCCCTCTTTCTTTCCTCCATCGTGAGACAGCTTATGACTTATGAGACCACGACCATCGCTGCCTCCTCCGCTGCGATCCGCCGATCCCTCCTACTTTCTTCTTCGATCTCTCTTCTTTGCCTCCTCCTCCGTTCGTCGAAGGCATCTCTGCTCCTCTCCGATTCTTCCTTTGCTTCTCGCTTCCCACAGTCCCACCTCTCTGCCTCCATTCCCTCATCTCCTCCCTTTTCTTCAATCGCCACCACAGTAATATTGACGATGGTAAGACAATACATTCACTGTTTTGATTTGAAAAAAGAATTGAAAACATGCCATCCTAATAATGATGATGAGAAAATTAAAAAGCAATCTCGCCCCTTGGCTGATTATTAATATCCTATTAATAGAGAGAAAATAAAAATAAAAAAAAGGAATCTCACCCCTTGCCCCTTGGGTTTTAAGTCCAGGTTCATAATGTGTGATTTGTCTTAAATTAAGTGGGATTTGTATGATGTATTCAAGAATTGGATTAGAAGGTTAAAAGGAGCGTATAAGAGCATATCTAGGAACAAAATTGAAGAAAATCACACTTTAATAAAAAAAAAAATCATTGTATCCGATATGTAACGGCCTATTACTATTGCCTATTGGCAATTCTCGAAGATTAATTTAAACAATTTGATGGAGGATTTGTGGCAATTGCAGGAGAGAAAGGAGATGAAGGAACGGAGGTAGAGAGGTGGGACTGTGGGAAGCGAGAAGCGAAGAAAGGATCGGAGAGTAGAGCGGAGATGACTTTGAGAGAGGAGGAGACAAAAGAGAGAGACGAAGAAAATAGGAGGGATCGTAGCAGCATCGGAGGACACGACGAAGGTGGGATCAACTAAGAAAGAAAAGAAAGTTTTTTTTAGTTACATCATCAAATGAGATACTAAGTCCACGATTTAGATTGTTATTTTGCACTTAATCGATTGAAACAGACGGAATTAGACGGAAAGATCACAGAGTGACTAATATTGGACAATATACAAAGTTTAGTGACTGTGGGAGGACAAATTTAAATTGAGTGACTAAAATTGAACTATGTACAAAATTTAGGGACCTCCCAAAAAATTTACTCATATATTCCTTTTTCTAATGACTATCATGTACAGTATATTTCAAAATAGATTTGGAAGTCAAATGATACTTTGAATCTATGAAGGAGAAAGAACGAATTAATTTATAGGTGTTTTGGAGCATTTTCGAACAAATAGAGAAGAAACGTGTAGCCAGAGAGTAACAGAGACAATGATATATCAATTTTATCCCTCAATCAATATATGGCTGTAATTTATTGGAATTAACAAGGGCAATATGGGATTTTTGAAAAATATTAAGAGCATTTATGATGGTATTTTTAGAATTAAATTTTTTTAGAATGAAATAATGGCATATTTAATTCTAATTTACATAATTTGATGATGGCATAAATCTAATTTGGAATCTAACAATGGCATATCCCTAATTAACTAATTTACACAGTGGTATAAAACTAATTAATTTAATCCTATTTTAAATTATAAAGTATAGCTACCCAAATTCTTATTTTATTTTTTCTAGTTTAAGTTCGATTTTTTTGTTTCTAGTAATGACGATTCTCAATTATTCTATTCTTTGTCAAATAAACTTTTCTTCCAATATTGTCCCACCGCTACCAAATCTCTATTCATTATGGAGAAGAAATTGAACGGTTCAGATAGTAAAAATCTTAGATTTTGAAAAACAAGTGTGAAATTAAATCGACAAATTATTTCGCAAAATAATAGTTCATCAATATATATTTGTTAAGAACAGCTAGCTTCTGTCAAGTTCTCGAAAAAACAAAACATCTGTTAAACAAATACTTAATATCTCTCATAGGATTAGTTCTTTTTATTGTATCCTTTAATCTAATTGAGGATGAAATTGGGTTAAGATAGATTATTCCAAACAAGTTACGAATACCAATTAACCTGTCGACAAGCTTTTACTAATTTGAACTCTTTTCTTTTTATAAATTTTTGTTCGATAGTGCTAGTATTGTATTCAAGAAACTAACTTTCATTTTTTGTTATGAAGTTATTTATTTGTTTGGCATTATAAACATATACATGATGAGGTTAGACTAATTAAATCGAGTGAAAATTAATTGTCTTTGTGCCTTATTTATTCTTCTTTTTAATCCTTTGTTGTGTTTGGATTGTTTAAGAATAAAATTAAAATTAGTTATTCGGAGTATAAAATATTATTCTTAAACGATTGACAATAAATTTTTTGGATCTAAAGTATTATATTTAAGTTTAAAAAGTGGTTCCAAATAATTTCTTAATCTATATTGATCCAAACATCTTAGAAATAAAACTTCAATCTAAATGTTAGATCATTTAAAATAACACTCTAGATCTTAAAAAAATTATTTTTGATCGTTTAGAAATATTCTGAATAACTAATCCTAATTTTATTCTTAGATGATCCGAGCGCTCCCTTATATCCTTTGACAAATAAAACTAAGTGGAGATGCTTCAACATGTAAGCAGTATGGTATTAGAAAGTTCTTTGATAAAGCCTATTGAGCCGGTACTAAATAATGGAACAAACTCGAGATGCAAAACAAAAACTCTTCCCATAACTCAGCACTACATATACTAAAAACAGAGCATGACTTGAAGAGATTCACAAAACATAGGCTATGTTTGGTTGCATGGAAAGTTAGCAAACTTGAAGTTAGAGCTCTAATTTTCCAACCTTCATCAACCAAACATACTCAAGTTAGTGAAGTTTGTGCTAACTTCACTCTACTTCTCTAACTTGACAAAATGTAGAGTTAAAAAAGTTTGTTCTCATGACCAATTTAAAAATCAATATAATTATTATTATCATCTATGTGTAGTAATTATTATATTAATTATAATTATAATATTAAAATAAGAATAATTATTATTATTATTTAGCAACATAACAATAATTATAATTATAATTACAATTATAAATTATTAAAAATTAATATAATAATAATAATATTATTATTAGTGTACTAATTCATATTTATTATACTTACTAATTATAGTTATAATATTAAATATTAATAATAATTATTGATGCCGTTGTTATATTTCAATAAAATTACTTTAATATTAATAACTATTATTATTATTATTATTTAATAATAATTATAACATTAATCCTGATTAAATTTACAATAATTATTACCATAATATTTATTATTTAATAAATATAATAATATGATTAATGACTATTACAGTTATAAAAATTACATAATAATTAATATTATAATATAGTAATCATAGTATTATTGGTAAAAATAATTATAATAATAGTATGATATTAATATAACATTATTATGGTAGATGTAATTAGTTATAAAAGAAAAAATAACTAAACTAATATTTTATTATTTTTTTCTATCTCTAACTCCAACATACCACACCAAACAACATTTTCTAACCTCAAGTTAGCACAAACTTTCCACAATCTCTAACTTCACTAATGTCAATCTCTAATTTCAAAATTACAAACTTCAACCTCTAACTTCTCTAACTTCACCTCCAACCAAACGTACCCGGAGAGATCATATGGGAGGGGGGGGGGCAGGGATATAATTTCTCATCGATGGATGATATATTGATATCGGTTGACAGTATATATTTTGACTTCCATATTTCCAAACCAGGAATTATAAGTGCCATCGGCAAATTTTTCCCCAGCCATCGCTAAATACAAAGTGAACATATACAGTAAATAAGATGAATATATAGACGATCTAAGTGCACACTTACAAACAAATAAGTGTTGTCATCACTTATTCAGAAGTTTAAATGCATATTCAATTTATTTTCATTGAACTTATTTGTTTGTATGTGTTCACTTAGATCGTCTATATGTTCACTTTATTTGCTTTATATGTTCACTTTATATTTAGCAATTGTAGGGATGACAAAACTAGAGATGGCAGTAATCAATTTCCTTTCCAAACCATGCGACAGTACGAATTTATTTGCTTTTCTGATGGCGAATAAGATGAAATTTTTTGGACAATACACAGGACAATTTAGTCAAAAATTTTAAAAAATAATTGTTCAAATTATAAAATGTTTAGAATTAATAGAAAGAGTTTATATCCTTATCTAAAAAGATTAGAAGGGATTATTAACAATTTTGAAAATTTAAGAGATTGTTTCCAAATGGAGAAGATTGGAAATGGTTATGTCCAATTTTCGGCCCAAAAAAAAAGTAAGGTACCTCTCAAAAAGTTGTTGTAAGCAATCCTCTGCTGCTTCCTCCAATGTTTTCTTGTCATTTTGTGGTACAAATCTCTCTGCAACCCACATTCTGATGAGAATCGTGGTTTCAATTTGACAGTCTTCCGAAAAGCAAGCAAGATATAAGAAGCATGATTTAAGATAATAAGACATATCTTCATAACTCATGGCTAAAATATTCATGCAGGTTTCGCCTTTCTCTGAGTACCAATCCATTGTGTTCAACACGTCTTTCCAAGCATGGTAGGTTTGATCTTTTTTTGAAAGAATACCACCAACTACATTCAAAGCTAATGGTAAACCCTTACATTTTTTGGACAATGCATTTGCTAGTTCTACGAGCTCATTAGGACATTTTTTGTCAAATTCTTGACAAAAGAGAGCGTTTTTGAGGAGGAGAGTAAGGCTGTCCTTATCATTTAAGAAGTTTAGTTTGTAAGGTGGAATTTTCGGATCAACTGTAGCAACATCAATAGATCTGCTAGTTATTATCACCCGACTTCCGTTTTCATTATTAGGCAGGGCATCTTGCAATTGTTCCCATAATTTAACCTCCCATACGTCATCTAGAATAATCAAATACTTCTTACCACTCAAGTAACTTTTGAGCTTGGGCATCATTGATTCAAGATCCACTTCTTGTGGAGGTTCATTTAGTATTCGTCTCACAACATCAGCTGAATTGTAGTGCTGAGAGACTGAGAGCATTATATGATGGTCGAAATTGGTCTTCGCTCTGTAAACACAAAATAAAACAAAAAATTACATTCGTTATATTTACTAAGATTTTAGGTAAATAATTTATCTACTTATACTTTGTTATTTGGCACTATGATTTTAATGGAAAGGTATATTTATCAATAGGACTATGATTCTTATGAGGCTTTGGATGCCTCAATTTAACGAATAACTATATTTAACAGTGCAAAATATAAATTTTTATTATATTTTATATCAGAGAATGAGAATTTTTTTGACGAATGAAGAACTATATAAGTGCAACAGAACAAGTTTTAATCATTCCATGTCTAATTTTGAGTTAAATGTCAAGAGCAATATAAGTAGTAGTAATTGAAATGGTAGCTGTAATAATAATTAATTACAATCATAATCTATTCGTAATAATGATGACAATCATAATGAATCAATGTCATAATTAATAAGCACAACAAACATTATTTCGTTATCATGCACCATTATATCTCTAAAATTTGTCCAAATTAGTGTGCAAAAAAGAAATAAAAGATGAGAACGAGAAATATGTATATACATATGAACTTGCCTTTCATACACCATGCGGGCAAGGGTAGTCTTTCCGAGGCCGCCGGGACCAACAATTGTTATCACAGCTCGCCTTGGGGTTTTTGCACTGTTAAACAGCAACTTGAGAATGTTGCCTTTGTCAGCATCTAGACCTACTATTTTTGTTTCGTCTACATCAAGGTAAGCCTTTGCACGCATAGGCAGTTCGTCTGCCTGTGATCTCCCCTTCTCTGTGTCTTGCAGCAGCGCTTCGATTCCGTAGTCAATTCTGCTCTTTGATATCCCATCAAGTGCATCCCGGATTTCACGGAGCTCTTTGCCAAGCTTGTGGAGACAAGGAACCTTCATCGGCATGCAGCACAACTTATTGAATTTGTGCAAAAATCCGCTGGAATCTTTCTGTCGACTGTCCTCGATTTCAACATAGAAAGTGTCGATGGCATCCTCGATGCGATAGGTCACGTCACGGAGCTCATTCAGCCAATTCTCTGCCCGTGCATCTCCTTTGCGCTGCTTGGTGTCTGCGTCTATCAGGCAGCACTGGATTCGTTTCAATTCGGTCTCTACCCATTTCACTTGTTTTCCAACCCCACCCAGGAATTTAGCCTCTTTCACTATCATATCCCCGAGCTTGCCCACCACAAAATTCACAAGCGACTCCATGTTTCACTCTGATCTCTTTGGAAATATGCCCCAGGCAAAAGACGGAACGACTATATAGGCCGGAAAGCAAAGTAATGCTCCAGTCTTACGAATATTATTTTAAAATATCCTCAATTATTGCCTGCCCATCTGGCGATCCTAATTTTGCGGGTCAAATCTCAACTCCATCCTGCGGCAATTTATATATTATATGATATAATACACATACAACTGCCCTGACAAATAAAGATGGAACAATATATAAAGCCTGAAAGCAAAGTAATTATTGCTCTACTCTTACGGATATCCTATTTTTTAATTCATCCTTAATTAATGCCTGCCCATCAGCGATCCTAATTTTGCGGGTCAAATCAGATCTTCGACAATTTATTGTATTTTAGTTCGGAATTACTTAGGACCATCTCTAAGATTCTATTCCTCTCTCATCACGCGTACGCTGTCTCCCGCCCCCTCCTCCTTCCTCCCTCCCACATACGCTGTCCCCGTTCCCCCTTCTCCCTCCCACGTACGTTGTCCCCTCTCCTCCTTCTCCCTTCCACGTACGATGTCCTCCCCTCTTCCTCCTCCCTCCCACATACATCGTTCCCCCTGCATCCTTCGTCCTCCTCCTCATACACACTTCATAACTGTTGAAGTTAATATATTTAAATGTTGAAGGTAATATCGTAACTGTTGAAGTTAATATATATAACTGTTATACTAAAGTTGTTGCAGAGATGGAATAGAACCAAGGTTTATCTTTCTGATATTAATTTCAACAGTTACGATATTACCTTTAACATTTAAATATATTAACTTCAGAACTGCCTAGTGTTCAGTTAGTTGATTGAAGTGTTCAGTTAGTTAATTATGTTCTCTATTATTCTGCACTTTGATATGTTCAGAACTGTCTAGTGTTCAGTTAGTTAATTATGTTCTCTATTATTCTGCACTTTCATATATTCAGAACTGCCTAGTGTTCAGTTAGTTTATTGAAGTGTTCAGTTACTTGATTGAAGTGTTCAGTTAGTTAATTATGTTCTCTATTATTCTGCACTTTCATATGTTCAGAACTGCCTAGTGTTCAGTTAGTTGATTGAAGTGTTCAGTTAGTTGATTATGTTCTCTATTATTCTGCACTTTCATATGTTCAGAACTGCCTAGTGTTCAGTTTATTCCAAAGATATGTTCAGTTAGTAACTGTTGAAGTTAATATGTATAACTGTTGAAGTTATATATGTAGTTGTTGAAGTTATATATGTAACTGTTGAAGTAATTTGTATATATGTAACTGTTCAAGTTAATATATATAACTGTTGAAGTTAATATGTGTAACTGTTGAAGTTATATATATAGTTGTTGAAGTTATATATGTAACTGTTGAAGTAATATGTTATATATGTAACTGTTGAAGTTAATATACATAATTGTTGAACTTGACATATTTAAATGTTGAAGGTAATATTTGAAGTGAGCATATTTAAATTGTTGAAGTTGGCATATATATTAACTTCAACATTTAAATATGTCAATCTCAACAATTAGAATCAATATATAGTGTGTGTGTGAGAGGGGAGGGGGAGGGGGAGGGGGGAGCATACACGGGAGGGATGGGAGGGGGGAGCGTACGCGGGAGGGGTGGGAGGGGGACGAGCGTATGCGGCAGGGAGGGAAACAGAGCGATTTCCAAAAATAGAAACGCGTAAAGCCAAAAATAGAAAAAACGAATGGGGATGATGGGAATGATGAATATTGGAGGATGATCCTTATCACCCCGTATTTTAGTTTATGCAACTGTAAAAAATTAAAATTTTTAATATATCATCCGTGAAATGGCTAATTGGTTTTATATCATTACAAAACAATAGAAATTAAATTTATACTATCCGTAAATTGAAATTATCTTTTTTGAGGGCTGGTTGGCGATTGCCAGCTAGCAGAAATTCATTAAATAAGAAAAATTGTACAAGGATTAAGAAAGAAAAAAAAAGAGAGAAAAAGTAAAATAGCTGTTTTTTAATCTAAATTCACGAAACAAAGCAAACTAAAAAATCTAGAAGCTAAACATTGTGCTTCCAAACATCCAAACATGCCGCTATTTCTCGTAACAGAAGGTAATGGTTTGAAGCTTCCGAAGAAAAAAAATGCGAGCATTGCGCTCCTTCCATAACGCCCAGGAAACTGCCGCCCAAATAATATCCCATTGTTCACCAATGACGGCTCTATTTTGCAGCCAAAAATCGACAAGGTTTGCAGTGAAAGTGAGGACCGACAGGTTGTAGCGGAGTTGAATCAGATCCCATAGCCGACGTGCAAATGGGCATTGAGTAAAAAGACGCACGGCTGTTTCGATCACCTGTAAATGGCAAGTCGTACAGGATTGGATTGCAGGCCACCCTCTTGAATCTTGGGTAAGCAAACGGTCCTGGAGGAGTAACCAAAGAAAGACCTTAACCTTTGGTGGTGCCTTGATTTTCCACGGCCAATTGTAATTAATAGGTTATTATTTAATTAGAAAGTTTACTATCAACGATATAAAATTACTCTCATGATATAGGTAGAAGATTTAACTAATCTTAATATAAGTAATCAAAAGAAAATATAATTTATTTTTATTCCAAGTATGTTAAAAACATATATTAAAGACTCGAAAGAATTAATGTTAATTCTGTATATATAAAAAAAAAATAGGATCCTTTACTTGCATAATAATTACCAACAACAACTTTTCTTTAGAATGAACCTTAAATTCTATAAATCGGAAGCGGTGGAACAACCTGTAGGAGAAGAGAAGGTAGGGAGATATATCTTTTGTTGTTCTTCTTCTTTATTTATTTATTTATTTATTTTAGAGATTGAAGAAGGTAGATATATATGTCACGTATATCTGGCATATCTGACTGAAACTTAAACTTAAAATAACTCAGTTTTAAGCATAAGTTCTAAATTAATGCTGTATTGTGAAATATTTTTACTATTAGTAAAGTAAAATATTTATAATTTATATTTAACTGGAAAAAAAAACTCTGATGTGTGGCGTCTGACGATTTTTCAGATAATATATATTATTCATTGCAATTTTTTAAATAAACGTCAATGCATATTTGTCTTACTAACTACCTTGCGGTATTTTCTCAAACAATATGCGGTGAGCTATTTCACCTCGATTCGGAGTAGGGTGTCAAACGTGGTAAAAAATTACACAAATCACTGTACCACTTACCGTTCCATTTAAAAACGATAAAAACTAATCATGCCACTTATCATTTCATTTATTAAACAAAACAGATTTATATTCCATCAACCATACCACTTACCATTTTCTATTGAAATAACTAATTTCAGTGTTTTATTTATTGGGGCCGATAAGGATCATTCCCGATTTCTATCATCATCATCATCCTCAGACGTGTTTTCCATTTTTAGAAAACGCATAATTTTCATTTTCAGAAATGTTTCTCTCAGCGCTCATCCATTCCTCTCCCTCTCTGTTTCGCTCACTTTCCCTCCTCCTCTGCCTCCCTCCCTTTCTGATTCACTTAATATATATATATATATATATATATATATTAAGGTTCTACTTATATACATAACAGTTCTACTTAAAAATATAAAGGTTCTAGTTAATATGTATAATAGTTCTAGTTAATATGCATAACAGTTATAGTTAATATGCATAAAGGTTCTAGTTAATATGTATAACAGTTCTAGTTAATTTGCATAACAGTTCTAGTTAATATACATAAAGGTTCTAGTTAATATGCATAACAGAACCTTTATATATATTAACTAGAACTTTTACTATATTAACTAGAACCTTAATATATCACTCCCTCCCTCCTCCCCCTCTCTGTACCCTCCGATTCGCTCTCTCCCTCTGATTCACTCTGTTCTCCATTCTCCTCATCGCTCATCCTCATCCTTCCTAGCCCTCATTAGTGAAAGGCAAAAGGACCATGCCGGATTTTAAAGGACCGGACTTAACGGATTTCGTATAAGGACCGAACCGGACTGGGTTTGAGAAAGGGCTTAAGAAGGACCGGATCAAACGGATTTTTTTTAAATCGATAGCCCGGCCCTTTGAAAACCCGGCTCTTCGAAGTTCTTGGTCTTTCAAAAGGCCGGGCTCAAGGATCCAAAGGATTCAAAAGATTCCATATGACAATCGCTTTAAAATATTTAAAAATAATTTTTATTTTTTAAACATTATTATTGCAACCAATATATGTCGGTCTTGGTGAATTTTGGAATCTGATGAAATCTAAAAAAGATAGAAAATGAGAAATGTATGGAGTAAGAAGATAACACTGACATGGTATAATATCTGATGAAATCTTAAAAGATAGGAACTGAGAAATTCTATGGAGTAAGAAGATATTGTCAGTCTGTCACCATCATTTAATATATTAATTCCTGCAATTCAATCCGGATCCGAAACTACTGTGGCTAAACAGTTGTTCAGACAGTATTTTGATCCTGGCCGTTCGTTTTGCTTCATTCGATCGAATCCGTCCGATTAAATAAATCCTGTGCGTACAGATCTCTTCTGGATACTTCTACTCTCTCCTTTTCGAGGTATGCTCCTCACATCTCTGTCTCTCATCCTCTCTCTCTCTTTTACTTTCTCTCCGCGCTGCCTAGGCAAGAGACAACCTTCGGCTGCCAGGACCAATACTTGCTGGGTATGTTTCTAACCCGACTGAAACCCCCTCTCTCATCCCTTCTCCGTCCCACTAAATCCCGCCTCCCTTTCTCCAGCACCGCATCCCCATACCCTCTCTACTACGAATTCATCAACTACCGTCCAGTCCATTCAAATACATCTATACTACAGATTTCGTCGTTAAATCGGAGCAGCCTCCGATCTCTCCTCAAAGCTTGGACTGAGGTAATAACTAGATCGTCTGTTCCTCTGTTGGACGTGCTCCATTTTCACCGGGAATCAGGTTCGAGGACTCTCTCGCCACGTCTTCTTTCTTTTCTTTTCTCCTGTCAGTGCGCTCTCTCTCTCTCTCTCCGTTGAGTTTTGCTCCTCTATGTTGCTTTTTTTTCCCTTCTATTTGTTGTCTACTATGCTGATTTTAGGTTTTACCACGCCTTGCCGCAGCAATAGCTATGGAACGATCTGTTCGAATTGAGTTGGGATTTGAGATCGAAAATGGTGTCAATTTGGAAGAAATCAGTTGTGTCGGTGCCCCTTTTCCCTCTGATCTCCATACCAAGGCTCAACTTAATCAAGTCCGTAGCGTCTACCAATTTCACCATATCCCCTAGCTATCTGGCTATTTTTTCTTATTTGGTTTTTGCTGGGTCTGGTTGATGCTCCATAACAATGAGGAAATGAGTCAAAAGCAATTTTTCCTTGGACTTGAAGCCTGCCTGACTTTCGCGCATATTTGATGTTTATACTCTAGGCTTCGATTTAGACCAAATAATTATCTATGGTAGTACTAAATATGCACCAGACCCGCAGTGCTTGCCAGTACAATAAGTTTTTAGAAGTTTTGACCGAACCAAAACACATTTACGCCTCAAGGTCAAACTAAAAACAAGGTAATTTCTGATATGTTTCTTTTCCAGTTTATGTCGTATTTTATGGAGCTTGCTTCCCGGGAGGAAATAAAGTTTCTCGGCAAAGTGGGGAAAGAAGTGATGAACTCGAAGAAGAGATGGAGTCGCTCAAAGCTCATCACCACCGACTTGCCAACGATCTAACCTATTCTTTTCGATTTTTATTTGCATCAACTTAAGAAATTTGAATATTAAACACGGTATTTTTCTGTACCATCCTTTTTGGTTGTTTTTGTTCCTTCCAATTTCATATAATTTTTAGGTCTGACGATTTTTCTCTCAAATTTAACTACCAATGTATTATTCTATGCCATCAATTTTCAGGTGAGGCATATCGTGCCATATGTTGCAGTATCAGTCATGAAAGGTTGCTATATAGGCATTGCAGAATCCAAGACAAGGTAATCTTCTATGCAGCATCTTAATGTGTATTTTAATTCTCTCCATGTGCTTCAAGGAATCCTCCTGATATCCAATCAACAATTGAACATCAATTGAAGATGTTCAGAGATACTGGTATTGATGTATTCGAGAGACAGAAGATGTGATTCTGTGAACTTTTTTGTCAATTGATTGTAATCTGATAGAGAGATGCCATGGATACTGGTTGGCAATCACTTTGCAATCAATTGTCAATGTAATCAGTATAAAATCTGACTCAATTTTGGAGGTAGGTTCAGAGATAATGTTATGGATGTAATTTTTGTGCTGATTGCTTCTATGTGCAGGTAGGATTAAAAATAATTGAGCAGGACTCCATAACAGCCACTCCTTCAATTATTTACCTTTAAGAAATTCTTTTTATTCGTAATTGGCAATCAATTATTCGTATTTTGGATGTAATGGTTTGTTTGTTTCTTTTCGTTTTATTTTTTTCTGATCATGCAATAGTTTGTTTTTGCATATACTTTAGGAGGAGCTTGAATCAAACAAGAGGCTTGAGAGCCCGAGAAAGAAAGCTGACACTGCACTGAGCGAAAGATGTTGTGGTGTCAATCTGTTTCTTTACCTATGTAAGTACCACTCTTGCAAGATGACTCTGCAAACAAGGTTTTGTGGAATGTGTTATATCTTTTCATTTGAAATGAAATATTTCTCATTGAAAAGAGTACAAAGTAAATTTTCATTGTTATTTGGTTCAAACTACAAAAGTGAAAAATGCCCTGTCATCAATTTCGTTAAATTATTTTATTTTTGAGTTCATTATTTTACAAATACTAGGTTGCAATGTTTGGATTTTGGGTCTCTTTATATACCATGTCAGTTCAAAATAAAATTAATACATTTGATGTTGTCAACCTATATTCTTCAGCAGGTTGAGAGGAGAATATGGCAAGAAGTCAAAGCTAAATACAGTTAAGGTGGGAGGATAATAGGGTAAAGCCGTAAAGTTACAGAGTGGTTGCTTAGAATACTAAGCCTATGGCAACTTGCTCCTTTTTGTTGGTAAAACCTGGTAAGGGATGAACTCCTATTAAATGTAATTTTCTTATCGACAAAGTTTATTGTGGCACTACATTTTTTTCTGAAATTATGCAATTTTTTTTTGTTATCTGATGCCGATTGCTTTTTGCAAAACACCTAGAGTTTGAAGTCTTAGGCTGTAGACTAAAATAGAATTACTTTGATGTCATCAGCATTTTTATATCAAAATAGAATTACCATGGAAGCATGAATAGCATTTTCAATGGATATAGATAACAGTGTTGGTATTTTGATTTCATTTTATTTCGATTTAATAGGGGAGCTTTTTAATATGGGAAATTATCATGAAAAGGGTGGAGTACAAGCAAAATTTTTGTCACAATTATTATCTTCTCAGAGAGAGATAGCATCATCCGTTGACCAACAAATTTTTCTTTTCCAAGATTTCATATTATGCGCTAGACATAGAATTGGGGATCCAACTCACCGGTATCTCCTTTCAATCTGATAGTATTTCTGGTAACTGCTTTTACATTTGTAAACAAGATGACAGATTCTTTCATATTTTTTCTAAATTTTTATTTTTTCTTGCAAATCCGATTCTTATTGATCAATTGCTTTGTGGGTCATTATCCAAAATGCGATATAGTTTCAGAAGGTGTTTAATGCAATTTGAAATTTATATTATTGAAATTCTCAAATTGCATGTGCAGAATAGCTAATCTGTGAGGTAGATGCCATTCATTAGGTTTTTTCTCTTTATTGGGTTTTTCAATTTACCTTCCATTTTATTCTGATTGTTTTCCTTTGTCGATTGCAGGTTTCTTCCACAAGAGCGGAGAAATTGTTGTCGTTGTCTCGCCGCTGCTTCTGCACCTGCCTGTTGCATGCTCCTGTTCTCTTCCTGCGTTTTATCTAGGTTAGTTTTTGTTATATGTGTTGTCTCTTTGTTATAAGGGTCTAAGAGGTGTATGATTGGCAAATGGTCAACTTTTTCGTGGATTTCTGGTCAGACAAAAGAACACTGTCAATAGCGAATTAACAATAAAGGATTAACATGAATTTCTCTCGGTAATTCTTTTTTATTTTTCTTGGTTTAGGGTGCTGTAGCATGATGGCTAAAAGTGAATGTACGTTCTAACTTGAACCATGAAAATTTTTTACTAATGTTAGATTATGGTTGGGTCATTTTAGAAAGCAAACAATAATGATATATCATAGGGCCAATAGTACTACTTTTACTTATATCAAATTTTATTTCATATTTTTCTCCGATAAAATTGAAATAATGCATTTGGCAAGATAATTTTCTGGTGGTATAAAATGACCGGTCTAAACTTAATCAATAAAAAAAAGGTCAGTCTCCTTTGTTCCTTTTCCAATGCATGGTTAATGCTTTGGAATTAGGCATGCAGGAACAGTACTCTCTGTTGAGAAATGGTCATTACTCTTTTTAACTAATTGGAATTATATATATATATATATATATATATATATATATATATATATATATATATAGAGAGAGAGAGAGAGAGAGAGAGAGAAAAAGCCTTCAATCAAAGCGCTTTGACCGGAGTCTCGGTTAAACCCCGTCAGATCTCAATTTTGAAAATTCAAATGACCGATCCAAACCGTCAAATATGATCTCCATATTGAAATCTCCTTACAAACCAAAATTTTTATTTTTTTTAATTTTTTAAGCATTTTTTTCGAATTTTCAAAAATCATTAATCTAATTTGTTCTGAAACCTACAAAAATTTGTTATTTTTGAAAATCCGAAAAAAATACTTAAAAATTTCAAAAAAATGAAAATTTTGGCCGGCAAGGAGATTTCAATATGAAGATCATATTTGACGGTTCGGATCGGTCATTTGAACTTTTAAAATTGAGAACTGACGGGGTTTAACCGGGACTCCGGTCAAAGCGCTTTGATTGAATCCTTTCTCATATATATATATATTATGTTGATATATTTGTATTGTTCACTGTGTATAATTTTCTGATTTACTTTCGTTTCATGTAGTTGTAAAAGCCCAATTTTATTGGTCAGGTTGCAGCATAAGTTTGCAATAATAGAGGATGTGAAGTGCTCATGATTGCTAAGTTTGGGATGAACATATTTCACTGTGTAAGAATTTTATTTAGAATGAAGTTTGACACTGATATTACACTGTACCTGAGCACTGCCCCTTATTTAAAGCTAAAACCCAAACTGTACCAGTCAATATGTACCAGTCAATATGTACCAGTCAATATGTACCAGATAAGCAAACTAAACTAGCTTTGTATTCCCTGTGATTTGCTATAGAGCCCTGCACAAATGGCAATCCATTGAAATTTCTAAAACGACCCTGGAAACCCCCAAAAATCCCAAAAAGGGTGCAATTTTGTTGCCTTTTGAAAAGAGTCAAATATTCGTGTGTGTTGACAGTCCTTTTATTGACGATTCTTATTTTTCTGACCTCTTACAACAGCTGATGTTCATGAAGTTGAAGTCCTAATGGTACACAGAGTAAGTTCAAGTCCTAATAAGCACACGAGAATGAATATGCTTTACTATTTGCACCATGATTGATGGATGTAACAAATTAAACTACAAATAAAATATACTATAATAGTAAAATTCAACACAAAGAAGTGCCTCCAGCTCACATGATAGATATGGCATTTAGCGACAACAAATTTGAAGCAATTATTTATCAACTTTGATTGTTGGAAAGTTTTTAAAATTTAATTTATCTATTTAAATTTATGTACTTATTTACAAATATATGGAGAATTTTGTCATGTCATTTTTTATTATGGACATATAAATATATAGAGAAGAACTATTCACAGTATCTCAAAAAAATATTTAAAAATAACATGAAAATTAGGTCGCGCAACGCGCGACAGAGCCACTAGTATCTATCCAACGTTAACTATATGTGCACAACTTTCATACTCGTATGAATTTAGAAACTGCAAAAGATACAAACGAAAACAAAGGATACTACAGGTGGCAATCAAATGATACTCATGCTCAAAGTATACTTATACGAAATCAAAGGTTTAATATTTATTCCATTTTTAATTGATGTAACTTATTCTACCGGCCCTTCCAAATAAAATGGACCGGACCGGGCCGGACCGAGTCCTTTGATACCCGTCCCATCGAAATCCGTCTTCGTTGAAAATTAAATCCGCCCTTCCAAAGACCGGTCCTTCTAAGTCCTAGTCCGTTATAAATCCTTTAAAGGACCGGTCCGGTCCGGG
The DNA here is from genome assembly GCA_028095005.1 of Rhynchospora pubera. Taxonomy (NCBI): domain Eukaryota; kingdom Viridiplantae; phylum Streptophyta; class Magnoliopsida; order Poales; family Cyperaceae; genus Rhynchospora; species Rhynchospora pubera. Next base: position 285,953,415 of record CM051460.1, read on the forward strand.
TTGTCACACGGTCTTTCGAAGGATGGGCCAACGGCCAAGGACATTTGGCATATCACTAGCCCTCATTCTCTCATCTTCTTTTTGCCATCATCCCCATCATCCTCTAGATAACGCCGGCCGAAAATGGAAAATAGATAACGCGTTTTCTAAAATTGAAAGAGAATGACGGGGATGATAAAAAAGGAAGGATGATGGAAAGCAATTCCGTTTATTTATTGATAACGGTATAAACAACTATGCCACATACCGTTTTGTTAAGTATACAATATAATTTTTTATGCCATTTATCGTTCCATTTCGGTTAAACAAAACGGCATAACGATAAATGACGTAGCGTTCACACTCCTAATTCGGAGCGTCACGTTTTTTCAAACATAAAAGAAAAGTAATAATAAAATCTCGCAGAAAAAAATTGCTAAATTTAGTCGAGCACAGCGTAGATTGAACTGGTAGCTTGCATTAATTAGTTGTTTGAAAATTGAAAGTCTTGATGTATTTTACTGTATTGAAGACATTGCAATGTAGTATGTACAGTCCTCGTACATTGACAAAGAAATAAAAAAAAGGTAAAATTGGAGAAACCCCTATAATTTTCTCATTCGGATATAACACCCTAAAAAATTCGAAAAAAAACTCTCTAATCATATTATAAGGGAAAATTGGATATAACCCCTCAAATCTTCTCTATTTGGGTATAACCCCTATAATCTTTAAATTTGGATAAAACCCCCCATAATCATAGCAGATTGGGATATAAACCCTTTTGCTTAGTTTGAATTAAATTTTAAATAACAAAAATTAGGTCTATAAAATTTAGACAAAAATGCCCCTCTCGAATACCCCTCTCTCTTGAGTATAGTTGAATAAAAAAAAATCATAAAAAATTCTTATTAACTTCAATTTAAGATTTCGTAATAAAAATATTTCAATAGAAGAACGTGTTATTATCCAAAAGAAGTCAAAAAAACATTATTAAAAAGAAAACCAGATATGATAAAAAGTTCAAGACCAGGTGAACCATTTTCGCAAACAAATTCACAAGCTCTTTGGAGAAAGAAAAAAAATGAAAGAAAAGGAAGGATCCAACGTGATATTCTGATCTTAAGGAGATTATTGTAAAAAAGAGAGACCAGAGAACATTTGGCTTGAAGTGGTCAAGAAATTCAGCATTTGCAACAAAGTTTGAGAGAAAAAAAAATCAATGAAATTGATGGTTCTATCAAATACATTTGGTATCGTTAGAGAAGAAGACTAAAGGACTCTTGGGCTTGGAAGAGATAAGGGCATTTTGGTCTTAATTTTTTAGATCTGATTTTTGTTATTTAAAATTTAATACAAATTAACTAAAAGGGTTTATATCCCAATCCACTGTGATTAGAGGGGGTTTTGTCCAAATTCAAAGATTGGAGGGTTATATCCAAATTGAGAAGATTTGAAGGGGTTATATCCAATTTTTTCTATAAATTATAAAGTATAGCTACCCAAATTCTTTTTTTTTTGCCGGTTTAAGTTCGATTTTGTTGTTTTTGGTAATGACAATTCTCCGCCAAATAAATTTTTTTTTCTTATCGAAATTATTTAATATAAAAATTTAGACACAAAAAAATTTAATAGAAAGAATTATTTAAATTTTTTTTTAATAAGAAGAAAGTTCCAACGCGTTTATAAACCGCGCCTCTCTCTCTCCTCTCGAACGCGTTTTATAAACGCGTTACAAGCCTTAAAACGCGTTTATAAAACGCGCTAGAACGCTGGACTTTCGGAATAGTTAAAACGAAATTAACGCGTTTATAAAACGGGTAAGAAGGCTTCTTACCCGTTTATAAAACGCGCTGGGAGGGCAATATTCGAACTTCTGTCACTTCGATCAAACTTTAGTCATTTCGATCGAACTTTAGTCATTTCTGTCTATAAATTTGTGAATTTATAACCGCGTTATTTGAAGTTATATAAGACTATACATTCTCGCAGAATTGAAATCGTCCACAACAGATTATCTCTTCCAATTTAAAAACCTATCAATCAAATCCAAAAATGTCTACAATTACAATATATGTCAACCAATGTCCAACTTTTGGTGCTTCTTACTTCCACATCGGTTGTAGTATGCATACCACATATGCTGATATTCGAAATGAATTATAAAGCAGGCTACAGATTTTAGAAATCCAGTACACTTTGAATATCCATGGTCGTTACAACGATATTGTAAATGGGAGATATGAATCGCTATTTCTTCCTGTAAATTCTGAAGATCAATGGCGCCTTTTTTACCACGAGACATTCGAGATGAGAGGGTTACCAATTATTGAGTTGCATGTTGATTTCATCCCCGTATATGGCACGGGACCAGATCTGAACCTAACACCCCTTGACGAGCCCGGTAGCAGTGAGCCAAACACTTCCTTAAACCTTATGTGTGGCCAGCAATCCACCCCTTACCAATACACTGGCGAACAGTCCGTTCCTACGCAAGACAGTAACACATCAGGAGATGAAGTCGAGGTTGCCGATGGTGATGAAGATGAGGGTCCGGCGACTTACTCCGACCTTCCTACCGGAGAAGAATATACCGATGTGGAGGACTTCTCCGAGAGAGAAGTGCCTTTTTATGCAAACTGCGACCAGTCGTACGTTTCAGGAAGGACGGACTTGCACCATCCTGTAAGTGAATTGTGTGATATTTCCATGTTTGAGTATGCTGGTATGCCGGAACGTAGTTTAGGGCCACAAGGCGAACTTGCTGCTGGTAAACGATTCGGTAGACGTGAGAGTTATAATACAAATTGGAAGATCTCTACCAATCCAAATGAGCATATTTGTTCGAGACCCGCGGGCCAAAAAGGTCACGCAAACCTTACAGCTAGTCTCATTGCCGAACACGTTAGGGATGAATTGAAAAAAAATTTAGGAAAAAGTGTCCAGGACATAGGAAGCCTCATAAGGGCTAGATATCCACGTATTGAACCAACTTATAATAAACTATGGCGTGGGAGGGAGCGAGCATTGGAGCAATTGTTTGGGTCTTGGGAAGGGGCCTACAATAAACTTCAACGCCTTCTGGAGGCAATGATGGCAGCCTGGGCTTCTGGAGGCAATGAAGGGACGAAATACACAATAGTTTCTTGGCCTACAGACGATCCTAACGTTGGTGTCTTCAAGATGGCAGCCTGGGCTTTTGGTCCGTGCATAGAAGCGATGAAATATGCCAGACCTGCTATATCAATTGATGCTAGTTTTTTATCGGGCCGATACAAAGGTAGATTGTTCTCAGTGTGTGGTTATGATCCAGAAAATCGATTAATTCCGGTTGCATTCGGATTGGGCGAGAAAGAAGATAAGGATACTTGGGGATGGTTTATGTCTTGGGTTAGATATGAAGTTTTAGGGCAGAACAATAGATACTGTGTCATATCTGACCGTCATAAGGCAATAAAAGCGGTATTTGCATCCGTAGATTACGGTTGGAAGACACAAGGGGCGCATGCAGTAGCGATTCATCGGTTCTGCATGCAGCATGTTGCGGAAAACTTATGGAAGGAGGCTGGCGGGTCACAAGATGGTGATTTGAAAAAAATTTTCAAGTGTAGACTTGCTAACAAGAAAAACCCTAGACGTTTTAGAGAGAATTGGGGAGTACTGAAGGAAAACAACCTGAGGGCTTATCAGTACCTAAGAAATTGTGGTAAAATTAATGAAAATGACAACAACGAGCGGCCAAAACTATATAAATGGGCTCAGAGTTTTGACAAGGGGCATCGGTGGGGTATAATGACAAGTAATGGATCGGAGAGTCTGAATAATGTGTTTAGAATAGAGAGAAGATTACCAGTGACAGCACTTATAGAAGGCACGTGGTATAAATGTGCCAACTGGATGAACAAGCGAACACAAGAAGCACTTCAAAGGTTGAGTTTAGGAGAAAGATGGCCGGAAGGAGTAAAGAATAAATTGATCAAACATGATGGAAAATCACGTAAGTACTTAAAGAAAAAGAATTCAATTCATTCATTCATTCATTCATTCATTTTAATTCATTTTGAACTAACTTCATCTTTTTGTTGCAATCTCAAAGGAGTTTATGAGCACATTCGTGTTAAGATTGAACCTTGGAGAATTTCGCGTGAAAGTTCGCGATGAGTACCGTGATGGTGTAGGCTACGATTATTCCCATTACACAGTTCAAATTTCACCCGACATGGAGCAAACCGATGTGCAATTGCCCTTCACTCGAACCACATGTGAGTGCCAAAAACCACAATTTACAGGTATCCATTGCGCACATGTCATTGCTGTTTGCAGGGAGACAAATTACAATGTAGATCAATTTGTGGATGGTCACTATAGCATGCAAAACCAGCACATGAATTGGTCAACAGGTCGGTTTCATTGTTACAAAGATGAGGAAGAATGGCCAGTTTATATAGTTCCGATAATTGTCCCCGACAAGAGTTTGGTCAATCGAGGAAGCCGCAGAATCATTCGTGCAGAGATGTGGATGGATAGGATGGAAAGAAGGAAAGGTGGAGGTTCCACAAGAAAAACAAAAAAGAAAAATCAAGGTGAAGCTTCAACCAGTCAACCGCGACAAGCAGGACCTCAACCGCCATATCCGATGGACGCATTGCAATCCGGTCGATACACCAGTAGACCACCAACAAGGGCCAACAGTCCAAGAAGGGCAGCGAGTACTGAACGTACGGTTCGGACTCGTCAAACACCCATTCAACCAGGACGAATGTCATTGCATGTTGATCCACGAAGCAACAATAATAGGGAGGACCAAGGATCTGTACAACCACGGAGAAATTCTATAAGCATTGATCCATGGGTAAGAGATGTCGCATCTGGAAATATGAGAAGTGAGTCGGCTAGATTTCCAACCAGCTCAACAGATCAAGGCAATACATCAGGGGAGAGAGGACGAAATGGATTGTTTGGGGAGAAATTTCGCAATGTACTGTCTTTCGGTAGGAAGAAAAAATGAAAAAATTGAAGATTAAGTGTTGTCGTAATTTTATATATTGTAATGGAATGTATTGTGATATCGTCATTATTTGTAGGCATTTGGACCGTACTTGGCACTCAAATAACACTCAAACCATTGAATTATTCAATAAATTGCTATGATTTCCAAGGAATTGGCTCTACCGTCGTTGCTTCTCTCATTTTATAGGACTTTGATGATTTTCTGGTGATATTTGAGCTATTTGAAGATTTCCGGCACTTGGCAGACGCTAGACGACTCATTCCTAACACTTGAAGGCACTTTTCAAACCACCGTTTGGACCAAATGACTCATGCTTGGGGCTAATGAGAAATTAAGAGTAGCAATTGGTCAAATAGAATCATTATCATTGTAGAGCTCATCCTAAGCTTTCCAACGGTTTTTGAATCGCCTCAATCGGAGTCCGGATGGAGGAATTATGGCCGAAATACTAGCTCTCTGGTCAAGTCGAACAGACCCCTGGTCGACCCGAACAGAGGCTTGTCTGACCCGAACAGAGGCTTGTCCGACCCGAACATAAGCTTGTCCGACCCGAACAGAAGCCTGTCAGACCCAAACAGACCCCTGTTCGGACCGAACAGACCCCTGTTCGGACCGAACAGACCCCTGTTCGGACCGAACAGAACCCTGTTCGATCCGACCAGACTGCCGAAAAATCATATTTAGAAGTATTTCAACATGGAAACTCGTATTTTGGCATATTTTCTTGCCTTGACGACCAGGCAACCTCCCAAGCACCTGAAAATTGCTATATAAGCTCCCCTAAGTCTAAGGAAAGGGAGACAACCTTTCATACCACAAAATTCCTCTTTCCATAGGCGTTTCTCTTTCTTTCACCATTGGAGATCATCAAAGCTTGGTTCTTTGAAGCGACAACAGCAAGGAGACGAGTTTGGTGACCATCTTGCAACACACCACTGCCTAGAGATCATAGTTCGAAAGCATAAAAGAGTATTCGGTTTATTCTTCTATGTTTTCTTCTCTATTTTCAATGGGCTTGTATCTTGTTATTTCTATGTTATTTGTTGTGTGTTTTAGTACTATGTTAGGCTAAATTTATGTAGTCTTAGGGGTAAGGTAGTAACTTAGGTTTGGATGTTGTGATTTGACTTGATATGATATGATATGTTTTGTTGATTTGTTTTGTTGAGAATTATGTTAATTGCTTGATTGAATTGCTTGTGATTTCCTAATCACCTTCTAGTTGTACGGCCTCATCTAGTCAAGTCTAAGTTAGGATAAACAAGATTAGTTCAAATAAAGTATTTGGGATAAATCGTAGATCCGAAAGGGGAGATTAGTTGGCACCAAAAGTGTAACTTTTAGACAAGTCCAAAAGACCTCTAGATATCCTTATGAACTCCAACAAACAAGCTTAAGTTGATTTAATTCTATACCAAAAGTTGTGAACCAATCAAGTTAATTAGGTTAGGTTGTGATTAAACTAGTTTCTAGTCCAACAAGCGACAGCTGAGGTTTAGTGAATCTAGGTTTAGCCAACAAACCCTAGCACAAAGCATAAAATATCATAAAAGGTCAAAACCACACACTTTCACCCTATGTTCGGACTGAACAGATCTTTGTTCGAACCGAACATAGAAGTAAACGTTTGAAAAACACCGTTCGATGCACGAAAGTGATAAGTTCTGTGTTCTAGAGTCCAAACCAAGGTGAAACCTGAACCCTAAAACGCTTTTTATACTGTTTGAAAACCCAAAAACCTTACTTTAGTTGTTTACTTTATTTTAATTGACAAAACAACCAAAAATATATATACTTTACTTGCACCTTTACATTTAATTCATCAAAACTCCATAAAAATATTCTTGTCTAGCTTTTGAAAAAGGATAAGTCCAGTAATCAATTGTACCGTCCCTTGGGTTCGACCCTAAAGCTGTACTCCAAAAGACTAGTGAGGTTAGCTCTAGATCTATAAATTTATTTGATTCCTAGGTTATAAGCCTTCATCATATTGTAAGAGAATATACTATTATTTTATGTATTGGCATTTTTAGTTTGAATTTCAAAATTATGTATTATAATTTTTATGCATTCTAATTTTAGTTTTAATTTAGTATTATTTTATGTATTATTATTTTATGTATTATAATTAACTCGTATAGTATAATGTGTATGTGCATAATGGACATTGTACAGCAGATGATGATGGAGCTTCTAAATATTGAAAGGTTTAGTGTTAGCTTGAGGGATTTTATTGTGCCGAAGGAAACCCTTCGATCTGTCAAGAAGAGCATTGACAAACAGGCATTCTTGTTATCTACAAAAAGCCCTAATCCTAAAAGGCTTTGTACTCATTAGTTCATCCGACCTTCATGCAAAGACTGAGGCACTTGAACTGTTTAGCGTTGAGAAGCAGTTAATTAACTCGTATAATGCATGGGACCCTCAGCATTCAATTAACTGTTTAGCGTTGAGAAGCCCTTTTATAAAACGCGCTAAAAGGCTTTCTACCCTTTTATAAAACGCGTTAAAAGGCTTTACCCTTTTATAAAGCACGTTAAAAGGCTTTGTACCCGTTTTAAGAACGGGTTCAAGCCCTACTTTCTTGTCTTTTTCTTTCATCATTTCAATTTATAAACCGAACCCAAGCCGCAAATCTCATCTCACATCTCTCATTCTCATCTCTGAATGTCATTCTCATCTCTCATTCTCATCTCTCTCATTCTCACCTCTCAATGTTAATAAGGGCGAAATTATAATAAGAGATTTTCCGGTGAAATCTGTTATTATGTACGAAGGTCGGCCCAGATGGACAGCTCGCTAACTTCATCATCATCTGAGGTAGACCAACACTCTGCTGCCTACGATCATGGGTAATGGGCAGTAGAGTTCTGCCGACCCAATTAGGGAAGAACTCGACGACTGTCGAAGGCTCTCGCAGAATTGGGCAACTGTCCATGAGTCTCCGCACATCCTTGTTTTCATATTAATGAGAATTATTGTAATGGAAATTGTTATTAATTTAAATCGTTGTTTTCATATTAATGAGAGTTATTGTAATGGAAATCATTATTATTTTTTATATTAATGGGTTCTGAATATTGTAATGGAAATGTTTATTAATTTTTATATTAATGAGTTATGAATATTATAACAATATTAATTTTCAACAAGACAATAAAAGATAAATTGTAAATAAAATTTCAATGCATTAAGATTGGCTATCTATTACAACAAGTGGAAATAAAAAATGTAAATTCAAATACATTACAACAAGTACAAAAAAGTCGGGCCGCTCAGAATAAACTGTTATCTCCAACTAAAAACAGATTTCACGAGAAAAAAGTCGGGCCGCTCAGTACAAAAAAGTCGGACCCCATTTTGTGGCATCTGTCCTCTACACATAATAACAGATTTCACGAGAAAAATTTTAATTTAAAATTACTGGAATATTAACATTTTCTATCGTTCACTTTTTGTGTTTTCTAAAGTTGTTGGATAAAGGCTACGTGTTAGAATAGGGGTCTGTCAAAATTTACTGTGTTTGACGCTGCTCAAACAAAGTATCACGCTGCCAAAATTTACTGCCAAAATTTACTTTCTTGTCTTTTTCTTTCATTATTTCAATTTATAAACCGAACCCAAGCCGCAAATCTCATCTCACATCTCTCATTCTCACCTCTGAATGTCATTCTCATCTCTCATTCTCACCTCTCTCATTCTCACCTCTCAATGTTAATAAGTGCGAAATTATAATAAGAGATTTTCCGGTGGAATCTGTTATTATGTACGAAGGTCGGCCCAGATGGACAGCTCGCTAACTTCATCATCATCTGAGGTAGACCAACACTCTGCTGCCTACGATCATGGGTAATGGGCGGTAGAGTTCTGCCGACCCAATTAGGGAAGAACTCGACGACTGTCGAAGGCTCTCGTAGAATTGGGCAACTGTCCATGAGTCTCCGCAAATCCTTGTTTTCATATTAATGAGAATTATTGTAATGGAAATTATTGTTAATTTAAATCGTTGTTTTCATATTAATGAGAGTTATTGTAATGGAAATCATTATTATTTTTTATATTAATGGGTTCTGAATATTGTAATGGAAATGTTTATTAATTTTTATATTAATGAGTTATGAATATTATAACCATATTAATTTTCAACAAGACAATAAAAGATAAATTGTAAATAAAATTTCAATGCATTAAGATTGGCTATCTATTACAACAAGTGGAAACAAAAAATGTAAATTCAAATACATTACAACAAGTACAAAAAAGTCGAGCCGCTCAGAATAAACTGTTCTCTCCAACTAAAAACAGATTTCACGAGAAAAAAGTCGGGCCGCTCAGTACAAAAAAGTCGGACCCCATTTTGTGACATCTGTCCTCTACACATAATAACAGATTTCACGAGAAAAATTTTAATTTAAAATTGCTGGAATATTAACATTTTCTATCGTTCACTTTTTGTGTTTTCTAAAGTTGTTGGATAAAGGCTACGTGTCTTTTGTTTGTGATTTTGTGGTACGAAATAGGAGAACGAATTCAGAGATATATATAGGCAATTATTTACCCGTTTATAAAACGCGCTAGAATAGGGGTCTGCCAAAATTTACTGTGTTTGACGCTGCTCAAACACAGTATCACGCTGCTCAAAAAGTGGACTCCATCTTCGTACGCGTTTATAAAACGCGTTGGAAGCCTTGGAACGCGTTTTATAAACGCGTACGAAGGTGCAGTCCACATAAAACAGTAAAACAGACTGACAGACTGCGAAAGTATTGAATTCCATTAACTTAGCCCTTCTAACGCGTTTATAAAACGCGCTCCAACCCTTCTTACACGTTTTATAAAAGGGTAATAAGGGTTGAGTTTATTTATAGTCGTCCTCCTCCGCAAATTCACGTCGAAAATTCAGAAATCAAAAAACAAAAATTTAGAGAAGTTACGCAGAGAAGAGAAATCGAGAAAACATAATGTCAACTAAACCACGTCATGTTTGTACCGGTGTGCTTCTCCAAGGAGATGGAGGAATAAGTAAACGAGATATTCTACGGCACGTCTACTTGCACTATCCTTCCGACAAATTTTACGTGAAGGTTTTTCAACGCGACCTTTTTGAAGTGAGAGGGCCGAAATATTGGACTGATGTAGTTAAGAGGGATGGAGGATACCATGTCCGACGTGGAGATGGAATCGTATGGTTGCGTTTGCAGCAGGCATGTCCTCCTGGATTTGAAAATCATCTGTTAAATGGAAATGACATATATCATTTGGACTGATTATTAGGTTTTCTATAATTAGATGTTTTTATTATTGTGTGTTTTATTATTATCTGTTTTCTTTTATGTTTTAGTATATGTATTAATTCGTGGAGTATATGTGTTGTAAGTTTTATTATCTAATTTATTTTAGTTTTTGTTTTATCCATTTTCGTTTTTTTTTTGTGAAATTCGAAATATTAATATTAAGAGACTTAATATTTATTTAAATTATATTACACATTACAACTCAATGAACATTATAATAAAAAACACAATACAAATTGAAAATTACAATTTATTAAAATTTTGAACCACACAATACACAACAAAAAAATTACAAAATACATGATATTAAAATTTTGAACCACATAAAAAAAAATTGTAGAAGATCCATTGCTAAGGGTGGGTCGAGATAACAGCACCGCAACTAATAGATAAGAGTAGGGCGACTGATTGTCATATTGACTCCCTCTTTTTCTGAAACTTGGATGAAGATGACTGCATGTATGCAGATTCTCATCCAAGGATGTCGGCTGCGGTGTTATGGCTCGTAGACCCATCCCAACAAACCGCCCTCTACACGTAATAACAGATTCTACTGGAAAGTTTTTATTTTAAAGTTGGTGGGATATTAATAGCCATAAGGATTGTGTGCGACTCTGTATCAGTGAATAAGTGTGCCACATACAACCCTTATGGCTATTAGTTTCGCACCAACTAATATTATTTTGCATTCCACCATCTAACTCTTCTTTTTCTCTCATTTTTCTCTTTTTTTCTGATCGTTTTCCTTTTTTTTTTTTGGTTTTGGACGACAGAAGGTGGGAGTATTTATATGGAAATTAGATCCTCTCGAACGCGTTTTATAAAAGAGTAAGAATGCTTCTTACCCGTTTTATAAACGCGTAAAATCAGAAAAATAACGCGCTAAGTCAGAAAGTTTGGCCACAATCACTGCAGCCTTCTAGCGCGTTTTATAAACGCGTTTTAAGGCTTGTAAAGCGTTCGAGAGGAAAGAGAGATGCGCGTTTTATAAACGCATTGGAACTTTTTTCTTATTAAAAAAAATTTTAATTAATTCTTTCTATTAAATTTTTTTGTGTCTAAATTTTTATATTAAATAATTTCGGGTTTTTCTTCTAATATCGTCCCACCGCTACCAAATATCTACCGATTAGTCGATTACTCTCTCTATATATATGACTATATGAGAGATTTTTAGACTCTATTTCTCTACAGTACTCATGATGACGTCATGATGATGTCACCCCCTCTCTCGACCTCACCGTCTCGCGTCTCCCTATTCTTTCACTCGAGCACCACCCCGCCACTAACTGAGAAACCCCTTCGATCCCCTTCTCCTCCATCGCCTTTCTCACCTCATAACCTGAATCCACCATACAGTAGAGACCCTCACTTCATTAGCGAGTAGCGACCCCTTTTTCTTTATTCGGAGCTCTCTCCCTCTCTCGCAGATGCACTCTAAAAACCGGATGGCTGGGTGATCACCGTACGGAGCTCTTCTCTCCCCATCCCTCTACTTTCTTCTTTTCTCAAAGGTGTTCTCTCCCCTCTGTATTTTTCTGAGAAACTCCCATCAGCCTCTCTCTCTCTCTCTCTCTCTCATTTTTTTCAGAAAACAAAATGAGGTCTGCTCCCACCTTTCATTTGAGAAAACTAATCTGTAATCGATGGCTTTCGACTTTCTCTTTTGCTTTTGACCTTTCGCCTTCGCTACTGGATGGAGGCGTGCTTCCTCCTTTCTGAGCCTTCGCCGCCCTTTCTGATTCAGTAACTTTTGTTTCTTTCGTCAATATCCTTTTATTTATTTATTTTTTCCGCACATGATGGTTTTTATTTCTGGATGTGTTTTTTTTTGCGTCTTTTTCCCCTTCTCTGCCTGATTTGGTTTTTGTGCTTTATCTAAAGAGAGGGAAATGTAAATTTACCAAGCTCTATCAAGTTTTTGTGTTTGCCTGATTTATTTTTCTCTCTGTAGGTGGTCAGTCCTCTTTACCAAGCTTAATCTACAGTACTTGATGGGAGGAGGTAGGCATGGTGGACAGGATGGGTTGTGCCTAAATTCCCTGACGTAAGTTTGGATTTTTATCAATGTAGAGAGAGGAAAAACTAAATTTTAGTTTAGTTAGTTGCCTTTGATGGTTGATTTGTTGATTAAATTTGGGCAAGAGAACTTCAAATTATCTTTTGATTTTATAATGGACCAATTGCCACTGTTGTCTGTTTGTCAAATTTGAAATTGATTTGGTATTACAAATTGTAGTTTAGTTACCAAAATTTTGCTTCTATTTGTTTGCCTTCTTTTCATTATACCACGATTAATTTGAGATTTTTATCACGTTTTCTTTGTGGGCAGTCAGTGAATTTGGAGAATCTTCAATAGAATTTCACACTAATGTTGTTTGTTGCTATTCATCAGAGTGGAAGATATTTATTGCAACCCTATAGTTCACACTTTCTGTCCTTGATTATTGATCAGGTGTCCATGCCATTTTACCAAATTTTCTGATTATTTGATTTTGTTTTTTTTTTTTCAGAAACATATGCAGGTCTCATCTTCTTTTTCTTTTCTTTTAGGCATATTAGAAAAGATGGATTACTCTCAGTAAAAAGAGGTCATTGTTTACCTGTCTGCCGCAACGGAAATGAATGAAAATAAGGTGTAACAATGTAAGCACTTAACTTCATATTTGACTTTGGTTGCAAATTTATTTTCCCAACGATTTTATTTCTTTCTCATTGGTTTTCTATTTGGGTGTTTATCTTTATATTTTTCCTACTGGGACATGACAGTTGAGGGAAATTTATTAAAAATTTTTACAATTTATTAAACCTAATTCATTTCATTTTATCAAAATTTCTCTATTTGTAGAAGGTTGATTTCACAAACTCTTGATCTCAGGTATTATGTTTCATGTATTTTTTTTTTATTTAGTTTGTTTTATGATGAGGAGATGTCAGATTGCATGCAAAGCTGATATGAGACTTACTTAGTCATCGATTGTGCAATATTTAATCTGTTCGGATTAATAGAAAGGATAGTGAGAAAATTGTAGTGCTGTTCTACAGATAAAATTATCCTAAAATGTGCAAAACTTTACAGCATGGTCAAATTGGATGCCAAAATATTTACTGAAGCAAAATACTTCATTAGCTTTGCTTTCTATGTTATGTACTCCAACTTATAGGCAGGTAACTCCTTTTTTAGTTAATTTATTATCTTATCTAAATTTCTGATGTATAAAGATGCCTCATCATCTTAATAGTTTTTTTTTCCCCTAATTATTAGTATGTGCATGTTATTTTGTCTAATAACTATTTTGAGTCGATAAAAATAAATTTGATAATTTTTTTACAGGTTTAGACGGTTCAAGTTATATTTTAGACAGTTCACTGCTGGTGCATATCAATCATCTCATTCTTATTTTGGAATATAGCATTCAGATGATGAACTATTAAGATAATGGTGTCAAGAACTTTCAAATCTATAAAATGTTATAAGTACCACCTTTCTTTTTCTGATATTACAATTCATGTATTTATCTGGCAAAAACTTTTTCACATTTTATGCTCAGCATTGGATTTTCATTCCACACGCAATCTGTTTTGCCGATTTCAGCCTCTCATATTGTACAGGTACAAAAAAAACCAAAATTCTTTTCGATTTGTCTTGCATCTTTCCCTTAATTAGATTATATATGCAGTGTCCTGTGTCGCTCTGAAAGACAGGAGCACCAGTCGCATAACAAATTATATGGATGCAATATATAAGAGCTGCCGCCATCATTAGAGGTGTATAATATAACCTGAGCCTTTCTTAATTGAATTGCATTTTATTAGTCCATCTAGATAAAAATTTGCAGTATTTGTGTTTCAACATGGCACAAATTAATAGTCAGATTTGGGACCATAGTTGGAAGTTAACAAAACTTATGGACCAAAATATAAAAGGAGTCATACTGAAGTGATCCATTTTAGTTATTGAACCCTCTAGATATCAAGCAATACTACAAATGATCAAACCTAAGAGTAATGGGATTGTGCCAAATAACACCACTGCTTTTTGGCACAAGAATTCACCAAACCTGAGAGAATACAGGGTGTGAAAAGGACTAATTACTAATGGATTATGTTATTTTTGATATAATCCTTCACTTGCACGTACTACATACAGTTCTTTATATTATATTTTCCTATCATTAGATATTGGTTATCTTTTGTTCTTTTACTGTGCTTTGAAGGGTTTTATTTTTTGCAGTATACTAAAATAGTCTTGGTTACATTACACAACGCTAGAGAAGAAAAGAACAAAATTGAAGTCACAACTTTCTGTTTCATGAGTATTTATTCCTTATAAAATTAATTCATCCTATCATAGAAAAGATCTGTAACAACCTAGACTTTTAACAAAATGTAAAACTATATTTTTATCAAAGTATTAATTTATTACTAAAATGCTCTTTATTTTATTTAAAATTTTCTGAGTGTTTTATATGTTGCATTAAAGATATCTTTTTGACCTTTGACATTAATTAATATAATTGAGAAGTTCAAGTGTGGTGTACTTGCCGTATCCATTGAACCATGATATTTAACTTCCAATTAATATCATTAATAATCTTTTGTGATGGTCGAATTGAAGGGGTAGTATATTCCATAGTTCACATTTTGACCATTTCATTGAATTAGTGTTAGCCGAATTAAAAATGCTTGTGAGTGGAAACCTATAACCATTTATATTTTCCATGTCTTATTCTAATTCTATTAATTCTCTTAATTCCAAAGTCCTAACCGCTACACGTGCGGTTTCATTTGCTTATTAGTTATTGGGTTGTCTTTTAGCCATGCCAAATATATTTATATATATAACAATAATTGGACACATGAAAATAAAATTCCATATATATGATTCGTATACTATATTCAATTTCAGTTCTGGATCTCTGTTGGTCCAACAAATAACCGACTAAATTGGTTATGATCCAAACAACAACGCTAATTGGCACACCCTTTCATCTATTATATATTTTCTCTATGTTTCGTTTCCAAATTTTATTACACCGCTCCAATCTCAGTACTCTGTCTACTCTGTTTCCATATGCGCGTCGAGAAAATTTGTGAAGCAGAACTCTAGCCTGATTTTTGTGGTACTTTCCATTTCCTTTTCTTTTACACGTTTCTTGTATTGGTTAATGGTTACTTGGTAACACCAAATTTTGATCATCTAAAATGTTTCCATTGCTTATGTCCTTAATAAAATACTAATGGTAAAATTCTCATGTTTTCCATTTTTAAAATTTTATCAGTTTTTATAACTGTACGTATAAACCCTTCTTTAATTGTTTTATTTATTTCTTTCATAATTTATTATCCCATCTAATTTTTGGAAGTACGTACAGTATTTTATATTAAGACATTCACTACTTTTCTATTTAGTCTTGAAAACAAATTAATGTATCATCCTTTGAATTTGTTAAAGTCTAATATATTCGGTCAAACCCATGGTAAGGTGCAGATATATTTATTTATGGAATTTAAATTAAGGTCTAATCTGGACTTTAATATTTTAGTTAGGAATTTTGGTGATTGACATAAGTTGGAGGATCAATTAACACTAAATTAAATATAACTTAGTTATTGACACTAGGAGCAAATGATCAAGTGTTTAAGAACCGTGGCGGCTCAGAAGTTGGTTCGGACGATTGTTCTCGAATTCATCTTCTTGTCAGGTGTGGATCCTGGTTATGTTGTGAAATCGATTTATTTATATATTAGATAGTCAAATTAGGATCATATGTTTTGTGTTACTTTATACTCTGCTCGTATTTATTTTACATAGTGCATAAATGCATTATTAGTATTAGTGGTTACATTTATTTATAAATGCATTATTAGTATTAGTGGTTACATTATTTTATAAATGCATTATCCGTTGCACGATAAATAAAGTTAAGGGAACATGAAGTTACATGGTCATTTTGCATGGTGATTATATTAGATTGCATGTGCATAGTGTTAGTGTTAACATAGAAGATAATGTATATTAATTCTGTAAATGATAAGTGAAGTGGAAAATAATCGTGGTACCAAGAGTTTGGTTTGAGGGCCCTAGTACTAGCGCGCTCCCCAGAAGAAGTCCGTTCGCGACGGACAAGTGTGCTTCCTGGTTCGTGATCGTATAGCCAATCTAGTGGACTTGGTAATCATGACGTGTTATCGTGTGAAAGGAAATTAATGATAAACATTAGGAAATTGTAGAAATATTAAACTGATAGGTTGCATTGTATTTTGGTTGAGGTTGTCTTTATCATGGCATGTATATAAATTGGGTTAAGATAAGATTGTTCCAAATACGTTACGAATTACAATGAGCCTGTAGTTCAATAAGTTAGACAAGCTTTTACTAATTTGAACTCGTTTTCTTTTTATAAATTTTTGTTTGATAGTGCTAATATTGTATTAGAAACTAACTTTCATTTCTTGTTATGAAATTATTTATTTGTTTGGCATTATAAACATATACATGATGTGGTTAGACTAATTGAATCGAGTGAAAATTAATTATATATCCTTTGTGCCTTATTTATTATTTTTTTCATGTGTGTTTGGATTGTTTAAGAATAAAATTAAGATTAGTTATTCGGAGTATAAAATATTATTCTTAAACGATCAAGAATAAGTTTTTTGAGTGTTATATTTAAGTTTAAAAAGTGATCCCAACAACTTTTTAATCCACATTGATTCAAACTCATTAGAAATGAAACTTTAATCTAGATGTTGGACCGTTTGAAAATAACAATCTATATCTCAAACAGTTTATTCATGATCGTTTAGTCATAATTTTTTTTACTTTGAATAACTAATCCTAATTTTATTCTTTTTATTCTTAGAGATCCATGCGCCCTCTTATATCCTCTGAGAACTAAAATTAACGGGAGATGCTCCAACATGTAACAAGTATAGTGTTAGAAAGTTCTTTGATAAAGCCTATTGAGCTAATACTAAATAATGGAACAAACTTGAGATGCAAAATAAAAACTCTTCCCATAACTCAGCACTACATATAATAAAAACAGAACATGACTTGAAGAGACTCACAAACTGAGACAGATAGATCATACGTGATGGGAACCCATGGGACGGGGAATATAATTTGTCATCGATGGATGGTATTTTGAAATCGCTTGACAGACTAATATTTAGGGTAGTGGATAGTGTCAAATATATAGGTCACATATATTTGTCCAACATGATAAAATTTTAATTTTTAAAATTAAAATGGCGAATCTAAACCGCCAATAGAGGAGGGAAGGAAAGGCTGGTAGAGGCCAGGCCTCCCCCAATAATCCCCCCATGCTGAAATTTTTAATAAATAAACTTAATAATATTGGTCCTGGGCCCCACCCAGCCCAAAATTATTTTTCAAGTTTGTTAATTTAACTGTTACTTTTTCTGGACACCTATTCGCTTTCAAAGAAAAGGCCCGGAGGTCTGATAAAATGGCTCGCGCAAATTTCATCAAAAAATTGCATTAATTTGCCAAGTTTTTTTTTTTTTTTTTGCCAACGAGGCCTTCCTACCTAAAACCGAATTGCACTTCAATAATTTGATTTTACCAAAGACCTTCCTCTTTCTAACCAAATTCCGCTTCAGTACCAATCTACTAGAACTCGTTGAAATTGAAGTGCAAATAAATTACTTGCCAGTCGCTGGCCGGTCAGTCTAAAAAAAAACTCAAGTAGGACTTAGCATCATCTTTCATATTTAGGCTTATTTTAAGGGTTTAAGATTTTAGACCTTGACGGCTCGACCTACCATATTTCTCAATCCTGATTCCGCCATTGAAAACTGTTCAAATTATTCTACGTTATAAAATTTTCGTGAAAACAAAATTTTATATTTTTTTCAAATTATTTAACTATTATTTTAGAATTTTTGAATGTGCTCAATCTAAAAATTTATGAACCCTCTAATTTTGAAAAATAAAAAAAAATAGTTAGAAAATTTGAAAAAATATAAAATTTGATATTCAAGGATATTTTAATATAGAGACCATATTGAGTGCTTTGGATCAGCCGTTTGAAATTTTAATGGTCAATATTTAAATCGTGTTTGACATCCTATATATTTGATTCTAGAATTACTCTATATTTGAACTTTCGTATTTCCAAACATAGATAGTGCAAATTTTCTTTTATGATGGCGAATAAGATGAAAGTTTTTGGAAAATACAAAGGAAAATTTAGTCAAAAATTTATAAAATTAATTGTTCAAATTAAAAAATGTTTAGAATTATTAGAAAGAGCTTATATTATATCCAATGGTTTAAATAGCGAATAGCGAGTTCATAACGAATAACCTCAAATCATAGCAGATTGCGGATAGCGGCCATTTAGCGACCACTATGAGATCATATATATTATATACATTTTTTAGTTAAAAATTAAATATTTTAGTACGTTATATACATATTTTAATAGTTTATTTTAATATATGCAGTTTGTTATATGCATAATTATATGCAGTTCGTATAAACAGTTCTATATGCAGACATTATATGACAAAGATATGTTTTTAATACTAATTATATATCAATAAATAAAAAATTGCATAGTATATTTCACTAAAATAACACTAAATGGATTTATATATCCTTATATGAAAAGATTAGAAGGGATTACTAACAATTTTGAAAATTTGAGGGATTGTTTCCAATGGAGAAGATTGGAAATGGTTATGTCCAATTTTTGATCAAAAATTAAAAAGGAAAAAAAAGTAAGGTACCTCTCAAAAAGTTGTTGTAAGCAATCATCAGTTGTTTCCTCCAATGATTTTTTTTGTCATTTTGTGGTATAATTCTCTCTACCACCCACATTATGATGAGTCTCGGGACGTCAATTTCATAGTCTTCTGGAAAGCAAGCAAGATGCAAGAAGCACGGTTTAAGATTGTAAGGCACATCTTCATAACTCATGGCTAGGATGTTCATGCAATTTTCGCCTTTCTTTGAGTACCAATCCATTGTGTTCAATACGTCTTTCCAAGCATGGTAGGTTTGATCTTTTTTTGAAAGAATACCACCAAGTACAGTCAAAGCTAATGGTAAACCCTTAAATTTTTTAGACAATGCATATGCTAGTTCAAGGAGCTCATTAATTAGGATATTTTTTATCAAATTCTTGACAAGAGATAGTTGTTTTGAGGAGGAGAGTAAGGTTATCCTTATCATTTAAGAAGTTCAGCTTGTAAGGTGGAATTTTCGGATAAACTGGAGCAACATCAATAGATCTGCTAGTTTTCATCACCCGACTTCCGTTTTCGTTATTAGGTAATGCATCTTGTAATTGTTCCCATAAACTAACCTCCCACACGTCATCTAGAATAATCAAATACCTCTTACCACTCATGTAACTTTTGAGCTTGGGCATTATTGATTCAAGATTGTACTGCTGAGAGATTGATAGCATTTTATGATGGTCGAAATTTGACTTCGCTCTATTAACACAAAAAAACAAAAAAGTTGCATTTGTTATATTTACTAAGATTCCAGGTAAATAATTTATCAACTTATACTTTGTTATTTGACACTAAGATTTTAATGAAAAAGTATATTTATCTATAGGACTATGATTCTTACAAGGCCTTGGATGCCTCAATTTTATGATTAAATTAAATTTTTAGCAGCACAAAATATAAATTTTTATTATATTTTATATCAGGGAATTATAAATTCTTTGACGAATGAACAACTATATAAGTATTCCAAAACAACTTTTAATCATTCCATGTCTAAATTTGATTTAAATGTCAAGAGCAATATAAGTAGTGATTGAAATGATATGAGTAATAATAGTTAATTACAATGATAATCTATTTGTAATAATGATGACCAATAGCCATTTAGCCACCTCTATGAGATCATATAAATATATACATTTTTTAGTTAAAAATAAAATATTTTATTACATTATATACATATTTTAATAGTTTAATTTAATATATACAGTTTGTATATGTAGAAATTATATACAGTTCGTATATGCAAATATCATATGCAGTTAATATATGCAGACATTATATCTTTAAGATATGTTCGTAATATTAATTATATATCAACAAATAAAAATTGCATAGTAATATTTCACTAAAATACCACTAAATGAATTTATATATTATTAAGTTTTACTCATTTAGACACAAAAAGAAATAAAATGTAAAATAAACACTTTTTAAGTAGTATTATTGTATACTAATAAATACCGCTATAGCGACGCTTTTATTTTAGCAGCATGGTGGTCTACCAAGTCATACTGCTATAGCGACGTTATTGCAGTCATCGCGGCCGTTATATAAATCATTGATAATGACATTCATAATGAATTAACGACAATAATAGTTAATAACACAACAATGTTATGTCGTTATCATGCATCATTATGCCTCTAAAATTTGTCCAAATTAGTCTACAAACAAAAAAGATGAGAAAATATATATATATATATACATACATATGAACTTGCCTTTCATATACCATGCGGGCAAGGGTAGTCTTTCCGAGACCACCAGGACCAACAATTGTTATCACAGCTCGTTTTGGGGTTTCTGCACTGTTAAGCAGCAAATTGAGAATGTTGCCCTTGTCGGCATGTAGGCCTACTATTTTTGTTTCGTCTATATCAAGGTAAGCTTTTGCACGCATAGGCATTTCGTCTGCCTGTGATCTCCCTCTCTTTGTGTCTTGCGACAGCGCTTCGATTCCGTAGTCGACTCTGCTCTTTGATATCCCATCAAGCACATCATGAATCTGACCGAGCTCTTTGCCAAGCTTGTGGAGGCCAGGAACCTTCATCGGCTTGTGGCACAACTTTCTGAATTTGTGCAAAAAGCTGTTGGAATGTTCTTGGTGGTTGTTCTCGATTTCTACATAGAAAGTGTCAATGGCATCCTCGATTCGGTAGGCCACGTCGTGGAGCTCATTCAGCCAATTATTCGCCCGAGCATCTCCCTGGCGCCGCTTGGTGTCTGCGTCTATCAGGCAGCACTGGATTCGTTTCAGTTCGGCCTGCTTCACTGCAAAGTTCACCAATAGCTCAAACAATTATATTACAGTTTGTGTTAAAACGCAAAAATAAGGGACCCTTTTTACAAAAAGACCTAGTAATGTGAGTTTATATTGTAGAAAAATAGGAAATATAATATAATATAATATATTAATACGAGCACGTGGGCGGAGGAACATTTTATTTGAGGTTCATATTTACCTGAAAAAGTAAAGAAAATTTGTTCAAATATTTGGTTTAGTCTTGAAAATAACTTTCGTTTTTGCTATCAATTAATATGATAAATGTTTTCTCTTCCAAATTCCAAGTTTTACTCTGTGAAATTCTTGCATGGTTATGGTTTTTATAAGTTTTTGAAAGAAAAGCAACCCGAGATGGGTAGCTTCACAGCAAAGCTAAAAAAATTCAAAAAAAAAAATAATAATAAGATTAGTATAGAAAACGCAAAAAATAAATAAATAAATAAATAAAGGGAGTGGCTAGTGTCCAACATGTTGGACACAAGCACTCGTCCAACATGATAAAATTTTAATTTTTAAAATTAAAATGGTCAATCCGAACCGCTCAACTTGTTCTCCATAATAAAATCTCCATTGGGATCAAATTTTATATTTTTTCGAATTTTTTTTACTATTTTTTTAAATTTTTGAAAATGCTCAATCTAAAAAGTTATAAACCTTCCAATTTTGAAAATTCAAGAAAAATAGTTAAAAATTTTGAAAAAATATAAAATTTGATTTTCAAGAATATTTTAATATATAGATCATATTGAACGGTTTGGATCGGCCGTTTGAAATTTTAACAGTTAACTTTTCGAATCGTGTTGGATGTCCTATATGTTTGATTCTAGCATTATCCATAAAATAAAATTAAGGGACCCAACCTGTACAGTCAGCCAATAAGTACTACTGACATAAACACACAAACTAATAAGAGAAAAAAAAAAATCAGTACACACACCTAACATGTGTATTGTTTAAAGTTGATGTTGATGTGGCGATATGTTAAAATCACTTTGTTAGTGCGTGTTGTCACTTGTCACTGATTGTGTATGTATTCTGTTAGACAAACTCCAGAGAGGATAAATTAAGGTTAGAATGATACAAATTACAACAAACAGAAACAAGCGAAGTAAGAAAGACATTACTTAATCATGTTATTTATAGATTAACCCTAATCGTGACATAGAAGCATCTAACATGTAAACCTTTTGAACTAAGGCCCTTTGAACTATGTGGAGGAGAACAATTATAGAATTGTGAACAATGTTCATGATAAAGATGACAGTTTTAACGAGATCAATTGGAGCTTATTAGTGCACTAATTGTGTCATGGGAGCAGAGTTCCTCTGTTATCTTCTCAAAGGAATACGAATTTTCTAGCATGACATTGTCAAAATATTCAACGTTATTTTTTTTGTGAAAACATTATCCTTCCCTATTATGGGATTCCTTTTAATTATTATTTTCCATTCAATTTAAAAATTGAAAAAAAAAAGTTTAGAGGTGCATTGTGAAACATATAGGTGTAAATTATTATAATGTCAAACTGGATTTCAAATTTAGATTTTTTTTATAATAATCAACGTATCAAATTAATATTTTAAGAGAGACTTGGTAGTGGCTATGAAGGGATTATCAAATTAATGTTAGGGAATATTAAAGGTTCCCATCCCTCTTTATGTTTTTTCCCGTAATAAATATTGTACGATATTTCTTATAATGAACAAAACATTCTTAATTGTCAATTAAGGAATTAATGCCGAAAATCAGAAACCAAGAAATCCTCCTTTAAACCTTTAGATATTCATTCTGGTCTAGCATGACTTCATTGTCCCAACAAATCTCAGTGCTCTTCTCAGCCAATAAAGGACTGTTAGTATTATCTGACAAAACAACAGTTTGCAATGAATCAGCCAAGCGTCCATCCCATAACCCCATTCTACAAACTTTCTCATAAGCCCCAAAACCAGCAATTATAACACCATCAGATATCATATTTTCAATAGAAGAACTCCGAGGTTTAATTTCCTTCAATAATTTCACTACAGCACCTTGCCTCTGAAATGCAATAGCTGCGCAATTTCTATCTATTACTTTCAAATCAAAATTTTCATGGAAGATAGGATGGTACTTTCTCAGCTTGTCTTTCAACTGCAAACTTGAAGCAGCATTGAAACCCCAGAGAAAGACCAAGTTATGGACACCCAATTTTGCAATATCCTCTTGATGAGTCAGGTAAGTATTTGTGTCATCTTGGCAGCCAACAGATTCAAGCTCCATGCAAGCTGTAGGATGAAACATGTTGAAGTATCCTTCAATATTATTACATATATGTAAGTAATTTATTTTGACAAAGAGGCTTATTATTTTTAGTGCATTTCTTCCTTGATTACTTTGCCCACCATCTCTGTCAGCTGAAAAAAAAAAATCGAAAAGTAAATTATCATGTTGATCATGGTACCACATGGCATCCTCTTTTACTTACACAGGTCCATATCTTCCTGATTTTTATTTTTATCATTTTACTGTTGCATTGATCTTGCACATTACCAATAAGTACAGAAAAACACTCTTCTAATAATATTTGCACAAGTGCCTGCAGTATAAAGAAGGGATACATATTTGCAACAAGCTTATTTTAGATCCATAAGAACCACAAGGCTCATCAAAATAAGAAAAATATAAATGAAGATATGAAGTTCTTCATAACTTGGATAGGCCGTGTATTAAAAACAGTGCAATTTGAAAACCAATTAGTAATCCATCAAGCAATTTATAACGTCTAAGAGGTTAGTTTCATTGGCTTTTGAAATGTGACAAAATGAGTTTCAAGTTGCAATAAAATATGACATATGGCCCATCTAAATTATAATAATACAATTTACTTTTTGAATTTCCAAGAATTATGGCATTAATTGTCCTAGTCGTCTTGGTTGTGCAATAACAAAGAATGTTTAGCAAAACTTGTCCTTTTCAAAAAACAAGCACGTACCTTGAAAAGGGACTTCCAAATTTAAAGATGAGGAAGTATCCATGGCATTTTTCAATGGACCTATTTCCTTCATTAAATGCCCCAAATCAAGTATTTTCGGAAACACCATTTTCAAAGAGCATGTAAATTCATGCAAGCTCGGTGGCAAAGGCGCAATAAACTTCTCATGAAAGAATGCAAAATCTGAACATTGAGCAAGAAAAGTGAAAAACTAATACATTCCAAGCAGAATTACAGGTAAAATCTGTACCATCCCTTGTATAAAGTTTGACTAATCATTACTTTTGACTAAGAGTTCGCATGTTAACAATTTAACTGAAAACTAGGCAAAAAGAAAAGAAATGTTAGCTCTACCATTCAGGCAATTGATCGATACAATTGGTTTTTGTGAATTTGAAATCAAGTCCATGACTTCTCGGAAACCACGCAGATTGAAGTTTTGTTCCTCTTCAGCATGATCAATATCACTCTAAAGAATTAGATAATTAGTCATAAAAATGACAAGACAATGCATGATCAGAACATGTCATGTAACCTAGGGGCCCTAAATACATGTGCATCCTCAAATGGATGAAATTGTGTTCATAACTCTTTGTAATTCCCAGTGAATCATTAAAAGCTTAATTGCATGCATAAAGCTAGTGTACCTGTGATAATATAAAACTAGGATCCTTTGATAATCCCAGTAAGATCAGCACCCTACATACTAGTGATTCTCAATCAAAAGTATAATTTTTAAGGTTTCAAGGTATGATTGGGGCACCACTAGTACTGACTGAATTTTGGATGATACATAACAGTAGTAATTTAGAAAAGGGTTTACAACATAGGAAATGAAAGGGAAAAAAAATTAAATAAAAAAAAAAACCTTAAAGCACTAACCAGAAGAGCACTCTTGTCCTCCTCAGAGCTTGTAAAAACAACCCGTACTGATGTAGGTGTCCCAAGGCTGTTACGAACCACTAGAGGTACAAGGCTGTCAGAAATGCCATTTACTGTCTGCGTCATGAAATATAAGTCATGTAATGCACCTTTATGTTGGAGCTTGGGAGATCTAATCCCACTATAAAAAATTTCCACCACTATACCTCAACATGAGTATTTACATGCTAATAGTACAGTACTAAATAGTGCATTTTGTATATCTCTTGCAAAAACAAACAAAGTGTGGTCCAATGTGTGTGGGCTTAAATTTGGAATAATGTTCATTAAAAAAAGAAAAAAAATATATTGTCGAACAGAGATCCAGTATACTGTACAAAGGGTTGATAAAATGTGAGAAGAATGATATTTGAGATAACGTGTAGGCATATTCATACCTCTAAAATAAGGTTGAGTTGATTGTCACTGCACACATCTATGGTCATGCAAGGTCTCTCACCATGCAACTGCGTACCTAAAATTAGTTGCCTAAGAGAGTTTGCCAAATCCCCTATCAAACAGAAGTAATAAATTCAAGCATCCGTTAATAACAAAAAAAAGTAGACAGTAACTGTGAACAATTACCGTAGGTAATTAGTTATTTTCACAATAGTGACTCGGCAAAATTAAAATTGGTCAGGACAAGCACTCATATATACAGTAGTTTTGCAGGACATTCACACGTAAGGGGGGAATAAAAAAGCATGCATGCTTTATATCTTAAAATTTCACATACTGTAAATGTGAAAATGTTTAGGGTATCAAGCAACAAAGCAATTAAACTCAATATGCACATTGAACAAATTCTTCAAATATACTAAATATCCCTCCTCTCTCGCTTGTATATGTATAGAGCAATTGCAACCAACATGGTTATTTTGGGAACACTTTCGAAGAAATTGAGGAACAGAAGGGTGCAAAAAAAATAATTTGGCAAAAAAGCTAATCAATATCAAGAAAGCACACCATGAGGAGATTTATTGGAATTCAAACATGATTTTCTCCAGTACTGAATCCTTGCTTTGATTCTTTCCATGAACAGTGAATCAGCAACTGATTTCCTCGATTTGGAAAATACTTTGAAATCTAGATGTGAAGCATTTCTCCGTTTAGCCAAGGATTCTTGTACTCTAGATAAGTATGATATTCCTACAAAAAGTAAAATAAAGGATAAATAAAGATGAAGCATAATTTTTTATGTAGGAGGCATACCGATGAAGAGCAACAAATACATTAATTGTAGATGGTTTCTACTTCGAATTCCGGACTTAGGCTTATTCTAGCAAGATATGGATAAATGAGAACATGTGTCTCTTATATAACATCATGATTTCAATTAGACTATGGCAGTAAAAAAGAAAAAAAAAAAAACCTATTACACATTTTTCAAACAAATACACTCATGATTTTTGGGGTTCCAAGTTTCCTTAAATATTTTTCTAGTGTAAACATGAGAAATGGTAACTGAACCCTTGTTTTTCTTATTCCAAGTGGCATTTTAGTTTATACTGATCATTTCCCACATATCAAATGCATATTACACATAAAAAGTCTTCCCAAGATTTTTACAGCTTCAATTGCCCTTGCAATTACCTTCATATATGCAGAGATTAAAATCAAAGCCTTTGCGTGCCAGAGATTCAAGGTATGAAGCTTGACATGAGAAGCTGTATGATTGTTCCTCTCTTGGAAACAAATGAAAGTTATAACTGCACGCATTGAAGCAAAAGCATACGAAACTTATCATAAAAGATGCAAATAGAAACCTCGAATTATGTGAAAGGATCAAAATTCTGTGTATAGGCAAATATAACACCACCAGTGCACATACCATTTCAGTTGGTTCTGTACCAGTGTGGACCTGTCATGCATATAATAGCAATCATTCAACATCATTTCATTTTTTGTTTGCTATTTGTTTAGCGCACATCGCGGCTGAAAATAATCTCAACAGCATTGGTAAGGCTCTGCCTAACTAATTTTGCTAAACAAGCACTAATCCAGAATAACCACATGAGTAGTTCTATTCCTGGAACCCAAGAAAGCACTCTGAGTGACATTGTCATTTCAACAAACACCTTCCGTGCAACAGAGAGTTGTTGGTCAGAACATACTCTCCTGCGCCATGAATTACACAAAACATTTCTACACAAACCATTGACTAACAAAAACAATCCCGGAAAGAGAGAGATGCATATACATACGGAAAAGCGACGACCTTGGACTCATCAACCCGAAACGGGCAGATGGACACATTGAGGATCTGGAAGGACTCAGCGGCGAGCTTGGCTTTGAGATACGCGGTCTCGGCCGTGTCGAAGGGGAGGAGGCGGCGCCGCCACGACGAGGCGGAGGTGGCGGAGAAGGTTTTGATGGAGGAGAGGGAGATGAAATCGCAGGCGTCGATATGGGATTTGAGTTCTCTGAGAAGGGATGGTGTGAAGGTGGATTTGGTCACTTGTTTTATGACTGTGTGGGAAGACATTGCAAATGGAAAATCGGAAATGGCAGTGGCGCGGTTCTCTTGATGGGGTTTGGGGTTTATTAGTAGTTAAAAAACGCAGAGCTGCATTGCGACTATTTACTGAGAACTAAGGAGCCGCTTCTGAGCTATTTTTCAAGTAGGAATGTAGACCAATAGACCATTCGGATCAGTAAGTAGCATTTTGTACAAGTTGTCAATTTAGTTTTGAATTCTACGTGGACCAAAATTTTAAATCAGATATGAACACTGGTCATCATTTATCTGTTTATAAATTTATTTAAATGAACCATACAAAATTATGTCCACAACAGAAATTTGGTAGTCGGTAACATTTCCATAACGTATTATTATGGATGCGTATGCGTATGGTTGCAAAGAATAAGATGTCATATGATTTTTCATAATATAAACTAAAACTAATTTAAACAAATTTTAATAAAAAATTAGTTCCCGAATCCATATATCGAGACTTTCCCAAGCGAGCTCTCACAAACAAACTGGAGGGTTGAATTAAAAAACCATTTAAAAAAATATTCTCGAGCCAAACAAATTTATCCTTAACTATTAAAATAATATTTTTAATTGTGAACAACTATAACTAACAATTCAAACGCACCTACAGGGGGGGGGGGGTGCAAATAAATAAACAATTATAACATATTGTCAACAACCAACAGGATTCAACATGTGCGCCTTTTCGTTTGATTCAATCTGGTTATGGAATATAATTGAAAATCCCGTTAATAATTATATGCAGTCCTATTCTTTTCGACAAAGCACTTTGATAAATATTTAATCAACAAACTGATCCGGATTCAGATTTGTCCTGATTCCAAAATATTATTCAATCTTGAAAAATTATCCTTGTAAAATGAATTTATGACAAACATTACTAATTTGAAAACAGTCCGGTTTACTCGGACTTTTTCATTATTAGAAATTTCCATTTTAACCTACATCACCAAAAAATTTTCATACTAGCCTTTTGTATTCAATCCAATGTTTTAGACAACGATATCTTTTTTTCAAGGCAATCTCTGTCACTGGCCACTGAAAAAAAAACGCACATTTAAATAAGACCATTTCTCAAAATAGGCTACATCGCAAAATTCTCATCTCCAATAACCCAGCATAACCCTAATTTTACATACATTTCTTATATTGTAAATGCAATTCTACTTTCAAAATCTTAACTAGCCAATTTTAAAGTCTGAATAATATGTTATATGTGCCCACCAATGATTGTTCTGGTTTCACTTTCAACTTCAAGTACCAACAAAATTGAATAATGGGAAGTAAAACTAAAAGTACAGATGTAATGGCAATTCGAATCAACAGAAGTGGCAAGATTTCTTGGAGAACTAAGCCTACCAAAGAGTTCTCATCGAAGGCACTTAACAATTAGGCAGAAGACAGTCTGCTAATTTTCACGGCCGAATAAATTCTCGAATAATTTAGGAGCCATTGGAGGAATTGTCATCGGTAAAGGAGCCATAAAGTTAACAATCTTTTCATGTACATGATACCTGGAAGATGCAAACAAAATAAGCTTGTAGTTATTTAAAATTTTAATAAACAATCGTAAAGTTGACAGCTTGTCATACTCATATCACTAGAATTAACTTTGAAATAGCTATATGAGAGAAAGAAGAAGTTGTGCACCTAATTTTACGACTTTTAGAAGCACGGCGGTCAACTACTTTACGCTTCTTTGTTTGCATTCTTTTCATAGCATAAAACACCGACTCTACAAGAAATACACAGCTTTAATATAATTAGGCCAAATCAGGCCAAAATAAACAACAGTAAGTATTCAGCAATAAGCGTCAACCTTGATCCAACCCAGAAAATCTACGTCAATCGCAGAACCTGACCTATTCTGAATTTGAACCAACATGAACCCAAAAGACCTGAGATGCAAGCATCCAGACCCAAGAGATGCAAACCATAGAACTGGAACGGTGGAACCCAATTGAACTCTAACTAGGATTTCCCCCCCCCCCCCCCCCCCCCCCCCCAACAAGAAATCCAACCCCCACAACCTCCATTTGACCCCAAAAAATAGAAGAAGAAATGTACAGAGCATGTGCATACAATTTGCTAAATCAACAATTAAAAATTGACAGAAAAACTGCCTGGAAATTCTAAATCAACCCAAAACTAATAGAGACAAACCAATTTCACATGATCTGAGAACTGAACTCGATAGGAACTTGTAAAAATGTGACAGGAATTTTCATTTTCCACTTTTAAACAATATTTCTACATGTCTACCTAGATCCTGCAACAAAATAAATGTTAAGTTTTCTTGGTCTGGAAACTTTTATTCATTGTACACAGGCACCTAAATTATGCTCAAGAGGTTTCAAAATTATCCTGAGTTGGGTAAAAGATATGTAAAACTGACCAGATGAGCCCAGATTACAAGATTCAAGGAATTCCTTCAGAAGTTGTTGGTAGAACTCTGAGTCGTCCAAAAGTTCAGGATCACCATCTATATTTTCTTCACCATCCTACAATCACAAGTAAACATAAGAATATCATACTGAATAAGTTGCACCGAAATTGTTCTGATCAAGACGAGTGCATTACCTCCATCTTGGTGTCTGGTTGACTAGGTTCCTGCACAAAATTAGAATATGGTAATTATAAATAAATGTAGCAGCACAAAGTGAACACCTCACAGCAATCTGTTTTGGGCATTTTTGTAATTCTTTTCCTCTCCAATATCATCTTAATATGAGCATTTAACAAAGCAACTAGACAACACGAAAAGAAACAACCAAAAAATAAATGTTTAAGCAGTACAAACTGAAATATTGGCAAATATATTGAAGTACTGATCCAGAACTTTGATCCTAGCATTAAACACGCAAACTTCACTGCCAATGTAAATTTGTATTGTAACTCGGAATGAAAATTCAATCCAATCCAACATGTGCGGGTGCCTGGGTCATTAATCACAAATACATAACCCAGAACTCATTTCAATTTTTCATTAAAATACTATGGTAAACCAGGCTAGAGGAAAAATAAGAACAAACAAGAATGAGATATATTGAGAAAAAGGCAAACCTCTCCAATAATTCCTAATGAAGACCTCCTCAACTGCATGCGCTTAATCATGCGACTTGGATCCCTCATATATCCTGCCACTTGGTTGCTTATGTCCTGCTCTCAATATAGAACTAGAAATTAGTTCTAAAACTACAATGAGTACTAAAAGTTTGAACACACTATTACTAACTATTGGAAAATGAACCAGTCGCCACCCGAAAGAACGATAAACAAAGAAAACAGAAACATGAGAGCACTTGGCAACCATTCATTTTGACAATCTTCAAACAATAAAATATAAATTTAGTATCCGACGTATAAGTCGTGATCTACCTGATGAACATATAATTTTAATAAAAATGATGATATTTGATAAATGTTTTAACGTTTATTAGGTAACTTGAAACAGTCCTTGATGTATCATCCAACAATATTCAAATTGCATGAAACTTCATTGTTAAACAATCTACATGTGCAATAATATAGTTACATATATTCTTTTTTGTTTTCAACATTGATATGCTTTATGAAATGACTGACAAGATTGTCAAAATAACGGTTGTGAAGTGATCCCTCCCCTTAGCAAATTACAACATTTTTTGAGACACATCAAGTCAACACTTTTTTTTTTAAATGTTGATTACAACCAACTGATGGCTGATTATTTTGGCCATCCTGATCTTGTAAATTCTGAACTCTAAATTTTTTAACTGTTCTATGTAAAAGCAGAATGCATTGCATGATACAGAGGATAAGATCATGGTTCAACTTTGTCATTTACAGTTTCAAAATTAGATTATCAATGCAACAAATGGTTTTGTCACAGTGTGTCACCAACAAGTCATAATTGAGTTCCTCGAGGAATTATCATTTACACCAAAAAAAAAAAAAAGGAAACAGAAACAATCTTGAGAGAGTCTGAAACATTCAGTTGCTCTTTTTTGAGACAACTATGAAAATATGCTTCAAGAAATATCAAAAAGGTAGGCTTTTGCTGAGATAAATTATCAAAGCTAACATTACAGAAAACTACCAAAAAAAAAAACAACAAAACCTGATTGAAAGCATTCAATTTTCCCTTCAAAACAGCAGCTCCTGTATTAACCAGAGTTTTTCTCTGCCATTTGTCCACCGCATTGTCTCTGAATGGTACTATTCTGAACATGATAATTGGAATGTATATCAGCAAACATGATACTAATCTGAACATGAATATGGATTTTTTTTATGAGGAGGGTTCCGGTGCCCACAATTTGAATGCCCCCAAATGCTCCAAAACTCACTTTTTGGTTACTTTTACAAAATATAAAATTCAAATTTCGAATCCAAACCGTTGATCTTATTCGATATAACTAGCGATGCATTTTCATATAAGTTTTATAAATTTTGATGTTTATTGATACTTGATCAAGAGATTGAATATTGAACGAATCTAGTTAAATATGATAGATTAATTCTAATCTGTTCATATTTTAGCCTCTTGATAAACATCAAAATTTATAGAACTTATATGAAAATGCATCACTAGTTATATCAAATAAGATCAACGGTTTGGATTCAAAATTTGAATTTTATAATTCAAAAAAATAATCGAAAAGTAACTTTTGGGGCATTTGGGGGCATTCAAATTGTGGGCACCGGAACCCTCCTCTTTTTTTATATATATACTAGTGTCACTGATTTTCAACTTATAAATCTTTCATGAATTTAACACCAATCAATACCAAGGTGAGAGAGGTTTAATTGTGCAATTTTGAGACTCAATTAGCCCACACTAGTGCAACTAGGCATTAAGATGGAAATTAACCTCCATATAAGTTTACTTGCAATTCAACACAAATAATCCAATAATCCAATAAAAATACTAAAGAAGCTACCAGAACCAATAGCTTTGCTTCTATAATTTCAGATCTTCTGTTGAGGAAAGCAGACACAGTTGCAAGTGCGGAGAAGTCCTATACATTACCTTTGGTACATGTGATGTAATTTTAACCAATCATCGTCACACTCTTCATCCAATCCATTAGAAATTACATCTTGATTATCAGGTTTTCTATTATCTCCTTCACAAAATAAAAGAAAATATATTTTTTAAAAAAAGCAAGGATACCGAAAATACGCTACACTATTCATAAGACTAAAAGTTTTGTTTTAACACTATTCATAACAAGGAAAGTTCCACTATCATTTTACTCACCAATGGAAAAGATAACTAACAGTTTTGTTTTAACTACTTATTTCATCATATTCATAAAAGCAATAAGCCAATAACAATACTATATTGGCATTAAAAAGATATTTTAAAATGGACATGAAAAAAAAAGAAACAACTATTGCAGCTAATAGATAAACCAATTAAAGAGGGAATGTCAAACTGTCCATAACAAAATGTTGTGCATCAAATAAACCAGACACTATCCATAAGACTGTCTCAACTTTACACAAATTATCATGATGAAAATCAAGCTTGTCAACAAGCGGTGATATTCTATAAGGGTATGTTTAGATCATGAGTCAGAAAAGCAAGGTTCACAAGGTAACTTGGAATTTCGTAGTAGTTGCTAGCTGAAATTTTTGTTGGAATAGAAAAACAGCACTTTTAGCAATCATTCTGCTGAAATGCCGATTTCTGTTTTGGAATAGTCACTAACCCAGATTACTACTCACTGTCAATCCAAACATAGCCTATAATATTAATCAGGTATAGAATGCTAGAAAGGGGCATATAATACCTGCACTGGTTTGTACAATAGAAGGGTTCTTTTCAAGCAAAGCCTACAGAATAGAAAAGATAATTTAGTACAATATTATGAAATACAGTGACTAAATTTAACTGAACCAGAGTATATTGCATTGATCAGTCTCCAAGTCTCATGTAGCATTTCCTTTTCTTATTTGATGCTACTCTGCAAAGAGAGGACTCATTTGCATAAAAAAGCTCCACATAGTAGAACATTTGATCCCCATCAACAAGTAAAAAATGATTCTATTTTACATACATGCCTCCAACTTTTTGAGTTTCAAGGACTTGAGAGCAGACTAACAGTCAGATAAAATCAAAGAATGATTAAACGATCTAATCTAAATACTTTACTGTTGCATAAGCATAGCATACATACCTCTTGTAGGTCCAACATGGTACTAAGAATTTCTTGAGATGCTGAGATTAAATCAGCATAAGCTTTATCCACTGCTTCATTGCAGGTGCAAAATTCTGACCTGACTGGATCCTGAGACAGGCTCAAGTTTAGTCAAATTCAAACGCTCACTGCATTAGATATGATAATTTTATGCCAAACTCAATTACTTAAGAAAAATGTGCAAGAATACTTGGCTTGGACTCCATACTGTGTCATCAAGATCAGATGAAATCAGACTAAGGTGACATTTTGGCCTAAGTATAAATTAAGATTACATTGGGCTCTAAAAATCACGTATACAAATTAACATAACAAGAAATCACATCAACCATTTTGTAATGCCAATGAACAAATGATAATGATGATAATTTGATGTTGAACTTTTTAGAAGGCAAGAGCATACCTTGGGTAATTTATTTGAATTTGAGAAAGCTTTTTGCAGCAAAAACCTGAGCTCCAGAGTTTTGTCCCAAAGAGCCTTAAGTGCAAAGAGGACAAGATTAAAAAATTTGGATCATTATATAGAAGAAAAATCTATAAACAGGTCGCTAAATAAATCTTCAACAAAATTTCTCTCTCAGTCACTGAAGTCCAGGTTTCACAAAACAACCAAGAATCATACTTTTAGAATCGTAAAATGTATCGTGTATCGATGGATTTAGTATCGAACCGTGTATCGTGTATCGTAACGAATCGTTAAAGATACGTTAACAATGATATGTTCATCCATTTAGTCATCATTAGGTGGAAGTATTGGTTATCACTGTATAATTTGTCTAATTTATTTGAGTAACATCATCTGTGTAATTTATAAAATTATATTGTAAATTACTGTATTATTATTAACATTATTATATCATTTTTACTATATAAAATATAAAAATTGTAGTCATTTTAATCATTATATTTGTACTTGTATAATATTATATTATTATTATTTCATATTCATTACTAATTATTATATTGTTTATAAAATATTATACTATATAATATATTAGATTATAATTATCATAATTATTATATTGTATTTTATATATTATTAATTTATTATACTATGTAACTTATATAAATTATAATTAGTATAATCATTAATGATTAATAATGTGGATTATATAATATAATTATAATTATAATATATCTGAAAGTTAATTGGTATAGTTGGAATATAAATATCTATAAGTTAATTAATATAAATATCTCTAGCTGAAATAAGACAAACAGAGGGGTAAAGCCCACTTGAGCCCATTTCTTATGTCCGATTAATATGGGTCCCACCTGTCAGTTTCTTCTCTTTCCCATCACATTTCTTCTCCTCTGGGCTCTGGCGCACGAAGAAAAGCGGCGATTGGTTACTACCGTATCGTTCGTATCGCACGATTCGATACGATACGCGACTCGCTCTCCGTCTCGCTCGCGATTCCGTCGATTCCCATCGCCATCGATACAAAGCTACGGTTCGTCTCGATAGGGGTTTGACTCGTAACGCTACGTACGATTCGCACCGTGAATCGTACGATACTAAAATGTATGCCAAGAATACTGATTCAAGCATTACTTTGCTATTTTCATTATTACTGAGCTACAAAAATACTTCATGTAAAAATTCTGACTTGTGACGAAAACTTTGCCATTGGTACAAAAGTACTTCAACACCAACCAAAATTGATAATACTATGGCATTGGATAGCAGATAGGGTGTGTTTGGCACGCTAGCGAACAAGGAGATGGGCGCACAAACCAAACATGGAATGAACAAGGGCTTGCTCCTGTATTTTAAGGAACTAGGGAATGATTAAGGGCTTGTTCGAACTCCCTATTGGTGACTTCATGGCCTCTTCCAAACACACCCTCTAATAATTGCTAAGTACAATATATTGGTGTCAAACTGATTCAACAGTTAATTGAAGGGCCTCTCTATCACATGAACTAAAAATTTGACAGAATACTTGTAAGTTCATTGCATTCCCAAACCAAAAAAAGGGATTATTGCTTACTATACAGGTTGGTAATATAGAAGATAGACACTAAATTGGGTACCTTTTGATTTTTTACAGCCTGACCTTTCAGCACATCCTCATCTTTATGGCGTCTCAAGTTTGACAAAAGATTTCTGTATTTTGGAAGTTCTCAAAGACATAAATAAATGAATGAAATACAAAAATGACCAACAATGATCCTACTGCTAAATGCTAATCGGGTTGACAGTATTTTTTTATAATAATTTGGTGCTTATGATTGGATCTAAGCACCAAGTTCCCGACACTAGAATAAAGTTCAAATATGTAAAGAACACGGGTACCAATATAAAATGGGTGGTACAATGCAATGAGACTTACTGCTCCTCATTTCGTAGATTCAAATATTCTTTCTCAAGCTGCTCCATTTCAGCATCTTTATTCTGTTCCTGGTCACTCTCGTCCTCATCCTTGTCCTCATCCTCCTCGTCATCCTCATCTTCCTATGACAGCATACAACAATTTATTCTGCTTGATGTATAAATCTAGAATCCAACGGGTTAGAATGTGTGAAATTTTTCCTAAATCAAAGACTGCTTTACCTCACTCCCCTTGCTATCATAATCATCACTTTCACGCTGATCCTCTTCTAATTCCTAATAATTTGTGAAGCAAGCTATTACTTTCAAGTGGAATCAGCAAAAAGAAATAAGATAAATGGCTAACTGCAATAGAAGCAGACAGGTTTTCAGATTTTCATTTAGACATCATACTTATATTTTGTTTGCAATCAACTATGTTCTCTATCAACATTATCAAGAGGAGTAGATGCACACAAAGTATAAACAAAAGTCTACAGGGACAACAATTACATACTAAATTAATTTTTAAGGTTACATATATGCCTATGAAATAAATATTACCAATGTATTTGACGTGTTTCGATTCAAAGCATATGACCAACTTCAGACCTTCAATTGCAATTGTTTTGGATGTTTGGACATCTAATCGTAAAAGCTAAACTGAAATTTCAGTGACCAGGTGAAAAATTTGTGATTAACTAATTACCTCCTCGGAATCGAATCCCATAGAGGCAGTGGCTGCATCCATATCGCTGTCGTCTGAGCCGAATTCCTCTTCGCTTTCGCTGGGTTCTCGTTTTAACCGCTTCGAAGCTTTTCCCATGTCAGGACGAGAATTAGGTTAAAGAAGTGAGAAAATTCACTTGGAGTAAAACTACAAGAGCGCTAGGAAGGGATGGCTTTGTACAACGTGTGTACAAAGGAGAACGAGTTGTATATTGATGAACTGTAGACCTATAGTTTATAGGACAAACAGACTGTCAGTAACATTATCGTGAATAAATTAAATTGCAGTACAATTGTGTCAATACATGCTTTCTTCTTTTTCATATCTGTAGTTCAGTACATTCAGACAACCAAATTATCGTACCACACACATATGTTTTACTACCCAAATTGCATAAGAGCATAAGAGTGTGATAATCCAACCCAAAGAAAATACTTCTGCGATGGGAATGAAGATTAGAGAGAGAGAGAGAGAGAGAGAGAGAGAGAGAAGAGACTGTACTTTAAGCTACCTAGGGTTTCTTTGGAGCGATAGATCTGAACGGACAATTGCAGCGTGATCCTGGAACTGGCAGGAAGTGCGAGTGAAAAGAAAGAAACTTTTGAGTGCCACGATATTCTCGTTCTGAGTCTGAGGTGTCGGAGATTCGGAGAAAATAGAGGAATCTTTGGAGAGGAGAGGTAGAGAAGAGAGTCGACAATAATAAACTACGGTTTTGGGTTTTGCTAGGGTTTCTCTTCGTTTTCTTTTCTGAGGGTGCGCCAGAGGGAGACGAAGCGTTTTTCTTTTTTTTTTTTTTTTTTGAGAAGGATTTAACAGCCCAACTCAATCGGGACCGTATGTTTCGATCCAACGGACATCGCTCAAAGCGCTATAGCGCCCTACACAGGATACACGATTTGTTATACACTTATACTATCAAGCGAGTGAAGCTCTCTTCTTCAATTTCTTCAATTCTTAGCTGATGGAAGTAACTTACCGATCTCTTTCTGAAGCCACCTCAATGAAATTGATTAATATTGAAATTATAGAAAACTATTAAACAAATAACTCTTACAAAAAAGATTTCTACAAAATTTATAGTTTTTAAAACTACTGATATAATCCTCTGTTGCGCTACACGGGATAGCGGCGGTGCACGGACCGTCGGATCGATGATGAGTGTCTCGTAATTAATATCAAATCCGTCAAAATTCGCGTGGCCGTGAAACTCTATTTGTCGAGATTATATCCGACAGATTAATAAAAGTTCCTGTGGCATTGTACTGAGGCAACCGAATTCAATTTTTTTTCCCTCTTTATTCGTGATTCCTAGATAACCTAATTACAAATCTACGACCATAAAAAAAAATTTACAGTTTGAGGGCAAAATGATTGACAAAACGGATTCACAACAATTTGCATTAATTGAATAAACCCTTATATTAATTTAATCTGACCTCTTCAGGAGTCCTTATGTTGAAGTGACCTAAATACGTGCCGAGTCACCAAAATAATAAATCCAATGGGAAAAAAACTGATGGCAACAATTTTTGTTCCAAGTTGCAATCTGGTTGCCTTAGAAAATTAAAGGTTGAATCAACATTATTACTAACACACTGTAGAACACAACCATCCAATTACTAATTATGTACGAGAATCCACATTATTACTAACACATTGTAGAACACAACCATCCAATTACACCGTACAACAACCAACAACTCATCAGTTTCAACAAAAGCACCACCCAAATTGGAAAAAAAAGGGAAAAAAATCAAAACCCTTCCAAACCCAACACTGATTACTAATTAATTGGTTAATTAAGCAGTCTCAGACTTAGTGTAGATCCTAACACCGACAGCTAGGCCAAGGATGACAAGTGGGACCAGGAACTGTAGGATGTGAATGACAAAGTCGGTGGTCTTATCCTGGTTGTAGTATGGCTGCTTGGGAGGTGTATACTTCACCTTTTTGGGAATTGTGCTAGTATCTATGTCTCCCACATAGTACTCGTCCATCATTGCCCTTGCTGTCGTACTATGGCCCACATCCTCGAAGTCATCCGTTGCATCTTTTCCTGCATTTTACAGAACGCTTTTGTCAAATACCACAAAGAATTAATAGCACAGTGATGGATTTCTGGGCACAAAGGGAATTACAAACAATATGGACCAACAGCAGAGGTTTGTGACTCATAGGTAGATATGTTATATGTGATAAGCTAGCCAGCTGATACAATCTAAATTGGCTGGTTCAATGGGAATCAGTATGGTTGAATAAACAATTGCATCTTGACAAACTAGCTGGTCAATATTGAACGGCTGAGTTTTGCAACTTGAGTACACGAGCCCGGTCCTATAATATCACAAAACAACAGAACTGCAATTGAATTTACATGGGCCCTGAAAATCAATTCGTCTTGTTCAACTTTTGTGTTGCTTTGTAAGTATAGGTTCAGAACTCATATGCTATGAAAGGAACAAGTCCAATTCTATATTTAAAATAAAGAAAATTCTGTATCAGTGATACCTGTTGAGGATATCAAGACATCATCTCCACCAGGATGGTCTTCCAAGAACTTTGTTACATCATACACCTAAGAGAGTTTGAAGATAAAATAATTTTAACTAATGAAAGAAAATGTAACTAAAACTAAAACCAAAATGGTATTTTTTATAAACAAAGATCAAATCTCATTGTTATGCTAGGAGAATTTAAATACTTCAAGGCTGCACATCTGCACATGTCAGTGAACAATACAAAAGTTCAGGGAGCCTTTTTTAAAGTTAATTTGCAAAAAAATGTTTACCCTCAAAAGAGAAGCTTTACAACTCTGTTCACTAGATTTGCCAAAATTAATGTCTAATATATCCACAGAAATGCCAATTTATAACCCCCAAAAAATGAAAAAGACTTAATATGTTATACACCGAATTCCCTATTTTGACCACCTCAATTAATGACGGTGTGTTATCATTGCTTGCGAGAAACCAAATATAAACCTTGGTCTTTTGCAAATTATACCTAAAATTTTACTGCGCTTGTAAGTAAACTCATCTCGCTCATATCTGAACTAAAAGAGGACTACTAGTCGTAGCTATTTGCAAAGAGAATCCATGTGTTAGCTTCCTGCTACAAAGTTTGATAGTATGGTAAATTAGTCCCGTTTGGC
The DNA here is from genome assembly GCA_028095005.1 of Rhynchospora pubera. Lineage (NCBI taxonomy): Eukaryota > Viridiplantae > Streptophyta > Magnoliopsida > Poales > Cyperaceae > Rhynchospora > Rhynchospora pubera. The sequence goes on from CM051460.1 coordinate 285,993,530, forward strand.
ATTTTCTATTAGTTCTTGAAGATTAGTTGAACTGGAAAATAAGAAGTATTTTTTCCCAAGGCAGGTTTAGTTATTTCATAGAGCTAACTCTGACTTTTGACAGTTTCACATATAATATGGAAACGAATGAATGTCAAGCAAATTAAAAAAAGTGTTGATGTCGTTAAAACTAGAGCAAAATATCAGTGTCTTTCACTTTATATTAGAGAAAACAGCTGGAGACCAATATGCATATTTTGCTTTCTATTCGAATACGCACTTGGACAGATCATCACAATTTTAGCATCACCAGTGGTGTATCAGTACCTATACCTGCTGTATGCTGCATCTCTTCTACCGCTTGTGTATCAGAAAATGTTTTTACTATTTTGAATTGCAGCCATTAGCTTGTATGTTGTTAATAGGTGATAGATGTGAACACAAAAAGTTACTGACAGTTGCTTTGTGAATCTGTGGTGTTGCCAGTTCCTGGCACTTAATACAGCAGGGTGTTGATATTTTCAGTTCCAGGATCAATAATGCTGAAACTTCAATAATTGCAAGCTTTTTGGTTGCCAAAGTTCCAGGAAATTTCTCAAAATCCCACTTTTAATTAAGATGTAAAGAGTATTATATTGATAAGCACCAAAAGGCGGACAAGTTAGCAAAGGAAGACTTTTAAAAGGTTATAAATGCATATTCCCGAAAGTTGATTAGCTCGTTTAATAAAGTTATTAAAATAGTATATTCATGATTGAATTCGACCTGAGCAAGCAACACTTAGTACGAGGAACAGTAATCTAGAGATCAGAACGCAATCTAATCAAATCAAGCTATCTGAACAGCAAGTAAAATTTCCTAACAAAGCCCCACAAGTTTCCCAATTCCAATTAATTAAGGGATACTTAAACTCGTGCTAGAAAGCAGATCTATCTATTAAGTACTCAGCTAAGAAAAAAAGATTCTAATAGAAGTAAAGGTTGATTATACCTTTCCATTGATGATCAACCAGCAATCCTTGTTGGTATTGTGCTCCGAGACCTCCGACAAAGTATACACCTTCCCCATCTCTCTCTCTGTCTCTCGCTTGCTAGCTAGATTCAAATCTTTCCAAAAATACGAACAAAATAGAAAGTTCTGGACCGAAATTCAATTATAGAGGTTACAACTTACAAGGGAAGCTAGAAAACAAGGGGCTGAGAGTGTGGTGTTGCTGGCGTAGGTGGGAGTCAGTGGGTGTAGGTGGGTGGATGTGGGAGTGTGCCCAGAACATTCCCTGTTCTTGTCTAAAAAGCATGATGGTACAATGTAATCACTGTTGTCTAATGTCAATCTAACGGTCGATATTATCCAGATGAATTATAAATTGGACAGTAGAGATGTTCATAGCATAGCTCTGTTGTTCAATGAAATTGCAGCGGATGAGGACTCTGGTTAGTAGGACAGCCCATTCCGGTCATTTCGGACGAAACTGTTTCAACTCGTTGTGGTCCGAAACTGTATATAACCTTGACAGCTCCTGTCAAGTTTTTCGGAAAAAAAAATAATAACTGTATATAATTCATTTTAGTCGAATTAATAATAAAATTTAAGGAATTTTGTTTCTTCTACAGGGTTGAAAACGGCAAAAGTTTTCAATGATTTCTGTTTTTCTTAATATGGTTAAAACGGCACAGTAAGAAGTTATGAGGGTTGATTTTATTTGTAAGGACTAAACTACTGAAGCATACCTTGGGCTCTGTTTGGATGGCTTCTTCTCGGAATAAGGAATAAAGAATAACCACTTTTTACCAATAAATTTATTTCTAACCATCCAAACTCTTCACAAAAATTACACACTTCCCATAAATTTATCCTTTCCTAATAAATTTTTTCCCTTCTTTTTTCTTCCTATCTTATTCTCAACGCATCCAAACGGAGCCTTAGAAAAAATGGTTCCACCAAAACAACCACAATTGACTGAAATTTTTGGAGTATAGAATTTCGCACGAGTCGTTTCACCTGAAATGAAACGCTAACAAAATCTGGAACGGTAGTCGTTCAGTCCAGACGTGAGAGTCGATCTTTTAGATATCAGTTTCAAAATTAATAATAAAAAATAAAATAATTAATTTGGGGTCAGTCAGTCAGTCTTGGTCTTCTTGGAGTAGGTGATCAATTTTTAAAACTTTATTACGTAAAGGGCCTTTATTTCTTTCACCAACGATTTAGGTTCGCAATTTGCATTGTATTTGAAAAACACAAGACATATTAACAAGGTTTTAAAATGCGATTTGTGTAATTTAGCGGTTGTGTAGTGATTTAGCATTTATCGGTGATAAAACAGATAAAACAGTTGTGCGGTGTAAACAAAAATATAGATAAAACGGCGATAAAACGAAAAAAAACGGAATTTTTTAAAAAGCTTGCATATTAAACACACACTTATTTTTAAAACTACTAAATAAAAAATATATACTTCAATCTATGATTTGAATAAACTATTTATTAAGTTCGGTACAAATTAAAGATATATAATCACCGATCAGATATTGGCGAAACTAAAATGTCAATTTTTTAAAAAAAAAATGACAATGAAATTCCATCAAATTCGATACACAGTAACTCAACTAGCCATGAAAAAAGATATCTACACCTTTGGATTTTATTTATTGTCATAGTTGTTCATATGTCCCATCTTATTTAAGCTCACACTTCAGATGTAATATACGTTATTAAAATAAAGATTTATTATATTTTATTGTTTTTATGCTGGGCAATTGTTACCGTTAATATGTATGTTGTTTACAATCAATGTGTTCCATATAAAACAGTTTACAAAATTTCTAAATTAAAATCACAAGTGGCGATACTCTCTCGTTACTCTATTTGATGAATATCTGTGTTTTTTTTTTTCTTTCCCCCCCCCCCCCCCAATATTGATGAATATATATGTTATCACAGTACTAAAATTCCATAACTGGTGATAAACATCCATTTCAAGATCGACCAACTCTTATTGTAACTGCAACATCACATCAAAAAGAAATCAATTTTTGCAGTCTTATACGCAACTTCAATCTTGCAAGCAGTACGAAAACTTACTCAAGATTCTAACTTTAAAAAATGTTGATAACACTTACTGCACCTACCACGCAAAAGTAAATGTTGACTAAATTAGTTCTCAAGTCCTCCACTTTTCAGTTTTCATTTTTCCAGTCTTAAAATATAGATTCTAAGATCAGTCTTTGTTAAAGGGAAAAAAAATTATAATTGCAAACGACCATTTTTAAATCCGAGATGATTTTGATGAACTCGAAGGAATCGTGACAATTATACAATTCCTTTTTGTGATCGAATAAAATCAAAATTTATGCATGTTATAAAATTCTGTATCGACAAAATTAAATAACACGAACAAATTTTTGGAATACTTTTAAATGCGAAATTGAGTTGTGTCTTCAAATGTAAAGTTTGTTTCCATGAACAAAATAATATGCCATTTTTATATATTTATTGTTAATTGGGGGATGGACTTAAATTGGCACTGTTTGTTGCAAGGGGTAACTGTAAAACAGCCTCATAACACTTGCAAAAATGAAATCCCAGTTTAGGTTATAGAATATAGTCCGAATTCCACTTGAACATCCAAATCTGGATCAATACCAGCAAAAACATTGCTGAACAAGGTTCTAGAGCCATGACAAATGTGTCCGAAAAAGAAAAGCAGCGCCAATGTAGCATGTCCAAAAGTAAACCAACCCCTTGGACTACTGCGAAAAACATCGTCAGATTTCAAAGTAGCTCGATCTAATTCCAAAATCTCACCATTAAGTAGCAGGATCTGAATAACTGACTCCATTAAGTTCACCACCATAGACCCGTGGAGCGTGGCATCAACAAACTCAGCAAAAACATGAAAGTAAAAAGGGTAAACATTCGGAGCTGATATGGGACATCCCAGGAAAATGACATCCTGGGACATCCCATACGAAGCTAGTCCAAAATACTGGAGTGCTGGTCCAAAAGAAAAGGAGCATTGTGATTTCAGCACGATTTTGCGACGCTAACGTCATTCAAAAACTGGAAGTACTTCTATTAGTGTAAAGGAGTATATAAATGTATTTTCTAATAAAATTTAAAAAATTAATAATATTATTAATATATTTAATTCTGCCGTTTGGAGCTATCAGTTGGAAATACAAGGAAGTAAATATTTCTCCGTAAGGGAGTATATACTTCTACATATGGAATACAAAATTAACATTTAACAAGCATATAAAATTGTGTAAATAAAAATTGAAAATATGAAGGAAGTATATACTTCTTCTAAAAATAGTACATACTTTTCCATATGGGAGTATATACTTTTTCGTAAAAAGGTTCAGATAAGCATTCAACATAGAAATTTCAAATAAGAATAATCAGATAAGAATTAAAAATATTAATTAAAAAAGTAAATATTTCTCCGTAAGAGAGTATATATTTCTGCGTATGGAATACAAAATTGACATTTAACAAACAGACAAAAAATTGTACAAATAAGAATTCAATATAATAAGGGAGTAATTCTTAAAAAGAGAGTATATTTCTTTATAAGAGGTTCAAATAAACATCCAATATTAAAATTTCATCCAACAAAAACAAACAACACCAACTAAGTTATACTCAACGATCAAGTTTTGTAATCTTTTCAGTCAACCACCGAGTTCAGCTTTCTTCCTCAAGATCAAAGAGAACACACTCACTTGCAGATCTAAATTTCGGCTTCACCTCATTGATAGGATTTAGTAGTAGCCGGTAAGCAACAACACGTTTATCATCACTGACATTAATCTGCAAAACATAGAATTATCCAATGTTAGAACAAAACACAACTGCCAGGTTCTTGATATGTACTCCGTTGTTAGATATTATTTACTTCCTTATCATATGTTTTTTACTACTTTAAGCCTATGCTAAAATACCAAACACACCTGCTAGGTTCTTGATATGTACTCCTTTGTTAGATATTATTTACTCCCTTATGTTATATTTTGTACTCCTTTAAGATTATGCTAAAATACCAAACACACATGTCATGTTTTTGATATGTATTTCATTGTTAGATATTATTTACTCTCTTATCCTATATTTTGTACTCCTTTAAGATTATGCTAAAATACCATACACACCTGTCAGGTTCTTTATATGTACTCTCTTGTTAGATATTATTTACTCTCTTATGCTATATTTTGTACTCCTTTAAGATTATGCTAAAATACCAAATACACCTGTCAGGTTCTTGATATGTACTCCCTTGTTAGATATTATTTACTCCTTTAAGATTATGCTAAAATACCACCTGTCAGGTTCTTGATATGTACTCCCTTGTTAAATATTATTTACTCCCTTATCCTATATTTTGTACTCCTTTAAGCCTATACTAAAACAGCAAACAAACAACAAAGTTTCTTGATATGTACTCCCTTGTTATATATTATTTACTCCCTTATCCTATGTTTTGTACTCTTTTAAGCCTATGGTAAAATACCAAACACACCTGTCAGGTTCTTAATATGTACTCCTTTGTTAGATATTATTTACTCTCTTATCCTATGTTTTGTACTCCTTTAAGCCTATGCTAAAATACCAGACACATCTGTCAGGTTCTTAATATGTACTCCATTGTTAGATATTATTTACTCCCTTATTCTATATTTTGTACTCCTTTAAGCGTATGTAGGAAATAGAACCAGTAGACAATGCGGGCCCCTTGTTAGATATCATTCTATGTTTTGTACTCTCTTTGTTGCTTGACACAACAAAGAGAAAATTTGACTTATCAAAAGCGGGTCCTAGAAGATTAGAATTTGATTGGTCTATGTAGGAAATAGAACCAGTAGACAATGCTCTCTGAGAGTTATATCCTTCATCCAAAGAATGATACATTAGTTTGTAATATCAGACTGCAACTATAAAATAACTCATAAGATGCTCCTTTACTCCAAAAAAGATACTCCCTTGCTAGAAAATTAATACTTCTAAAAGGTATAAATCTATATATATACTTATTTAAAAACTGACATTCAATTTGTATTTCTAAAAAGTACTCCTTAATATAAAACTATGTACTCACTTATTATACATTAGAAAATAAATACAAACAGAAATGAGAGAAAATGAAAAATTATGCGTATGTAAGAAATAGAACCAGTAGACAATGCGGGTCCCTTGTTAGATATCATTCTATGTTTTGTACTCTCTTTGTTGCTTGACACAACAAAGAGAAAATTTGACTTATCAAAAGCGGGTCCCAGAAGATTAGAATTTGATTGGTCTATGTAGGAAATAGAACCAGTAGACAATGCTCTCTGAAAGTTATATTCTTCATCCAAAGAATGATACATTAGTTTGTAATATCAGACTGCAACTATAAAATAACTCATACGATACTCCTTTACTCCGAAAAAGATACTCCCTTGCTAGAAAATTAATACTTCTAAAAGGTATAAATCTATATATACTTATTTAAAAACTGACATTCAATTTGTACTTCTAAAAAGTACTCCTTAATATAAAACTATATACTCACTTATTATACATTAGAAAATAAATACAAACAGAAATGAGAGAGAATGGAAAATTATGAAAAAAAATGCAATTAAGGCTTATGTGACAGATTAAAGAATTAAATAATCAGGATTTGATTGGTCTATGTAGGAAATGAAACCATGAGACAATGCTCTCTGCATACAGAAAACATATGAAAGTATGTGTGATTCCTTTCCATTGTAATAACAATTATCCAAAGAAATATAGATCAAATTTAATTACCAGAACAAATGGGTCAATGCAAATTTATTTCTTCTTGCTCTTTACTTCTTTTTTAACGACCTTCAAGATAGATGACATGACCTGAAAATTTTAAAAAGATAATGTATAAAATTTATATATATTATGTACTCCTTTCAATAACAAATTTTACTTCCTTATTACATAACACTTACAAAACTATCTTCACAGATACAAGAAATATGTACTCCCTTGTTAGATATTATTTAATCTCTTATTCTATATTTTGTACTCCTTTTAAACCTATACTAAAATACCAAACACACCAGCTAGGTTTTTGATATGTACTCCCTTGTTAGATATTATTGTAAACAACTCACAATACTAACTACACAGTTACGATGAATCAATAGCTACTATTCTATGTTATATACTTCTTTGCAAAATATAATTTAATCCCTAGACATGTGCAAAAATTAATACACTAAATAAAGATGTCAAAAAATAACTAATACCTATAATGCTATATTATATACTCCTTTCAATAACAAATTTTACTTTCTTATTATATACTCTCTCTAGCCAATACCTTAGTTGCTTTGGTGGAGTTGTATAGATTCTGGTAGCACTAAACCTCAGCTTCATCAATTAAAGCTGGGTCTTGGCTTTAGCGCATAATGAATTGCCTCAAAACTACATATTTTGCATATCATCTTAAATAATTTCAGTAAAACTAACTTTAAACACCTTCCAAGAAGAACTAATCAAAATTTCATGGAGAATGAAAGAGGTAACGTAAAGACAAGGATAAATTTCTATAATCCTCACTTCAAATTTGAAATAATAGAGCATGATGTGCTCCTTTTGGTATGATCTAGAACAAATCTGAATCTATTTTTCAATTTCAAACAAAAATTAAAAAGAATTAAGATCCGTTCAAGAGGTTACTTTTGAGACATTAGGGAGAAAATCAAACAACGATCTAGAATAGATCTGATCGAGAACTGAACACGCCAAAACCACAAATCAAACAGTGGAATTGAAAATCAAAATATTTCAGTAAAACCAAAACAAAAATACTTACATTGTCTAGCCTTTCATCCTCTGTACTAATCTCTTTCCCTAAAAATCTGAAATAGAAAAAATGTAAAATAGCATCAAGTTAGCATAAAGTTTCAATTATCGAAAGTTTTGGTGAAAGATTCAACTATTGATCCTGATTTTTGAGCTAATCGTAAGAATAAAAGCATTTTTTAGAGAGAGTGGAATCGATTTGGGGAATGCATACCATGGATCTTGATTGGTCCAGAGCTGAAAAGCTTCGTCTAGGTTCAACGATGGAGACCTTGTCTCTTGTTGTATCGATTTTCTGAAATTACTCCAGTCAATCTGAGCGAAGAGAAAAAAAATTCGCTAGAGAGAGATCTGATCGAAAAGAGGTTTGATGGGAATTGGGAGAGAGAAAGAGAGGGGGTTTTCAAGAATCAGAAATAATTGTCTCACATGCATCTCACGTGACTATGGAGAAATTAATGGGCCTTCCAGTGTGAGTCCATAAGGATGGCAGGGATGGCATACCATCAGGATGGTATATAGGAATTCCGGTAAACATTTATTATTCCAAATTGTAATTTGGGCTGAAGACTAATTTGGGCTTATTTATTATTCCAAATTGTAATTCCTTAACATTTAATTGATTTTGGCGAATAAATATATACGCTAGATTTTTTTTTTCCGGATAAGTCTAATCCCTCCAAAAAGTCATTCTGCCATCTCAATCTAAAAACGGAAAGGACGCTGGGAATGCTTTTTCTTTCTTCGGAAGGGAAAAAAAAAGGATGAGATGACGTTGAAAGATAGAAGACATTAGAGTGGGAATGTGATGGATGGTGCTGAAAATAATTGGTCGAAACGATTCCCGATTTTTTATTTTAGTTTTATAATTTTTAGTTTGATTTTTATATTTAGAATACCAGTAATTTAAATGAAAAGAATAAAATATATCAAAATAACCATATCTGAAAATGTAGTTGGAGAGCAAAATTTCCAATTAGAGAAAATTAAAGGGTACATTAGTCGAGTTTACCCTTTTTACTTTCATCATGTTTTTGCTGAGTTTGTTGATGCCACGCTCCACGGGTCTATGCCTGCGTTTGGATTGTTGGAAGAAAGAAGAAGAAGAAGAAAAATTATAAACAATTCAAACTCTTCACAAAGTTACACACTTCCCAATACTTCTTCCCACTTCTTCCCTTCTTCCCACACCTATCCAAACGCACCCTATGGTGGTGAATTTAATGGAGTCAGTTATTCAGATCCTGCTAATGTTAAAAATATTCAGATCCTGCTACTTAATGGTGAGATTTTTGAATTAGAGAAAAAAGATTAATATTCAGATGACTATTGAGTATTGACTTCAGGCTTCTCATTTACACCTGAAAACCTCATAAAGTGAAATTTGAGTAATTTTAAAAATTCGGCATATCTTATTTTTTCCCAAGAAGAAGATGAGATTGAACTGGCAAAAAAAAAAGGGAAAAGGAAGTTCAGAAAAGCATCGACGACCAGGTGGAGAAGGAGAGAGTGAATCGAAGCCTGCTCAAGTAGATGGATTTGTAGTAAGAGATAATTTAGTAAAATTCATTCAACCGTTAAGGAGCAGGGCATGGGTATTTTATTAGTCTTCAAATTTTCAGATTGATTTCTTACATTTAAAATTCATTAGTTTCAATGAAAAGGTATATATACTTAATTAATATGATACATCCGAATTTGAAAAATTGAGGAGTAAATTTCTAATTAGAGAAAATTAGTGGAGTGTGTAGCCGATTTTGAGAAAAAAATGTATATTCCTAGTTACAAATAGGTGAGTTGGCGGTCGGTTTTTGAAATTTCTTGCCCAATCTCACCAACTCCCTTCGAAATCAATAGTTTCAACTATTAAAACATGCTTCATGAAGCTTTATTTTGTGGAAAGGGCCATAATGAGAGATGCAATGAATCTTTGGAATCATTCAAGAATGCGGTTCACAAATCTCTTTTTGGAGCACATGAGCTGCGGCTGCTAATGGACGGATTTGGACCGGATATCTGGATCCGGCCCTTAGTGAAAGGAAAAGTATCCGGTCCAAAGTTCGGCCCTCTAAATATATATCCGGTCCATTCGAACCTATTTGATCCCAGACCATCATCATTCATCTACGGAAGGGATCACTTTTATTAATTGTGGACCCACGTGTCAGAAGCTTCTCCTTCAAACCTTTATTTGAGAATCCAATCGCTAAAACCAACAACTCAACGCAGAAATTTCAAAATCAAATAGAAAAAAAGAATCTATAATACTTGGAGCAATAATCTCTGTCGTCTTCTATCATATCTTTGGAGCGTGAATTTCGTTTCTTAATCGATAATACTTTCTTTCGTGCTTTTCAAGCAGCTAATTGAGTATTAATATTTTTGACCTTCGAGATGAATCTAATTGGCTTAGGACAAGTGATGAAATCTTAGTCATGAATTTGATTCTTGCGACTCTTTATACTGACAATTTTCACAATTTCTATTCCATATTGAATCCATTTTATCTTGTAGATCTTGATCTGGAGATTTCTTCTCATAAAGGACAAATGTCTTCCTCGGTAAATTTGATTTGGGGTTTGGGTGGAGTATGGGTAGGGATGAAAACGGATCGGATACGGAGCGGATGTAGGTCTTTCCATATCCGCATCCATATTTTTTTTCTCGGATACGGATACGAATACGGATGCGTTCGGATACGGATACGGTTCGGATATTAAACAGATACGGATACGGTTCAGATATTATCGGATACGGAGTCGAATACGAATATATTTTGTCGGATACGGATCATATAACGATCAATTTATTTTATTTCATTTCTTTAGAACTTTTTTTAAATTTCATATTGCGTATAAAAGTTTGTTATATACGAGAGTAGCTGAAGCATAAGAAAATTTTCATGTCATGCAATAAGTTATATTCAAACAATATAAATTATACGATAATAAGGTAATAAGGTAAGCAGTGTACAAAATTTATTCTTTCAACCAATTAAATCCAAAATTTCATCAAAATATTTATATATAATATGTATGAATTAAATTATTATTAACATTATTGGTTGGATTCTCAACAAAAATATTGGATTCAATAAATCACATATATAACCGTAATTATCAAATTTATGAATTAATCAATAAAATTGCAAGCACCACATAAGTACAAATTTAATAGAATTGATCAATAAATTCAGTCTTTCCACAATTTGAATTCCAACAGTATATTTAACTATTTAATGTCAAATCATATCATGTTACCTTAAATGTCATCATACATTAAAAAAGTATATTAATCATATGTAATCAACATGATTAGAGAAAAAAAATTAATTTTAGTATTATTATCATATATAATCGTCTCAATAATAAAAAAATAAAAATAATTTTATGTTCCAAATAAAAATATTATTATAAGAGAACTTATCTAATAAAAATTAAGCATTATATAATTAAAAGTATTCTCTAATGTAGATAAGTAATTATATTAATTATCTTATGCCGTTAAAAATACGGATAAACGGATTAATATCTATCGGATACGGATAATATCCATGTCGGATACGAATACGGATCGGATATTGTCAAAAAACTCAAAACCATATCCGCATCCATATTTTTTTGGCGGATACGAATACGAATACGGATATGTTCGGATACGGATACGGATCAGATGTTATGCATATTTTTCGGATTCGGATACGGATCGGAGCGGATTTTATCCGCTCCGTTTTCATCCCTAAGTATGGGTGGTGTGTGATCCGAGTATCGGGTGGTGTTTGAAGTGAGATCCAGGACCATATCCGATTTGAGATTAAGGACCATATCCGAGTTGAGATCAAGGGCCTCTGCAAAAATTGAGATCGAAGTGAGACTGAGGGTCCTCAGATATCCGGTCCACTTAGGTCCAGGTCCATATAGGGTCCGGTCCACTACTGTAAAATAGAATATCCGGTCCGTTAACCCATGGATAGTCCTCCATTAGCACCCCTGCATGAGCAATATGAGTCAACTATATCTAGGGCTGTCAATTTCGCTCCGTTTCGGACGTTTACGTTCCGTTCCGTCCGAAACGGAACAGAAACGGAGTTGATTTTGCTTACGTTTTAAGAAGCGGAACAGCAGACGGAATGGAATGGAATTTCGTTCAGGTATACGGAACGTAAACGAAATACCACTCTTCTGTTTCGTTTTTTACCGTTATTCCGTGGAGGTGTAAAATTGCTATAATTGTAGAGAGGAGATAGCGTGGCGTGGTCCGCGTGGAGCTGCAGCAGGTTGTAATTATAACCTAGCGCCGACTGAGCCGTATACCCCCTCTCTCTCTCTCGAGTGTATCTACAGATCTACTCTCTCCCATCTCCATCTCTCTCGATCATAGTTCCCTCCCAAATCCGGATTGCTCCCTCTCTCTCTCCACCTCTTCCCCACATCTCTTCTCCACCTCGTTCTTCCCACCACTGCCACCTCCTCCGCCAGGATTCTCCCTCTACCCTATCTCCGGCTCTATCGTCAGTCCGTCACTCGCATCCTCGCTTGCACAATTGCCCAAAATCTGTCCTAAACTGATTCTCTCCTCTTTTCTTTGTGTCGCGCGAAATCTAGAGGAGGAGATGGTAGTAGGAGCAGCAACATCGTGTTACTGCAGCCATTCACCATTCCTCGCTCGATCTAAATCGGAGGAGCCTTTACTGTCAGACCTGACAAGGCCGCTCTCTCGCTCTTGTTCGAATTTGCAAAGCCAGCCTCAAGGCCTCCAATGCTTCATGTCTCCTCTCCAGTTTCAGATCCGCTTCCTCCCCCCCTGCACTCCTTGCAGTTGCGACTGCCCCCCTCCTCTCTCCCTTCACGCCGCCCCTCTAAGTAGGGGTTAGTTTCATTCAACTGAAATTAAATTATTTGCAAGTGAAATCGGGCTCAATTCATAGCTTCACGAGTCATGAGATGGAAGTCCCTAGTTGACACTTCATTTACGCTTTGTCTTGTTCAAATTTTACTTATGTACCTTACTGGAAAAGTACTCTACTTTTGTGGACGAGTTTAAATTTTAATTGAATGTTAGTTTTCAATATATGAATTTCATGTATTGCTTTAAGTTGAATTTGTTATTAATTTTATTGTACAATCTATGCTTCTGGAGGATTTTCAAGCTACCTAATTAGTTCTTAAATTATTCTTTTTATTTTATATTTCTGTTTTACTGGTATTTCCGCTTAGATAACTCCTTTATTTCTATTCTTCATTGATGCTTTCTATTTTATATTTCTATTTTATTGGTACTTTCTGTTTTACTGGTATTTCTGTTTTACTGGTATTTTCTGTTTTACTGGTATTTCTGTAATGTGTTGTGAACGGTATAAAATTTTTAACGTTACTTACGTTCTTCCGTTTGATAAAGACGTAACGGAAACAGAAAATATTTCATTTCCGCTATAAATACGGAACGTTAAGCGGAAATAAAATGTGTTACGTGCAGTCTAACGGAACATAAACGTAACTAACCATTTCCGTTTCCATTTTGCACGTTTGACAGCCCTAACTATATCCTCTCAATTGTTCTTATTTATAATTTTTTTTTTTTAAAAGTACGAGATATCACGCTACATCAATTTCCGATATTTATTTAGTATTTCTTTTTAAAAAAAGTATTTCCGATCTGTAATCTGTCTTTGAGGAAAATAAATCGGAAAATTACAACGTATCATTGTTACGATTTCAAAATTGTTCATATGTTATCACAGATAGAAAAGAGCTTTTTTTTTTTAAAAAAAAACCACATTATATGTCAGAAACAAATCAAATATGTGTTACATATTTATTTAATAAAAACTAAATTAAAAGAAATGATAAATTTAGCCAAATACTGACATGTTTACTTTATTGTTAAAATGAATAACCGGAGCCATAAAATAGGAACCCATGTGATCAAATAAGAATCGTCACGTTGCAAAATAAAAATTTAACATGTTTACTTGCATTGTTTGTCTAAATTAGAATTGATTAGCCTATTAAAGCTTTCATTTATATATTTATATATTTAGCAAGTATTTAATCAAATTAAATTATAAAGTGATATATATCCTTAATATTTTTATTCAAGCAAAATAAACGATGCATAAGATCCAGTATTATATTGGGGAATAAAGACATTAATTGCACGGCACATCGTATCCTCAAACTTCAAAAATGAGAGGAGACCACCAATGATAAATTTGGACACCAACCACATTCAGAGAACATCACCAAATTGGTAGAAAAAGAAAGAAATTAAACGATAACTTCAAATTTTTTCCCCCCTTTTTCTTACAACGTTATTTCCTGAATTGAAGGAAAAATAACAACAGAACGATGATGATAAAGATCATGGGAACAACAAGAGAAAATGATCACACAACCAACTCCACGGTCAAATTGCAATGAAGTCCCTCAAATAATATTTGTTCACTCATCCTTGGTAGGATAAGAGGCCATCTTGTTAATGCCACACAAGCCTTCTGCTTTCCCAGTGCCCCTCTTCATCCTAATGTAGCCCTTTTCACCCCAGTGTGGGCCCCACGAGTTCTTCACAATGATGTAATCTTGATCCTTGGTGCTGCCGTATCCGACGGCTGTCACACCGTGATCCAGTCTGGTTTTGCACGGTCCATTGAACACACCCTGGATATGTTAAGTACGTAATATTGTCAATAATGTGTTTAAAAATGTTATATGCCAAATCTTTAACATAAATATTATGCAATCAGTAGTTCATGATTTATAATGTATCACAATATTCATTTAAATAAACTAATGCTAAATATTGCGAATCGGGACAGGGATGAAATTCGGAGAGATTGCCTGAGGAATGTAATAAGAGAGAAGCGTGAAACTTACACCACTGTAGAACTGAAAGTTCCTGCCAGAAGCCTCAATAGCAACACTGACTGGCTGGTGGGCCAGGGCTTTAATCAGGGCCTCTTCACTGTTTTCTGGTACATCTTCGAATCCAGTTATGGTCACAACCTCACTCTCATCCTAATTAATTAAGAACCAAATTTTTAATAAATAAACTGAGAAACAAGGACAAGACATAAAAAATCACTGTTTCTAGCAGTAATGCATTAGGAATGCCATGCAGTTATGTGTACAATTTTGGCCATCATATATTATTGTTAACATGTTCTCACCCTCTTGTCATCACAAGTGCCTTCTTCCATGAGGTATGGGTAGTCTTCCTCTGTGCGGAGGCCCCCATTGTCTATGATGAACCTAAATGCATTGTCCATTAGGCCTCCATTGCACCCATTGTTCCCGTCGGTATCACAGTCTACTAGCTCCTGCTCTGAAAGTGATGTGAGGTTGCCTGTCTTAATTTGGTTTATCCCTTCCACTGCTGCCACCGTCGAGAATGCCCAGCAGCTACCTGTGAAAACCATATATTATTATTCTGTGCATGGCACAACTGATAAAGCTCTGATTGTCATTCTCCTTTTAGTTATTTTACTGTTGAAAGGAAAATAGAGAATCAACAAGAAAAAACAGACAAATTAAACACAAAAAAATAATTCTACTGTCGCTTCAAATTCATGCAATGTCACTTTATGTGGTTACTAAATATGTAATTATATGCATTTTTAATTACATCTGCTCTAAAATTTTTTTTATATAATATATGCAGACCTAGAACTCTCATAGTAAAGTATTATTAAGGAGGTAAAAGGGACATCAACTTGTTTAAATTGGTATTTAACTACATGTTATATTATTGTACTGCATGTTTTTGGGGCTTACCACACTGGCCCTGATTCTTCACTGGGGTAACAGCGCCTTTCTTTCTCCAATCCACATCTTTAGGCACACTATCATCATCAGCATACCTGAACCTACTAGCTTCCCTATTTTTTCTCCTCTCAATTTGCATTTCAACCCCTGAAAGGCCAAGATACATCTCCTTGAACTCCTCATGGGTCAAATCAGCAAATTCATTCAAGCCTAGCCAATAGCTGGTGACCTTTTTGTTTGTCTCATCAATGTGAAACAAATTATCCTTAAACACCTCAAATCTCCTGATTTTCTCTTCTATGCTGGCATATGCTTTCCTGTGCTTTTCCATCCATTGCTCAAAGAGTTCTAAGAGTCTGTCATGAGAAGATAAATCCTTTTCATCATAGCCGACAATGGAGAAGTCTCTTGAAAGGGCTAGTGTAGAGCAAAAGAGAGAGAGTAAGAGGAGAGTCCAAGAGAGGTTTTTGAGTGAGAGAGCCATACTAAATATATTTGGAGAAGAGAAAGTATTGTATGAATGAATTTGTCGAATAGGTATACGAGGGTTTATATATAACTCATTTTCTTATGTTGCTTAGAAGCAAAGGCTATCAAGAATTTTTACCACATGTTTGTCTATCTAAATCATGCCATGCCTTAAAGCTTTCTGCAATGAAGCTTTACTTTTAAGCATGCCTAAAACAAAAAATTAAGTAAAACGATAAAGAAAAACAGACAAGTTGCACCCACTATTAGTCATGCCATTGTAAGAGTGAATAACAATTATAAGATGAGCAAAACAGACAAGTTGCCACCAATTAGCAAGTGTCTTTATCAGAGCCATTTCTATGATTCATTTTTTTTGTCATCACTGTTTTGATACATGTCTATTCTTTATTGATACATAATCTGTTGACTTCTGAAATAGGCAAACACATTACTTTATTGCACAAGCTACAAATAAGTGGGATGTATGATGAAGATACACAAGAATTGGCAATTCGAATCTGCTGTTGCGCGACAAGCTTTGTAGCGCAGGAAATCCAACTGTCGACTAAATCGAATGGCGTGTTTTTCATCTCCGCTCCTAACTCAAAAACTTATCGGATTTGTCTGAATTAACTTAACGGATCTGTCTCAATTTGCTGTGCTCTGAGGATCCGAAATTAAATTTGTTCCTCCATTTCTTCGAGAGGGACGAATCTGGCCATCGGAACAGTGAAGTAAATGCGGAGGGCTCATTCGTCAGCGGCAAATCTCCACATAGTGGCGATCGCTGATTGGATAATACCAATAACCAACCCCATTCTGAAATACGACTACCGTCTCCGACGACACTCATTTTGGCGATTTACTCCATGATGGCAAAGGTTCTTGGAGTCGCTTAAAAGCTAAAAACAAGAGGAATCCACTGATATCAACGTTGGCCCCTCTTATTCATTAAATTGCAATCAATTTTAAGGAAAAACTATGAACCAATGAAGCGAGAAGAAGATTAATTGATGTAACTGAAGCAGTAATAAATCAAAATGGTTAACTATAAAGCTTCACAAGAATCCTATGATTGATAGATGTCAATTCAAGTGTCCAGTGCTTATGTTAATTAGAGAGAATCATTCTCTAGACACAATGCAGCAACCACTGCAACAGAAACACAACTGTCTGGACAACGCATCACTTGTGGTCCCATGTCAATCATCTTCAGCCATACAATGAAGAGAATTAGTTAGGGATACTCTAGATATTTCTATTCCCGTTTTATATATACAAGAGAAAGCACTGTACAAACTAATAGAGAGAATAATGAAAAGTTTCAATTAGAGAAATCTCCTTTCCATTTACCAACATTCTTTACCAGTACTTTTTCTATACTGTTATTGTTTGTTTCAATGATGCCTACTAGTAACTCATTTGGTATTGAATCAAGACCCGAAGGTGGTAATGCCAACCATGGCAACCATGGCCATGTGTTAGGAGATATATTACTGTAGGCATTGTATGCTACATGCATAAAGACAAAAAAAAAATCTGATCTGATTATGAAAGGAACAAGCTCTAGCAAAGTTAGAAATATCAATTAGTATTTAGGAGGTCCATGGTAAGCTACAGGCAGGAGGTTCGTATCTGGCATGGCTATACTTATGCCTACTATATATAGTGTTCATGTGAAAAAAAGCAATTATTTAACTTAGGCCTACTTCTTTTGGAAAAAAAGAAAAAATTATAACACAAATAAAAGTATTGGTAAAATCCAACTATTTAACTTCTTCCTTCTCAAGACATTTGTAACAGGATTTGAATAACATAGAGTGTCTATAGGCAGGATTAACATCAGTGCTTAACAGTAAGTTGGATGACTATTTTCTTTTATTTTTGCTTCCAGAAATGCCCTTGCAATGGAATGCTATCACAAAATAAAACTTAACAGTAAGCTATCACAAAATAAAACTTAATAGTAAGAGTCATTATTTGTCCATTAACAATAAGTTATCACAAAATAAAACTTAACAGTAAGCTATCATAAAGTAAAGCTTAACACTAAGCTATCACAAAATAAATCTTTTTCTGTAAAAGCTATACAAAATGAGACATTTCCTTAAAAGCTGTACAAAATGAAGCATCTCTTGATATAATAGTAAGCTATTCGTCTTAGTCAATTAGAGACAATTTCTTGAGATGCTATTTTGCTGAACTTGCGGCATAAATCTCTATTACGACGAGCCATGTCTATTCTTGTATCTTCAATCACCAACCTGCCATTTTTGTCCTCAATATTTTCGTCTTCGGCTTCTCTTGTCCAGCGCTTCCAAATATATTTTTCCGGTAAAATTTTAATGGTCATTGCAACAAGTACCTTCAATTTAAATAATAAATGTATTAGTAAAGTAACCATGGAGAAAGATAACCAGGTACAGTATGCCTTAGTAAGCATATCGATAACCAGCTAAGCATATCAATAACCATGTTAACATTATGCTAATTTTCATTTAGTCAATTATTAACGGTAAAGAAAAGCACAATTATTACAGTATGCTAATTTACATTTAGTCAATTATTATCTTTGTTTTACAATACCCAATATGTCTCATTGTTAGTGAATAGAATTTGCCTTTACTCATGTCTGAACCACAAGAAATCTTTCTGAGTTCATTACGAATAGCATAATCCTTTAGGTTCATTACTTAAATGTTAATTCTGAACCACATGAAAATATACATGTCTAGTACCTTTTATGCATGTCCATTAATTAAATGTACAGTACCCTTAATTCAAGTGGATTATATGAAATACATGTCCAGATTCCAGAACCTTTAATGCACGCCAACATAAAATTTTCATTCTCTCATATGGTTGTTGCTGAAATTGCAATAAATGAAAGGAAAAGATAATAAGCAGCTCAGTGAACTGGTACAGCACTTGGCAACCAGGATTGGAGCCATGACTTTGTACTATTCCAAAAAACTGCCAGAGAATTGCAGCACTCGGCAACCAAATCACATTCTTCCCTCTCATTGTACCAATAAGAAGTCATAAAAATTGAAGAACTCTTTGTCTTTTTTTTTTTATGAAAGATGGTAGCCTAATCCTCATGTTGCGGTCAAATTGAAAACAATACAAAGAAAAAGCATTTCACCATCCTTCTAGATAAAGTTCAAGTGTTTAAGCCCTCTTTAGCACTCGAAGAAGCCAGTAAGACAAAGTGGCACTCAAAAAAGTGGGATATGACTTGGAAGCCAGTCATACAAATCACTGATCTCATCAACCAGAGAGTCTTATTTGTCCAATACTCACACTTTTAAGAGGCAATATCTCAAACACCTTGCGAGCAAGAATAGAACTTACCTCAGGAGAAGTTGGAGCGGCCATGGAAGTTAGATGACAAGGAGATATTCAGACATGTGGAAGAACACTACTGCTCCAACAAGAAAATCGCAGGAAGGTGTCTTTCAAAGAAAATCGGAAATCGCTGCAAGCTGACTCCCTTGTCGTACGAAAACGGAGGATGACTACAAGGAAATTTGAAAGAAATCGCAAGGATGATTGCAAGTAATCGCAAGGATGGCTTCTCCATCTAAATTCCGACGACAAACTTGAAATGAAATCGCAAGGATGCCGGAGATGTGGTTTCCCTCCAAATCGTGACATGCACAGATGACATGCGGATCCAATACGAGAACGGAGAGGAGAGGAAATAACGCAGATTCGATAAGATGGGATATCCAATAAGATAGCGATTCTTTCTTACACCGTTCGATTCAGTTGACGGTTGGATTTCCTGCGCTACAAAGCTTGTCGCGCAACAGTAGATTCGAATTGAAGAATTGGAATAGAGATCCAGGCCTGATCAGAATTGTTGATTATGACAGTTGTGGATCCTATGTGGCCAGTAAAGACTGGCACTAGTGGAATTGTCAAGTTTCATTTTTGTTGACTGTTTGCTTTCAATTAAGTTTTTGTTTGTTATTGTTCTGTCTGCCTGTAAGGCTGTAAGAGACAAGATACCTGTCACACGGTTTCTCTTGCTATTCTCAGCTCAGATATCAGATCATGCATCTCGAGAACAGTGCCCAAAGGGAGTACTTTTCATATAAAATATAAAGGAATTTTACTCGCAAGAATAAATTTTGGCAACTTGCCGTTGCAGTTATATAAAAATTAGTTTTATTTGATTTAATTTTATTTAGTTAATTTATTTATTTGATTGCTTGTTTGTTTGTTTGAAAATAAGTGGTACATACTAGATACTACCATTATACACACTTTTATCGAGCAAGTAAAAAAAACTATCATTCTACTATCAAACAAATCAGAACCTCACAACTCAGCCATCACAGCATCTGAGCAAATTATTCACCTAAAACCATAGAGCCAAAACTGCCCTCCGATAAAAACATTATGTTAATCGCAGCTAATCTAATTCTTGGTTCTCTTAACTACCAAAACAAACATTTAAGACAAGAATTTTTAATTACAAAGCTAATTCAAAGTAGTATCTGACATAACAGTTTTAGAAGGACCTCCACTGACACAGCAAAAACTTTGATAAAAGTGTTTGTTTTTGTATAGAGCAAAAAACTTACTATTACTTTTTGCTTTTAAGTATAGAACAACAAGCTAGTAAATAAATATGTATGACCAAAAAAGGTAAATACAAGACATAATGCCTTCAAAGTATCAACACATGCACTTACACATAACAAAGGATATCTTCATACATTCCAAAATTTTAATAGATAGTCACAAGTAAAGATAATGAGAAGGGTTCCAATATATGCCAACATTTTGGTTGCCCCCAAATGCCAACATTTCACTATTCGGTTACTTTTTTAAAATTTAAAATAGAAATGTCAAATCCAAACCGGTCATCTTATTTAGTTCAATGACCGATGCATTTTGATATAAGTTTTGTAAATTTTAGAGTTTATTTGATACTCCATCAAAGGCTAAAACATGGACGTATTAGAATGAATCTATCACAATTAATAAGGTTCGTTTATTTTTCTACCTCTTGATAGAGTAGCAAATAAACTCTAAAATTTACAAAACTTATATCAAAATGCATCAGTCATTGAACTAAATAAGATGACCGGTTTGGATTTGACGTTTCTATTTTAAATTTTAAAAAAGTAACCAAATAGTGGAATGTTGGCATTTGGGGGCAACCAAAATGTTGGCATTGGAACCCTCCTCAAGATAATATTAACGATTAACAGCATCAGAACTCCTTGGGCACTCGAATACTCGATAATTCTTTCATAAATGATAAATAAATAATGCTTGTTTCTTTTTCATTTATGATAATAAAGGAATAAAAGTTCTATGCAGTTTGTCAGGTTTAGGCAAAAAAAAAAAAAATCATCCAATGCAGCAACTCACTTACCAGAAAACAAAGTGGTGTTTCTAGGACAAAAACACAATCAACTCTACCCTTTTTACTTCCAATTCTACTGTTTCTTTTTAGAAACTTTAGTGTGACACCTATTATTAATGCTGAATATATTTTGAGAGTCAAACTAGTGCCTTCAAAAAGGTTTATTTTATTCTCCGCAGTTGTGGATCATCATACTGTAACTTAGATCTATCTACTATAATCCACATTACAAACTTCAAACATAGATTAAAGACAGGTTACCATTTAGGCTCCCTAAAAGTTGGTGAGTTGATATCAATATTGTACCTCACCATGCATCTCTGTAACTGAGTATTAGTACTGACGAATTAAAAGGGACAAACAAACCAACATTTGAACAAGATAAAGCCTACTAAGATGTGTACAAGTCACACAATAATTTCAATGAAGCAAACCTAAGTACCACACCTGTGATATGGGAAATTTCCTTCAATTTGGATCAAATTTCATCAACCACCAGAACCTGTGTTCTATGCAGCTTTGTACAAATAGACATCTCAAGTTGCAAGATGTTTAATAAAATAAACTAAATTCCCATTAACTGTGTTTGATTTCTTTGGGAGGTTTGGGTGCTCACACTCAGGCTATCAGTTGAGTCAGCGTTTTTCTAGTTGTCAGTATAATCCTACCACACTTCAGTGCATTATCATTGTTTTAATCAATTTAATATAAACAAATGGACAGTACTTCAGAAATAAATTATGAAGATTACTTTGTACCTGGCACAATTGACCGGTTTCTCTTACAATGTTATACCTTACTATCCCAACTTCTAAAGTTAACCACTTTGATTGCCATCAGTTGTGTCATACAAAACAAATTAAGGGGTGTAGAGAGAACCAAATTAAAATTCACAACAGAATATTTTCAGATTCTTCAAATTGAGTATATCTTGGCAGCAAATATTACCTCAGAATTACCTGCTAAATGACTTATTTCTTCCATGATTACATCTGTGAGTATGTTGGGCTTCTCTTTGAGGTAATTTTCTAAAGAACAATACATCCCTTAGAACATTTCAAATTTGGATCTCTAAAACAAATGAAACGTATTGTTCCTGAAAGAGATGTATTGTTCTTGTAGAAAACGACCTCAACGAAGCAAGAAGTGGTGTCTCACTGGCTCTGGTCGCCTGGTCGGTGGTAGATACTAGAAAACAGTGAGGTAACTCGGGAAAGAGGCGTGGAGTTCCTAGTGGAATCACATCCTCTACCGACCATGCCAACGTTTGATCTAAACCGTTAGATCTAATCTCAATGGTTAAGGGAGCCCCGTGCATGTAATCTAAATTGATAGGCCCGAAAAATTTTAACCGTCGAGATTAGATCTAACGACTCGGATCAAACGTTGGCCCTCTACCAACCTCAAAAAGTTGGTAGAGGATACGCTCCCGTTGCTACTTGCTAGGGCTACAGAATGTTTACAGATTTATTCTGAATTTTAGATTGGAATGAGGGTCTTTTATTGCTGATATCTGTTGGGCCGTCAATGATGGGCCGTTGGGCTTCAAATAGGTAATATCGGACTATTATTGTAATAATCAAGAATTTTGATTATATTACTAAAATATTAGAATTTTTAAAACTATTATTGTAATATCGGACTTTTGAAAAAATCTATTTTATATTATAATATAAATATAAAAAATATAAAAATCTATTTTATTATATTTAAAATATATATATATATATATGTAACAAATATAAATCTTTTAATATGTTTAAATATTGTAAAGGTTATATTTTAGAGAATATCTATTGTGAACCATGATGCATAGAGGGTTCCATGCACCATGATCGTTTGATCGGTAATTTTGTAAATTGATAAATCTAAATTAGCCAATCCAATCTATATATTGAAATCTCATAACAAACAAAAATTTGCAATTTTTAAAAATTTCTTACTGTTTTTTACTATTTTTGTTTTGTATCTTAGAAAATCATCAATTTAATTAGTTCTAGACCCTCCAATACATTCGAAAAAAAATCATCAATATAATTAAAATAATTTCAATATCAAGATCACATTGAGCGGGTTAGAGAAACTGTTTGAAATTTCAATACTCGAATCTCAGATTGTATTTGATGTCAAACATGTTTTACTCTAACATTACACTATATTTATGTAGAAAAACATTGACTTATACGTATATATGTATCTAATTTTCTTTCACAAGGCATTTCTCTGATCGGGCAGTCAGGAAGTATTTATTATTTTATAAACAGAATTACTGATTATAAGAAAAAGACTTCCAAATAAATAATGCCATGTACAAGTTTGTAGTTTTAGGTTTTTAGCCAGGATCTTAAATCCTCAAACAAAGCGAGATCCCACTTTTCTCATCATATTAATTCCACTTTCTGGAAGAAAACTAATAAGAGATAAATAAGGTAATAATTAGAAAAACGAGTTAAT
This sequence comes from Rhynchospora pubera, assembly GCA_028095005.1. NCBI lineage: Eukaryota > Viridiplantae > Streptophyta > Magnoliopsida > Poales > Cyperaceae > Rhynchospora > Rhynchospora pubera. The sequence continues at coordinate 286,017,404 of CM051460.1, forward strand.
GGAATTATTTTCACCATTATGAGAAAGATCATTTGGAGATCTCCATCGTTGTATCCTAGATGTAGAGTGACGAGAATTAATAAAGAAACAAGGGAATATGATGAAACTAAATCTAATTCGGGGAACATGTAATATCATACGGTAACACTGTTATTTCGTTTGTAGATGCACTAAGATATATAACTATACCAAATCTAGTTGGCATTAAAAATAGGAGGGTATTCCACTTTTGAGTGTAACCAAATGCAACAATTTCATATTTTAAATTATATATATATTTTTTTAAATCATGATCTTGCATTGAAAAAAATATATTGTGATTTTTGTACTCTAAATAAATTTAAATAAATGATTTAAACATAACAATTTTAAATTGCCATTTCAGTATTTCATAAACTCTATTGTACTTTATAAGAAATAAGAATGTCCGCTTTTGCATTGAAGACCTGGCATTAAGTGCAATTGATTGCCATGTGTTTATAAAAGAAGTTCCCTGAAACTTTCTGGGAGATATTCATTATTATATTAAAAAAATTTTAAATACGTTGAGTTTTTTTTTTTTTTGGGGTGGGGGGGATAACATAAAGTTTAAACAAAATAATTAAAAAAAATCCGTCCAAAACGGTCAATGGTCTATGTTCTCGAAACATTAGTGCAGCACCACCTCGCCGGCGGCGTATATACGTAAGTTGCATGTTGTGGGCTTGTGGCCATGATCGCTTACACTTTTTTTTTTTTTTTATGTTTGTTGATTGATTGAAAGCACACAATTGTACCCGTCTATCGATCTAACGAATTTAAGTTCCCCAAGTAAAATTTGATCTTCTCGGCAGATCTTTTGTATTGATTAGCGAATCTATAATTAATGGCATGAGGTGCCAGAAATCATATTATTATTTATTTAAATAAGGTAATTTGTTTCAGTGAATCATGGTACATAATTCTAAATCAATTTAGATATTGCACTCAACAATTGGACTGATATAGTTTGGGCATAATTTGGCAATATGTGCCAGCTGGATATGAGGGGGTAATGTACATAGACAATAGTTTGTTTAGATATATTTTTTTTTAAAGAAAAATTTTAAAAGGCGGATCCTCGGCTCTGTTTATAGTCGCTTATATATCAACGTAAACTAGTATTTCTTATGTCTTACAATTTTACAAAAGATATAGTATGCTTCTTATATTAACTGCCTTACATAATTATTTCGGTGATTATTATACTAAAAATATATTTTTTTAAAATCCTACGTTCTTGCTGGGATTTACATAACCTAGCTACCCGGCCCCAGGTGTTGTCAAGGGTTTTACCACTTTTTTATGATATACTAGCATAAGCGCCCACCTAACGTGTGGGCAATTTTTATTGGATAAAAATATTATTATTTTTAAAAAGATACAAAATGCAAATTTATATACATATGGAGAAAAATAATTTGATGATCCTATTCAGATTTTTTTTTTATGAGTCTGATCGTTTAATATTGATAAAGATTAAAGAAAGAGTTTCCTCTAAATTTTAAGTAAGATATGTTTCTACATACTGTCTTGTTTGGTTACCACATTGTTATTGTTTATTTGGATACAAAACTACAAATTGTTTCTAAAAGGATATGCATCATTCACACTCTTATAATTACATGGTCTCTACGATACAATATTGTAAATCAGGATAGCACTATCTTAAGAACTTGATTCCCGATTAACCCAGAGCATGAATTTTTTTTTATCTATATAATTTTTAATATTTGCTAGTTCTAATTGACATCCGAATTTGAGTTAAACTTACAAATATGTACTCGTAAATTGAAGAAGATATTGAATAGGAAATGTTTCCTTTGTTATGAATCATATATATATATGAGCAAGGTTCCGGTACCACACTTCTTTGGTGTCACGAATGCCACACTTTACCTTTTTATTTTAAATTTTAAAAATTTGAAATATAATCATCCGATCCAAACCGTTGATCTTGTTCATTTTATTGACGGATGCGTTGTCCTAAAATTTCATAATTTTTAAAGTTTATTTGATGCTTGATCAAGAAGTTGAAAAATGGACATATTAGAATTAATCTATTTTAGTTATTTTGATCCGTTCATTTTTTACCTTCTGATCAAGCATCAAATAAACTTCAAAAATTATAAAATTTTATGACAATGCATCCATCGTTAAAATGAACAAGATCAACGGTTTGGATCGGACAATTATATTTTACATTTTCAAATTTTAAATAAAAAAATAAAGTGTGGCATTTGTGGCAAAAAAATGTGGCACCAGAACCTTGCTCTCTCTATATATATATAAGATCTTCTTTGGTCCTAATAATTATTTTTTCCACGTGAATACCGGTACCAAAGAAGATATCAAAGGGAATTGTATAAAAGGATATCAATCTAAACAAAAAGGGATGCTGGCGAAAAAGTTTAAACAGCAAATAAATTTACGAACACTGGGATTCGAACCCTCGCGCTGTAGAATATCGAGCGATGCGACTTCGCTCCCTGTGTCAACTCTAAACGAAAAGTTTAAATCTTTTACCACGTTATTAAATCTACACCACTGATCTAATCAAATCATAAAAATGAACGGTCCATATTACATTGAGTAAACATTTGTTTGCTCCTTTCGGTTCAAATTTTGGATAGACCTTTAGACTAGTGCTTTTATAAGTAGTAAAGATAAAGATAAGCTAACGCATTGCGCATTGATGTTTTTTATTTTGAAACCCACATGGGAGTAAATAAAACATTTGTGACATAATAAAATATAAATACGAGGTCTGAAACCGTGGCTCTCACCAAACGTAATTAAGGTATATTCAAATCATCGGCGTTAAATACGAAAGATCAGCTTTTGATTTCATTCCAATATTAAAATGGTTGCTAAAACGGTGTAATTTCATTGGAATACATGGTACGTTGGACCTGTATTTGTTTGCGAACTCATGGAAAACCAAGGGCCAGGAAGTAAGTAAACTAGATAATTTAGGAACGTGTCCAGTATTTTAAACAAAACTATATATATATTAATTAACGGGTCATATATAAATTTTGAAGAACATGGAATACAGAGAGAGTGCAAAACGCATCTTATAATAATTGGGCCAAACTATAGGTACTACATAGAAAAACTACAACAAATCTTAATTTGTTAAATAAGGTATAGTGGTAAACCCGCCTATTCTCTCTTCTCCTTTGATTGTAAGTTTGTAACATACACCGTCTTTCTACATGGTCAAGCTTTCTCAATTTTGTTTCAGTTTCTCTGTGCAAAAAAACCCTTGTCGTTTAGATTATTAGCCCTGAACATAATTGGTGGTCTTTTGGAGGAAAGAGGAGTTTGAATTTGAGGTCTAAATGCAGAGTTCATCGAAGGATTTATCCCCGGTACGGTGCCGCTTTATCATGGTTCCCTCCTTGACAACAGTAATTGCTGCAGTTCTTGGGTTTATGATCGGTACACTATTCCCTATTTCGAGTTTTACTAAGGTATCATATTCTTTCTATTCTGGTTTGATTCTACAGATTTCGTTTACTTTTACATCTTTTAGATAATGCTCCACAATCTTTCATTATTCTGTACGATCATCACAAAGATAAGAGATGAAACCTAAATTGGACGTTCAGATATTGAAGCCAGCTGCAAGATATTAAAATGAAAAGGCTTTAAAATGTTTATAATTGGTATTTTGGTATATACCGGTGGTAATGTGCATGAGCTGCATGATACATTATGGTACAATACCTTGTACCTTACTGAAACTGAGAGAACTTGATTTATTGTCCAGTAATTCCTATCATCTGCGATTGTACAATATATGCTGATATAATAATGTGCTGGAAACGCTGATTTTGTTATTTTTCAGTTTGAATTTTCATCGCTTAAATTTATGTATGGTGGAGATACAGAAGATCATTCTTCAATTAACAATTCAACTGATATATTAGGTAACAATTGTTTCTGTGGCTATTCTTTGTTTGTTTAAAGTAGTGTGACATGAAAATTTGTTGAGAATGATTTAATATATAGAACGAATTTGATTTCAGTATGAGTTTTACGTTCAAATAGTTGTTCCTAAATTAATTATAATGTTGATGTTGATGATATTGATAAACTAAATATGCCAAAGAAGCATTTATCCTAATCATAAAATATTGTACCAATCCCCTAAATTTGTGGTACATGGCATAGTCTCTGAAAAAACCAATATATTCAGGTTATTCAAACTAAGTGCACAGACCTCAGAAAAACCAATATAAGCATGACAATGTTTTCATTTTTCTTTGCAAGATTTATGAACCATCGAATCCAAAGGGATCTGAAACCCTACCACCAGGTATTGTTGTATCAGAGTCGGATCTTTATCAGCACAGGTTATGGGGGAACCCAGATGAGGTACATGCAAAGGACACTTTCTTCTAGTAAGGATGTTGAGTGTTAAGCTCTCTTCGGTTTTTGTAAGTTTTAAATCCAAATTTGATTAACAGGATTTGCCTTTGAAGCCAAAATACCTTGCCGTTTTCACCGTTGGATATCAACAGAAAGAAGTTGTCAATGCAGAAGTGCAAAAGGTAGCAATACACAAGGACATTAATTTAAAGTAACTATGGGAATTTGAACTCCCTATCTTTGAGATTTGACAATTAATCCTTTTTACTTCTAGTATGTATCAGATATAATTGTTTATAGACAAATTTAATCAAAATTTGTGTAGTATATACATGCACCAGGTGGGATGGTTGTTTTGTTGGCATGAAGTTAGAAATTTTTGTCTGATGTGGTGCAGTTCTCGGAGAACTTCACAATTTTGTTGTTCCATTATGATGGCCGGGTAAATGAATGGGACGAGTTTGAGTGGTCGCAACAAGCTATCCACATTAGCACGAGGAAACAAGCTAAGTGGTGTGTATTTATATTTTCTTAAGACAATCATTTATCACCAGTTATTGGAAGATTCATTTTTTTTCTTGTTCTCCTTGTCAAACATGATGCAACAAAATTAAGAAAGATCTAGAATTGACTTCTCTCTCTCTCTAGGTGGTATGCGAAGAGATTTCTCCATCCAGATATTGTAGCTGCATATGATTACATTTTTATTTGGGATGAAGATCTAGGTGTTGAGCACTTTGATGCTGAAGAGTATGCATGATATATATTCTTTTTCCACAATGTCATTTTGGCTAATTTGATTTCAATTAAGATAATAAAGCTGATAATAAATGGTATGAATTGAAGTACAACTGAAATAAAGATGATAGTTCAATTACAAAAAAGGTACAGCTCTTCGTTGACAAGAAAGAGGATTTAATTAAGGAACAATTTATTTACCGAATGCTTGATTAATTGAGCAGTTAAGCTTGTAGTAAGGCTTAATTTTGATAACTGATGCTACAATTGGTCTAATTGCATATGCGAGGCTAACATTGTTTAGAAATTATAATTTACATATTGCACATGTAGATACATTAAGCTGGTAAGGAAATACAACTTGGATATCTCACAACCAGCAGTGGAATCGAGTAGATATATAGTTTATCCTGTAACAAGCAGGAGAAATGGTACTGAAGTACATACGTAAGATTCTGGTGAACTTTTTATACTTATATTTCAGTTCCCATTTTTGCTTTGCTTAATTTCATAGTCTTTTTTTTTTTTCGAAACCTTGACAGCAGCTATCAAGAGATTAATTTCATAGTCTTAATAAGACTATTTGCTTTCTCAGTCAGTTAACGATTAACCTAATATCTGAAACCTACCAGCAACCAGTTCAATTGTGAAACACAAATTTCGTGTTTAATTTCTATGAAGTTTGTCTGTTTTTGGCATGGTTGAGATCTCAATCAGTCTGTTCCATGAGATTTTTAACACAGGTCAAACATCTGATGATACAGTACTGACTGACCGACATGGCTTGCTCGACTGTTAGAATCTAAAATTGAGATTTGATCGTAGCTGACGGTCTCATTCGTCAGTCGCAACTGGTTTTAGCCTATCTCAAATTTGAAACCTTCCAATGAGACCTAGGAAGAAAAAAAAAATGAGATAATACTGATTTGAAAAACCAATGAACAGTGAAGCTTTTAATTCTATTTCGAAAACATTGTCTCTCCCATTTTACTCAATCTCTTTACATATCATAAATTATTGCGAACAGTGAAGCTGATGAGGCTCCAGGGACTTGTCCTGACCATCAACCGCCATGTACAGAGTAATTACTCCCTCTAATTTTGTTACTTTTCATAATAAAATGGTAAATTTCTCACATACGTCCGTATAAAGCATCAGTAAGACAAAGTACATTAAAATATTTTAGTTATTTCCAATCATCACCAAACATATTTGTATACGATATGCCCTTTTGTCCATACTTTACAAGGAATCCGTTTTATGACATTCATGGTCGCATGGAGCTTTTCATGACATTTTGTATTTTCGATATTATGTTAGTATGTCTAATTTGGTAGGAAGTACCCTTTGTTATTCTCTTTGGTTATACAGTTGTTTTGGTTTTTAATTAATCCATAGGTTTATAGAGATTATGGCACCGGTATTCTCTAGAGATGCATGGAGATGCGTATGGCACATGATTCAGGTACTTCAGATCGCTTGTTCAATTACTATTGTTGCTGTGCTCATTTTATGCTATTAACATGTTATTAAATTTGTTACAGAATGACTTAGTTCATGGCTGGGGGATTGACTTTGTCCTTAGGAATTGTGCTGAGGTAATTTTTTGTTCCTTATAATTAAATAAATTAGTACAACTGTACAAGGTAATTGATAATGTCTGTCTTCTAAAATTTAAACTTTATTCCATTTTTACCTGAATGAGATTTTAGAGTTTTTTTTGTCTATAGTAATTATTTGGCAACGTTATAACTGTCTGTATTTTTATTCAACTCAACAGTCCCGAGACAGATTTTGAGTAGCTTAATTATTTTAAAAACTTAAGGGACCAAAATGATAATTTATTATTTTCTTCATTTAACCTTGTTAAATTAGCATTCATTTGATTGTTATTATTTCATTTAAAATTTTTCTAATTTCTTTTCTTAAATTCACAATTCTAAATCAGGGCATACAATCCATGCACCTGCATGTGTCAGGTTTTTGACAAAACCCAAAATGGTTACCAAAAGTTACAAAATCTTACCTTCAAGGACCAATGGGATGCAATATTGATTGAAAAAATTATTTTATCGTGTTTATAGCTCTTCACCATCAGGGCGTAGCCTACTTGGTTAAAGTTTCGAATTCTTACAAAAATAGAGAAATTTAGTACCCCAAGTCCCCAACAATATTAATATAATTATAAAATTAGGAAGTCCATTGTTCCATTTATTTGAGAAAAAAATAAATAAATAAAATAAATTTGAATGAACAATCTGCGTGCCAAATTTACAAACTAATGTTTTTTTTTTCCTTATTACTATTTGTTTCTTGCAAATGCTAGCCTGCGAGTTATAAAATTGGGGTAGTTGACGCCCAATGGATTTTTCATCATGCAATACCTACCCTCAGAGATCAGGTATAAATATGAAATAACCTCATAATTATTTTTAGTTATTCTTTGCCCGTAAAAAATCATTTTGTTGACACATCATACCTTTTTCGGCCAACTAGTTACATTGCCTTTTTCAAGTACCATTCGATGGCATTTAATTTTACTTTATAGATCCTTTTTTCATTTCTAAGATACTAATATGCATTTCTTTTACGGGTGGTATTTAATCGATCGTGGATTCACTTGTAATTTTTCACATTTTTTTAAAATTGAGTTAAAAAAGTGCAATTTAAGTAGTTTATGGATTTATAAAGTATCATTTTTTTCAATTTAAAATAATTAATATTCATCAAAGACTATTGAATTCAGACCATTGTGAAATTTAAATATTTTGATTAACAATACTCGCATTAAATTTTGTCATTCTAATCTGTGTGATACATATATTAACGTTCCAAATATTGGATTTCAAAATTTGACATTACTTTTGACAATTATCAAATATTAACACATTACCACCTTTTGTTTTAATGGTGTTGCACTATATTTTGGCAAATTGCTTTTTTTTTTTTCAATCAAATGTGAGGCGCTTCAAAGATTTGAACAATGTTCATGTGTACCGAACATTTATATATAAAAAAAAAAGACAATGTGTATGCGCCTACCACCACTAATTGATATCATACGCATTTCTATATATAAAACTATGAAATACAATATAGGTCAAACTTTATAATGATATAGTTCATGGCCACCACTCTGCTTCTTTAAAAATTAAAATACCCTTACAAGTATTCTTCTCAACTTATTTGTCAAAAATGCAAGACAAAACAGAAATGCATTGGATATTCCTTCTTTACGAATGAAAACAGAGAGCCAGCTGTCCTTTTATTTTTTGTGGGGAAATCTAGATTTTTTATGTTCTAACACTTAACATTTTGGGTCATTTGCAAATACAAATAATAGGTCCTAATTAAGTTGCATTTAAATTGGTTCGCTTATCTTTTACATGACAGGGAAAAGAAGAAAATAGTACGGCCAATCTCGCGCAAGCGGTATGCTAGCTTCTTACCGTTTGTTAACTTTTTTTTTTTAATTTATGAATCACTATGTTTTTCCAAAATATACCAACCATAAATACTATTACTTGCGTTATCTGTTTCATGCACTTCTAAATGCCAAGCCTATATGTGAATATATAAAATATATAAAAACTAAGAAACTACTTTAAAATAGTTGAAGCATGTGGATGAATAAACTCTACCATTGAATCACTAAGGCTCCGTTTGGATTCCATTTGGGAAGAAGGGAAGAATGAATAAGGAAATAAATTTATTATAAACAATTCAAATTCTTCATAAAGTTACACACTTCCTAATACTTCTTCCCATCTTCCCTTCTTCCCTTCTTCTTATCTAAACGGAGCCTAAATGAAACTTAAAATATAGTTTAAACAGATTGTGGGATATTGCATGGCTAGCTAGTGCAATGTTGGTTGAAATATTACTGCGTTTAATATATGCGACGGGTTGAAAATTTTCCTGAAAAGCATATTCCTGAAATATATTTCAGATACATGAAAGGTGCTATCTGGAGCTTGCAACATTCAAAGATAGATGGCGTCATGCCGAGCGAGACTATTACATAATTAAAGGACTAATTCCAGCAAATGCCACAGAACATTTTACTCGTTTTCCATGACTTCATATTCCAGGTGTTTTTTCCCACTTTAATTACACCTTAATCTTTTGTTGTGTTTGCCAATTATGGAAAATTAAAGTCTTGGTCTACCCCATTGCACCCCAGGAGACCTCTGTTTTTTCTGTTACCTGATGGCTGATGGCAAGAAATTTTGTAATACTGCTTAAAATGATAATTGGATAACTTTTGCAACATTAGTTGTTATATTTTTAGAATGTATATAATCATCTCTTTTTCTCACTCTCTGCAGTGTAAATAGGTTTTCTGCATATTGCAAGAAATGTAGTTTGGCGGAAGACTTGGATGAATGTTTAATAAATTATTTGGCTCGCGGATGCATTAAACAAAGTTATATATGAATATATATATATATAGGAGTTAAATTGGTTGTAAAATAGTAATTCAATATAAATATTGTTTTCATCAAATTGTAATTTGAGGAAGCATAGCCATGCATAAGGAGAAAGTTTGAAATTAGCAGCCAAGTTGCTTACCATTAATTTTCACTGGAGTTACGGGAGAGTGCAGGAAGAGGCTGTTGCCTTTTTTCCCCCCTCTTTTTTCCCTTTTTTGAAGTACAAATCGCAGAAAGGAATAAAAGCACTGAATAATACAAACCAGACAGACTATAAACCCCTATCAGGAATAAATCGTTTCACATGTAGAGTTTTGCTACGGTGAGTTGCAACTCACCAAAGCGTCCGTGAGTCGCGCTCAAAATTCCGAAATTAAGTTCAAAATGACCGATCAAAACCCTCTAATATGATCTCCCTATTGAATTCTCCATGCAGACCAAATTTTATATTTTTTCGAAATTTTTAAGTATTTATTTCGGATTTTTAAAAACTGTTATTTTTGAACGGTTCAAAACTAATTAGATTAATGATTTTCTAAAATTTCAAAAAAATACTTAAAAATTTTGAAAAATATAAAATTTGGTCTGTATGGAGATTTCAAAAGGAAGATCGTATTAGATGGTTTGGATCGGTCATTTTGAACCAAATTTTGAAATTTTGAGCGCGACTCACGGATGCTTTGGTGAGTTGCAACTCACCATAGCAAAACTCTTCACATGTATGTCTGCACTGTTTGGCGCCGATTGTTCTTGTATTCAGAGCAGATTGTTTCACATGTGCATCGCATTACATAATTCTTTTAATTAAATGGGAAAATTGGGCATGTCTCTAAAACTTCAAAATTAGAAAAATGCCACCACAAAACTAATCCTTAGCTCAATGCTACTCCAAATCTGTTTTATTTAAAAAATTGCCACTCCAATACAATTTCTATACTCTTTTGATATACGAAATAATAAGAAGTAATGTATTTCAAAATATTTTTTAATATTCTCGAAATGCCCTTTGTCCCTTTCTTTTTCCTTTCCTTTGTGACAATGACGACCATGACACATAGTTGCAACGCAAGTCCTACCAGATGATCTTGTCGCTAATCAGTTATTGCCACTATAGACCCTGCTGTCCCAGGCCGTTGTTCCGGCGATCTACATCTCGCGCCCCTCGGGCATGCTGTGTCGTTCGACCTTCGATCTCAAGCCATGGCAGAAGATAAATGGCAGCTCTGCTATCTCTCGCATCGCTAGCCTGATTAATAAGGAGGGGGCTGCGCCTGGGTTGCTCTCATTACTTGATGGTTTGCCTTCCTTATCAATCGCATCTATGCATCTATTGTAGCTTTAAAATCTGGGTTTTTTTTTTGGGTGCTATCGGCAGATATTAATACTCGAGATCTTATAATAAAATGTTGCGATTTATATCCTTAATGAAAATTTTGCTTTCATTGAGAAGTGGTGATCCAAGTCGTAATTTTTTTTCCTTAAATTCTTTGAGGTGCTTAATGCCTCTATGTCACAGCCGAGGAAAGGAAAAAGGAAGGGGTAAAGGGCATTTTGGGAAATATAAAAATATATTTTGAGATACAGTACTTTTTTATTATTCTTATATCAAATTTGTATAAGAATTGTATTGGAGTGGCAATTTTCTAAATAAAAGAGATTTGGAGTGGCATTGAGTTAAGGATTAATTTTGTGGTGGCATTTTTCTAATTTTGAAGTTTTGCAGTGGCGTGCATCTAATTTTTCCTTAGTTAAATTGCCTCAAGCCTTTGAAAGAAGACAAGGTCCGATGCTGTGTGCCTTTTCTAAGGAATAGCTTGTTGTATGAATTACTTAATGAAAGATAACTCTATTTTTTTTTTTTTTACTTTTTTTGTAATCTGATCATAACTTTATAAAACAATTCTTCCGGGTATTTTGGAAGACTATAACAAACAAAAAAGCAAGAATATTTGAGTAATCAGCCTTCCATTTTCTTTTTGAAAAAACTAGCAGATGATCTATCTGTTGCACTACAATCATAAAACAAAGTTGTTACGTTTAATTGTAATTGTAATTGTATTTGGGCCCTGGTTGTGTTGCACACTCCTTAATTGTGTTGTAATGACTTAGAATGAATGCACAAACGATTGAAAGGTTCAAATAATACTCAAATAAACATTATGCACTTAATATGCATAATGCTATGTATGACGCAATCATTTTGAATAAATAAGATCTGAATCACATTCTAGACCCTATAGAGAGTTCAAAAAATAGATAATTGTGCTGAAATGACGTAGAATGAATGCAGAAATGATTGAAATGCTCAAATGATACTCAGAATAAGCATTGTGCACTATATATATGTAATTGCTATGTATAATGCAATTTTTTTGAATAAGTAAGATCTGAATCATATTCTTATAAAGAGTTTAAATATAGATTATTGTATTGAAATAAAATAGATGAATGCAGAAATGATCATAATTCTAAAATGATACTCAAATAAGTATTATGCACTTTATATACGTAATTGCTATGTATAATGCAATCTTTTTTATTAAGTAAGATCTTAATCATATTCTAGACTGTATTGGAAGTTTAAATGTAGATTATTGTGCTAAAATAACTTAGAATGAATGCATGAACGATTGAAATACTCAAATTATACGCAGATAGGCATTACACACTTTATATGAGTAATTGCAATGCAATCTTTTTGAAAAAGTAAGATTTGAATCATATTCTAGTTCGTATAGAGAGCTTAAATATAGATTAGTATGTAGTAATGACTTAGAATGAATGCACAAACGATTAAAATGTTCAAATAATACTCAGATAAGCATTATGCACACATTATATGCGTAATTGCTATGAATAATGCAATCTTTTTGAATAAATAAGACCTAAATCATATTCTAGACCGTCTAAAGAGTTAAAATATAGATTATTGTGTTGAAATATCTTAAAATATATGCAGAAACGATTGAAATGCTCAAATGAAACTCAAAATAAACATTGTGCACTTTATATGCGTAATTGCTATGTATAATGCAATCATATTCAATAAGTAAGATCTGAATCATATTCTGGACTCTATAGACAGTTCAAAAATAGATTATTGTACAGAAATGACTTTGAATGAATGTAGAAACTATTGAAATCCTGAAATGATACTCAGAATAAGCATTGTGTACTTTTATGTGCGTAATTCTTATGTATAATGTAATCTTTCTGAATAAGTAAAATCTAAATCATATTCTAGACTGTATAGAGCATTTAAACACAGATTATTGTTTTGAAATGACTTAGAATGAATGCAGAAAATATTGAATGGCTCAAATGATACTCAAAATTGCATTATTAGCACTTTATATGCGTCATTACCATGTATAATCCAATCTTTTTGAATAAATAACAAATGAATCGTATTCTAGACAATATAAAGAGTATAAATGTAGATTATTTTTTGAATTACAATGTATAATCCAATATTTTGAATAAATAACACAGGAATAATATTCTAGACAATATAATGAGTGTAAATGTACATTATTGTGATCAAATGACTTAGAATAATATCAGAAACGATTGAAATGATCAAATGAAGCTCGAAATTGCATTATTTGCAATTTATATGCGTAATTACCATGTATAATCCAATCTCTTTGAATAAATAACATATGAATGATATTCTAGACAATATAAATAGTATAAATGTAGATTATTGTGATAAAAATGACTTAGAATTAATCCATAAATGATTGAAATATTCAAACGATGATCAAAATTGCATTATTTGCATTTTATAAGCGTAATTACCATATATAATCCAATCTTTTTGAATAAATAACATATGAATCATATTCTATACAATATACGGAGTTTAAATATAGATTATTGTGATCAAATGACTTGAATGAATCCAGAAACGGTTGAAATGCTCAAATGATCCTTAGAATTGAATTATTTGCAATTTATATGCGTAATTACCATATATAATCCAAACATTATAAATAAATAACATATCCATCATATTTTAGACCTTCTAAAGAATTTAAATGTAGATCGTTATGACCATTGACTTAGAATAACCCAAGAAACGATTTCAATGCTCAAATGATGCTCAGAATTACATTATTCGCACTTTATAAGAGTAATAAGCATTTATAATCCAATTTTTTTTATTAACTAACATATGAATCATATTCCAGACAATATATAGAGTTTAAATGTTGGTTATTGCGATCAAATGAGTTAGAATGATTCCAGAAACCATTGCAATGCTCAAATGATGCTCAGAATTGCATTATTTACAATTTTTATGCGTAATTACCAAGTCTAATCCAATCTTTTTGAACAAATAACAATTGAATAATATTCAAGACAATATAAAGAATTTAAGTATAGATCATTGTGATTGAATGGTATAGAATGAATCCAGAAATGATTCAAAATGCTCAAATGATGCTCAGAATTGCATTATTCGCAATTTATAAGAGTAATAACCATTTATAATCCAATCTTTTTGAATAAATAACATATGAGTCATATTCTAGGCAACATAATGAGTATAAATGCAGATTATTGTGATCAAATGACTTAGAATAAATTCATAAACGATTATTGTGAAATGCTCAAATGATATTCAGAATTGTATTGTTTGCACTTTATATGCGTAATTACGAAGTATCATCCAATTTTTTTTTATTAACTAACATATGAATCTCATTCCAGATAATATATAGAGTTTAAATGTAGTTTATTGCGATCAAATGAGTTAGAATGATTCAAGAAACCATTGAAATGATCAAATGATGCTCTGAATTGCGTTATTTACACTTTATATGCGTAAATACCATGTATAATACAATATTTTCAAATTAATAACATATGAATCATATTCTAGACAATAAGTGTTCAAATGTAGATTAAAGAGATAAAAAGATTGAGGATTAATGCAGAAACGATTAAATATTTGTAATTTATATTTGCAATCTATATTTGCAATTTAATTACCATGTATAATCCAATCTTTTTGAATAAATAACATACTAACCATATTCTTGATAATATAAAGAGAATAAATATAGATTATTGTGATCAAATGACTTTGAAAAATTCCAGAAACGATTGAAATGCTCAAATAATGCTCAGAATTGAATTCTTTGCACTATATATCCGTAATTACCATGTATAATCCAATCTTTTTGAATAAATGACATATGAATCATATTCTAGACTATACGAAGAATGTAATTGTAGATTATTTTGATCAAATGACTTAGAATGAATGCAGAAACGATTGAAATTCTCAAATGATGCTCAGAATTGCATCATTAGCATTTTATATGCGTAATTACCATGTATAATCCAATATTTTTGAATAAATAACATAGGAATAATATTCTAGACAATATAATGAGTGTAAATGTTGATTACTGTGCTCAAATGATTTAGAATGAATCCAGAAACTATTGCAATGCACAAATAAATCTCAGAATTGCATTATTTAAAGTTTATATGCGTAATTACCATGTATAATCCAATCTTTTTGAATAAATAACTTAGGAATAATATTCTAGACAATATAATGAGTGTAAATGTAGATTATTGTGATCAAATGAATTAGAATGAATGCAAAACAATCGAAATGCTCAAATGATTCGCAGAATTGTATTATTTGCAATTTATATGTGAAATTAACATGTATGATACAATATTTTTGAATAAATAGCGTATAAAACATATTTTAAAGAATATAACGAGCATAAATGTTGATTATTGCAATCAAATGACTTAGAATGAATTCATAAATGATTGAAATGCTCAAATGATGCTCAGAATTGGATTATTTGCACTTTATATTACGTAATTACCATGTATAATCCAATATTTTTAAATAAATAACATATGAATTTAATTCTAGACAATATAAAGCATTCGAATATTGGTCATAGTGATCAAATGACTTAGAATAAATATAGAAATGATTCAAATACTCAAATGATGCTGAAAATTGCTTTATTTGCAATTTATATGCGTAATTACCATGTATAATATAATCTCTTTGAATAAATATTGTACGTATCATATTCTAGACAATATAAAGAGTTCAAATGTAGATTATTGTGATCAAATGACTTAGAATGAATCCAGAAACGATTGAAATGCCCAAATGATTCTTAGAATTGCATTATTTGCAATTTATGTGCTAAATACCATGTATAATCCAATCTTTTTTAATAAATTACATATGAATCATATTCTAGACAATATAAAGAGTTTAACATTAGATTATTGTGATCAAATGGTTTAGAATAAATCCAGAAACGATTGAAATACTCAAGTGATCCTCAGAATTCCCTTTTTTTTGCACTTTATATGCGTAATTTCCATGTATGATCCAATATTTTGAAATAAATAAAACATGAATCATATTCTAAACAAAATAAAGTGTTCAAATATAGGTTATAGTGATCAAATGACTTAGAATAAATGCAGAAACGATTGAAATGCTCAAATGATGCTCAGAATTACACTATTTCAAATTTATATGCATAATCACCATGTTTAATACATTCTTTTTGAATAAATATCGTACGAATCATATTTTAGACGATATAAAGAGTTTAAATATTGATTATTGTTATCAAAGACTTAGAATGTATCCAGAAAGGATTGAAATGCTCAAATGATGCTCAGAATTGTATTATTTGCACTTTATATGCGTAATTACCATGTATAATTCAATTTAATTGAATAAATAGCATAGGAATAATATTCTACACAAAATAATGAGTGTCAATGTAGATAACTGTGCTCAAATGATTGAAAATGAATCCAAAAACTATTGTAATTCTCAAATAAAGATCAGAATTGTATTATTTGCACTTTATATGCGTAAATACCATGTATAATCCGATTTTTTTAAATAAATAACGTAGGAATAATATTCAAGAGAAAATAATGACTGTAAATGTAGATTGTTGTGATCAAATGACTTAGAAGGAATGCAGAAACGATCAAAATTTTCAAATGATTCCGAAAATTGCATTATTTGCAATTTATATGTGTAATTAACATGCATAATCCTATATTTTTCAATAAATAACATATGAATCATATTATAAAAATTATAATTTGTATAAGTGTAGATTATTGTGATCAAATGATTTAGAAAGAATAAAAAAACTATTGAAATGCTCTGAATTGCATAATTTGCACTTTATATATGTAATTACCAAGTATAATCCAATATTTTGATATAAATAACATATGAATTTTATTCTAGGCAATATAAAGTGCTCAAATGTTGGTCATAGTGATAAAATGACTTAGAATAAATACAGATACAATTCAAATACTCCAATGATGGTCAGAACAGTATTATTTGCACTTTATATGTGTAATTACCATGTATAATGCAATCCTTTTGAATAAATAACAAATGAATCACATTCTAGAATATATAAAGAGTATAAATCTAGATTATTGTGATCAAATAACATATAATGAATCCAGAAACGATTAAAATGCTCAATAAATGCTCAGAATTGCATTATTTGCAATTTACATGCGTAATTACCAAGTATAATCTGATCTTTTTGAATAAATAATGTAGAAATTATATTCTAGACAACATAATGAGTGTAAATATAGATTATTGTGGTCAAATGATATATAATGAATTTAAAAACGATTGAAATGCTCAAAATAAAACTCAGAATTGCATTATTTGCAATTTATATGCGTAATTACCATGTATAATCCAATCTTTTGAATTAATAACTGTTTGACCCTAAATTTTGATGCCAATTGATAGATTTTAATAATTCCACAAATACCGAATAAATCAAATAAACCTTCGACCAACCACGAAAAATACCAAACAAGATAAAAAAATTTCACAAAAATACTCAAAAATTTCCCAAGATTTATAGGAAATTATGGAGGCATCAAAACCCCAAAACCATCAACTAAAACCTCCAATTTTTCATAAAACCCCCTAGAAGTCCACAAAATAAATAAAATAAATAGGAGGGTGAGTTTGAAAAATAAATGATACCAGTGGGTTCTCTATATTTTTTTGAGATTCCAAATGAAATTTGAGGTGAAAAAGACAAGAGGAAGGGGTCCAAATAATTTATTTTGGATCAGCAGCCTCAAAAATACAATTAAAGGTGAATAAATGGAGATGTGCAGCTCAAAGAAAATGGAGAGGAGAGTAAGCACGGGATTTGAAATCCCTTCCTGTAGAACATCTTGGGTAGACCTGGTGTATGAACCGAAAGGCCATTCCTATGTTTTCTTTGCGTTGGTCTACCGAAAAACAGGAGCACGAACAAAATGCTGGAGGAGCCTTCTCTCCCAACTGCTTCTGTTAAAAAGAAAAGATCGAAGAACAGAAAGAAAGGGGGGAGAAATTGGGGAGAGAAATCGAAGGAAAAATCAAGAGAAAGAATCGGAGAAGAGAAGGAACCAAGAAGCAAGACAGAGGCGATCGGACGATTCTCCAGTGAAGATCGAAGCTAGAGAGAGAAAGAGAGATAGGTTAGCTAGTTGTAAAGGTGAGAGAGAGAAAATCGAGTGTTGTTTAGGCGATTAGAAGGAAAGATAAAGCAATTGTGCGCTAATTTGATGCAAAAAGGTAAAATCTGTTGTATCCTGATGGTGATGGTGCAATGAATTGATTGATTTTGTGTTTGATTTTATAATTTCTTGCCTTTCTGGATCCGATCCTCTTTCTAACGGAATTGTGATGGTTACTGATTAAATTGTGCTTTGCTTTCTTGATTCTCGTGCATAGATTCGTAGTTTAAATAGGGAATTGACCTGATTGATAATAAAATTTAGAATTGCATAAAGAATTTGAATCAATTGTGACACTTGACTATAACCTTGATTTGATCTGTCCTTGTCAGAATGGCAAACAATTTTTTTTTGTTTGAATCTTATGCGCCAGCTTTAATCTTGAATGATCTGAGTCAATGATCAAGCAAGATCTTGACTGTTACCATCGAGTAACCAAATATGACACTGGAAGTTCGTTTCTTTGATAAGTTATTTGAAATTGCATGTGAATTAAGTGCGAAATTCTCTATTGGTTCAAATGTGATCCTAAATCAGTTAAATTAGCTCTTTCTTGATAAATATAATTTCGTGAGATGCCATAGCCTTGTTGTTCCTGCTGATTTCTGCTCAAGTTTAATTAGGTTTAGATGAAATTTACATGAAAATGTGTTTGTTTATTGGTAAAAGGATTTGTATGACCAGTCAGTGTTGAAGTACCAATTCAGCAATGTTCATTGAATCTCATGATAATCTATCCTCTTTTTCTCCTCCTCACATTACAAGATAGAATGCCATTCTATCTTTCCTTGCTATCAACCATCAAGGTCTGACTGAGACGCCGTCTCATATAGTCAGATTTTGATGAGGATTAAAATTAAAATTAATACAAAAACAAGGGGAGGTGCTGCCAAATTTTCTTCAGGGATTATGCACGGGAATAAGTCAGTTTCTTAAGGTTTATTGTATAAAAATACAGAATCTTATATCCTAATGCTATTTCCTTTCTTTAAATAATGTAATATGAAGTGACCATCTTGTACAGTTTATATGAAGTATTACTTGTCAATAGCCTGTTTGTGACTTAGAATGAACAAATATACAGGACAGTGACATTTCAATGGGATTCTGCATAGTATAGAAATTTATATAGATTGAGTGTTTAAATGTTAGGCTTTTGCATTGAGTTAACACCTCTTTTACCTTTCTGAGCACTAGTAAAAAAGAAATATATGAAAGAAATACTTTTCCCTAATACTTATTGACCCTCATATGCTTAGGCCCCGTGTGATTTAGAATATAATGTTAATTAGAATGTCAGGTCTTAAAGTTAGAATATACTTTATTATTTTATTTATTTTTTTTTATATAGCACCTTCATGAAAGCAAGGACTGTTATGCATAAAAATGATATTTTAGAACCAAGAATATGTTCTTAAAGGCCTAGATATTTGATGTACATAGGCCAACACTTAGGAGAATGATAATTATATAAATTGCAATAAGTTTAGAGATAATAAGACTATTCTGTCTCCTTGGCGAAAATGATGAAATTGAGGACCTTTGTATAAAATTACCTCAATAATAGCATGGACAGCTGTAGCATGATGTATGTAACTGTATAAAGTCAATTTTCCCATTTTAGAAAGTTCATTAGCAAATAAAACAGCAAATGAGATTGTGTTCTAGGGGCATTTCTGGAAACCCCTAAGAAATTCCTTTCTGGCTTATGTGTTGATTTTACTAAAGGCACAATTGAATAACATTGTTGAATATGAAACTTGTATAACAGAATCAATGTCACACACCAATGAACCAGCATTACAAATAGTAAATTTCTTAATTTCTTTGCTAATAAACTAACTTGTTTCCTTCCTTCTTATGTCAGGTACTTGCAAAGAGTGAAGATTCTCATTTTGTTGTATGTAAATGGCAGAACTTGTGTAATAAAATTTGACAATGAAACAAGTTTGTAAATTTTTTAAACTAGTTTAGGCTTGAGCTTTTCTCCTCTTAAGTTGTACATGCCAAGTTGGACATAAATTTTGTGATCCAGAGGTGATATAAATGTGTGCACAAATGTTTAATATTTATCCATGTTTACCAATGTAAAATTGATGTGCAAGATATGCCGAGTCCAAATAATGTAGTCTTAGATGCATGCAGTTATCATCCATGTGCAAATTGTGATGTGTTAAAATGTTCAAATGCCAAGGTCTTAGTCTGATAATTGAGTAACGTTGCCATATAGTTGTACACATATAGGAAAGAAATAACTTAATTAAAGTGGTACACATGTTCTCTGTACCGATATCCAAGAAGTCCCACTGACACCAATTCAATTTAACCACTAACCTAAATAATCCACCTCAGGTCGTCTCTGTACCGACCTTTGCCTGTACCAATCCCTTTATTTTACAGGCTTCATTATGCTAACATCATGTAAATCCATAGCCCCAATCATTTCCTGTACCAGTACTTAGCTCCACTCAATCGTACATATTAAGTCTCCATCTGTGGACAAGAAAAATATGCATGTAAACAATAACCTTTTTACTGGTACCGAAATTTGTCCCTAATGTCACACTAATATTCAATTCCTATACCGGCCCAACAATAACCTTGAACCTGTACCCAACATATTCCACTAGGTACCAAAGCCCATCCCACATACTGTACAAATACCAAAGTCCTATGCTGATGCCATATGATTTATTATAAACGCTGAAACTTTCTTACTTAACTCAGTTCCATATAACCCCATAGTTCCTTCACTGGTACCAATGTCAAAACCAACATTTGCCTTTTCCCTTGACACCTAAGTTTACTCCTTACGCCAATATCAAGTGAAATTCACTGACCCCTTAAATGCTAGTTTAAAAATCCAAAAATCCCAAAATCTAAAACCCAAAAGCCAAAGCCTTGAAACCCCAACCCAAAAGTCCGAAACCCTAAAGTCCAAACTCAAAAGCTAGAAGTCCTGAAATCGAAACCAAACCTCCACATGAAAACATAAACCAAATTCTCCCTAAATAAAATTAAATTGAGTTAAAATTATGAGGGTTCTCAATTAAGTCCCGTCAATTAGGTCTGGTACCATCAATTGAGTGTGGTTTAAGTTAAAAGAGTAAACCCCACATAAATGCAAAATCATTTTAGAGACGATTTCCTTAGCCTATTGCATATAATTCTTTAGATTCCTTAATCAGAGGTTCTCGTGAGCGATCACGAGGTAATTAACAATAGGGGCTTGCGCCTATTGGAAAGAAAGGACCCGCAAAATTAATAAATCCTTTTAAGAAGCGACTCTGTTTTGGTTCTCTTGTTGTCAAGAGAGGCTCATACAGAGATCGAACCTTAAGGGGGGTGAATCTAAGGCGTTTTCCTTTTTCTCGAGGGAACCCGTTCCATCCTTTGAGAGAACGACGAAAAAGCCCATACAATAACATAGTAATAATATTCTATACAATAAAAAGAGTGTAAATGTAGATTATTGTTATCAAATGATTTAGAATGAATGCAGAAACGATCGAAATGTTCAAATGATGCTTAGAATTTAATTATTTGCACTTTATATGTGCAATTCACATGTATAATCCATTATTTTTTAATAAATAACACATAAATCATATTCTAAACAATATAAATAGTATAAATGTAGATTATTCTAATCAAATGACATAGAATGAATCCACAAACCATTAAATTGATTAAATGATGCTCAGAATTGCGTTATTTGTACTTTATATGCGTAATTACCATGTATAATGCAATCCTTTTGATTAAATAACAAATGAATCACATTCTAGACAATATAAAGATTATAAATCTAGATTATTGTGATCAAATAAGATATAATGAATCCAGAAACGATTAAAATGCTCAATAAATGCTCAGAATTGCATTATTTTCAATTTACATGCGTAATTACCAAGTATAATCTGATCTTTTTGAATAAATAACGTAGAAATAATATTCTAGACAACATAATGAGTGTAAATACAGATTATTGTGGTCAAATGATATATAATGAATTCAAAAACGATTGAAATGCTCAAAATAAAACTCAGAATTGCATTATTTGCAATTTATATGCGTAATTACCATGTATAATCCAATCTTTTGAATTAATAACATAGTAATAATACTCTATAGAATGAATCCACAAACCATTAAATTGATTAAATGATGCTCAGAATTGCGTTATTTGCACTTTATAAAAGTAATTACCATGTATAATCAAATATTTGATATAAATAACTTAAGAATCATATTCTATAAAATATAAAGAATTTAAATGGAGATTATTGAGATCAAATGACTTCGAATGAGTTCAGAAACGTTGAAAATACAAAATGATGCTCAAAATTGCATTAATTACATACTATATGCGTAATTGCCATGTATAATTCAATCATTTTGAATAAATTACATATGAATCATATTTTCGACAATATTAACAGTATCAAATTAGATTGGTTTGAACAAATGACCTAGAATAAAACTAGAAATGATTGAAATGCACAAATGATGCTCAGAATTGCATTATTTGCAATTTACATACGTAATGACCGTGTATAATCAAATATTTTGATGTAAATAATTTAAGAATCATATTCTATACAATATAAAGAGTTTAAATGTAGATTATTGTGATCAAATTACTTAGATTGAGTTCAAAAACGTTTGAAATGCACAAATGACGCTCAGAATTGCATTATTTGCATTTTATATGCATAATTTCCAAGTATAATCCAATCTTTATGAATAAATAACAAATGAATCACATTCTAGACAATACAAAGAGTATCAAAGTAGATTATTGTGATCAAATGACTTAGAATGAATCCAGAAACGATTGAAATGCTCAAATGATACTCTGATTTGCATTATTTGCATTTTATATATGTAATTACCATGTATAAAATGCAATATTTTGATATAAATAACTTATGAATCATATTCTGTGCAATATAAAGCATTTAAATATAGATTATTATGATCAAATGACTTAGAATTAGTTCTTAAAAGTTTGAAATGCACAAATGATGCTCAGAATTGCATTATTTGCATTTTATATACTTAATTACCATGTATAATCCAATCTTTTTGAATAAATAACATATGAATCATATTCTAGACAATATAAAGAGTATAAAAGGAGATTGTTGAGATCCAATGACTTAGAATGAATCCAGAAACGATTTAAATGATGAAATGATGCTCTGAATTGCATTATTTGCACTTTATATACGTAATTACCATGTATAATCCACTATTTTGATATAAATATCATATGAATCATATTATATACAATATAAAGTGTATAAATGTAGATTATTGTGATCAAATGACTTAGAATGTGTTCAGAAATGTTTGAAATGCACAAATGATGCTCAAATTGCTTTAGTTGTATTTTATAAGTGTAATTACAATGTATAATCCAATCTTTTTGAATAAATAACAAATGAATAATATTCTAGACAATACAAAGAGTATCAAAGTGGATTCTTGTGGTCAAATGACTTAGAATGAATCCTGAAACGATTGAAATGCTCAAATAATGCTCTGAATTGAATTATTTGCATGCTATATACGTAATTACCATGTATTATCCAATATTTTGATATAAATAACATATGAGTCATATTCTGGACAATATAAAGTTTTTAAATATAGATTATTATGATCAAATGACTTGGAATGAGTTCTGAAAACTTTGAAACTCACAAATAATTTTCAGACTTGCGTTATTTGCATTTTATATGCGTGATTACCATGCATAATCCATTATTTTTGTATAAATAATATATGAATCATATTCTAGACAATATAAAGAGTATAAAAATAGATTGTTGTAATCAAATGACTTAGAATGAATCCAGAAACAATTTAAATGCTAAAATGATTCTCTAAATTGCATTATTGCACTTTATATATGTAATTACCAAGTATAATCCAATATTTTGATATAAATAACATATGAATTTTATTCTAGACAATATAAAGTGTTCAAATGTTGGTCATAGTGATAAAATGACTTAGAATAAATACAGATACAATTCAAATACTCCAATGATGGTCAGAACTGTATTATTTGCACTTTATATGCGTAATTACCATGTATAATGCAATCTTTTTGAATAAATAACAAATGAATCACATTCTAGACAATATAAAGAGTATAAATCTAAATTATTGTGATCAAATAAGATATAATGAATCCAGAATCGATTAAAATGCTCAATAAATGCTCAGAATTGCATTATTTGCAATTTACATGCGTAATTACCAAGTATAATCCGATCTTTTTTAATAAATAACGTAGAAATTATATTCTAGACAACATAATGAGTGTAAATATAGATTATTGTGGTCAAATGATATATAATGAATTCAAAAACGATTGAAATGCTCAAAATAAAACTCAGAATTGCATTATTTGCAATTTATATGCGTAATTACAATGTATAATCCAATCTTTTGAATTAATAACATAGTAATAATATTCTATACAATAAAAAGAGTGTAAATGTAGATTATTGTTATCAAATGATTTAGAATGAATGCAGAAACGATCGAAATGTTCAAAGGATGCTTAGAATTTAATTATTTGCAATTTATATGTGCAATTCACATGTATAATCCATTATTTTTTAATAAATAACACATAAATCATATTCTAAACAATATAAATAGTATAAATGTAGATTATTCTAATCAAATGACATAGAATGAATCCACAAACCATTAAATTGATTAAATGATGCTCAGAATTGCGTTATTTGCACTTTATAAAAGTAATTACCATGTATAATCAAATATTTGATATAAATAACTTAAGAATAATATTCTATAAAATATAAAGAATTTAGATGGAGATTATTGAGATCAAATGACTTAGAATGAGTTCAGAAACGTTGAAAATACAAAAAGATGCTCAAAATTGCATTAATTACATATTATATGCGTAATTACCATGTATAATCCACTATTTTGATATAAATAACATATGAATTATATTTAATACAATATAAAAAGTTTAAATGTATATTATTGTGATCAAAGACTTAGAATGAGTTCAGAAACGTTTGAAATGCACAAATGATGCTCAGAATTGCATTATTTGCATTCTATATGCGTAATTACCATTTATAATCCAATCTTTTTGAATAAACAACATATAAATCACGTTCTAGACAATACAAAGAGTGTCAATGTAGATTCTTGTGATCAAATGACTTAGACTGAATCCAGAAACGATTTAAATGCTAAAATGATGATCTGAATTGCATTATTTCCACTTTGTATGTAATTACCATGTATAATCCACTATTTTGATATAAATAACATATGAATTATATTTAATACAATATAAAAAGTTTAAATGTAGATTATTGTGATCAAAGACTTAGAATGAGTTCAGAAACGTTTGAAATGCACAAATGATGCTCAGAATTACATTATTTGCATTTTATATGCGTAATTACCATTTATAATCCAATCTTTTTGAATAAATAACATATGAATCATGTTCTAGACAATACAAAGAGTGTCAAAGTAGATTCTTGTGATCAAATGACTTAGAATGAATCCAGAAACGAATGAAATGCTCAAATGATGCTCTGAATTGCATTATTTGCACTTTATATATGTAATTACCACGTATAATCCAATATTTTGATTTAAATAACATATGAATCATATTCTGCGCAATATAAAGAGTTTAAATGTCGATTATTATGATCAAATAACTTAGAATGAGTTCTGAAAAGTTTGAAATGCACAAATTATTCTCAGAATTGTATTATTTGCATATTATATGCGTAATTACCATGTATAATCAAATCTTTTTGAATAAATAACATATGAATCATATTCTGGACAATATAAAGAGTATAAAAGTAGATTGTTGTGATCAAATGACTTAGAATGAATCCAGAAACGATTTAAATGCTCAAATGATGCTCTGAATTTCATTATTTTCACTTTATATATGTAATTGTAAATAGTACAACAGTTCAAAAATGACATGTTTTAAAAAATTCGAAAAGAAATAGTAATAAAATCTAAAAAATTGTAAATTTTGGTTTGGTTTGAGATTTCAATATGTAGATTAGATTGGTTAAATTAGATTATTCAATTTACAAAAATATTCCCGAAAAAGTCCATGCTGCACGGAATGCCCTATGCACTATGGTGCATATTAAACTTTCTCTAGAATTAATGCAGAAACGATCAAAATGCTCAAATGATGCTCAGAATTGAATTATTTGCACTTTATATTCGTAATTACCTAATATAATACAATCTTTTAGAATAAATAACATATGGATAATATTATTGATAATATAAAGAGTACAAATGTAGATTATTGTGATCAAATTACTTAGAATGAATCCAAAAACGATTGAAATGCTCAGATGATGCTTAGAATTGCATTATTTGCACTTTATATGCGTAATTCCAGGTATAATTCAATCTTTTCGAATAAATGATATATGAATCATATTCTAGACATTATAAAGAGTCTAAATATAGATTATTGTGATCAAATGAATTAGAATGAATCCAGAAACGATTGAAAAGCTCAAATCAGAATTGCATTATTTGCACTTTATATATGTAATGACCATGTATAATCCAATCTTTTTCAATAAATAACTTCTGAATCATATTGTAGACAATATAAAGTGTTCAAATATAGATTATAGTGATCAAATGACTTAGAATATGAATCAAATGATGAAATGCTCAAATGATGCTCAGAATTGCTTTATTTGCAATTTATGTGCGTAATTACTATGTATAATCCAATTTTTATAAATAAATAGAATATGAATCATATTCTAGACAATATAATGAGATTAAATATATATTATTGTGACAAAATTATTTAGAATGAATCCAAAAACAATTGAAATGTTCAAATGATGCTCAGAATTGCTTTATTTGCACTTTATATGCGTAATTACCATGTATAATGGATTAACATATGAATCATATTCTAGAAAATGTAAAGAGTTTATATATAGATTATGAGAAAGTTTAATATGCACCTTAGTGTAAAAGGCTTTCTATGAACCGCGAATTTTTTCGGAGATATTTTTGTAAATTGGCAAATCTAATTTGAGATTTTATTACTATTTTTTTTCAAATTTTTTAAAACATGCCATTTTTGGAATTTCATACTATTTATGACAATCCAAAAAAGGCATGTTTTAAAAAATTCGAAAAAAATAGTAATACCAAAAAATTGTAAATTTTGGTTTGCTATGAGATTTCAATATGTATATTAGATTGGTTAAATTAGATTTGCCAATTTATAAAAAGACCTCAGAAAAAATCCGCGGTGCATAGAAAGTCCTATGCGCTATAGTACATATTAAACTTTCTCATAAATTATTGTAATCAAATGACTTAGAATGAATCCATAAACGATTGAAATTGTCAAATGATGCTCAGAATATCATTATTTGCGCATTATATATGTAATTACTATGTATAATCTATAATCTAATATTTTGAAATAAATAACATGTGAATAATATTCTAGACAATATAAAGTGTTCAAATGTAGATTACAGTAAATGCGGTGACGTAGTCAATATTTATTGTTATTTGGACCGTACTTAGCACTTAAAATAGACTCAAACCAATAAATTATTTGATAAATTGCTATGTTTTTCCAGGATTTGGTTCTGCCGTCGTTTCTTCTCTTCTATGTACAGGTTTTTGATGATTTCTGGTGACTTTGGAGCGTATAGATGGATTCCCGACGTATTACGCACGCTAGATGACTCATTCCTAGCATTGGAGGCTTTATTCTCTCTTCTGGTCGACCCAAACAGATTTATGTTCGAATTGACCAGAGGGTTAACTGTAGTTAAATTGAGAAATTAAAATGCGAAAGTATTTTGAGTTTCTAATTTAACAGCCAAACATAGATGAAATCCAATTCTTAAGGCGCCTTAAATTCTGTTAAGACTCCAAAAAGACTTTACTTTAATATTTACTTTAGTTTGTTTGAACATTTTATTCCAAGCCCAAAAATAACCAAAAACATTTACAATTTAAGCACTATTTAATTACTCAAAATCCATAAAATATTTTCTTCTAGATTTTAAGAAAAGACAAGTCCGGTATTCATAAATCCGTCCCTTGGGTTCGACCCTAAAGCTATATTCTGAACGATTAGTGAGGTTAGCTATATTCAAAGGGATATGGAAAACGCTAGGGGCAAAATCACTATGGGCTCCTTTGTTACAATCCTAGCCAAGCGCATGGGCCTACCTTTACCCGAGCAAACCTTTTGCACCGGCTACATGTTCTATGATGATGATAGGTTCCGAGCCGCTCGCTTCTTGCAAATTTTCCGCGAGAGCCGGGACATATCCGAGCGATATTTGTGGGTGCGTGACAAGGGGAGCAACTTCTTTCTTCCATATCCTCACCGGGTAGATCTCTCTAACTCTCTCTCTTGGCTCATTCCTCATGATTATGTGACTCCTAGGACAGCGGAGGAATTGCAACACCCAATCCCTAGGATCATCCCCATGGAAACCGATGAAGCGGGGCCATCAACAAGGCCTAACTCGCCACCACGTGTACCCTTTCCTCAAGGGAGTGAGCCACAACCACAATGGGCCAACAATCTCATCCAAATGGTGGACAACCTCACTCAACTTCACTTGGACACACGGGATGAGATGCGCAAGGGCATGGCTGATTGCACCAAGAAGCTTGATCGTTTGAATAAGAAGGTTAGCATGGCCTATGACATGGCATTTGAGAGTCGCTTCTATTTGCAACGAGGGTATTGGCCACGTGATGATGAAGATCCGATCATGAGCCCGGGAGCCCAATCGGTTCATAGCCAAGCATCACCGCTTCCTCCTTCTCCACGGCAAACCTTCTCCGCTCACTCTGACTATGGGTTTTACCCATATCTTGGAGGACAAGTCCTAGAGCCGCCACAGCAGCCCATGCCACCACCTTTTGAGGGACAATGGCGCCCTGCAAATTCCGACCCAAGCTACTATCCATCTCTGGGCAACCAAGGAGGGGAGCAGCAGCAGCAGGAGCAGCAAGGCGATTTCTTTGGCGTTTATGATGGTGGTTTCAACCAAGGCTCTTCCTCTAGGAGCCTCCCTCCTCCCTACTAAAAGGTAACCATCAATTTCTCTCCTATTTGCTATTTCTGTGTGAAAGTATGCTTGGGACAAGCATTTGATAAGTTTGGGGGAGGGCATATAGGAGATAAATCGATTTGTGGGATGAAAAGGGTGTTTTTCTCTGAAAATGGGCAATTTTTCTCAAATTTTTCTCTTCTCTGGTCAAGTCGAACAAGCACTGGTCGAATCGAACGTCTCTCATTTGGAATTTATGCATAATTGTCTTCTCTGGTCGGTTCGAACGGGTACCTGGTCGATCCGACCAGTTCCTAAAAACTTGTACTGTTCTACTCTCTTTGTTCGGTTCGAACATAGCTTTGGTCGACTCGACCAGAACTTAAATTTTGCACAATTTAGTATGATATTGGCTTTGAAATAAGTTGGTTTTGCCTATTTTCTCGATTTGGATTTTAAATGATAACTCTCACACTGCTTGAACTTGTTTTTGAGTCAAACAAAAATTTTCTCAAATGACCCTAGAATGTTTTGATATCATACTTGATCTTGCACCAATGGACCCAAACTGAAGTATTTTCTTTAAGATTTGAATTTGATGATGGACGCTTAGAATTGTTATTTCAAACTTAGTCAATTCTCACAAGTTTTTGCCGAGTGAACTGATTTGTATTTGACAAACTTTTGAAAGAAATTTATCGACTTTGAAAATTAAAAAAATGAACTTTGTCTTGTTGAAATTGCTTTTTAATCGCTCGAATCACCAACGAGCAACAATAAAAGGGAAGTTAATTAAATAGCGGTGAAAACGAGGACGCACTGAGGCCTTCTCCACTAACTTAACCACAAATTGGAGGGTATTGGGTTAATTACAAGCTGTCAGGAATTATAACTCAAAGTTTCGAGGTATAATTGGGGAGCTTGTAATTAATTTCTACCGGACCCGGTGCGAAAGCATTGGTAAAGGAGTTGTTGAGTATTATGGCCCAAGTGTACCGTGGCCATAGTCGAGCAACACCCGTCCAACCTCCCTAGCGCGACATGTGCTAGTAGCAAACTTAAGGCCAATGATACCGCATTATCCTCTAGGGTGTAAAGCCCCACTGCTCGACTTGCACTAAAAAAAAACATTGGTGAAAAATTGAAATTGTTTTAAGAAAAGTTCATTATAGAATTTCTGAAGTTGATAAAGGCCTTTACAAATTTTTGAGAAATATGAAAAGGAACGGGTGATTGAAATTGAGATTGCTTTTGAAATATCAAAGAGGGGCTAGAGTTCTTAATTTTGGGAAAAGATTTCACTTAGGGCCAAGAGTTGTATTGATTAAGTTGTGAACACTTGACTTGGTTTATTTTTAAAAATTATTGTTTGACTCATTTGATGAAAGTGTGAGAAAATTTTAGGCACGAGCAATTGATTTCTATGTTGATTTCTTGGTTTGAGATATGACTTGATTTAGAATTAAGTATAGTCTAAGAATCTAAGCTTAGGGCGATGCTTGAGGACAAGCAAAGTTTAAGTTTGGGGGGATTTGACGTAGTCAATATTTATTGTTATTTGGACCGTACTTAGCACTTAAAATAGACTCAAACCAATAAATTATTTGATAAATTGCTATGTTTTTCCAGGATTTGGTTCTGCCGTCGTTTCTTCTCTTCTATGTACAGGTTTTTGATGATTTCTGGTGACTTTGGAGCGTATAGATGGATTCCCGACGTATTACGCACGCTAGATGACTCATTCCTAGCATTGGAGGCTTTATTCTCTCTTCTGGTCGACCCAAACAGATTCTTGTTCGAATTGACCTAGACTCATGGCTATCAGGCGACATCTCTCTCTCCTGTTCGATCCGACTGCCTGGCTGTTCGATCCGACTGGACCTCACAGTGGCATGCTTGCGTGGCTGCTTTCTCTCTCTCCTGTTCGGTTCGACTACCCACCTGTTCGATCCGACCAGGTTGCCGCCATATCACTTATGGTAGTATTTCTTGTATGGAAATTGATTGTTATGGCAATTTCTTGCGCCCTGGTGCCCTAGCCTTCCATCCTTGCGTCCTGGGATATCTATATATACCCTGGAGGCCTGAAGAAAAAGGGGGATTCGCTTCTCAACACCATCTTCCACTTTTCTAAAGGTCAATTTCTCTCTTCTCCTTGGGAATCATCATCCTTGTGACGACGGCAGCAGTGTTTCACGTGACATCTCCATCTGGCATCACTCCATCGCCTTGAAGATCATGATCAAAATCATAAGGAGTATTTGGTTTTATTTCTTTATGTTTTTATCTTGTGATTCGATGGGCTTGTATCTTTATTGTTGTTTATCTCTTGTTGTTTGCTTTGATACTATGTTAGGCTAGACCTTTTTATAGCCTTAGGATTAGGAGAGTAACTCTATGTTTGGATGAAGTTAGTTTGATATGCTATGAATTGCTATGTTTTGAGACCTAGTTTATTATGAATTAATTAGTTGCTTGAGTTAATTACTTGTTGAATTCTCTAATTACCTTCTAGTTGAACAGCTGCATCTAGTAAGTCTAAGTTAGGAATAGCAAGTCTGAATTGATTTAAGTATTTGGAGTAAATCTTAGAACCGAAAGGGGAGATTAGTTTGCATCAAAAGTGCGACTTTTAGATTAGTACAAAAGACTTCTAAATACTCCTAAGAACTCTGATAGACTGGTTTAACGAATTGAATTCTATACCAAAAGTTGTGAACCAATCAAGTTAATTAGGGTAGATTGTGAACAAACCAGAATCTGTTCCAACAAGCGAAGGCTGAGGTTTAGTTTAGCTAGGTTCGTCCAATTAAACCTATCTCAAAACATCAGTAAACATAGTAGACAAACCCAACGCACCTTTGCCCTCTGGTCGAACCGAACAGAGATCTGGTCGAACTGAACAGGGCACTGTTCGAATCGAACGGATTTATGTTCGAATTGACCAGAGGGTTAACTGTAGTTAAATTGAGAAATTAAAATGCGAAAGTATTTTGAGTTTCTAATTTAACAGCCAAACATAGATGAAATCCAATTCTTAAGGCGCCTTAAATTCTGTTAAGACTCCAAAAAGACTTTACTTTAATATTTACTTTAGTTTGTTTGAACATTTTATTCCAAGCCCAAAAATAACCAAAAACATTTACAATTTAAGCACTATTTAATTACTCAAAATCCATAAAATATTTTCTTCTAGATTTTAAGAAAAGACAAGTCCGGTATTCATAAATCCGTCCCTTGGGTTCGACCCTAAAGCTATATTCTGAACGATTAGTGAGGTTAGCTATAGGTTACAAATTTATTTGATTCCTAGGTTTTAAGCCTTCATCATGCGGAAACGATTGAAATAAATTGCATTATTTACAATGTATAATCCAATATTTATAAATAAATAGCATATGAATCATATTCTAGACAATATAATGAAATTAAATATAGATTATTGTGATCAAATGATTTAGAATGAATGCAGAATCAATTGAAATGCTCAAATTATGCTCAGAGTTACATTATTTGCACTTTATATGAGTAATTACCTTCTATAAGACAATCTTTTTGAATAAATAACATACGAATCATATTCTAGATAATAGAAAGAGTATAAATATAGATTATTATGATCAAATTAATTAGAATGAATCCAGAAACGATTGAAATGCTCAAATGATGCTCAGAATTGCATTATTTACAATTTACTTCCGTAATTACCATGCATAATACAAGCTTATGGAATAAATAACATATGAATCATATTTTAGACAATCTGAAGAGTTAAAATACTAGTTATTGTGATCAAATGATTTAGTACGAATTCAGAAACAATTGAAAAGCTCAAATCAGAATTGTATTATTTGCACTTTATATACGTAATTAACATGTATAATCTAATGTTTTTAAATAAATAACATATATAGGCAATATAAAGAGTTTAAATGTAGATTATTGTGATCAAATGACTTTGAATCAATCTAGAAACGATTGAAATGCACAAATGTACTTAGAATTGCATTACTTGCACTTTATATTTATAATCACCTTGTTTAATCCTATTTTTTATAATAAACAACATATGAATCATATTATAGACAATATAAAAGAGTTTAAATATAGATTATTGTGAGCAAAAGACCTAGAATGAATTAAGAAACAATTGAAATTCTCAAATGATGTTCAGAATTGCATTATTTGCACTTTATATGCGTAATTAAAATGTATAATCCAATATTTTTGAATAAATAACATATGAATCATATTCTAGATAATATAAAGAGTTTAAATATAGATTATTGTGATCAAATGACATAGAATGAATCTAGAAACGATTGAAATGCTCAAATGATCCTCAGAATTGTATTATTTGCACTTTATATAAATAATTACCATGCATAATTCAATCTTTTTGAATAAATAACATATGAATCATATTTCAGACAATATGAAGAGTATAAATATAGATTATTATGATCAAATGACATAGAATGAATCCAGAAATGATTGAAATGCTCAAATGATGCTTAGAATTGTATTATTTGCAATTTATATGCGTAATTACCATGTATAATCCAATATTTTTGAATAAATAATATAGGAATAATATTTTAAACAATATAATGAATGTAAATGTAGATTATTGTGATCAAATAACTTAGAATGAATCCAGAAACGATTGAAATGATCAAATGAAGCTCATAATTGCATTATTTGCACTTTATATGCGTAATTACCATGTACCTTTGAAATCTGTTTAGGACTTTAGTTACATAACTTATCATGCACAAAGGTTTGAAGTCTGAAAGCAGCATTGCATTTTCTTTTTTTAGGTAGAAGAATAATGTGTGCTAGGTTTGATGAAGCAAGATCTAGCTTATTGATGAACAAAAAGTTGAAAATGACAATGAAATCATGTTTAGTTGTGTCCCAGTGCACCTTAAAGAACTCATTAGGGAAACCATCTGGCCCATGAGATTTATTATTTTCCATATCCATTATTGCATGATGTTCATCTTCTGTGAAAGGTAAAGCTAACAGCTGCAGCTCTACAGTGGTGGGGTTCATAAAAGCTGGATGGCAAAAAATCAACAACTGTACAATCATAGCCTAAGAGTTCTTTGGAGTATTCAGAGAAAGCAAAATTCATATCAGGAGTGTTTTTAACTTGTCTGTAATTAACCAAAAGCATAAGCACAAATTTATTTCTTTTTTTTTTATAATTGCCAAGGTATGGAAATATCTTGTGTTTCTGTCTCCACAAGTCACGTACCCATCTAGTTCTTGCTCTTGGTGCCATTTAATTTCCAAAATATTTGCAAGTTCATAAGCTCTTTCCTTAGCAATGATACAGATCTTGCGTTCTAGGTTTGTTAACTGTCTTAGCTCTTCAAGTTCATCCATGCATTAAACACATGTCTTTGCATTAATTAAGAAAACCCGTCAAATGAAAGTAGTTTTGTAGGTGCCAATCTCTTAAAGCCTTATGAACAACCATAGCTTTGCAGTTGAAGGAACCTAGATCATTTTGCCATGTCACTTCATTAGACCAAATGTGTGAAGTCAATTGATTTGCTGTTACATTTTGCAACCAAAACTTTTCAATTCTAAATGGTTTGGGAGCTGTAGGTAATTGTCTGCAACGTAAAAGCAGTGGGGAGTGATTGAAGCAACCATGGGTAAAGCTTCCAAAGTAATGTTTGGATACAGTGACTACCACTCATTGGATAAAGAAACTAGATCAAGATGTGAGAGAATAGGTTTAGGCTGCATATTTTACCATGTGAATCTTTTGTTCCTGATTGGGATATCCAAAAGTTAAGCTTCATTAATGAAATCATTGAAGCAGGCATGGCAGTAAAGCCAGTGCATGTTGTATCTGACAATCCATTCTTTCAACTAAGATCTTTCTTATTCAAAAATATTGCATTATACATAGCAATTACACATATAAAGTACACAATGTTTATTCTGAGTATCATTTCAGCATTTCAATCATTTTTACATTTATTCTATGTCATTTCAACACAATAATCATTTTCAAACTCTCTATTGGGTCTAGAATATGATTCGGATCTTACTTATTCAAAAAGATTACATTATACATAGCAATTACGCATATAAAGTGCACAATGCTTATTCTAAGTATCATTTGAGCATTTCAATCGTTTCTGCATTCATTCTAAGTCATTTCAACACAATGATCTATATTTCAACTCTCTATAGGGTCTATAATATGATTCATATCTTACTTATTCATAAAAATTGCATTATTCATTGCAAATATTCATAAAAATTGCATAATGCTTATGTGAGTATCATTTGAGCATTTCAATCATTTTTGCATTTATTCTAAGTCATTTTATCACAATAATCTATATTTAAGCTTCCAAAATGGTCTAGAATATGATTCAGATCTTACTTATTCAAAAAATTGCATTATACATATCAATTACGCATATAAAAGTGCACAATATTTATTCTGAGTATCATTTGAGCATTTCAATCGTTTCTGCATTCATTCTAAGTAATTTCAACACAATAATCTATATTTTTACTCTCTATATGGTCTAAAATATGATTCAGATCTTGCTTATTTAAAAAGATTGCATTATACATAGCAATTACACATATAAAGTGTGCATAATGCTTATCTGAATATCATTTGAGAATTTGAATCGTTTCTGCATTCATTCTAAGTCATTTCAGCACAATAATCTATTTTTGAACTTTCTATAGTGTCTAGAATTTGATTCAGATCTTACTTTTTCAAACATATTGAATTATATAGCAATTACGCATATAAAGTGCACAATATTAATCTGAGTATAATTTGAG
Organism: Rhynchospora pubera; assembly: GCA_028095005.1. Classification (NCBI taxonomy): domain Eukaryota; kingdom Viridiplantae; phylum Streptophyta; class Magnoliopsida; order Poales; family Cyperaceae; genus Rhynchospora; species Rhynchospora pubera. The sequence goes on from CM051460.1 coordinate 286,053,474, forward strand.
TATTTCAATCATTTCTACATTCATTCTAATAAGCCATTTCAACAAAATAATCTATATTTAAACTCTCTATACTGTCTAGAATATGATTCAGGTCTTACTTATTCAAGAATATCGCATTATTCATTGCAATAACTCATATAAAGTGCATAATGCTTATCTGAGTATCATTTGAGCATTTCAATCGTTTCTACATTCATTCTACGTCATTTTAGCACAATAATCTACAGTTACACTTCCAATACGGTTTAGAATATGATTGAGATTTTACTTATTCAAAAAGATTACATTATGCATAGCAATTACACATATAAAGTGCACAATGCTTATTCTGAGTATCATTTAAGTATTTCAATCATTTATGCATTCATCAAGTCATTTCAGCACAATAATCTATTTTTAAACTCTCTATAGGGTCTATGATGAGAGTATTTTATATATACATTTTGGTAAGGGTTTTAAAATGTCAATATTGAAAAATATATTTAAAATGTCAATATTGAAAAAAAAATCAACTGAATTATAAATTAGAGTTCTCTTTGCACAAAAACGAGAGCTTTTGAGCATCTTCTGAGCAATGTTCAAACACCGTAATTTTCCTCATCATCTCTTGAATTTTTGAATTTTTTTTTTCCATAATTTTTGGACCCATTTGATATTTTTCATGAATTTTCGAAGTTCCTTGTATTTATTCATCATGAAATTACCTATTTATTTCATGCATTTAGCACCATATTTTGGGTTAAACATTAGCATACTCACGCATCTATATATAATAGACATAGTATATAGTATATTCTAGACAGTTCTCAATAACCAATGTAGGTGTATAAATTGGGGACACATGCTAAGTTGCTAACACACCAAAAATAGTGGAAGCTCGTATATGTGTATGATATATAGTAAGTTGTATGTCATTGTAGAATATTTCAAGTAGTAATACCATTAGTTCGTAGAATATCGTTTGTCAAAACTAACATATTGCAGAGACGGGACATTATTATCTTTTGTCAACATTTCAAAACTATTGTTCGACTTTTAAAAAAGCATCCTAATTTTATTAATTTTTTGAAATAAATGTATCCTAATTTTATTTAAAATGTCAATATTGAAAAAAAAAATCGACTGGATTATAAATTCACGATCTCAATTTAAAAAATTGGTTTTTGTTTCGAGACTACTTTAATTAATTAGTTGCTATCAAACTAACATTTAGCACGAGAGGGGCGTTTGGATTATTTATGTCGTTGCCGCTTTAGGAATTCTATTGAGTTAATCGGCCGTCTAATGGAGTAGGAGAAAAGAACCTTTGACATATGAGGCAGGAATTGACAGGAAATAATTAGGATGCTCTACACTTAACTAGTTATAGATATATCTACCATTAAGGTTGTCTCGATCGTAACTATTTTGAATTTTCTTAAGAAGAGTCTAATATAAATACAGAAATGTCCGAGGCTTTCATATATAGAGTTGATAGTTACTGCCCTTAATTCTACGTGTTAGTCCTCCAAGAGTAAAACATCAATAGTTGCTCTTAAGTCTCAATAAAATTTACTTGTTTGTGTTGCATTGAAGTTTAATGTTCACTTAATCGTCATAGAAATTAGTTCTAAGTTGTTTGTTACAGGATTTATAATATTAGAAGGTTTAATGCATGGTATTTAATTTATTTTGGAGAGAACTAACATTTGGTCTAATGAAATGTAGTTTTAGTGGAGGTCGTAATTTGTAATATGGTTAAAGATTCGCTATGAACAATTAAATTTGAAATACATTAGAAAGTAATTTGCATATTAATTTTGATTGGGTTATATATATAAATATTATTTTCTTTCTTATGGAGCCCAAACATATTCAAATGTTTCTTTGGATTGTGGACCACAATCATTTAGATATGGTTCTAACTTGGCTAATTTTTTAGTTCTTAAATTTCAAAATACAAATTTAGTGTATTTTTATGTCAATTTAGTATATCTTTCATGTCAAGAAATAAAACAAAACTCTTTTAGCTAAACCCATGGATTTGCCATTTAATTACCCTGATACAAGAAGGTTTACCATGGGCCGAAGTTTTTCCGCCACCATCCTATCCCGACATAAATGCGCGTTGCATTGTTACGTACCGTAGTTGGATTAGTAATATTATCTTAAGTTACTAAAGTCGGATAATTCATTTAATCATGTTAATGATTGTCGACACGTAACTAGTTACGTGTTCGATAGTCATTTATCTAATTGTGAATCGAGTTCAACAAATGTTTTAGTTCGATCATGTTCATATTTACATAAAAAATTGAATTTTTACCCGATTTAGATGATTCAAAAATCATTATAAGCAGTAATCAATGGTGCTACAATATAAAATGAAAAGAACAACGAATGCCTCCGGCATTGCCGTCTAAACCTCGAAAGAATCCGGCGAACTCACACAAACACTTGTGCAAGACCACTCCACATTCTCTAACAAAATTCTCCCTGCACATACAACCAAACATGCCAAATTTACACTCAACATAAACCTTAACTCATGTCCTTAATCCTGGTTAAAACCTCCTCCAAATCCATCAACTCTACGTCGAGATATTCATCTCCAAAGTGGGATGAGAAGCACACCTAACGACACCCACACCAGCCCAAGAGTCCAAAACAAGCATCCTAACCTCACAGTTTTACCACCCACCGACCGTTGATAAGAAATTAATCCAAGGGTCCCAAATCCACGCTCTCTAAGCAGTCGATCCGTGTGACACGCTCTCGACCAATCAGAGCGCACTATTACTCTCATCTTTAGTACGCTTCTCATATTTAAACTATCTATCTCCTTCAACCAAAAAAAAAAAAAATTATACAAAAACGAAACAAACAACAAAATTTCTCTCTCGCGCTTCTCTCTCCATTCAAGCGGCTCTCATATTCAAGCTTAGGTTGTTGCAATGTCGACTGGAGATGTCGGTTTGGATTTAGCCTCCGATGCAGTCTCTCCGGCGGCCGGCGCCAAGTCCAAGTCGAGGAAGGGGAAGGTTTCCAAGGAGAAGAAACCTCGTGCTCCTCCTAGCCATCCGCCTTACGCTGAGGTTTGTTCTCTCTCTCTCTCTCTCACACACACACACACACATATTGTTGTCGAATAGAATTAAACTAGTTAAATCCTTTTCAAATAGCAAAAGGAACTCAATCTTATCCTCTCTTAGGGGCCGTTTGGATCACTTAGGAATTTGGGGAATTTGGGGAAGTTGCAATTCCTAGGAATAAATTTATTGGGAAGTGTGTAATTTTGTGAAGAGTTTGGATTGTTTATAATAAATTTATGGTAGGAAGATGAAATTCCCCAAATTCCTTCTCCAATCCAAACAGCCCCTTAGCGTTTTTATGGCTTTAGACAAGTGTCTAGATTTTGTGTGCAATATGAATTGTTGAAACAGAGAAAGCATAGGTAGATTCAATCTCTTGAACAACCAATTTGTGACTTCTTTCAAATTTTAATCATGGGTATTATTAATCTATAGTTGTATGAACGAATTATGTCGATTTGTGGGTGTGCATGAAGTTCAAATGTATTATAAGGAACTAATTCTAGCGGTTTACCAAAATAGTAAAACTAGAACTCCTTTATTGCACAAAACCCTTGTAATTTGGGGCAAGGTTTGTTTGAATTGGCAACTTAGTGTGGACCTCTTAAGAACAAGTTTTTGGTTCTACAAATTCTGATCAAGGACTGTGCAAACCTTAGGTCTATGTATGGATATTATCATGCTACCTAGAAAGTGCTGTTGTGTAACTCTTAAAGGGATTGATTACTGACAATTTTACCATATATTGAGTATATTTACAAAATTTTGCTTAGATCTGATTTGAGAGTGTCTATAATTAAGTCAATTGTTCATTTAATTCAGATGATCAGTGATGCAATCACATCTCTGAAAGAGAGAACTGGGTCAAGTGTGATTGCAATTGGGAAATTCATTGAAGACAAGCACAAGGCGCACTTGCCATCGAATTTCAAAAAGTTGTTGTCGCTTCAGCTCAAGAAGCAAATTACATCTGGCAAGCTTGTCAAAGTTAAGAACTCCTACAAATTGGCGAGTGCAGCACCCAAGCCTGTAGCTGCCAAACCCACTAAGCCAAAGGCCAAGCCCAGCACCAAGCCAAAAGCAAAGGTTACAAAATCTGTGAAGCCGGCTTCTCCGGCAAAAGCCAAAGTGGGTGCTAAAACAAAATCCAAGACAGTTGCTAAGCCGAAGAAGGCTGCAGCCAAGCCGGCTGCTGACAAGCCAAAGAAGGCTGTGGCCAAGCCTGCTGCTGTTCCAAAGCCAAAAGCTGTGGCTAAGACAAAAAAAGAAACAGCTCCCAAGGCCAAGGCAAAGGCGTCTCCGGCTAAGGCAAAAGTGGCAACCAAACGGAAGGCAGCTACCACTAAGGCCAAGGCTACAGCTAAGCCGAAAGCAGCTGGTAGGCCAGCAAAGTCAGCCAAGACTTCAACTAAGGATTCGCCAGGAAAGAAGGCTGGTGCTGCACCAGTGAAAAAAGTGTCAACGAAGAAAACTGCTAGCCCGGCAAAGAAGGCTGCGCCTAAGAAGTCGACTGCACCAAGGAAGGTTCCTGCTAGGAAGGCTAAGAAGTAGGGAATTTAGGGGGTGTTTTCTTTTGTTTAATTCTTGGGAGAATTAGACCTGCTGACATGGAGATGTTCATTTAGTTCATAGTCTAATTTTATCTTTTCTTGGTGGTGTAAAGAGTTCCAACTGTATGAACTGTCATTTGGGCCCTTTAATGATTGAATTTGTCTATGGATTCATGCTAATATCCGTGGAATTTAGTTCTATGGTTGTTCAATACTATGTCACTGATTTTTGGTCTTTGCTCTGCTTGCTAGGATGAGGATATAGGATTTTAAGTGCATGAACACTAATCTTTTGTTAAAATGATGGTGGAAATATAAAAATCATGTTTGTAATACATTTTGGAAACAGTTGAGCACTGCCAAATATCGCAATAATATTCATCTCTAAAACATTCTTTTTTAGGACAAATGTTCACAAAGTATAACACCTTGGAAAATATTTTTGCTCACATAAAGAGGTAATGAAAATGAACAGACTTGCAATTGTCTATTGTCCACATCTTATCATTTTCTGTATCAAATTAGCAGTAACAAAAATCGCAGTGTGCAGGATCCAGGATGTACGTTTATCACGATTCACGACGGATAATTCTAGTCTCAACAGATCTTCATGTGGTGGTATGCTTCAATATGATTTACGAGCTGTGTTAGATGCACCTCACAAATACACAGTTTTGCAAAGGGGGTTAAGATAAACAACAGAATTGTGGTGGTGGGAGATAAAAGTTCCTAACAAGATAAAATCTTTCAACTTTTCATAGAATATATGTACGTCAGTTCCCTAAATTGGACAAGCATGTTTTTTTTTTTTTTTTTTAATGGTATACAGTGCTTGTTGCTGATGTGGGTGAAAACATAGATATTATATCATTTTTAAAAAGATAACAGTAAAAGAAAAACAATCTGTAGATTGTATTAGGCAGTTAATAGTTCTGCTTAGTGAAGAGGGCATCAAAGTTCAACTAGATTTTATGATGGAATCATTTTGGGAAGTTAATTGATAAAACAATTCTCATGATTAGATAAACTGTCGCATACTTTATATGAATATGTTTTTTCGGTTTTGTTTCTGTTGAGTACCACGAAACCTTGAGAAGTTGAGTGATTTTGTTAACTTTTCTATGTCAATTATGTTATTTTATAACGAACTCAAAATTGCTCTGTTTTTCTATGTATGCATTGAAAAATGCTGAATAAATCATGTCTAGTGACTTCACTTCCTACAAACTTTTTTTCTTAAATAATTAAAGCTCCACAGTAAAGAAAACTCTTAAGTGCATCTATTAGGGACATTTAGGGTATGGATCTCATATTTTCCATTTGAATTGTGTGAGATATTTATGTTCTTTTTTTTTTTAACGAAGAAGCTTAAAGTCCCATGATTTAAAGTGAACCAAGGGAAATTTTACACTTTGTTTCCACTTTCCACCCTGTTTGACTTTTTTTCGGATTATTTATATTCTTAGCAGTTTTTTTTTATATTGCCGGAACATTCCATTTTTTTTTTTTTGAGAAGTTGACACCTCTTCTTAGCAGTGGTTATTTATATTCAACAAATTCTAAAATTGACGGTGTCTAACGTCAAAATTCCGTAAAGTCTATGTCGTCAAGTTTGACATAATTTAACGGTATAATTAAAATTTCAACGGTTAAAGTTTAATGGTAGAATTGTATTTGACGGCGTCTAAACCCAGATAACACTGAAGGCATCCTACAAGTAACAAGTGGGTACAAGTGGCATGGCGAGTCACCATCCGTGCTCGTGAAAATAAAAATCGTTATGTCCCAAAAGCCTTGTCAGAAACTTGCTTCAAGTATGAACCATTTTAATTTGAACTAGGAGATAGAGACGTGTTCAATTAATCACACTTTAAGTGACAAAATATTGCGGCCCGTCAAAGATTTTTCTCTCCAACTCTGATTAATCTTCTATGTGACAAATACACAGCGACTATTATAGTCTTTATAAGCTTAGGCTGCAAGTTTATTTGTTTTGACAAGTCTATATTTATTGGACAACAAAAAGGACCTAAAGTACCTGATAAAATCAACTTAAGTACATTAGCTCCTGGAGTTCGTGTTGATCTAATGCATCCTAAAAATGGTTTCAGTATGCGCTTCATACTGTCATTAATATGTACAAAACATCAAACTCTTCTGAACCGAAATTAAAAATCAATTATAAAAAAATATTAACATAAGAAAATTATCTTAATTATGAGTTTTTTTTCTGACAAAAGTTTACTTCGGTCACCACAGTTGTCAAATATAACTCCTTCTAGTTCCCGCATTTTATCAAATAATAAATTCAGATATATGATGAATCGTACATAATAAGAAATGCCAGATGTAATATGAGATATTCACCATTTTTTGCTAGCTTGAGTTAATTAATTCTTTTTTGTTTCTGACAACTTGACCCAAAAAGAATTAATTCATATCGTGCTGTGCGTGAAATTAGTGTACTACAACTCGAGGAAAATCTGCACTAGCTGTATTGCTTTTACTAATTATTTCTGTCGTGATGTATATACAAATTCTTTATGGAATTTCGGCTTGAAAACACGCAATTTGATTGTTTAAAGGTACAAATTAAAATATCACATGTGTAAAAGCTACTATATACATGGTCATAATTCACAAAAGATCTGATTACAGTTAATAGCTGAAAGAGACGACAATGCAAACTTGACCCGTTTCTTTCTTTATAATAGCTTACTAGTAAAAACACCTATTTGAAAATTGAATATTATTATTTCTAAGACCAGCCAACCCTGCATGATTTTCTATAAATCTGAGGTTCATTTAATGTTGAAGCAAACAACATATAACCAAAGAACAAAAAAAGGAGACAAGAAAGAAAGGGAAAAAAAAAAGATAAGAGGGACCGTAAAAATGGCATCTAGCAAGATCCCTATGGTAAAACTTAATTCCGGCCATGGCATGCCTGTTGTTGGCATGGGCACTGCAGCTCCGTTCCCGTTCATGCCAGAGAACACAAAATCAGCGGTGATAGATGCAATCAAGATAGGGTACCGCCATTTTGACACGGCCACTCTGTACCAATCAGAGTCGCCGCTTGGTGAGGCTATTGCTGAGGCAGTGCGGCTCGGCCTGATAGGGTCCCGGGCAGAGATTTTTGTGACTTCTAAAATTTGGTGCACCGATTGCTATCCAGAACTGGTACTACCAGCACTGCAGGCTACCCTCAGGTTTTTGGGACCATTTTGTTTCTAAATATACAAAACCAATGTGGTCTAGAGTGGCCATGTAACTTAAAGATTCAATTGAAAAAGTTTGTTATCTTGTCCAATAAATTGATCCTTATTGTGACAGTGCTCTTGTTACATTGCATCTGTGTAAATTGAAGCCTCAACCGAAAATTTGAACATCATTTTTTAAAAAAAAAAAATTCCTGATTGTCCTAATTGGCTTTCTCCACCTTCATGTTGTTACATCATTACTGTTCAAAATGTTGCAGGAACCTTCAAATGGACTACCTTGATTTGTATTTGATCCATGAGCCCATCAGTGTAAAACCGGGCCCGCCATCTTTACCCATAAAAGAAGAAGAGATTGTTTCAATGGACTTGAAGGGTGTATGGGAAGCCATGGAGGACTGCCAAAGGAGGGGTCTAACCAAGGCCATAGGTGTCAGCAATTTTCAACCTAAGAAGTTAGAAGAGCTGCTTTTATTTGCAAAAATAGCCCCTGCAGTTAACCAAGTCTGTGAATTTGTTCTTTCAATACATTTTATCTCGTGTTATGTACCAAAAGAAAGACCAGTAATTACCTAATTTATGCTTCAGTTTTGTGGCTCCCTTTATCTTACCTAGCTACTAGCAAACACGAATCAGAATTTGGTAAGAGCATAGCTACTATGGTCTATGGATAAATTATAATTACCTCAGACCCATATTTACATATATATTATGACATGCACATGCACTGCAATAGCTAACATAGCCAATGAAGAGAACGGAGAACCCCATTATATGCAAACTACAAGGTTAAGAAAGATTCAGTCAGAATGGGAAAAAAAAAGGGCATGCAATAAAGGAGATCATAGTTGACTCATTGAGTGAAAGGTCGCAGGTTCGAAACCTGGCTGGGTCTTTCATAGACATTTAATTTTAAAATAAGTTGGGTGGCTTAGACCTCCAATTTATCTTCAAAAAAAAAAAAAAAGGAGATCATAGTTAGAACATTACACATTTTTTCATGACATCAATATAACCATATACAGGTGGAGATCAATCCAGTTTGGCAACAACAGCAACTAAGGGAGTTCTGTCAAGAGAAAGGAATACATGTCACTGCATTCTCTCCGTTGGGAGGTCAAGGTAGGAAATCCAGTTCTTTGTTGCCAAGCATTAGGTTTAACCGCCAGCTAATCAAGCTTAACCTTTTTTATGCTTCATGCAATTGACAATTTAACATAGATTATCCAGAAACAAATAAAGATCTTAGCTTAATGTGACCAAATACACTAGTTCCTGGAACCGCTTAATTCATCTATGCTTGATTATTTAGCTTTACGACTAAAATAAGCATGGCAGGAAGGGAGAATGGAAACCCAGTAATGGACTCGAAGGTGCTCAAAGATATTGCGAATTCCCATGGAAAGACTATAGCTCAAGTATGTCTACATCAATTTGTGTTTTCCAACACTATTCTTATATATATTTTTTTAACCTAACAAATAATGTATCTATTTTAAAGGTTTCACTTAGGTGGCTGTATGAACAAGGTGTGAGCTTTGTGGTGAAGAGTTTCAAGAAAGAGAGGCTCATGCAGAACTTAGAAATTTTTGATTGGGAATTAACAGAAGAAGATCATTTAAAGATAAACAGTATTCCACAAGAAAAGAGACTTTGGGAGGTTATTATCACAAAAGAAGGGACTGTAAAATCAATTTGTTTTCAAGATATGTAGAAGTAAATATAATAAGTCCCTTCAGATTTTATTTTTTTGTTTGTGAATTGTGAGTGAATAAAAATGTTACTATTCCAGGTTTTGATGAACATGGGAAGTGATTGCAATTTGCAAATGAATTTTGATATTGTGTTTTGCAATTGGAGTTTGTACTTTCTGTAAATAAATGTGTCTATTTCATACCATATACTTGTTGAATAGTTTTCTGGATTGTTCGTCCTACTGGTTTTGCTCTATTTCGTCAACAAAGTGGTCCTTGGTTCAAATCATGGAGAGAACAATTTATCTTCAAATTTCTTATAACAAGATAGTTGGTTTCAAACTTAACCTTACAAAAAGAAGTGTACACAGACTCAAGGACTAACCATTATACACTGTTCCTCAACTAACAACTAATATTCGCTGATACAACAGGAATAAATTGTTATGAATTTAAGTACCAAGTATTTTGTAGTAACGAAGGAATAATTAGCAACATCATCATTCAATTGTGTATATATTTCAGATGTGAATCATTATTCAACTTTGCATCATTCCATTTATCTATTTTCTTAATAAAAGTCTAACTGTGTCTGTTCGATTTTAATACTCATTTCTATGTGATTTTTATTCTCTACCAAGAAAGCAAGGAAAGCACCACTGATTTGCACACTACACTACTATAAGCATTTTTCCTTTTATTGCGCAAACTATGTATGCGCCACGTGCACAACTTTTTTTTTTTACATTCATATGTCCTGTAAATACTTACTTTGTTCTTCAAGACCATTTCTATTTACACAAAAATACCATTTAAAAGAGCAATTTTAGGCAACCTCAAAGAAGCTTGTTCAACATTAATTGCACAGTATTGTTTGCAATTTCAAGCTATTCAGCTGAACTTCCTCAATTCATACTCAAATTTCTCATACTTGTGCCTAATTCCCTCTTGTATAAGAACTTTCAACCAAAAAATGCTCAAAATTCACCATATAAATTATTATAAATAAGACTAGTTAGCCGCTACCAAATTTTATCTAAAAAAAAAAAAATCTAATTATAGATAAAGTCCTCATGGACTATTTACCTCAAATGCAAAAAGAGTTGATGAAACGAGGGGATCGATGGGGGGTTAAGATCCTCTCTCACACGTATCAGACGGCTGATCTTCTCTCAAGATTCGTGCTATCTCCATTTCCTTTTGATCACTTGTAGTGTTTCCAGGATGAGCATTATTCAGTTGTGGGAAGAGGTATAAAAGAGGAGCAAGAGCGGCGAGACTATAAATTGGAAGGGAAGGAATGGGGAGAGGTCCAAACGCTTATTTAATTACAGCCCCTAATTTATCCAAGGAAAAAAAGAAAAGAAAAAAGCCGAGTGGTTTTTTAAAATTCCTCGTGGAAGGACCAATAAAAAATGTTAACTATCGTCTAAAGACAGTATATCCTTCTTATGAGGAGTCACAAAAAATAAAAAGGAAACTTAAGGATGAAAAGATTACAAACAAATGTGTCCACTCAAATCAGCAGTGAGGAAGAATCGAAGCTTGGAGATTTGAGACGTAATAGAATACTTACCGTTATACTAGAGCTAATTTTATCTCATTATCGTGCAATGGGCACTGAAAATTTAAAGACAAATTAATAACACAAGATTGAATAATTAAAGAATAAAGATTCTAAACTCTCCTAAACACAAAAGTTTTAGTTCTAACATTTCAATTGTATTCGTCTAAGAGAAATGAGTCCTTTTATTATATATGTTATAGACTCTTCCTCGTCCTAGATTTAATGTACGTAAGTATGTAACTAAATCTTTATATAATTATAATCTTTTCCCTTTATTCAATGAATCTAAATCTCACAAAATCTTATCTAAATTTCATTAACTTAGAAAGAAATTCAACCTAATAAATAAAATAATCTTAGAAAGTTCCATTATATTATTTGGGCAAAACTAAGGTCTAATGCATTGGACCTTTCTATTTGGCAAAGTTATATAATAATTTTCTTTTATGATAAGATGAGAAATAAGCATCCAACTTTATTTTCAAATTAAATATTTATAAAAGATCTTCTGTCGAATTTTAAACCTACGACCATTCATGGTTGCTTGCTAATTTTTGTTGTTGTTACTTCTGTTGCATGAGTTGTATTTTAGAGAAAATAATAAAAAGTATATAAGGACTGATTTATAAAATTCAAGATGTAAAGGAATATTATCTTATTAAAAAAGAAAAAAAATAGAGTCCTAAATTCGCGCTCCTAAACAGACTAAAAATTTTTAAAATTTCAAAAAATATTCTAAAAGTAATAATATTGGAGAATATTTCAAATGTACAGTATACTTTTGTGAACTACTAAGCTAATAGTTGCATATTTACAGAATAATTGATTAAACTTGCCATCAATCTCCATTTTGCATATGATTTTGTCGACGTAAGAATGACGCAAACTATAATTGTGCATTTAAAAATATGTTCCCATCCCCCCCCCCCACAACAAATTTTGGATATTTTTCTTCTATCAATTACCAATCCACAATTCAACGTATATTAATTAACAGTCGTGAAAAAACATTTACAAATGTTTTTTATTATTATTTTGTAAATAATGGATATTTCCCCCCCATTTTTTCCCTCGGCAATTTTCTTTTAACGTCTTTTCTCACCGCAGTAAGACTTTTTTGAAGCAAAAATGAGGGTCAAAGCCCCCATCTTTCTAAATTGAAATTTAAAAACTAGCCAGAGGCTAAAAATAACATCTTTCTCACCGCAGTAAGACTAAAAATAACATTTTTTTTTTCAATTACCACATGTTAAACATCATATCATGACGTAATTTTTTTTCATCTTTCTCAACTAGCTGAGCACTAATTTTTAACCTAATTACGAGAAAACAACGTATTTTAATTAGGTCACGGACTTACGGTTCTCAAACCAAAATAGAATTATAGAACAACCCTTAATATATTAAATTAAGTTTTAAAAAGCTTCACCCATCATTTTTCTTAAACAAAAAAAAAAAGTTTTACTAGCCAGTAGCCCAGTAGCCAGGTCTATTGAATACTTGAATGTTGAATCTCCATTGACCCGTGAACACTTGACTTAGCGACTTTTCTTCGAAGTCAAGCCGAAACCACTTCTTCCTATAAACTCTCCAATCCATGTTCCAGGGCCAGGTAACTGGGAAGTTCTGTCCCATGACCCAGCCTTACTAGCTCCAGGCAATCACGTGCTCGCTGATCTTGGTCCCCTATTTTTTCAGAACGCCCACGAAGTGTTTGCAAAAATGCCGAGGTCAGGAGGCCAGTTGAGGTCTAACAGTATTTCCATTTGCAAGGTAATCTCTAGTTCAAATGTCTAGGACATAACTGCATTCATTTGCTCCGAGCTTTAGCTTCTTGATTGATTGGTTAACTTTGCCTTGATAAAACTTATAATTCAGAACTTTCAATTCCATGACAATATTTATTAGATATATAGAAAAAAATTGCCCACTATGATTCAATCACTATCGAATTGATCCATATCAGTAACAATTGTTGATGGGACCATGCTGCTCAGCTGTGTAGTGAATTTCTTCGTAAAAACTCAAATGGGTATTTGGTGCCGTTCCATAGAAGTTCACTTATTGACCTATTAGTTGCATAGCAACTTCACAAATACCATCTTATCAGAATAGAAGTCAGAATTTAATTAATGAAGCTTGTTACTTGGATAAGATGAGATCTATAAGCATACATCAGCCAATTGAGCCTATTTACCTTTTTCAAAAAGTTATCTGCATTGTCAAATTTCACTTGGTACAACAATAAGCTTAACAAAGAAAACCAGAAAAAGGAATGACAGAAACTAGCTCAAACTAAAGGAACCGCTAACCAATATATTATAAAATTTGTTCTTTTTTATTTTGAATAACAAAATCTTTTCTGTTTTATTTCAGAGTGCAGAACACTGATTCACATAAAATATCCTGCATTACCATCACTGCCTTCGCCATTGTAAAAGCCATAACCAAGAATAGCTGACTGTAATGAACCCATAACTTGACCATCATTTGGCATTGCAGGATAGACAGGAACACCAGCATTATTCAATGACCAAGTCTGCTGCAGTGGGCCTATCTCTGAAAATGCTCCAGCGACTTCTTGGTACGTAGCAGCTGGAGGTTGAATTGCCATTGGTCGAAAAGACGGTGGAGTCATCTGCTGAGTGGGAGGGATGGGAGCTTGAAGCATTGGTGTAAACTGTGGGGGAACTAGCTCTCGATACAGAGTGCTCATTGGAAATGCTGGAGGTTCAACTTGTCTTCTGAAATTGCCCACCGAGTTGCGAGACCCACAAGATTGCTGGTGCTGGTCCCTCAACTCCATTGTCCGAAACCCGAACTCACTGCTGTGGTGAAGACACCTTGGGCGATTGCACGTGTAACGCAACACTCTTTTCTGGCGTGGCCATGGGGACCTTTCCACTTGTGCACCCCGAAACATTCTCTGCTCAGTTGATGGTGGTGCTTGAGATGGTTCTTGCTCTTGTGGCGGCAGTTGGACAAGTGGTGGTTGAAAGGCTTCGACATGATCATGCAGCCTGCCAGTGTTGCTATTGTCAGATAGAACAGGAACCTGGGTTTGGAACAGTCGCAGCAAATCCAACAGAGACACATCAGGGTGCGCTGTGATGTACATTTTTGCCTCTTCTCTTAGCACATAATTCCACGCATGCATCTCCCTAACAATCATCCTGTCTTGGAGGTTCTTCGACTGCTTCACCGCATGTGCTAGTTTGTCGAAAGCAGGAGCCATGTGCTTGATTATCGCAACCACCACAGCAGCCTTCCACATTTTTCTGAGATCATGGGGCTTTTTGTAAGGTGGTGGCCCCTGGTCTTCCTTAATTGTAATTTGGTCCCACCAGGGCTCAGTTCCCATGGGCCACCATGGAGGTGGCACTTTCTTCTCGAGAGGGAACTTGCGTTGTGGTGGATCGCAGCAATTCATCACTGCTGATAAGATAGACCCCAGTGTTGCATCAGAGAGCTCCATAAGTACATTGTAAGTTCTCTTTGGTGGTTCAGTTTCCTTGGTTGGGTCAAAATTAAGCTGATTCTCCATATAGAATTGGTTGGCAGCAGCTGTGCCATTATGCTCAAATCTCACTTGTTCAACCCACCATTCACGTAAGCTCGGTGAGGATCCCGTTAACACATTACCATCCTCCAGAATTATTCCATACACATAGCCAAGCAAATTTGCCTCATCCATGGCCCTCCGGAAGCTATTTCCGATGATGTTGACAGAATGATTTAGCTGCATCTGACGGCTATATATATCATCGAGGGAATTTACAGCTTTCTTCTTTTCTGTTCTTTCAGGGTTCTCTTCTGCTAATTTTTTATCTAACATCTCCTGGTACATTGAGAGTTTTCTCTTGTATTTCACCAGCATTGCTTCTCGAGAGGACGCAGATCTGTCAGAACTGGAGTCAGTGGAGTCCACTTCAGAATCATAGCTTTCGGACAAGGAGAGAAGTGCCTCTGGCTTGGAGTTAGAAGGCCTGGCCGGTGGTGAGCTGACCTTGTTGGTAGCCAGCACGTTACTTCGGCCGGTTGAGCTCTGGCCTGGCAACAGAATTTCCTTGTTCCTCCCCATCCCTGTGGGAAAGAGTTGGTGTATCACAAATTATATTTACATACTATAAGCTGGTTTCATTTACATAATTAAACTTTTCACTGTTTTATGATATCAAGTCGGAATCAACAAATTGGCTGAGAATTGACTGTTATAGAACCTGTTCTAAAAGCTCAAATTATGGGTAATTTTAGGAACGTGTTTCGTGTTCCTGATTAAATTCTTATAATAATGGCTAACAGATATTATTCGAAGAATAAAAGTCTTCCAACTTTTTACAAGCATTCTCGTACCAGGTTAAAAGTCCTTATTCTCTTCACTAAAAGTACGTTGTCCTTAGTCACTAAATAATAAAAATCAATTCTCCCAAAAATTGCTTTCTCACCTTTTTCGTAAAAGATTAAAATATTATCTAGAAGGGGAAAAAATTAACCACGAAATAAAACTATTTGAACACAATGAGGGGCAAAAATAGCCAACTGCAAAAATTGCTTTTACTTGTTTGTTGTTGTTTATTTTACTTTTTTTTTTGTCGTATTTGTTTCATCTGGGCATGGCTAGTGTCCGTTAAAAAGTCCACAAAAGTAAAGCCGAACATAATTTATAATTTGATTGTGAGACAATCGGAAAAACATTAAACAAATGGAGAGACATCTATGTAGAATAAACAATAAATAATTAATCAGAAAAGTATATGTAAAGAAAGATGACTCATGGATCTATCATATGAAAGGCAATGCATATGAGTCACAAGTTCACAATCACTTCAAATCTTGTGGATAAAATGCTGGAGTTGAATCAAACCTTGTGTTCAAATTGGGCAGATGAAGAAATGCTGGAGCGGCTAGAGACGTCAAGTCCTGAGAGACTGTACGTGATGAGGCATCTAAATGGCCAACATATCAAGGCTTTATATAATTATAAAAAAATCTAATGATGATTCATGGTATCATATTATGTTTGCATCCATATGATAAGAGTTGCTATTTCTACCTAGCAATTCTTATTTAGTAGGTACAAGCGAAAGGGCGCGTCTTTTAGGATTAATTTTGTATATACATATATCATGTATATGCATTTTTTAATTTTTCTACGAACGGTCAAGATGAACTTCAGATTATACACATGTTGACAAAATTAATTTTGTAACCGAAATAATTGTAACGTGTATATTATGAGATATGGTCGTAACGGAGATGGACTTGACACATTTGTGAATGTGTTAAAAAGTTTGCGAATCCATACTTTTGGTACAGGTTATTTATCAATCCATGATCAACTCTATCGTTTTGCTTTTATGGTTCTCTTTTGCCATTTGGTTTTAACTTCACTCCGATTGTGCCTTAGGTTTATCATATACTTTAGGTAGATTAATAATTGGTCACTGGAAAAAAAAAGATTTTGCTTATTATTACAAAATGGAAATTGGTTATGAACTAATAATAATGATGTGCTTATTATTATTATATAAAGCCCAAGAAATAAACCTAGGTAGGATAAGTTTATGTTGCAAGAGCCGAAAGGGTTTATGTCTGATTTAGGCCTAAACCTTTTTGTGACAAAAAAAAATAATAATAAAATAACGCCCATCACGATTACAGCATTAATTCTGGTCATTCGTTATTATCATTATTTGAACAGGTCCAACTAGACATTAGTGATTAATCGGAGATCTTCTATGTCTTTTAAAATAACCAAAAAAAAAAAAAAAAAATACAGTGCTCACCTGGCCTGATTTTGTCTTTTAGCCGAACCAAACCCGTCCGCCCAAGAACTAAAGTCATCTCGTTCGAACTTGAATTAACATTCCAAGAGAACGCAAATCGTAAAAAATTCTATCTCGAGCAAATTGCTAGAGTACTTTTGTAGAAGTAATCGTGATGGGCGTGATATTTTTTACATAATTATTATCGATAGGAATTAATTGAATATAATAGTATCTACAAAATACCTCTAGTTAACATAATATTTACGAAATAATATCTGTAATATAATACATATTTACTGATGTATTTAGATTCTTGTTATAATTATACTAATGATCTAACTCATATCTTTTGTAGATGTTTTCTTATTAATAAAATTTGTCGGTGTGTACTTTCCACCTGGCCCTTAAAAAAAAAAAAGAAAAAACTCATATCTAATAATACTGAAAATTTTGCCATAATTCTTTTGTGAACATTATATAACGCTGACCCCATCAAATAAACCTCACAGAAATATGCATCTCATTATAAACTTTGCAATTAAATAGATCATGTTAAAAAATTCGTGCATGGAGTTTCTATTCTTATATCAGATTGTATAAAATGTCATTTTGTGCTAAATTAATTTGAAATTTTTGGCTAATATAATAGAACTGACTTTAAAACATATTTTCCCCTCACTTTAATTTAACTTGTTAAAAAGCAAATTGATTCTTATGATTCGTCAAGTTCAATTTGTACTGGAGTAGAACCTTTATTCTTTCATAATTGTGGGTTTTGATTTCATATGTTATTAATCGAATATTTTAATAAAGTTTATTTTCTTTTTAAATAACAATATTAACCCCTCGTCAAATTTAACTATCTAATGCGAATTATAATTGTTAACATAATTAATTCCATTATATCATCGGTTCGGTACTGTGACTCTGTGAGTAACACCTACCTACACATTATGAATTAATTCGATAAAGTTATAAGACTATATAAAACCGGTTTCAAGAAATATAAAATTTTTAACAAAATTAATAACTGTTACATGAACTGTTGAGTTTAATGTGAAGAAAACTATATATACGTGTAGACACGAATTTTTTGCAATAAGATCGATTATCACGAGTTCTTTTGAACCTGACAGAAATAATCCCATTATATAAGAATACAAAAAAAAAATAAATAAAACTCAAAAACCATTTCTCTATCAGCCTACCTGAATAAAAAGTGTGCCAGTTGTAATTTAAATTCATTACACTTTTCCCATTCAAATCTGTTCCTGGTCCTTGAAAGATTCCTACGGTCAATTCCTTGATAATATATTTTGTTAAGCTATTTCAAACTAGATCAAAATGTAAAGGAGATATTGGACTCCAATATTTTGGACCCTTTTTTTTTTTTTAGGAAAGACCATTTTTTATATTAATTGTTGTCCAATAAAAATTTATGTAAAATCCTTCTAAAGACTGTATCAATTCAATTTATTTCTAATCAAATCTTCCAAGATTCAATGTTTCAAACAAATAGTCCCAGGTGACCGGTCGTGTATATTAAATATATGATCTCCAGCATCGTATTAAACTTATTGTTTAGGAGGAAAAATTAGATTATTTATAATATAATAATCTTTCTCTGTCTTGCTTGCTTTAGAAGTAGGGGTGCTTAACGTCAAAAATGACCACGCAAATGAGGTGTTGCGTTAACCGTTTCGTTTTGGATACGAAACTGACTGCGTGTTTGCGTTAACCATTTCGTTTTGAACGAAATGATCGAAATTACGAAAATACACATGGACGAAACTGACTACGTGTTGCGTTAACCATTTCGTTTTTAAAATGCAACCAAAATCTTTAACAGTTTTTTTTTCGTTTTGGACGAAAATTAAAACAGTCGATGTTTTCACCCCTATTTAGAAGTGGTTGAGCAAAACCCAGTAAATAAACTTATGGGCTTAACAAACAATAAATGTAGAGAAGTTTAGGATTTGTTTGCGAATTAGTACTAAGATAGAAAGAATTTGAGTTTTTTGTAATTATAAATAAAAAAGAAGGTTTGGATAATTAAGTTGATACGTATTTTGAACCCAGTATCATTTTAGCTAGAGTTATTTACAAAAGTGTGTCAAGTCTTCGTTCACTAAAGTATAAATAAATCAAGGCAACAATTTTCTCAAAATTGAACGTCCCTTGTATTTCTTTGTTTCCTTTTATTTCAAAAAGAAAGTTAATGTAACTTTAATCCTGGTTCAGCCTGCATAATAGCCACATTTTTGTTTTTGTAAATGCTATTCTCATTGCTCAATTTTGTCGTCCAATATAAAATGAAAATACCATATGACTCGATAATGTCACAAGAACCCCTTCTCTAAGTCTCCGTTTGGATGCGTTGAGAAGAAGTAGGAAGAAGAAAGAAGGAAAGAAAAAAATTATAAACAATCCAAACTCTTCACAAAGTTACACACTTTCCAATACTTTTTCCCATTTCTTCCCTTCTTCCCACACCTATCCAAACGGAGCCTAATTCAATGAATCAATCTAAAGTGTTTGTTTTAGATCGGATGGTATAGAATCAAAATATTTCCTTTTAATAGCTTCACTTCACGTAATGCAAATTGAAAGATCAGAAATATACCAATTATTAATCACACCCCTCATTCGACACAATGCAAAAGAGGTCCGGGACCACAAACTCGTCACCGCCTCAACGTGCCATGTTATTCGTCTATATACCAATAATGTTAATTTATTCTTTTTATTATTTTGTGGCAAAGTAGTGCCATCGTCAATGAATTAATTGAGGGTATATTTTATTGTTTCAATTGAAACTTGGCCCCGTGTTTTGCTAGCTTAAACTATAAAAAAAATGGTTGGTCAAGGATTATAAACAATTAATAACTCGGAGGAACAAATTTTTTTTTTGTTAATATTCAACATGTTTCCTTTTGAAGAGAACCTCATACATCCTTGCATGCACCTAATCTCCTTTACAACACACATTAATGGTCAGAAAGAGAAGGTTCTTTCTCTCTTTTTTCTGTCTCCAGGTATGAAAGAAAGTCCACATGCTGTCGCAAATACAAGAGTAAGAAAATATAGAAGACTATTTGAAAGGTACTTTTACACTTAGATTTTTGCAATTTTATTATGGAAACACGGTTTCTTTAATATTATACAAGCAAATTTGAAGGTCTATTTAAATTGTTTCTCTTTTTATTATGCAATATTCTTTCGATGTATGCATCCATCTTTTTATTTCAGAAATGCATTAGTTAAATGCAAATTTGCAACTAAATGTCCACTAGGATGTAACAATCAGAGCATTGGTGCTATAACGGTATCATACGTACCAGTACAAATTAATGATGATATGTATCATGCTGTCGTGCTACTATTGCAAAGCATTCTCAAAACAGTTTATTTGTAATTTAGGGATCAGAATTGTAGGATGGCTCTTGTTACCTATTTGGCTATATTAACTTCAGGAGTCATTGGATTTATCATTGGTACCACTTACCCTATTTGTAGTTTCTCTAAGGTAAGGAATTTTGTACATCGTAAATGTTTACTTCAATTTTTTTTTCCCTTTCTTAGGTCAGGTAACACTATAAAAATTCCAAAGCAAAATGGAGAAGTCTAACACTCTGGTGCCATAGTATGTTTACAATTATGGATAGAGAAAAATAATCTTGATTAACTTTCTTCTAAATTTTCAGTATGAAATTTCATCTGTTATCCTTTCATATGGAGGAGATATGGATGTTGCTTCTACAACAAATAATTCGACTGACAGAATAAATAATTTGACTGACAGAATAAACAAATCAACTGATAGACCCAATAATGCCGCTGGTAGATTAAAGGTATCCTTGTTTCCTCACTTTTAGTCCCTTGCTTTTCTATTTCATTTTATCTTTATTAGTTTTAATATATGAAGTCAGGAAAGGTATATAATCCAAAACTTACCAATGCAGCTTTGTCAATTTAGCTTCCATGAAATTAGTTTGATTTATTGTATGCCTCTGCTGCTGTTGTCATCTGAGACTCTTAACTGGGGTTAGCTGCAAACTCGATTATCCTTTGAATAACAAAATAATAGGAGGTCATTTGTTCATCATCAGAGAAAAAACTTATTTCTCAGTATGCAACAGTACCAACAATAACTGTAATGGTCTGGCAACAGGAACAAACACATAATAATCTATACTGCTTTTCTTTGCATGGCATTACAAGATTTATGAGCAATCAAATCCAAAAGGAGCGGAGACACTACCCCCAGGTATCATTGTGTCAGAGTCAGACCTTTATCAGCACAGACTGTGGGGAAACATATTTGAGGTACCTAAATACTTGCTCTTCTTGCAAATAGTCTGAGTTCATAATTTTGTTTCCATTTTTCGGTAGTTAAGAAAATATTACATTTATTTGAATAAATTTATCGATTTACAGGATGTACCTTTGAATCCAAAGTACCTTGCAGTTTTCACAGTTGCGTATCAACAGAAAAATTTTGTCGATGCAGCAGTGCAAAAGGTAATATTTAATTTTAAGAAGTTTTACCTCTCCTAGCCATGAACCAGCAAAAATTCACTAACAAACAAACTAGTGGCAAAAGAGCAAGATCATAGTGTCATATCTTGTCGACTGATATGAAACATTGGGGCTATAGTTCTGTCAGGCATTGTACCAAGCAATTGGAGTGATAAGGCTTAGTAGGAATCAATGAACAGAGGTGGTCATGGGGACACAACTATTGACGTTGATTGAACCATAAAAGTATTACCTGATGCTTGATAAAATTATTGGGGGAAAAAAAGAGTTACTAGCTTGGGATGTATGTACACAGTACACTACCTAGGAGAGAGGTTCTGTGGTTCTCTGTGAGTACCCCATATGCATAAAACAGCTACACATGCACTGTATACTCAACCCAATTACCCAAACCAGCATTGGAAACAGCAGTTGGTATGACTAGGATTCAGGTAGTATGAGCCCTCGTCAATCAAAAGTGTCTAATTAAGGTGGGGGCTCATGAGGTTTGTCATTGCTCTCAGGGGCATATGATCGAACATTTAGCGTGCATGCATGGTTTTGTTGGCATTTTAATGCTGGTTGGTGGTTACAAATTCTCTTTCTTTACTTGATTGGACTACATGTATGGTGTATTAGGCATTTAGGCTGATAAAATTCTTTATAATGAATCACGAATGCTAGTAGAACCATACCTTGTCTGAATTCTCAAGTTTTGTCACATTCATCAATTGTTATTCCTGTTAACATTTCAATCATTGACCAAATTCTGTATACATAAATTCTTTTGACATTGGAAATGACATTTGATGTGATGCAGTTCTCAGAGAATTTCACAATTTTGTTGTTTCATTACGATGGCCGAGTGAATGAATGGGATGAGTTCGAGTGGTCGCAACGAGCCATCCACATAAGCGCAAGAAAGCAAGCTAAATGGTAAAATTCATCTCCAAATAAAGTTCTTTTGTTATTATCCGCAATCCTTAGGCCTTGCAATTAAGTTGTTTTTCAATTTAGCCCATGACACAAATATTGTGCATTGGGCCTAAATGTCTACTGACTTGAGAAACATTGAAACATGCTGCCTTTCTCCAACATTGTAACAGGTGGTACGCGAAGAGATTTCTTCATCCAGATATTGTAGCCGCATACGACTATATTTTTATTTGGGATGAAGATTTGGGAGTAGATCACTTCAATGCTGAAGAGTTAATATACTCCTCCATTCTTCTTCTCTCTTTTTTTTTGGGTTCTTTTGATGTCAAGGATTTCAAATATCGTTTCTATTTATTCCTTTACCAAACAGACATAGTTGAGTTATACCAGACTAGGTAGCTTTTTTACTTCTTCATTTGTTTGATTTGACTAACTTGAGTGGCTAAGGTAAACCTACCCTACATGGGCTGAAATTAAGACTAAATCAAGTCTTGATTGAGGTTGAGTTTACATAGTTGACACTGGATTAATGCAAAATTAGATTGGTCTGAGGCTTAATTTGAGCACTCCGATAAACTATAGTTATCAAAGATGCCTCTTAGTAATGCTAATGCTTTTGTTTCTCATGTATTGCAAGTTTAGGTATATTAAGTTGGTGAAGAAATATGGGTTGGAAATTTCACAGCCAGCTGTGGAAGCATATTGGGAGCCTTCATTTTCAATAACAAAAAGGAAAAATGATACTGAAGTACACAAGTATGGTTTTTTTAATTATTATTTTTTTTCTATAGTTTTTAAACTATTTGAGAAACTAGATTATAATCCTTTTGCTTTTTCAATGATAAAAGTAAAGTGAAAGATTCTTGTGTTCAGTTAAATTAATCGCGTCTGCGCAATGTCAAGCCTAACACCACCTCGTTCCATGCTGCACCTTTATAGGATAAGTTAATTAGAATATTTTCCTATGTTTATGTTGCGTTTCTGTTGCAACTGTTTTATTAACTGATAAAGTAAAAAAAAAAAATGACAAAAAAATGCATTTCAGAAAGGAAACTACCCAAAGCACTATTATTTTGGTAACCATCAATACCAGTATGAAGCAGCAACAATTTTAGTTTGGTAAAGAAAGTTGCAATCTGCGCAACTTTTTGTTTGTTACTAATATTAGATTCACATTTTTTTTTTCCTCTCCCAGACATTCAATTTCTTTTATTTATTTTTGTTTGGTAAATTGTGTTTTAACAGAGAAGCTGATGCACTTGGGATGTGCAGCAACCTGCATCAACCACCTTGTACAGAGTATGTATTTCTCTCTATTTATGGATATTCCTATAAAGTGTCTATCAATTTTGAACTCCAGGCACAAATTGTCCAAAAAGTTTGATCATTCCTTTTCTGTACAAGTTGGCATTGCTTCTTATATACAGCATTTGTTGTTTGTAGCATATACTGCTTTGCGTTGTGCTATATAACTTTTTCATTTGTTCTGCCATTTTTAAATTAATGTGTGATTTCTGGATCACCTATTCCTTAATTGTCGCGAAGTATCTTAAATAATTATTGTTAACTATTCCCCTTTATGTTTCTTTTGTTGTGAAACACAGTGGTACGGGGCATTTTAATTACGGGCATCATTTGATATAAAAGTTTGAACTAAAATTTTGTGGAGCTTAATGCCATCTGCAATACATTCATGTTTATTCCTGTAAATCCTTAGGTTCGTTGAGATAATGGCACCTGTATTTTCCAGGAGTGCATGGAGATGCATATGGCACATGATTCAGGTATCATATTTCGCAATTTTTTTTATTGTCGTCAGATTATTGTTGTTGCTGTGATTATAATCATTGTTTATTTTGTTTCGTTGTTTGTACTGTTGTTGCCATCATCGTGAGTTCATGATTACTGGTGCTGTTGCTGAATCATAACTCTTTTACATATTTGATCACAGAATGACTTGCCGCATGGTTTTGGGATGGACTATGTTTTCCGAAATTGTGTTGAGGTATGTTATTACTCATTACTACGTCTAAAGAAATAAAAATTACGTTTTGGTACTAGAAATTTTTCTTGAGCCGGAGGTGCTTGGCTTTGCTTTTATTTTCTAATTTTCTAATTTGTTAAGTGAATAAGTAATCGCCACCTTGTTTTTTAAGCCAATTGCTTAAATGTCTGGATCTCTGACCATAGTTTTTGAACTTTTCTATAGCCTGCACAAGAAAAGATAGGTGTGGTAGATGCTCAGTGGATTTTTCACTTTGGAACACCAACCCTCAAAGACCAGGTAAGAAAACAAGTTAAGCCATACTTGTAAAGGATATAATCCAAGATAGGTGTGATTTATTTCTGTCAAGTTCAACATTTTCTTTCAAAAATTTTAAAAAATTATGCTTGAATGGGATGTGAGAAGTGGCTGACGAGAGGGCAGAGTAGAAAAATGTAACACAGAGAGAGAAAACATAGAGAGTTTATATATTTTTTGGTAATGGATGTGTGTTTTTTAGAAGTTTTGGCCATCCATTCAGGTACAAACATGTGACCGAATGCATTGACTGAAATTACTTCAATCCCCAAAAAAGGAAAATGTTATCTGTATGTGTATATTGGGAGATGAACATAAAATCTTTCCTCTGTATATAATTTAGCTTCAGACGAGTAATAGATAGAAAACGGGGGTAGTTTGGACAATTAAGGAATTATTACAGATAAGAGTGTTTTTGGTACTTCATTTATATAGGGAGGATAAATTATTTCGTATTTTGAAAGACTCTAATTGAGTTGAATAATTGTATTGTTTTCATGCATTGATTAAATAGGGAAGAGAGGACAATAGAACCGACAAAGTGCAAGAGGTATGCTTCTCACCTTTGATCTTTTTGTCAAGCTGGAGGAGGTTCTTTCAATAAATTTTTGCTGGATAATTTTAAAAAAAAAATGAAAAGAAAAAATAGGGCTGGGTTGAAACTTCCATGGGAATGCATTTAATTTCAAAAGAGCCACAACTTCCAAATTTATTGAAAAACATCATGGCATATTGGCATTGACAGAAAATTCAAGATTAAACAATAGTTGAGATGCTGATGGTTATATTAGAGCTTTATAGTTTTTATTGGGGGATTTAAATGTAAGCATTGAAGATAAAGGCAGGTATAATCCTTCTAAAATCTTTTGGTTTTTGTTTTCCAGATAGACATAAGGCGCTATCAGGAACTAGGAATTTTCAAATACAGATGGAATGAAGCAATAAAAAATTATTGCAACAAGAAAGGCATAGTTTCATCAAACTATAAGGATAATCTTACACTTCCTCAGTGACTTTGCAATCTTATTGACAACCGACTAAGGGGCTATAAATATATAAAAATGGAATTATAGATATGTTTTTCATAGTTTAGACAAAACTAATTGGTGATTCATCAAAAGCGTTGAAAGGTTAATGATTTAGAAGTATCAGCTTTTGATCATTGGCCCAACAATTTTCAAATCACACCAAATTTGATTTAGGTC
This sequence comes from Rhynchospora pubera, assembly GCA_028095005.1. Classification (NCBI taxonomy): domain Eukaryota; kingdom Viridiplantae; phylum Streptophyta; class Magnoliopsida; order Poales; family Cyperaceae; genus Rhynchospora; species Rhynchospora pubera. Next base: position 286,079,306 of record CM051460.1, read on the forward strand.
CTATTCAACTATAGAAAACACATCTACAATTTTATTTTGTCAAATTTGATATTTATTTGGTTGGTTGTCAATATAATTTTTTCCCCCTGTTATGAATCAAGTTTACTATTATTGGCATTTGCCATTGGAGTACATGTATAGATTATACAAGCAGGGACAATTTTACTTCTGTGTCCCTACTAAACCTAACAGTTTTTTCTGCCACTGCAAAGAACAAGATATTTTTGTAAATTAATGCCCAAAATAAAAGAGACATTATGTATAGATTCTGTAAATTAGCCAACATTTTTATTTTGGGCCTGAAAATTTTAGTTTTTACATATTTTAGACTGCATGCTTGGTTATATTGCCAATGTATACTTCTCTATTAGAGTTAAAATACATCTTTTGTTAACAACTGAAACATAATTGTTTGACAGTTTATATATGTTTCAATCAAGTCAATACACTTTCTGACAGCCCTCAAAGTTTCAACCAAATTCTTTAATCTTCCAAAATGCACAATTAACTATAGTTTAATGTATGCTTGGGCATTATGCAGATGCTTACTTTCTTATTTGGCATTTTCAAAAATGTTGGCACATACTTCTATTTGAATAGGGTGTGTTTGGATGAGTCGGGAATAAGAAATTTCGATTTGCGTGCTTATTCTTATTCTTGTGCAACCCAAACAACACAAGAATAAGAAATTTGTGCTCTTATTCCTATACTAACAAAACCATGATATAAGAATAAGAAATTTGGATAAACACACAAATCGAAATTCCTTATTCATATTCCCTATTCACGGCTCATCCAAACACACCCATTGATTCACGGCTCATCCAAATATAAATTTGGTGTTGTTTCTGATTCAATAAATATTTTAGGGACGGTAATATTTTCCTTTAAATTCCCTGACTGCCTTTGATTTTTAGTAAAGTTGGTTTGGATATACTTGGCCCTGAATTTGGCTAACAAAATTCAATGCTGGGAATTTTTTCTTTATCCTTGAACCAAGTAACCTCGGTACAAGCCACTTTACGTGTGAGAGCAAATATTAACAACTTTCTCTGCATAAGTCAAGGCATCTTGTCTATTCGACGTAATCTTTATTACAAAAGTTTTTCGATGTTCACATTTGGTTCCACTACCAAATGAGCAAATGAATCTTTTTAACTGGTTTATGAAGAAATTGAGGTTCTTAACTACAACCCTTTTAACAAAAATAATTAATTTTATTCTTATAAAAATTCATAAAAATCAATAAGTTTACAACAGTACACTTCTTTTTCTCATTCTTTTTGGTAAAAGAATGTAAACTAGGTCAGCTAGTAAGCCACCATAAGGGATTAATCTACTCTTCGCTAAATTGGTTATTGCCTTATTGGTCTCGATTCTCTATGCACCACCACCTTGCTTTGAATTACAGTAGCGTCTCTTACCAAGGGGGGGAAAAAAAATAGAGTTGCCTCTCCGAGAAAATCATATGATTTTTTGCGCCAAATTATTGTACAGACCAGGTTGTTTCGATCAGAGTTGATTCCTAAATTCTGTGTAGGTCATAAGACTCATAACTGAAGTCTAGGGCTGTCAATAAAACCGTTTATCCAACCCGTACCGTATCGTATAAGACGGGTATGGATAAAGTTTTATTTTCGAAGTTAACAAGTACAACTATGGATAAGGAAATTTTTTCGTTAATTTAACGGGTACGAGTAAAATCTAGTTCGTACCCATTTTCATAACGGGTAATTGCCACAATCACATGATACATATGGCATCTTATATTGCATGATTGGTAAAAAAATTGCTAGATTTTATTTAAGATCTATAATTATTTCCATTCAGTGTAAAAAAAATGAAAAAAGTAAAAAATCTAAAATATTCGCCATCATTGTTACACTTTATTAATATACTTATTGATATAATTTATTTATACAAAGTGTACAAATTTTATTATTATTATATCCATTTTTACCGTTACCGTACCCATACCGTTAATTCTTAACGGGTACGGGTAAGGTACGGATAAAGCTATTTTTAACGGGTATGAATACAGGTATGGGTAAAGAAAAATTTAACGGGTGCGAGTATGAAAATACCTTCTACCGTATCATACCGTACTCATTGACAGTACTACTGAAGCCTAAAGGGGAAGATTATCGATCCATTTTCTATTCACCCATTATGTTTTCGCCTTTTAAGCCCTTAATAATAAAATTTATAACTAAAAAAAGTACTATTACGTTTTTAATCTTATTAATAATTTGTTGGTTACACAGAAAAGTTAAAAGGATTAAATAAACAAAAATTGAAAGCATAAGTTGCCAACTCGTGTCTATCTCTTTCCAATTAATTTTTTTTCCCTCTTTGGCCACTCTTTTTCTTTTTGAAACATTTTTTTTAAAAATCAAATTCTGATCCTAAGTCGTGTGAAAAAAATAATTTTCATAAGAAACTTTGTTTGGTGGATTTTTTTTTTTGAGGGTCTTGTTTGGTGGATTTTAAAAAAATGTTTTTTTTATTAACTCTGTACTATCATTATTTTATGATGATTTCCTCCTCCTTACAATATACTATCATTATTTTAGTAAAAAAAATATTTATATTCGGTTTATTTGAATATGAAAGCCCTTATAATTTCAAATGATTTGATTATAACAGTAACTTGGTAAGTAAAGTTTCAATAAATTGGAGCTACTGAAATGCCATAAAATAATTAAAGCCACAAAAGATCAGATCATATCATCATATCAACCCACGGCCACATGGCCCTTCTGTATTAGGAGCAAATGGTATCGATTATAAAATTTTTCTTCCTCTTATGTGGCTACTTTCTTTTTCGAAGGCTAGTGGCTACTATCTTGAAAGACCAGGAACGTAGTTATGTAGAAATTATAAAATAAGCTTTTGACTTTTGAGTGTGACTTCTATCTTCAAAGACCAGGAATTAACGTAATTTTATAGAAATTATAAGATGGAATCATCTCGCTCTCTCCCTCTCTGGAGTATCATAGTTTGTTGTCACACTTTGCAAAGTTTATTGAAGGAACACAAGTATATTCAAGGGAGAATAGAGAACCAGGTGCTTGTTTAATTAATATATTTTTTCTCTGTTTCCATTATAACCCCAGTTCTATTTTTTTTTTTCCGTAAATGAATAATTACTAGTTTGTCCTAAATCTTTTTCCTGGTTTAAGAACCCCTTCAGAACCATGCCACTATGCCAGATTGTATTTGGTATCCCTAAGCAGATGCTTTTACAGTTTATATACTCTCTTCCTTGTATATGATATTGACACGGTACCTAGCGCTAGCAAAATAAGAAAACCATTTTAGGGGTACGCAAATAGTGAAAAAGAAAAGATGTATAAATGTAAAATAATGGCAATAACTGTGCCTTTTGTTCCGGGGAGTAGATAGAATCATATATAATGACAATCATCATATTGCGCTGTACTAGTGAGGGAAAATAAACTCTGTTTTTGTCCTGTATCTACTGATGGACTTATAAATAAGATAATTTAGTTGTATCCCCAATTTTGTTGCAAGGTCATAACAGTCTGATCAAGGTTATGTTAATTAGAATTTTGGCAGTAAAATTCCACATGAAGATACAAAGAATATTTCAGTTGTCTTCACTCACGTTCATTTCATATAGTTTAGTTATTTCATCAAAGTAAATTTAGTTAATACATTTATTTAATTTTATAATTAGCATTTGGTATTACTCTCACATTTAAATATTCAGTTCAGTATGAAATCTGATAAAAGCAGAGTGCCATCCAAAAATAAATAAATAAATAATGAAAAATTTACTCTGTTGAATGTGATACATGTGAGGACAAATTGTTGAGTATATTACAAGATATGCTTGAAATTTATATCTTTCTTTTTATTTATTTTTTTCTCCTCTTTTGGTCTATAATATTACAAAATTTTCTAGACCGAAAACTGAGACTCACTTTTTTTCAGTACTGTTATCTCCATTTCAGGTCTTCAACCAATGAACACATAGTGCTAATAGCTGATAGATCTCATTATAATATACACAAAAGTTTGGCTAATTATGTACATTTTCCAAGTCATTACACTGTATAGATGGCCAATTGTTAATGTACGCAATTACTGAGTTATACAAATGTGGCTTTTGTTCAATTTTAACTTAAAAAGCAATACAATGGTTGAGAGCCTCTGTCTATATAATGCCAGCGTTGCACAGAATCTCCTCTGCTCCTTGTCGTATACCTAATCTGGCTAGAGGATTTTCGGTGTGGCAACTGAACTTTCTAACAAAAATATAAAGTACAATTGTTCTCTTGCCACCAGTTTTGTTTGATACATCCTGACTTTCCAATAATCTACAGTTAATTATGCAAAATATAATTCTCTATTTTTTTATTGAAAATATCAAGTCTTTTTGAAATGAATTTTAGAGAACTAAACAGTGGATCAATGAGTTCCACCCTGACTGCAATAATTGCTGCAATACTTGGATTTCTTCTCGGCACTAACTTCCCTGCATGTAGTTTATCAAAGGTACTTTGGTCAATTTTTTTGTTCCTAAATCTTTATGAGTCTGTTTAAAACAAATAATCTAATTTGTGAACTATTTTGCATTCTCATATCACTAACACTATAGTTTCGTTATTTTATTCCAAGATGATATCTGTTTAATTAACTGTGTAAAACTATAGTTCACATATTTTACTCCAAGGTGAAATCTGTTTAAATATGTAAAACCATGCATGGTTTGTGCATACCATTCTGTAGAAGCTGGTATCCTGACAGTACGTACCAGACCATGCTGATATAGCTTGAGGCCATGAAGTGCTAGAATATAGGTATGGTATGTGGAATATTCATTCTTTTTATTTTCTGTTCTTTATTTCTCTGCAGAACGTTTTGTTAAATTTCTGTCTCATACTTCCTCCATCAGAGTTCTGTCCAAAGCCACTAGTAGCTAATAATGTTTCTCTCTGTTAAAAACTTCCAGTTCCAAATTAGATCTCAATTTTTTTCATATGGACGAGATGCAAATTCAAGCATGTATTTTCCAATCTACAATTCCTGCACATCATGTGAAAACAACACATTTACTTTCAGTAGCTCTACAACTAATTTTTCAGATGACAAATATAAGGTAATTTCTCCATTCTATCTTTTCAATTTGTTATTTTTTATTGGTCAGGTCAATAAGCTGATAATGACGACATGAATCATTGGGTATGCATGTGACATCTGACATGTAAATATTAAAGCATTATAATATTAAATACAGAAGCAATTAGATTTTTTTTTCTAACACCATCTTTAAAAGTTGTACCTCGTACTAAAAAGTAGTCAGAAACTAAATTCGTTAATTGGCGTTGCTGCAAGATTTTTGTTCCGTCAAATCCAAAGGGGGTAGAGACGTTGGCCCCCGGCATTGTTGTGTCAGAATCAGACCTTTATCTTCACAGATTGTGGGGAGATCCAAATGAGGTATGTACATATTTTACTCCATTTTCTTCTGAATAAAAAAAATCAACTCCCATCAGTTTATTTTCAAAGGTTATTAATGGATTTTTTGTTTCCATTTCTTATATAACAAATTAGATTTAGAGTAGACTGCTCACTGTTGTCAAACATCGGAATTAAGCCAAGAATTTTTGGGTAATTTTGCTTCTGAAATTTACAAGATGCTTTGCAAAGGACTACTATAACAAACTACCTTTTTGGTCAAATGACAGCCAGGAACTAATTTTACAATGCCACTGATCAGTTGTTTATAATTTACAAAAAGTGAATGTCTTACTATTTAATCTTTACTCTCGATCTCCTAGACCTGTTACATTCCTTGTAGTTTACAAATTCACTCGGGAAAGAAAAAATTGAAGTGTTGTAACTTCTATTATAATTTTGTTCACAGGATTTGCCAATAAAGTCCAAGTACCTTGTAGCTTTTGCAGTTTCCTTGAAACAAAAAGACAATGTCAATGCTGCAGTGCAGAAGGTATTAATTAATAGATTACAACTTTTCAGTATGAAGCTTGAGCATTTTACAACTTCTGTGTGTGAGTGAACCAATAAAGTAACAAACAAGAAAAAAGATAAACACATATGTTGAGAAATTACTTGAGTTGTCCTCAATTAAGGAATTAGAGCGGGTAAATAGACTAAAATTCTTATTTTGGGAAGTTTTTGACTTAAATGAAACAACCAACCACAATAATTCCAAGTATGCAGCCTTGTTCCTACATCTTTACAGAAAGTGCATCTTGTCTATTAACAGAAAGAAAAAATAATTTACTTTCTAACAATTGTTTCTTACATCTAGTAATTGGATTTGGTAAAAGAGAAATGTCTTGTTTCTTCAAAAAAAAAAGAGTAATGTCTTGCAAATCTAGTCAATGTTTAAGCTTCAGCCTCTATATACAGCACTCAACTCTCCAACTAGTCAAAATATTGTAAATTTGAGGCTAAACTAGTAAAAATATGACTATGAAAGTGCTACTTACGTAACCTGACTGGTGGATGAGTTTTTGTATTTCAAATTTTTATTGTACTGTCCATATCAAATTTGACCAGAGATGTAACAGAAAAGATGGGACTGTACCGTTCTCATACCAAAATTTATATATATTTGGTCTACTTAAATAAAATAACAGAGAGAGACAATTGAAAAAGAAAAAAAATGGTACTGCCCTGTTTTCATGCCAATGTTGTTATGCAAAGTTATTTTGAGCCTTTATCCTAAATTTGATCTTCTAATATTAATATTGCTCCCTGATGCAGTTTTCAGAGAACTTCACTATTTTACTTTTCCATTATGATGGCCACATGAATGAATGGGATGAGTTCGAATGGTCGACGAGGGCCATTCATGTCGGCACAAGAGGGCAAACTAAATGGTATGACCAAGGATGACAATGACCAGCATGGTATCAATATTATATTATTATTGCATTTTGGGTTTGCCTTTGATTATTATTGAATTTTCATGGATTCTTGTGTTTAATTTCATAACATTAAGGTTATAGTAAGGCCGCATTTGGTTCATAGATGCTTAATTGAGTTTTGTTGAACCTGACTAAAACACTTCGGGTCGCTTTATTGCTAGACAACTCTCGCATGTAAATAAGAAGGCTTTGGTTAGGGGACTCAAATAGTCCTTCTTTATCCAATATAGTCCTTTTATGTTGCCGTACATGCTTTTATGTTGCCGTACATGATAAAGTCTAGCATGTCATATCATCATTTTGTCATTTACATTAGAATTAATATTAGAAAAAGAAACATATCATGAAACATCATAAGAAAAAAAAAGTCATCAGTTGTGTCTAAAATTATGAAATTTATTCTAAGAAATTCATTTCCAAGAAAAATAGAATTCTGATATAATTCAACACAATTATTAACAAAAACAACATACAATCCAGTTTTGACAAGAACTAAAACAAATACATGACTTCTCTTCACATCAGGCACATACAACACATTATGGACAACTGATCTATGTTCATTGCAAAACACCATGTCATAATTATTAATGTCATGCACAAGGATACTACTATTATTTTTCACACAAATGTCTTTGCTCCCTGCCAGTATGCGGCGATAGTCCACAAATATTTCTCGATTCCTAGCTATGTGGTTAGTTGTCGTAGAATCAACAGTCCAAACAGGGTTGTTATTAGTAAGCATGAAATAACTGGACACGAAAATAGCTAAATCACAAACAGAGGGGAGGACAGAGGCCTGCTACACATCCAAGCGGTCTACTGGACCTGAGATAGTAACACTAAACCATATCAGCATAGTGTTCCAAACAGTCCGCTAACCCGGCTAGCGATCCGCTAGTCCTGACGGACTAAAACTCTAAATTTGATAATCCAATAACCTGGATGCATGAAATCGATTTGACTATACCAACAGACTTACTCTACCCTTATTAGACCTACTACAATGATTTCCTACAATCTCTTACCAAGATTTAGGCCAAAAACATGTAGAATTTAAGTCTAGGGTTTAAAAAATTAAGTAAAACCATTTTTGTTAGGAAATTGTCCAATTTTAATTTTGTGACTAATTACGCTTAATTAATCCAATTAAAACACAAGCAACACGAGATCTAGTACTTTAAGCAATAGACACAAAGAGAAAGAGGAGAAATCGATACCTCCCGCGAAATCGTATTCGCGGGGCTCGACCAAGGCATGGAAATCGATGGCGTGCCTTCTCCACCGTCTCCACCACGTCTCGTAACCGCCCTCGAGTCCACCAAGGAGGATTAATCACGTTCTACAAGGTACGTGCTAGCATACCCAAAGAACAAGCCTAATCCCTATGGTTTTCTCTCTTGCATCAATCAACAACCTTGATTTAGTGAAGAGAAAATAGCTCAACACATGAGCAAAAGAGAGAAGGAGAGGGTGAAAAGTGGCGGCCTCATGGGAGGAATGAGAGGAGAGAGAAAAGCTAGGTGGAGGCTCTCATAAGTGGTCCTTATATAGAGCACAAAACCTAATTGACCTCTTGCATAATTACAACTATGCCATCCCACCTATCACCATAAGTGGCTGCCACGAAATGGACCTTTATGGGCCATTTAACCCCTTCATTTGGACCATTAATTCATATAATTAAGGTCCCTCAACTTTGCTCTTTAATTGGGCTATATATTTGCTATTTAAATAACGGCCCAATTCATCAATATAACCATTTATATTAATAAGTGTTGAACTAAATTAATTATTAACTCATTAATAATTATTTTAGGATTAGTTAATGCATTAATTTATTTCTATATGATCCATTGACTTAATTAATTATAACGGTTCGCAACGGTATATAATTAATTAATCAATCTTATCATATTTCCACAGAACTTACTGCTGTGAATAAATAAATAATGCACTGTGTGATTAATGTCCTATTTGTGTGACCCTTTGAGGATTTATGCTATGTTGGTCATGGAATTAAATCGTTATTTAATTCCAATAATCATAAGCGGTATCTAGCAACACGTTATGATTCCCAATTCGCATAAATAGTGTACTGCTACAATATTTCAATCCTGCATAAGAGAATAAATATGTTTCTCTATTTTGATTCTTATGTCTCACGATATCATCGTATAATCCAAGATAGGAATGTGTCATTCTTGCATATTATACGTTTCTTGATCTAGAGTTGATCGCTTAGTTGCGCGCATACGATCCAACTCCATCAAGGGGCCCAAACAGATATCGTCACTCACTAAGTGAATTAATGAGGGACATACGGTTTTCTTGATGATTAGCTTTTCCCCGCACAATTCAAGAGAACGTAAATCAAGTCCGTATAGCAGCCCTTAACGGGAATCAGCGGTAGACGAGATTTATAGAACCTATCCTCATGTGGAAAAGATAATCATCTCAAACTTAGAACCAAAATCATAACGAAATAAACAATGACACATAACACAATCCATATGTTTATTTCATTGGGTCAAGTCCTGTACTATATTCCATAACATATACATATGCAATTAAGTTGGTAACTCTTTACCTATGATTTGTAGAACTTAATCATCACTTAACTTGCATACTAATCTTATATGATAATTAATGTTCCTTGTTAATTATCAAGATTATGGACCGTTTAGATTTATTATTGTCATTCTAAAGAATGATCCACAGAGATCTACAATTCAGATCCTCAACCTGAATAATTTGTCAATAATAAACCTAGAAACAGATGATAAAATATCATCCATAACATAAACTAATATTTAAGTCATTAAATTATTGACTTCTAGGACATAACTCCAACAATCTCCCACTTGGCTTAGAGTTAATCAGTAGTGACTTCTAGCCAATGAAGAATTGAGAACGATGTCATATATCTTCATATATACATGTCTCGGACCTCAAAATAAATAATACGCTTAAGCTAGTTACTCATACGTCTACCACGTATGGATGCATAATTGCATCTCGTATACTGCTCAAGGTAGAGGTCAAGTTAGAGTGTTCACTGTGTTCGCGAACCTATCCAAATTTATTCGACCCTATATATATATACTACTATATATATGTTCTTGATCATCATCATATGATATCAAGTGATATTGTTATAGATCATATTTGAATCTCCAATGTAACATTGGGTTCTTTAGGAGTAAGTTGTGGTTCGAGATGCATAGAACCATAAGTTGCTACGTATTTTGTTTTGGTGACGGAAACGGTTGTAATATTCCATTTAGAACACTTTCTAAACTTACAACACCACCTTTAAGCAAAATATGTAGCTCAATTGTGATTATATCAATCTTTTGAAAAACTTTTATTAGTGTAACAACTTACACGAGATTTCTTTCATCTTAAGAGATGAAACATTATATCACTCTTTCTCAGAAGGTACTCGAGGATATCCTTGATTATCGTCCAAATGTGTCTCTCTTGTATCCATTTGACAACTGTTTGTCATATTCTTTGGATACTACACATTGGGGCATATGCATAAATATGACGTACAAAATGAAACTCATAATGAAAGAATGCTTGAACTATTTCATGCACTTTCTTGAATTGAGTTGCAATAGACCGAGTTAAACACTCAAGTCATGCCATGTGACGTACAGTTGGACATCCTTTATTGGAGTGTAACTTTCGTGTTTCTAGAACACTTCGTCAATATATGCATATTTGCTCAAACCTAACATCCATCATAATCTATCTTCATAGATTTGTTTCCTAGGATCAGGTGATTTCGCCCAAGTTCTCATTTGAGAAAACATTCTCCAAAGAGATCTCGACAATATTCATTTTCTTAATGTTATTCCCAATTTAATGAATTGTTATCTTGAACAATACAAGTAATACAATTATGCTTCCACTGAATATCTTGTATATATAAGATACTTTTGACGAAGTTCAACTCCTTGACTTCATTGTCAAAACTTTTATTCCAATCTCCACAACACTTGCTTTAATCCACTAATGGATCCTTGAAGCATGCGTATGTTTTTAGCAATACATAAACCTCGATTTGTGTCAAATGCACAACATCTTCCTTCATTTATACGAAGAAGGCGGTTTTATGTATTTTTTCATGAAATACAACTATTGCTAGAATGATCTTTATTGACTTATACATAGCCACAAGCAAGAAGTTGTGCTTTGTACGTAGACAACTAGCCATCGACTTAGACATAGCTACAAGCGAGAAGCCGCGCTTTGTACATAGTCGATTTGTTATCCATGTCGATCTTTCCTTTTGAAGATCTAAACGTTCTTGATGGATTGCTCCTTCATGAACATCAACCAAGGTCTATACCTTGTTGTTATACATGGATTGCTCTTTAAAGATCATATGAATTCAAACTATATATGTGGAATCGGATCCTTCCATCGTTTCTTTGTTTATCAACGGATTCTCATATGCTAAGTACGAGAATGTTGTGACAACCTATGCACCAAGCGGCTTAGGAAATTAACTTTCGTTGATCTTTTGTAGGATTAGTACTTGAGGTTCATGAACTACTTCCACAACGATTTGTTGAACGAGTTCTTGACTCCTCATATATTCCATGAGTTTCTTAAACATCATCAACTCGTGAGATGGTTGAGTCCTCATTAGAAGGAGCATACTATTAAACTTCTTTCAAAACAACTTGTGAATGAAGTTTCGCTCAACTCCCACTAAGTACCATGTATGGAGTGACAAGTTTCCCATAAGAGTACTTCTTGTAGTGACGCATAAACTATTTTAATGCTCACTTTACTCCCACTACTTCTTCTTGAGAATTTCAATTCATCAAGACTACATTATGATTAGCAACAACTACTTTGTTCTTATCATATTCGTGGAAGTAGTGCCTTTTAATATAAAGCATCCTACAAATATATAGTGTCTTATTTGGTTTAAGCTTACAAGTCAACAATACTTGAAATAAGCTTCTCAACACCAAATCTTAAGAAGCATTATACTTAGAGATCAAAATCTCGTAAGATATCTTCCTCAATAGACTTCGATGGAACACCATTCAGTGTAAACAATATTGTCCTCAAACATAATTCCCTAATACGAGTCGAATAAGTCAATTTGATTTATTATCGATCGAACTATACAAAATATTGTTCGATACCTCCACTCTTGGACATATTATTCCTCATGGAACGAGTTGTGAAACTACTTTCATACTCTTTAGATAATATTTCAAATCATGTGACTTAACTATTTATTTACCACGATTAATTGTAAGACTTCCATTTTTCTTGAACGGTCTTTTAAACTTCACTCTTGAACTCATTTGAACTAGTCAAAAAGGTTCATACTTATACCTTATCAAATAGATATGTTAACATCTACAATGATCGTTGGTTAAGTAGTAAAGTATCAACAACCTTTCATTGCACAAGTACTTATAGGTCTTTATACATCGATATGTATAAGTCCTAATTAATTCACTTGTCCTTAAACCTTCATAGGTTAAAGGCACTTATGTCATTTAACAATCATGATTCGCATATCAATCGATTTGAGATCGAATTGAATTACGAGCTCTACGTTACGTAGACTCTCGAAGTGCGATTCTCGTTTATGTATGTGACTAAGCGGTTATATATAACATGAAAGTCAAATACTTTATGTCAAGTCTTACGTATCCTATTTGTCATTCAAAAATTGTTTATCTATTTCAAGCAAATTCAATCAAGATGCATGAGATCATATAAACAAATCCATAATAAAAGATCTTATCTTTTACAAAACATTATCATCCATCATTGAATATGAAATGGAGATAATTTTGAGAGGTTAGGATTAAGGTATGCAACCTTTAATTCCTAAACAATCTCTTAATAAAGATAACTCTACGTATTCAATGGTAATGACTTAGACGAACAAGTCATTTCCTATACGGAGTTTACTTTACATCTCTCGAACATTCTCTTATTCTTCATTGCTAACACATTTCGTTAAATGCGAGCATATGAACTAGTATCAAGTTACTAGTGTAAATTAGAGATAGTGAGATATTTGAACGACAAATACACTTTAGGATTAGAATATTTCTAATCGTCACAATCATGGTATTTCGGACAATCTTTCAAATGCCTCCCATAAACGGCAAATGAAATATCTCATGTGACGTATGGTCATAAATGAGAGTCTCGAAATTTCAACTCATACCTTGGTGAAGTATTTCTTGAATACTTAACCAATTACCTTTTTCACCAACAAGTGTGCGTAAAAGGTAACGTCATATCCTTTAATACTAGAAAGAGATCGTATGACAATATCAATAATCCTTGATATCGGAGATCAATATCTCTAGTTAACAATTAGCTACTTAAATCTTTCGATTTGTAAGCCAATGAAACGTTCATGTATCCTTTTATAAAAGAAAAATCTCTTTGTTAACTCATACTCTTTATACTCGATCATAAATGATAGAGTTAATATCTACTTTCTCCAAGAACACTTTCTTGAGTAAGTGGATAAGAGCGTACGAGTTAAATCTAGTCCATATGAATTCTCTAATTCAAAGGTCTAGAAATTTCAAATGAGGATATTAGCCATACGCTTTATTGAATAATTTTTCGCCAAAAGTCAATCAATCACCGCGTTGCTACGTTCGGGTAGTTTGAGAAAAGTTTTGGGAATTGACATACTCAAATTTCTTTTCACTAAGATCGTGTCTTAGGAATCGGTATTACTTCTTTAAGTAAATACTTTTAGAAACGAGTTTGTTCATTTTCAAAGATTGATCGCAACAAAATTAACAATTTAAACATCTATAACAAAATCAATTTAAGGTCATTTAGTTTATGCAATTATTTTATTTATAACAAATAAAACTCCCACTATATTTATTTAATGTCCCAAATGTAGTTGGTTTTCCAAGATCCCGGTTTTCATCAAGTAGAGCCTGCTATGGCACGTCACCCTACTTAATTAGACAAGGTAGGTTCTCCAACCAATCATATCGTTCCATATGATTCTTGGTTTGTGAATATCTAAGTATATTTACAAACATCGCCCCGATGTCCAAACTCTAGTTGGGTCCATCGAAAAGTAACCTCTCACTATTTGCTCCTTGCAAATCTTAGCTATTTTCACCCCGACTACCGAATTGACAACCATGACGTCCGCTTGGGCGGACCGCGCCATGAGTGACAATCGGCGTGAAGGGGATAGAGAGAAGGAGGGCGATTTCACTTATTCGTTTTTAGTTTTGGGACTAACAAATCATATGACACTTGTTTGGTGGTCGTGTAAGCATACACCCATACCTAGCCTATGACAATTCATAGCAATCACAAGCAATCACATATAAGCATCTCATAGTTGTGGGTTTGTATGGCTCCCGCTTGCATTAGTTTCGCCACATCGTCCATGGAGCAAAACTAATCTAATCATTGTCCCTCCCACTAAATTCTATAAGGATCTAAATCCTATATAAAATAAAGGTACAAAATACATGTGAAAACATCCTATTCCCATCCTAACCTTAGGGGCATGCAAGCCTCACAAGTTACATAAAAAATTAATCAACAAATTAATTAATTAATGGCACCAAAGGCCGCATTACAAACATTCACACATGCATTCAAATACAACCACAAGGCATTGAGTCATGAGCCATACTAAACCCACTTTCCACCTACAAAACAAAGTTAGCACATACAAGCACTTTGTTTCCAATTAACGATTTTCAAGCATCTTTGCGTTTTGTTTGCCATAAGTAAATTCCGTGTACAAATTCTCAATTTTAAACAACAAAACTTGTTTAAATTCATTTAGAAACTTTTTTTTTTCAACATCCCATAACTGAAAAGAGATCAAACAAGGAGTTTTCTAATTGTTTTCAACTAATTTGAATACTTAGAAAAACAGTAATTTATTAAAAAACGTAACTAATGGAATCCAACAAAAGCAATAGTTTTAGGTCTCCAAAAATTCTCAAATAAATTACTTAAGCTCCTTATCATAATTGTGATTACCAGTAAAAATTTCAAGAAGAGACCTTAAACCATCTGGGAGAATAAAAAATGACAAATCTCTTACAAGTACACGAAACACCGTTATGAGATTTTCAGCTTATCCTCTCAACCATTTGGTCTGTTAGACCACCTTCTATCCAGTTTTTATATATATAATATACATAGAAAAACTAGTTTAGACTATAGGCTATCCATCCATGAAAAGAAAACCACCAAGTTCAGTTCAAAAAGTTCGAGTTACATACTAAACAATCAACAAATTCTGTACTGGAACAGACTGTCGATCGAAAAGATTTAACCTAGTTGAAGGTCCAAACTTCCACGAAAAATTATGAAATTAATTTTTCTGGAATCCTAACTCAAAATAGAACAACTCCATTTAAACAGAATTTTTAAAGGAGTTCTCAGTTGGTACAGTTTATTAGAACAATCGATTTGCTCAATAAACTGGATCTGACAAGATCTTCATTTTCATACTTGAAAACCCACAAATTAATCTGAGTCATGCAACAATTTACACATGCTCAGAAAGAGCTTCAAGTCCTATTTAAATCTAGCCATAGAACACTGGTACTTATATTCAAAATATAAATCTTTCAAGCCATTCAAACAGGACAGTGCGAGCAGAAACTGGTTCTGCGCACTGTCGCCGTTTTATTCACAATAAATCTATACTAATTCAGAAAAATGTGAATCTAACTCCAAAAGAATCACAATCCACAGATCTACAACTTTCATGTAGACGGAAAAAACTTTCAGAGAACTTATCAAAGCGAAAAATACGAAACAACACAGAAAATACCATTTCCAGACCGCAAACAAACGCATCATCTCTACTAATCCGTTAATTAGCCAATTTCTCTTAATTAAGTGTCAAAATAGCTTAAGTACGAACCTGGCTCTGATACCACTGTTAGAAAATTGCCCAATTTTAATTTTGTGACTAATTACGCTTAATTAATCCAATTAAAACACAAGCAACACGAGATCTAGTACTTTAAGCAATAGACACAAAGAGAAAGAGGAGAAATCGATACCTCCCGCGAAATCGTATTCGCGGGGATCGACCAAGGCATGGGAATCGATGGCGTGCCTTCTCCACCGTCTCCACCACGTCTCGTAACCGCCCTCGAGTCCACCAAGGAGGATTAATCACGTTCTACAAGGTACGTGCTAGCATACCCAAAGAACAAGCCTAATCCCTATGGTTTTCTCTCTTGCATCAATCAACAACCTTGATTTAGTGGAGAGAAAATAGCTCAACACATGAGCAAAAGAGAGAAGGAGAGGGTGAAAAGTGGCGGCCTCATGGGAGGAATGAGAGGAGAGAGAAAAGCGAGGTGGAGGCTCTCATAAGTGGTCCTTATATAGAGCACAAAACCTAATTGACCTCTTGCATAATTACAACTATGTCATCCCACCTACCACCATAAGTGGCTGCCACGAAATGGGCCTTTATGGGCCATTTAACCTCTTCATTTGGACCATTAATTCATATAATTAAGGTCCCTCAACTTTGCTCTTTAATTGGGCTATATATTTGCTATTTAAATAACGGCCCAATTCATCAATATAACCATTTATATTAATAAGTGTTGAACTAAATTAATTATTAACTCATTAATAATTGTTTTAGGATTAGTTAATGCATTAATTTATTTCTATATGATCCATTGACTTAATTAATTATAACGGTTCGCAACGGTATATAATTAATTAATCAATCTTATCATATTTCCACAGAACTTACTGCTGTGAATAAATAAATAATACACTGTGTGATTAATGTCCTATTTGTGTGACCCTTTGAGGATTTATGCTATGTTGGTCATGGAATTAAATCGTTATTTAATTCCAATAATCATAAGCGGTATCTAGCAACACGTTATGATTCGCAATTCGCATAAATAGTGTACTGCTACAATATTTCAATCCTGCATAAGAGAATAAATATGTTTCTCTATTTTGATTTTTATGTCTCACGATATCATCGTATAATCCAAGATAGGAATGTGTCATTCTTGCAGATTATACGTTTCTTGATCTAGAGTTGATCGCTTAGTTGTGCGCATACGATCCAACTCCATCAAGGGGCCCAAACATATATCGTCACTCACTAAGTGAATTAATGAGGGACATACGATTTTCTTGATGATTAGCTTTTCCCCGTACAATTCAAGAGAACGTAAATCAAGTCCGTATAGCAGCCCTTAACGGGAATCAGCGGTAGACGAGATTTATAGAATCTATCCTCATGTGGAAAAAATAATCATCTCAAACTTAGAACCAAAATCATAACAAAATAAACAATGACACATAACACAATCCATATGTTTATTTCATTGGGTCAAGTCCTGTACTATATTCCATAACATATACATATGCAATTAAGTTGGTAACTCTTTACCTATGATTTGTAGAACTTAATCATCACTTAACTTGCATACTAATCTTATATGATAATTAATGTTCCTTGTTAATTATCAAGATTATGGACCGTTTAGATTTATTATTGTCATTCTAAAGAATGATCCACAGAGATCTACAATTCAGATCCTCAACCTGAATAATCTGTCAATAATAAACCTAGGAACAGATGATAAAATATCATCCATAACATAAACTAATATTTAAGTCATTAAATTATTGACTTCTAGGACATAACTCCAACAATTTTAACCAAGTCAAGTACCAACGCCATGGTTTTTAAACATAACCCAAACTTTGAAAAAAAGTCTTGTGTCTCTTATACCAATGAAGGTTTAACTAGATATAAATTTATATGCATATCTAAGATGTGAGAATAACATAGAGTCTTAGATATACCGCATTGAAAATTGATCGAATACCTAAACCTTTTTCGGAGTTCGGTTATACAACGCCATGTCTTCATTTGTATACAACTGGTACACGACAACCTCAGGTTAGGCTTGAAGCCACCATTCACGATTTTAAGTGTCGGTTTACTCGCATGTGTGTGCTCTAATTGCTCCAAATACTCGGATACCTTCCTCCCTCTCAAACCTAACCTTAAGAGACTTGGACAGTTGTGGTAATGAATTTCTTGGTAATGAATTTATATGAGACTTGGACAGTTGTGGTAATGAATTTCTTAGTAATAAAATTATGAAATTTATTCTAAGAAATTTCTTGGTAATGAATTTGTCCATTCGTAGATTCATAAGAGACTTGGACAGTTGTGGTAAGTAATTTATATGGGGCGTTCTGAAAAGACAGAAATCGGTTCAGATCCTGGTCCTAGCTAGCGATCCGCTTGGTCGTTTAGTGGAGTCCTCCTAGAACAATTCCACACACTTTTACTAATGACAAATGGTTGCAAGCATTCTAGTTCACGCTTAATTGTATACTATTAAATACTGCTTAATACCTAATTGAACAGTGGTTGCCAATATTTTCCTTATAAAATTGCAAACAAGAAATTATGCTGCCTCTGATCTAACGTTTTTTCTCTTTCTTGAGGTGGTATGCAAAGAGATTTCTTCATCCAGACATAGTAGCTTCATATGAGTATATATTTATATGGGACGAAGATCTGGGAGTTGAGCATTTTGACGCAGAACAGTAAGTCAGATTTCATTAATTGATGTGCCTTAAAAATGTCAAAACAAAATTTATGGCATTAGTTATCCCCCCGTCCCCCCCCCCCCCCCCCCCCCACCCCTGAAAAATAAGAACTATTAAAGCAAGCCCCTTATATAAAGGGAAGATCATATATATATATATTCCTTTTTCATTCTTCTTGAAAAACTATGCTACCTTTTCATCCTCCTTTCTGCCTCATTAACTACAGCTTTAGAAACGAAAAGAAATAAATCCATTGTTCTGATACTTACTTCTAGGATTCTAAAAGGAGCGCGACAATATTTACAGGGCTTGTGAAAACAGTAGCATTATTATTAGTAATTTCCTATTGTTTGATGGGTTCGTACATGAATTAATGTTCTTTTGTTTGTATTGGAAGTCCAGATACATAAAGCTGGTGAAGAAATATGGGTTGGAGATCTCTCAACCAGCAATTGAGTCCAGTAAGGATTTTGCTTACCAAATAACTAAAAGGAGGACTGACACCGAATTTCACAAGTAAGATTAACAAAGTACATACATTTTAAGATTTGAAAGTGCTTTGTTAGAAACATTTCGGTTTTGAATAGGCAGAAATTCTAGTGCTTCCATTTCCTTTCTGAGTAAAGTCTATCAGCAAAAATAGAGAGATTTAATGATTATTTGACAGATGTCATTTGGGGTAAAATGGCATAGACAAAAAAAGTTGCAAAAGAGATAAATTTATCACAGATTGCTACTGGTTTTGATTTAGGTGTCACAGCATTATTAATATGGCATTCCAATATGCACTCCATGAAATTGTTGCTATTAATATACATCACACGTGCATGAGAAAAAGACAAAACTTCAGATAATGCCTTTGGTTGATTATTCTTTTAGTTATTTTGTTTATTTTGCCGCATATTCTTGATTACTTTTACAGAAAAGCAGAGGATAGAAAGTGTCCAGACCCGAATGAAACGCCATGCACAGAGTAAATACTTTGTCTATTTTTATTATTATTTTCTTTCATATGAGTAGTTAGATTTGAATTTAACTTTTTTATTCTACCTATAATTTATCATAGATTCATTGAGATAATGGCACCTGTATTTTCTAAAGATGCTTGGAGATGTGTGTGGCACATCATTCAGGTAATTTTTTCGCATGGATTCTTATTTGTTTGATGCATTACTTATGAATTCCTATCCGTTTTGCTTTTATTTGAACATGTTGCGATCATTATCTTCGATATTATTTCACTATTTTATTTCAGAATGATTTGATTCATGGATGGGGACTTGATTTCACCCTAAAAAAATGCGTAGAGGTACTTACTTTAAGTGATAATTACTTGAAATTTTCTAGTGTTAACGTTACATGCCTACTTTTAATAGATCTTTAATACACCAATTATTTTTTATTATTTTCGGTTTCGCTAATCTGTTTCCAATTAAAGCCAGCAAGTGAAAAAATGGGAATAGTTGATGCTCAGTGGATTTTTCACCATGCAGTTACCACTCTCAGAGACCAGGTACAAAGTTGTTTAACTATTCTTTAGATGTCACATGTCAGTAGCTAGTGTTCTTTGAATTTTATTTTTTTTAAATAATATTTGTGGTTAAACAGGGAGAGGAAGATCCTGGAAAAAGAACTGCAACTGCAAAAGGGGTATTATAAATTTTAAATCATGATATAATAACCTCAATTGTTATATAGGTTTCTTTTTAAAAGTCAGTCAGTTGAACTAAAAATGTTTTTGATTTTCAGATAGCGGATAGGTGCTACTTGGAGCTTGGAACATTCAAAGAGAGATGGCATCAGGCAGAGAGAAGTTACTACAAAATGAAGGGCCTAATTCCCTTAAATTCGACAGCTACTTTTACTCATTTTCCATGATTTATTTATTTTACTTTTTTTTGACGATTATGAGTTACAAAATAAAGAATGAGCCCATGATTTTTTTTATTTTTTATGGCTGCTATGGAACTGGATTTAATTCCCTTACCATTTGTTCAAAAAATCTGGACGTTCTGCGATAGAAGTGGATTTCAATTTCTGATCCAAGTCAACATATATAAATCTATTGATTCGTCCGATTTTAATTCCTTTGACAACATTCTATGATTCCAATACTGATTCAATCCTGATTTTTAACTTAATTTTATAGAACCACAGTATACATTTTTTTCCCTTTTTTTTTTTGGTCAACTGTGAGAGAAAGATATATTTAGTGCAGCAGTTACTGGTTTGTATGTAGCCTATCTAGAATTGGATCTCTTTCAAAAATTTTTAATTTAAAACAAACTGGTGTCTGATTATTTAAAATCAAGATGTTGCTTCGATACGCGACTTAGAACTATATCTTTTTTTTTTTATGAAAAGAGCAGTCACATCTCACATGCCTACCTGTTTCATTACTCATAAAACAAATTGCACTTTGCTTTTGTACAACGCAAAATAAAAAAAAAATGAATTATTTTCTATTACCGAGATCAACTTCTTCCATATTGCTTCAGATGCAACACACTTCTCGCAGTGCATAACGAATTATGTTATGCACCATAGACTTTTGGACTATAGATTTTGTAACAAATTTTGCAATACTCTATGGAGTTTTAGACTTTTAGTATACGCCACAGACTGATTTCAGATAATCGATTGTTATCTTGAACTTAATTTATGAGTCTTAGTATTTTTTATGATATATTGGATCTTTCAAGATAAACGTACCCATCCTAATTTGCATAATTATATATTTTTTATAGCTTACACATTTTAATGCATTGTCTTTCAACACCGGCTACTATATTAGTTGTTTATAATAATAATAATCCAAATTTTGTTAGAGATTTTAAAAAAAAAACTGTACAGCCGCAACTTTGCAGACATTAGCCCTTGTTTAAAAATGAAAATTGATTACTATCATCTGTAATTTTGTCACCGATTGTCATCACTTGAATAAAATGAACACATAAAAGTGATAAGGTAAATATATAAATGTTCAAGTGAACACATAAAAAAAAATTCAATAAAAATAAGTTGAATACAATGCATATAATGATCTAAACAAGGGATGACAAAACTTATTTTTTATATGTGTTCATTTTGATCATCTACATGTTCACCTTGTCTATTTTATAAGTTCACTTTGTTCAAGCAACGGTAAGGATGGCTAAATTGCAGCTGGCATTTATCATTTTTCTTTAAAAATATTGTTTTCTTTATTTTATAATTTTTAATGGGGAATGTAGGTTCTAAATTAAAAAAAATTGTAATTCATTTTTGAATTACTTGAATTACAATATATACATCGTAAACTTATCAATAAATAAAAAATGAAGAAGAGTCCATAAAAAATAATTAGATTCAATACCTTAATTATTTTCATTATTATATTCATTACATGAGTTCATTTATATAGATTCTTTTCTCATATAACAAGTAACGAGTCGACCCTTCTAAATAGAAGTGGTGAATTCGATATCCAACTCAAAGATTCTTTTATGAGTATTGTTGTTTCTAACACAGGCGACTTAATTAAGGTTTTGCGAAACAATTAATACATGTTTGGTAAGAAGGAATAAGCTTCTTTAAGGAGAAATAGCTCAACAAATAAAAGAGGAATAAACTTCTTTTGAGGAGGAAGAACTTATACCACCAAAATTGATAGAATAGTTTCTTCCACGATGGGTCCCATCGCGAATTAGTCTCGATTTTTGAATAATCATAATTAATTTTGATTATTAATGATAATTAATATATTATTGTAATATTATAATATTTCTACTTGCTATAATATACAAATAAATTATATTAATTGAATATAATAAAATATTATTAATTTATTATTGTAATTATAATTACTACTATAAATAATTAATAATATCTTAATTCATATTATTATTATATTAATTATTATCATTAGTGAGAAGAACTCAACATAAAAAATAACATTTATAATAATAATTATGATTATTATATTAATTATTATTATTATTGTAATTATAATTATCATTGATATATTGTGAATTAATAATTCGTATAATAATAATTATTAATTAATATTGTAATAATTACTACATATCTAATTTTATATTTTTTATATTCTTATTCCTTAACTTTACATAACCAAACAACCATGACATAACTTGACATAAGTTTTTTCTCCTTTTCTTCTTCCTCTTAAGGTTTTAGACCGGTTTGGTATGAACTATTCTAACACAATTCAATTGGTATCCAATATAAATTAACTAGCACACAAACAATTCAAATATAGCAAGTAAAGAGAGAAAGAGAGAAGTAAATTGAACACTCGATGTGATTACGAAGTTCCGACCTGCTAGGAAAAACTAGCCTTAGTCGTACTTTTCTGGAGTTTCGCTATCACGAAAGGACACGATCCATTCAATTCCAATAAGAACAGGACTACAACTTTGAACCGAATCGCCTAACTCGAATAACAAATGACACCACGACCTCAAGTGAAAAGAGATCTCAACATATTCCAACCTATACCTAACGACAATGTTTAGGGTGGTAGTATTTAAGGCTATTTTATTTCTCAAAATGATCTAGCTATGAAAACCTCAAGTGGGGAGTAATCCTAGTGCTCAAAGGCTCAAATTTGAACTTATTTTGGCTAAACAAAAATCTCTAAAGAGATAGAACAAGGGGTGGTATATATATGTCACGAAATGAGCTCATTTGACCAGAAAAAATGAGCTTGTACATTACACAATGCAACATTATGTTATTGGAAAGAAGACAAAAAAATCTACAACTTTCATATTTTGAGTTTCTTCAAATTTGAAACAAAAAGTGGTCAAATCAGGCTTGAAATAGCAGTGCAGCAGAAAAAAAAACCACTGATGATGTACGTTATATAACGCACATCAATACGACCATGGGCGAAGCCATGTACATGTTCGTGGGTCCATGGACCCACCTAAGAAAAAAAAATTGCTTACTATTGTGTTTGTTGGTAATAAAAAAAAAATCACCACAAGAGGTTATGAACCCATCTAAAAAATGTGAAGGATCCAGCTGAATATGTCGTGTTTGATTTGAATTGCATAAAAATTACATAAGGACCCATGTAGTATTTGTTCATGACTAATCATCTTCTTTCTTCCTCCCAAATGAATCTTATTACAACAAAACTTAGAATATAATTGAACATTTGAATGAATAATTATTTGTAGCATATATATACTAGCGCGAATCTCGCGCATTGTGTGATTCGCCTATATAATATTTTGTGAATTTGAGGACATTATAAACAAAAAATACCACAGAAGAACAAAAGTACAATTCGGATATTATATAAAAACTGTCATTAAAAATTCTAAATATTGTTCCTGTTAAAAAATTTCAAACACTACAAAAAAAAATTATAAATATTGTGGTTTGAATAGTGACCGTACTCCTCTGTATGCCTCCTATCTTTATATATCTATAATATAAAAAAAATAAGTGTATCAATGAGATTTCTAATGAACCTATTATGTAAAATTATGACAAAAATAAAAGTTCAGAGGAAATTGTTGTACTGTTTAATTGTCTTGATTTTTGAATTATTATTTCGTATATTAAAAATATTATTTTAGATTTTTTATTGTTATTATAATATATATTTGATTTCTCATGAATTTTTTATATAACATTATTTTATATTTGTTTATTTAAAAATTATTATTATACTATGTCTATATTAAACATTCATTGTGCATATGGTTTTAGCAAAAAAAAATTACGGACCCTGCTGACACAAAATTCTAACTTCGCCACTGAATACGACCGTTTGGGTTTATATGACGCAATTATGGAAGTATTCGTGCGTTATATGATGTAATTTTGCGTTATACAATGTAATTTTTTGCGTTACACAACGCAACTGTCGGTTTCAGCAGATATTATTTAGTATTTTGACTCAAACTTTATGCTCCGAACTCCAATTAAGGTTATTCAAAAATTATTAAAAAAAGATAAAAATATCTAAAACTTTTGTGTTTTGAGTTTCTTCAAATTTGGAATAGAAAATTGTCAAATTACGCTCAAAAGTGCAATGCAGCAGGAAAGCTGCTGCAGTAACATTTTGTAACGCCTTAGCTGTATTGTGTAATGCCTACAATGCCATTTTGGTGCCAAAACACATGCAATAAGTGACTAACTACTACCATTAAGTAATGCTAAATATCATTACTTAATTTACCACTTGAAACTTGAACTTTTCTAGCTAACTAGGCCATTATAATAGAGTTTCAATATCTATTAACCTGGTCTAAACTAGTTCCACGCACGAGAAAAACTTTATCTTGATCTTGCTTGACTTAATCTTCAAATTGGCTCCGTTTGGATGCAAGAAGAAGAAGGAGGAAGAAGGAAAAAGGAAAGAAAAAATATTATAAACAATCTAAACTTTTCACAAATTTACACACTTCCCAATATTTTTTTTCACTTCTTCCCTTCTTCCCACACCTATCCAAACGGAGCCAATTTTATATCAAATCATGATCTATAATGAAAACTCCAAGAATATTGTTAAATGTCAAATAATATTGTTTTGTAATCGAGAAACCAAGAATTATTTATTACAACAAATATGTAAATTGATTTAAAGTTGCAAAGGCTTGATCCATTTTTATCTTACAAAAAATTCTTGTTATTATCAAATTGAGGAACAATAACCGACCCAGTTTTAAGTTGTTAACCATCGTTCACCTTTCTGGAATTACACCTCTACTTCGACTTTTATAACGAAGCATGAAGAGAATAAGCTTTCATTTTGTTTTTCCGATGCAAAAGGTAACTTAGGAAGGAAAAAGTTGCCTCATAAATCAACTGTCCCAGTGGCATATAATATAAGCGACTTTGATCACCTTCCTGGCATTTTTTTTTTCATATTCATGCTAGATTATACCGGAATTAATTACACCTCTATTTTACTATGATTTCAGGTTGACCACAGTAGGTGGTCCAAAATTTGGGCTTGTTGACCCAGAATTCTCGGTATAGTTAGCTTTATGATTCAAAAAGCTTAATCAATGGTATAACAACTAAAAAATGAATTTATCATCCGCGCCGTGATACCCAGTTCAGAAATTCACCACTGTTTATTTAGAATTTTTTAAAATTTCTGTTATTTAGAAATTCGCATCCGCACATCTGAAAATTTAACAGTATAGGATCTGCGTAAAATACGGTCTAGCACGTGAAGAATAAAAATCTGTCCATTTACTGTTGGTGCAAAATTAAATAATAAATAAATTCGGATAGCATGAAATAAATAAAATAAGTAATCAAAATATTTTTATCCGAATCATGCTAGGCGATGTCCTTAAGCGTATTCCGTCTTAGCGTGCAAGAGAAACCGCAACCAAAATAATTCGGGTAGGTGTCATTCCTTAAAGTACGACCGGAAAAGTAACTGATGAGAGATCTCCACAATATCCAGTAAAATTTATTGGTATAATATTTCAAATCAAGTTGGAGTATTACTATATGAGTAATATCAAAACAAATGAAAAATTGAATTGGAATTGGAATCAAAATTTGCTCTATAACAAATATTGTATTTTTCGGTTGATCTGATAGAAAGTGGAACATCAATATATAAAGTCTCTAAAGCAACGGCTATTAGCTCATTATTAATTATAGATATTAATGTATTAATTGAGAAATGATGATGGACAAATGACCATGCATGTTTGGTCCGATTTAATTCGGAGATAATTAACCAGAGAAGAAACGGTAAAGTAGTGGAAATATTAGATTTAATTGATTCATTTCATTTCTCACGGAACAGACCGATTTAATTGCTTCAAAAATTTTGAGTTTTCTTAATATATCCAACATTTACTTCATTAACATTTAACACCAACACTGACACCATAAAGTTAAAAGGAAATTTTTGTTTCGTTCCGCTTATTTCCCTTCTCATTTCCAACGCTTCAATTGTTTACTACAATAACTTTCAAATTTAAAAAAAAAAAGGTATGGAGGAGAACAAATGAATCATGGTATGGAGAACTTATTTAACTTCTTTCCTTCTAATCCAAATTTTGTAAAGCCAAAAACAATAAGATATCATTCATCTAACTCTCTCAATTCTATGGACCTGCATGAAACTTTCTACTCAGTTTTTTAATACATTGCCTCCACTTGATGAGTGTTACTCTTAATTACGGGATCAAATCCTGGTCTCTTATCTAATTCAGATTGTAAAGAAATAGAAACAATACCTCTGTATATGGGAGATTCATTGGCAACCATTTCTTTTGATGATGTATGATGTTATGATGTATCATAACAATATTGTATGTTGCAAATGCTCGAAAGTTTGATAGAAATACAAACTTCTTTTTTTGAAGGTTGGTTTGAAATCAACTATTTTATTATAAGAAATTTGAAAATAAATTGCTCTCTCTTTGATTCGAACCAAGAGCCAATTGGTTAACGAAATAGAGTCAAACCACTATGCCGAACAACCCAACTTGAGTACTCATTTAATTAAACTTCAAATTGATTATATTCATATATTCACTTGTTGATCTTATATCAAATAAACATCAAATTTTATAAATTTTCATGAGCAAGTATTGCGCCTGGCAATATTGGGTTACTTATTCAGGTGTTTTTTCACATTTAAAATTTTAATCATTACTGTAACAAAAGACATAGCCATCGACTGCTAGCTAGACTCGTATATTACACAAAACGTAGTAATTCGGCGCTGTCATATATATAAATAGAGTTTTGCTATGGTGAGTTGCAACTCACCAAAGGGTCCGTGTGTGACACCCCGTCGAATACTGTAACTGGACAGTACACGATGGAGTGCCCGCCGCGGATGCCTACTGCACCCGCAAGGCTTACTAATACTTAATTTACCAATTAATATTGATTCTACTCAAATAATATACCGATCAATTAGAATTTTATAATTTATTTACTTAAATATAAAGTAAATACTATAAAGGTCTGGTATATTTGGATTACTAACCACAATATCCAATGGTATGCTACTCGTCTTGCAGTCCCGCACTTGATCTGAAACCTGGAACCCACAACCAATCGTGGAAACAATGCAAAAAGCACGGAATGAAATAAATAAAATTTATCTCAGTACGGTATTCAGTTCCAGCCACTTGAGTTTTTAATATCATGTGTTAGAACTAAATACATGACTGAGTCAAATAAATTTCAATTTAAATCCACGTTTATTATAAATAAACATTTAAATATAAGATTTCGATCGAACAGTGTAATTGTGAAATAAATTCAATATCTTTCATAAAACATTTAAAATTCAAGTATAACAATTGTCATTTCAATTTCTTGGAAAAGTGATTATTCATATGCAACAACTAACATGTAAAACATTCACATCTCATTTCAAGCATGCAAGACTATGTGAAATTAACTAAATCAATGCAATATGCAATGTGAGCTCGGCATCAATTCCATAACAATTCAAATTTCAAAGTATAGCAAAAGCCGACTCATTTGGTTGGGCAATTATCTAATATGCAAGTCTGGTTTATCACAAGTCAATCATTTCAGTCATTTCCTTCAGATACCGCGAACCACCTTATAGATGGATGCCAACGGCCAATTCAATTCATACATAATTCAATCAATTAAATCATCAAAATGTACAAGCAAGCTGGGAACACTCACACTCCGGTCCATTCCAGACTAGACCTACTGAGTCCCGGTACATAAGCGCTTATTACACGGTGCTTGGTAGGATGGGTCATGACTCCACCTCCAAACATTACGAGTGTCTATCTCAACCACACAAGCTGTACTTACCTCAATCAAATCACATTTCAATCGGATACCATTCAATATGTCACTTTCCAACATTTCAATCGGATACCATT
Organism: Rhynchospora pubera; assembly: GCA_028095005.1. Classification (NCBI taxonomy): domain Eukaryota; kingdom Viridiplantae; phylum Streptophyta; class Magnoliopsida; order Poales; family Cyperaceae; genus Rhynchospora; species Rhynchospora pubera. The sequence continues at coordinate 286,107,711 of CM051460.1, forward strand.
CAATATGCCACTTTCCAATCATGCATCAATATACAATTTCACAAAATGATCTCATGAACAAAATTCCAATTATGAATTCAGAATGCATAATGACAGTGATAATAATATTAATAACAATAACAACAATCAAAACATATGTCACATATAATTAAAACTCAAGTGAAATCCGTACCTTAAATAGCAGCAAAAGCCAAAGTAAAAGCAAGCAAGAAATCACTTATTCAACAAAGCCTCCAATATGCACGTTGCTCCTAAATTCTGACTCATAACAACCTGACTCTAAAACAAATATAAATTTCTTTTAAGTTTTAAGACTCAGTAAATTTAGTTTTATATTTAGAACAATCTTTATTTTAATAAGGATTTCCATTATCACCCAATATACTTAAAGCATGTAACTACCGTCCTTGCTTAACATCAGTTTATGTTATACCAAAATAGTTCTATCACATGTAATAGTATGAGCTAATATCCTTAATCTAGTTTGAACATGCATAAACATTTCATGCTTAAAAAGGGTTATAACAAAATTTATATTTATTCTCTATTAAAAAAAATCAAGCTTTAGGTTGAATCTAATTTCTGCTCAAAGCTATAGGAAGATCATTCTCTGCAATAAATGAGAGTTTATAACAAAGTTCCAATCCAAACTCAAAGTTTTATTTTATTTTATTATATATATATATATATATTTACACCGGCGGCCAAAATTCCAAAAAAAAAAATAAAAACTACTTGTATTATAGTAAAATCTAAACTATGCATATGCATCTAATTTCTTCTAAACACTTCCAATGAACATTAATAATCACGTTATATACATGCATCCATTTGTATCAAAATTAAATGTGATACTTAAATTAAAATAATGTCATATGCTTATCATGCATAAGACCCCCACGTACCAAACATCACCACACAAGTATTCAATCAATCACTAATTCACATTTCTCAGATTACACATAACAATCAAATTTCAGTTATAGGTTCTATACAATTTCAGAAATTTTTCAAGAAACTCTAAGAATCTGACACACCATCAATTCCAATGAAAATTTACAAATAAACCGAGAAAATAGCAAAGGATAACAGTATAGCCCTAATCGAAAGAGATTACTTACTCAATTTCGGCCAAAAACCGATGACGCGACAAAAGAGTCGAATTCGCCATTTCTCGATTTTTACCACTTATCCCTGACAGAATCTTGCAAGACCGCTTGAAAATCGATGGAGGGGACCCCAGAGTGCTCCAGGTCGAACGGCGGCCAAAACCGACGAGTTCGCTCCATTTTTCGAAAAAGTTCCGTCGAGAAATACGACGAGGAGAGGCCACCAATCGACGATCCGAAGGTAGATAATGCGAGAGGGCGGTGAGGCGAACGCGTGGATACTTCGATCCGGTGAAACGACGGAGAAATGGTGGAGAACAGTGTGTGTGTGGGGTTCGGTTTCTTTTTGGAAGAGAGAGGCGTTGCCTCTCTGCGTTGGAGTCGAAGGAAGAGACAGGGAGAGAGAAAGAAAAGGTCTTCTCCCATTTAATTCCGATTTTTTTTTTTTTTTTTTTTTACAAAATTCAGAAATTATCCAATAAATCAAAAATCAATATCCTATGCATAAAAATAATTATGCAACAAAAGAAAATTAGCTAATCTTTTTATAATGCCAACTAAAAATTTAGAAATTTTCATATTCTTATTTTAAGAATACCAGTAAGTATAAAAATTTAATTTCCAGCACAGAAATTATTCAAAATAAAACCAACCAAGTGCACCCAATTTTTATATTAAAAATAATTTTAGAAATCGTAAAAATGTCGGGTGTCACATTCTTCCCTCCTTAAAAAAAATTTCGACCTCGAAATTTATCTAAATACATAACAATCATACAGTCAATAATACAATCAGATATAATAAACATATTATGCAACAATGATCAAGAAATTTCAAGTTCATGCGATGCGAGGGAGCCCGACATTTTATTCAATTCAAAATTAAAATACTACTAATAATACTAGAATGTCGGCCCAATCTCGGTGAATTAAATGCAAGCATGACAATCCTAAGTCACAATCAGAGATCAATCAATTCAGAGTCAGATATCGCGAGTCTCTTTCTCAGAAAGCTACCAGCGATTACAGATAGTTAGATACTGCGAATCACCTTCAAAGAAGGTTGCCAACAGTCAATTTAATCCCCTTTACAATTTAGACAATTCCATATCAGAATCTTATAACTATTCAAATAACATAGTACTACAAGCATAAAATACTACCACTTCTTACGTTATCATAAAAAAAAAACAAATCTTTCAACTCTTGTAACTAGTAACATTTTGAAATATTCAGTTTTTTTTTTTTTCTTATCTTTTAGGAAGCACGGTAATATCAAAATTATTCTTGGCTGCCTTGGTGATCAGTCAAGGAAGTAAGAATAATTCTTATATTATTGAGATTCAATTAACAAGTCAGATGATCAGTCAGCTTGTTTGATCATTGTGCCAACAAAAGATAATAAGATCTTTACTCAAATAAGTTCGAAAAGTTTGTGCATACTATAGTTAATTCAGAAATCCTTAATATTCTAATTAGCATTAATATGACATAGAACATGCTTACTATAATAAACAAAATCCTTTAACTTGCCATACCAACTTTTTGTGTGCTTATCAAAATCACTTTGCATTTCAAACATTAGAAAATAAGCTCTATTAATTTCATCCCCAAAAATTGTTACAACCTATTAAACATAACTTTTAAAATTACAACACATATATAAAATAATCAAGCAACTATAAACATTTAATATATTAGATATATACAAATACAAAGCATCTGTATCCTATAATACTTATAACTAAGCAAGACAAATATTATTTTGCTAGCACAAATAGTAAGAAAATCAACCTACCAACAAAACAACCCTTTAGACGTACCCATTCTAACGCAATCTATTAGTCTGGTTTGGTTGTTAAACCATTCTCTGATACCATCTGTGACACCCCGTCGAATACTGTAACTGGACAGTACACGATGGAGTGCCCGCCGCGGATGCCTACTGCACCCGCAAGGCTTACTAATACTTAATTTACCAATTAATATTGATTCTACTCAAATAATATACCGATCAATTAGAATTTTATAATTTATTTACTTAAATATAAAGTAAATACTATAAAGGTCTGGTATATTTGGATTACTAACCACAATATCCAATGGTATGCTACTCGTCTTGCAGTCCCGCACTTGATCTGAAACCTGGAACCCACAACCAATCGTGGAAACAATGCAAAAAGCACGGAATGAAATAAATAAAATTTATCTCAGTACGGTATTCAGTTCCAGCCACTTGAGTTTTTAATATCATGTGTTAGAACTAAATACATGACTGAGTCAAATAAATTTCAATTTAAATCCACGTTTATTATAAATAAACATTTAAATATAAGATTTCGATCGAACAGTGTAATTGTGAAATAAATTCAATATCTTTCATAAAACATTTAAAATTCAAGTATAACAATTGTCATTTCAATTTCTTGGAAAAGTGATTATTCATATGCAACAACTAACATGTAAAACATTCACATCTCATTTCAAGCATGCAAGACTATGTGAAATTAACTAAATCAATGCAATATGCAATGTGAGCTCGGCATCAATTCCATAACAATTCAAATTTCAAAGTATAGCAAAAGCCGACTCATTTGGTTGGGCAATTATCTAATATGCAAGTCTGGTTTATCACAAGTCAATCATTTCAGTCATTTCCTTCAGATACCGCGAACCACCTTATAGATGGATGCCAACGGCCAATTCAATTCATACATAATTCAATCAATTAAATCATCAAAATGTACAAGCAAGCTGGGAACACTCACACTCCGGTCCATTCCAGACTAGACCTACTGAGTCCCGGTACATAAGCGCTTATTACACGGTGCTTGGTAGGATGGGTCATGACTCCACCTCCAAACATTACGAGTGTCTATCTCAACCACACAAGCTGTACTTACCTCAATCAAATCACATTTCAATCGGATACCATTCAATATGTCACTTTCCAACATTTCAATCGGATACCATTCAATATGCCACTTTCCAATCATGCATCAATATACAATTTCACAAAATGATCTCATGAACAAAATTCCAATTATGAATTCAGAATGCATAATGACAGTGATAATAATATTAATAACAATAACAACAATCAAAACATATGTCACATATAATTAAAACTCAAGTGAAATCCGTACCTTAAATAGCAGCAAAAGCCAAAGTAAAAGCAAGCAAGAAATCACTTATTCAACAAAGCCTCCAATATGCACGTTGCTCCTAAATTCTGACTCATAACAACCTGACTCTAAAACAAATATAAATTTCTTTTAAGTTTTAAGACTCAGTAAATTTAGTTTTATATTTAGAACAATCTTTATTTTAATAAGGATTTCCATTATCACCCAATATACTTAAAGCATGTAACTACCGTCCTTGCTTAACATCAGTTTATGTTATACCAAAATAGTTCTATCACATGTAATAGTATGAGCTAATATCCTTAATCTAGTTTGAACATGCATAAACATTTCATGCTTAAAAAGGGTTATAACAAAATTTATATTTATTCTCTATTAAAAAAAATCAAGCTTTAGGTTGAATCTAATTTCTGCTCAAAGCTATAGGAAGATCATTCTCTGCAATAAATGAGAGTTTATAACAAAGTTCCAATCCAAACTCAAAGTTTTATTTTATTTTATTATATATATATATATATATTTACACCGGCGGCCAAAATTCCAAAAAAAAAAATAAAAACTACTTGTATTATAGTAAAATCTAAACTATGCATATGCATCTAATTTCTTCTAAACACTTCCAATGAACATTAATAATCACGTTATATACATGCATCCATTTGTATCAAAATTAAATGTGATACTTAAATTAAAATAATGTCATATGCTTATCATGCATAAGACCCCCACGTACCAAACATCACCACACAAGTATTCAATCAATCACTAATTCACATTTCTCAGATTACACATAACAATCAAATTTCAGTTATAGGTTCTATACAATTTCAGAAATTTTTCAAGAAACTCTAAGAATCTGACACACCATCAATTCCAATGAAAATTTACAAATAAACCGAGAAAATAGCAAAGGATAACAGTATAGCCCTAATCGAAAGAGATTACTTACTCAATTTCGGCCAAAAACCGATGACGCGACAAAAGAGTCGAATTCGCCATTTCTCGATTTTTACCACTTATCCCTGACAGAATCTTGCAAGACCGCTTGAAAATCGATGGAGGGGACCCCAGAGTGCTCCAGGTCGAACGGCGGCCAAAACCGACGAGTTCGCTCCATTTTTCGAAAAAGTTCCGTCGAGAAATACGACGAGGAGAGGCCACCAATCGACGATCCGAAGGTAGATAATGCGAGAGGGCGGTGAGGCGAACGCGTGGATACTTCGATCCGGTGAAACGACGGAGAAATGGTGGAGAACAGTGTGTGTGTGGGGTTCGGTTTCTTTTTGGAAGAGAGAGGCGTTGCCTCTCTGCGTTGGAGTCGAAGGAAGAGACAGGGAGAGAGAAAGAAAAGGTCTTCTCCCATTTAATTCCGATTTTTTTTTTTTTTTTTTTTACAAAATTCAGAAATTATCCAATAAATCAAAAATCAATATCCTATGCATAAAAATAATTATGCAACAAAAGAAAATTAGCTAATCTTTTTATAATGCCAACTAAAAATTTAGAAATTTTCATATTCTTATTTTAAGAATACCAGTAAGTATAAAAATTTAATTTCCAGCACAGAAATTATTCAAAATAAAACCAACCAAGTGCACCCAATTTTTATATTAAAAATAATTTTAGAAATCGTAAAAATGTCGGGTGTCACACCGTGAGTCGCGCTCAAAATTTCGAAATTTAGTTCAAATTGACCGATCCAAACCGTCTAATACGATCTCCCTATTGAAATCTCCATGCAGACCAAATTTTATATTTTTAAATTTTTAAGTATTTATTTCGGATTTTTAAAAACTGCTGGTTTTGAACGATTCAGAACTAATTAGATTAATGATTTTCTAAAATTTCAAAAAAATACTTACAAATTTTGAAAAAATATAAAATTTGGTCTGAATGGAGATTTCAATAGGGAGGTCGTATTAGACGGTTTGGATCGGTCACTTTGAACTAAATTTTGAAATTTTGAGCGTGACTCACAGACGCTTTGGTGAGTTGCAACTCACCATAGCAAAACTCTATATATATAAATATATATAATGGCTAATGCGTCATCGATGGAACGTGCCATCAATTTTCTTTCGACTCGTTTTTCGAAATTCAAAAGTCAAACGGTCGATCCAAACCGTTCAAGTTGATCAAAATATTGAAATACCTTTGGAGACCAAATTTTACATTTTTTCGATTTTTTTTGCTATTTATTATGATATTTTCAAATTGGAGGGCCTGAAATACTCTAATCATAATGTTTTTTAAAATATCATAATAAATAGCAAAAAAATTAAAAAAAATATAAAATTTGGTCTGCAAAGAAATTTCAATATGGAGAACAACTTGAACGGTTTGCATTGACCATTTGAATTTCGGATTTCGAAAAATGACTTGATGGCACGGGACCCTCCGTGCCATCGATATAGAATATATCAGTTTTTCTATATGGTATATTCATTGGATATTCATAATAATATTGTTCAAAATTGTAAATATGTTATTCATGGTTTGATTAGGACATGTATTAAATTATATTTAATTTGGATTTGCTTAAGATTTTTCATGAAATAATGTAACATTTTTTGTTATATTTCTAATTGTTTTTTGTTGAACGGCTACTTACAACATTCCAAATTGGTTCAAATTTTCTCATGAACAATTAATTAGATGCACCAAAAAAGAGCGGACATATGGCGGAGTGCATCAGTGCATGGGGTGAAAACGAATCGGATACGGATCGAATAGCGGTCATATTATATATGTATTTATATTTTTTTTATCTGATATGGATACAGATATGGTTTGCATGTTAACCTGATATGGATACGATTTGGATATTATCGAATATGACAACGGATAAGGATATATTTTGTCATATACAAATTTAATTAATTTTTTTCTCAATTCTTTTTTTTATTGAACAAAAATAGCATCTTGATCGATAATCCATTTTCCACCAAAAGCTTCAATCTCAGACTTTTTATACCATGATGAATTATGGAAAATTAAAGAAAAAATAATATATCTACATCTTTTAATGCGCCTAAGCAAAAATAAAATCGCAAAAAAAAAATATTAAAATTCATCAATTCAACAAAATTGATAACATAATATTCTTTTTAGTAAATTCCTAAAGTGTAAGCATTGTAATATATTCTAAGATTTATAAAAAATATATATATCATATCCAACAAAGCATTAGTATATCAAAATTGTCAATTCGAATATCCGTTTCATATAACTCGTCGGAGCAAATATTTATCCTCCTCATTTTCACCTCCCTCGGAGAACACGCGCATGATCCTGAAACTCTCCAGCTATGATTGCACTTCCGATCTTATGTTGCCCCTATGTTTGCGGCCATGCTTGTGGTCTACAGATAATTACATTTTGAATCAGGAGCGGAGCTAGAGAACCTTGGAGATCAAGGCTTGTGCTTTTGAAAGGACCAATATATTCAATTTATATATTATTATATTCTAATTTGACAAAAAAAAAAATTCATGGATGAATCCCTTTTAGAACTATTGTACTAGCGAGTACTTGCTCATAGAAGATCTTTCCGGAGACACCTATAAAAACTTCTACTAATACCGTATGGTTTCACACGAATAGTGAGACGGATTAATACAAATATTTAAAAAAGGAATAATGACAAGGTGGTGAACCCTATGTGGTTGACCTCTATATTTGATATTCCCTCACACCCTCATTTAGGATGAGCAAAAAGATCGTAACTTGTGAGTTACTCGAACTCCATTTGTGAAAAACTCGATTATAAGTCGAGCTAAAATAACTCGAGTTGGCATAATTCGAGTTGAACCAACTCGGTTAATAAACGAGTCGAGTTTGAGTTAGGTTCAACTCGGCTCGTCGACTCGTGAGCTAACTCGTGACGTAATAAATTTTAATTTTTTGGAAATCGATCATCACCATGATCTATGAGTATTAGTATTGAGTTTCAAGACATATTTTACTTCAAATCAATAGAAAAGAATAAAATTGATAATAAATTTTATTTTTTTATATTATTGTAATACTCATAAATAATTATTGCATCTATTCACTATATCACGAGTTGAATACCGAGTCACGAGTTGACTCGAGTTATAAAATGACGAGTTCAAATTAGTTCGGAACAGCCTCCCGAACGAGACACGAGTTAACTCGAATTGTAACGAGTTCGAATTCGAGTTATGCTCAATTCGCTCGAACTCGGCTTGTATACAGCCCTACCCTCACTTGCCTAAAACGTAAGGCAAGTTAAGTCGTACTAACAGCACTATCGAAGTAGAGAACTATAATGCCTACTGGCATTTTTCTCAAAAAAAGTAGAGAACTATAATAAATGCACATGCCAATTATCTAATTGCTATGTTCACAAATTTCTAACTGCATAATTTAAGGACTTGTCAAAACTCAAAAGCAGCTATGTTTGCCTAATTGTGAAAAATAAAATAGAATGAAGGCTCCTTAATTTGAACGAGGTTGACTTATTTTAACGGGCTTGAGTTTGGTTCTCTACTTTTCTTTATCAAAAACACAGCAAGTGCAGAACCAATATTACTAGTAACAAAACGAATGTATTGACAGTACAACTTGTACCATGAAAAATGTCCTTAAGACTTAAAACTTCCTCAAGTCCTATATACAGCATAGCTTTCGATTTAGTTAATGTGACCATGCACTCTTTCTTAGTCAACGTGAATTTTTTTTTTAATGAAATACTAACTAATATCACAACTTGCTACATGAAGTAAGATGATTCATCTTCGAAGCAATTATGCACATGCGTATAAAACGACAAACCCTCAAAATTCCCACATACATATCACGTACTGTACTGGTCTCTAGATAAGACTCCCCCTGTTGGGTAAATGGAATTCTTATTATTATGATATCCTTTCGCTCTCTCCGGCCCTCTCCCTCCTATTCATATGCTCAGTGATATTTTGAATTTGAATAGCCGAGGAATGGAGCGTAGTAAAAAAGGTATTTCCTCTTTCTGTTTTTGTAATTTTCTTTTAATTTTTTAGCCCATTACATCAATTGTTTAAGAGAGAGCTTCCATATATTATGTTGATGATGTTAAGACACCAAACATACATCACTTTCTAGTGTCTCAACGGGTAGGTACAAGTCTGGTTTGGTAACTTTATACCCGTGTTTTAAAGATTTATATAGAGTTGACATAAGTCGATCTTCATACATCTATATCACCAACAATACTAACTTGATATTAATTATCAGTTATATTAATTTAGATAAGCAAACCATGGAATATATGACGCCTATCGTCAAAGCAGTAATTGCGGCAGCTCTAGGCTTTACAATAGGAATTTTGTTTCCGGCATGTAGAATGTCATCAAGGGTACGTAACTTTCCTATTTAGTTCCTCACTAGTAGTAAAGTATATGAAAGAAATAAACTCACTTTACCATTTCTGGGCCTTATTTCCACAATTTCTAATGAAACAAAATTTTGGATCAAAGAGTGATTATATGCAAAACTTATGAGATGGGCTAAAATCAGCCACGACTGACGGATGCAACCGTCAGCTACAATCAAATCTCAATTTTCAAAATTTCAACAGAAGATCCGAATAGTTCAATGTGTTCTCCATATTGAAATCTTATTGGAGACCAAATTTTACATTTTTCTGATTTTATTTACTATTTTTTTTAGATTTTTAAAAATCATAGTTATTGAAGGGTCCATAATTGTTTAGATTAAGAATTTTGTAAAATATCAAATAAATATTAAAAAAAATTCAGAAAAAAATATAAAATTTTGTCTCCAACGAGATTTCAATATGGAGAACACATTGAACGGTTCGGATCGACTGTTAGAATCACGAAAATTGAGATTTGATCGTAGCTTACGGTCATGGCTGATTTTAGCCCATCTCAAAACTTATATCAACCATATGTAACTTCTTTAATTTTATTCTTCTGTTATACAACTCTGCTCCCATCGAGAGGAAATAACTATTTCGTTTCTATTTGTCAGATCTCATTTCCCTATGAATGTCCATTTGCTGGAAATATATCTGTCTCTTATTCTTGCATCTCTGGTAACGATTTCACCGGAAATTGTTCTATGGTTGATACGAATGGAACTTTGGAGGTAAACTTCTGTATGTTTTGCATTTTGCTCTGTAGACAATTTTTTTTTCCTCTGTTCAATTTAAACAACAATAATCCATCAATACTGTATTACAAGATATAATAATACACTTGCCTCAGTAGAAAATATATATTGAAGGGACATTGAAAGTTTGGAATACAAAAACAGTCACGTACAATTATCGATATAAAAAGGTTGAGAGATATTGGATCTTTAAGAAATCCTTCTCTGAGATAGTGCCCATATATTCATTCTGTCAAATTAATTTGTTCTTTTGTCTCAGTTAAATTCTTCTTATCATAATGAACGAGTTGTACTTTTATACTTTAATGTAGATATATGAGACAACAAATCCAAAGGGAGCAGAAACACTTCCTCCTGGTTTCGTGGTATCACAGTCAGATTTGTATCAACACAGATTATGGGGAATTCCAGATGAGGCATGCAAAATATATCTAACTATTCCTTGTATCAGAAAAAAGTGCAACTTGTTTGAAATTCTACTTCACATGATCACTCGATATAAATTGTTTGGAACCTCTGTGTATCCTAAAGAAACATGAATGGTATTTTGGCCAAAAATGAAAGGTTTCAAAATGCCAAGTATGCCTTGCGGTATTCATGGAGCAATGCACCTAAGGAAGTACTACTTTTTGCACAAAAAAAAAACTTCTTCTCTGGCACCAAGGGACGCAGAGGAAAACCAGAATGACCTATATCCTAGATAAATATCACAGCCTTAACATGTAGTAATCAGTACAGTAAAGTAAAAGTCCCATATCATAATTGTCCTTGTATTTCTCATAGCGTGTGTTGTGATAAAGTTTTTCCCCAAGTTGCAGACAATACCTGCACTGCAGTAAATGCTTTTAAATGAATAATTTTTTTAGCTTTGTGATGACTGTAGGATTTGCCGAACAAGCCTAAGTATCTGGTAGCTTTTGGAGTAGGATATGGAACAATGAAAAATAATGTAAATAATGCAGTCAAGAAGGTATCTTCGCAAACAATTTTTTCTGTCAAAAGAATCACCAGCCAGATACCATCTAGTAATAATGTGGACAATGTGGCAATCTTATTTTAAAACCTGTCCAGTTGACTTAGTTTTGGTCTGCCAGACCCTCAAAATATTCTCAAAACTTTGTTGCTATCCATTCATTTATTTTTTCGTTTGTTTAATAGTTTATTGTCTTTCAATGAACAGTGAATATTGTAAAATGACATTACATACCAGTAGGAATCAGTACCAAGTACCAACAAAGACTACTCAGTACAGTACTGCAGTGCCCAATATGCGTATGTCCCAATTATAGAAAAATTAACCTTTGGTTCTTTAGGCTTAAACCTAAGCAAGCTTCAAAGCTCCACAAGAGAACAGATTAATTTGATATTTTGGAACCACTACTTACCCAAACTGTGGAATATAATCTAATGCAGTTTGCGAGCTCAAACAATTTCACAATTGTTTTGTTCCACTATGATGGCAATGTGAACGGATGGGACGAATTTGATTGGTCCAAGGATGTTATTCATATCACTGCCAGGAAACAAACCAAGTGGTTAGCAAAAATTCAGAAAATGATTTTGTTAACCTGATGAATGCTACCAAAAATAACCCACATATTCTTATAGTTAAGAAATAATCCATTATTTTGTATAGACCATATTTACATTTTTGTCAACTAGTTATGCATTGGTCTAGCCTTGGGTGATCACTAATAATGTCCATTGTCAACTTCTATTTATTTTTCAATGAAATGGAAAAGGATTCGGTCCTACTAATTAAATTCCTGCTAATCATCCAACTATCTCAACATTGACATTGGTATTTTTAATTAAAGGTGGCCTTTTTTAAATTAAACTGGAATTAATACCTTTTATCATTTTATCTGACCTAACTCTCATCCTCTAGGTGGTTTGCAAAGAGGTTTTTGCACCCTGATATAGTGGCACCTTATGAGTATATATTCATATGGGACGAGGACCTTGGAGTTGATAATTTTGATGCTGAAGAGTAAGAGTTGGATCATTTTATTTTACTTTTCTTATAGAAAGTTTGAAAAGACATCAGGCTATAAGACTTTTCAAAACCCTTGTCAAGCAATTTTGTTCTGGATCAATTTTTTTTTTTTTTTTTTGGTTCAAAGTCAAGTGAAAGGAACTGCTGCTCATTGCAAATATTCTTATCACAGTAAGAATGCTTAAACTCACCAGATATATCTATTTATGAGAGTTTCAATTGAATAAACTCAATAAACTAAAGGTGCATTTTGTGTTTATGAAGTAAGATGAACTTGTACCACATGATATGAGATAGTAATTTGAGTATATTTCTGATACAAAATTTTAGCAGAAAATACTGCATTTTAGATTACTTTTAAAGCTGAGGATGTAGATAAATTCCACAAATAATTTGCTAGAACTTTTTCCTTTGCTATTAAGGTACATCAAGATAGTGAGGAAACATGGTTTAGAAATCTCACAACCAGCAGTTGATGGTCAAGGATTCCAATGGAGGATGACCGAGAGAAAACGTGACCAAGAAATACACAAGTAAGATTTATTTGGAAAATACTTATGTTGCACAAAAATTATAATAAAAAGAAAAGAAAGACCGGCCTCAATGCAGTTTTCCTTTCTTTTGTGCCGAAATATATACACATTTTGGAGTGCCGTGAATTAGAGTTAAATAGCTTATTAATTTATGAATAAAGATTGTGAATAAAGCACAGTGTGAAGAAAGAATATTTTATAAATTAAGATATGTTGTTTGGATGTTTAGTCAAGAGTAAAAATGGAGGGAAAAATGTAAAATAAGGAGTTGATGTAGAATAAGGAGAACAATTCTAATTTCTAACATTTCGTTGGAATTGAATAAGGCGCCGAACAGCTTATTGAGCCAATTCCATAGCGCGTTTGGTGGAATCCAATTCCACCAGTTCCGAAAAACAGCTAATCCAGTCATTTCACAACACACCCTTAATTTGTTTTAGCACACTTTATTATATGATTATGAATTTATGATAATATGATGTAATGTTGCCATTCTTCATGTAGCATATATTTCTATTCAACTTCCCCAGTGTTTTTTATAGCCATAGCATTGTATCCTTTTAGAGCTAATAACTCACAGGTATTTTATGAAAACCCAAAATTATCCCTATTAGTCCCTTATAAAATTTGATTATCAAAGATACTTTAATATAGAGATCATATTGAGCGGTTTGGATCGACCGTTTGAAATTTTAATGTGTTACGTTTGGATCGTATTTGACGTCCTATATGTTTGACTCTAGCATTACTCAAAGAGAAATAGTGAAGAAACCAGTTCTTACGGAGAAGAAAGCAAATGAAGATTAAATACCTTGTCACATATATGCATCTATGTGATTCGAGTAGGAGGTTAAGGAGAAGAAAGATGCTGCTTCCAATCAAGCTTTGCTCGCTTCTCAGCTCTTCCTAGGCGCACCGATTGGACAGCCGCTGTACAAAAAGTGACAAGTCTGAAAACTAAAAAGGCGGAGGGAGTCGAGTCTCAGATATCTAACCGTCGGATATATAGTTTCTATATATTTGATTAAGTCCGTTATCCGTAGTCCGTAGAGGAGTGGGAATAGTCTATTGCATTGCAGATTTGCAGTATTGCTGCCCAGTGCCCAAGCGGCGCGCAATTATTTACGGATATATTCGATCATGAGATTTTGGTATTGATGTCCTATTGAGTTGAATGGGCCCAGAATCGATAGATTTAGGCCCAATTTAAGTTCTATTGGGCCATACGATTCCTTTGTCACTTGTCAGCAATATTAAGTGTCATCGGCAAATATACCATTCCAGCCATAGCTAAATACAAAGTGAACATATATAGTAAATAAGTTGAACATATAGACGATCTAAGTGAACACTTACAAACAAATAAGTGTTGTCATCACTTGTTCAGAAATTTACATGCATATTCAACTTATTTTCATTAAACTTATTTGTTTGTATGTATTCAATTAGATCGTCTATATGTTCACTTTATATTTACGATGGTAGGAATGGTAAAACTGTAGATGGTAGTAATCAATTTTCATTTAATTAGGTGCTTCTTTTTATCAGACAAATCTTTAGATTTTAGATGCTTATTATTGTTGTTGATGTTGTTACTAATATTATTTTATAATTTTCTATTATATTATTATTATTATTTGCAAAAATTGTTGCATACTCAGAAACTCAGAAAGATTTGGCTTATGCCAGGCAAGTGCAGGAGCGGGAAAATTGGTGTACGAGTCCCCAACTTCCCCCATGTGCTGGGTATGAAAGCACATTGTTATTACGAATATTATTTCAACTTTAAACATTATTTCTCAAAAAAAAAAAGAACTTTAAACATTAAAAAAAATTTAACATTTTTTCCGGGTTATTTTTCAGATTTGTTGAGATCATGGCTCCTGTTTTCACCCGCAATGCCTGGAGATGCGCGTGGCATATGATCCAGGCAATTTTTTTTTTTCTTTTTTTGCAATTCCCTTCAAATCATAAATATTTTTTCTTTCATTAATTCTTTTTTTTTTGTCCCTTTTGGGCGGACGATTTTTTTTTATTTTGAAAACAAAATTTTCTTGCTCATGTAGAATGATTTGGTGCATGGATGGGGACTTGATTTTAATGTCAGAAGATGCGTTGAGGTATTTAAATTATCTTAATATATTTGCCTACTCCACATTTTTATTGTTTTATTTTTGTTCTTTTTTTCCTACTTGTCAAACTTATGTCCATTAATGATAGCCTGGCCATGAGAAAATGGGAGTAGTTGATGCTCAATGGATTAAACACCATGCAATTCCAACTCTCCTTAACCAGGTACATAGTTAAGAATTTAAATGTTATTAACGCAAAGTATGAAAATGCTGTACTATAATTTTTTTAACTAAATACCTTGTCTTTTTTTATGTATAAAAAGGGTCAACAAAATGAGAACACTTCCTCCACAGCGGTATGAATTCTGATCTCACTTCTATGCTTTATTTGTAAACTCTCTAGTCTTTTATTAACGTAACAAAATTATAATACATAAAAATAGTTATGTTTCTATACTTATTTAACAATGTCACGTCATCTATACTTTTAAAAATCTGACATCTCATTTGGTTCATCTTTCATCTTTCATCTTTATCTTTTTAACATGATATATAGCTCATGTATTGTATTTCTTTCTTCCTGTCTAAAAGGAATATGTATATAATATAATTAAAAATAATATAATCCATAAAGCAATTCAACTTTATTTTGTTCTTCCATACGAAATATCGTGCAATTGATTATGAAAACGGAGCGGATAAAATCCGCTCCGATCCGTATCCGAATCCGAAAAATACGCGTAATATCCGAACCGTATCCGTATCCGAACATATCCGTATTCGTATCCGTATCCGTCAAAAAAATATGGATGCGGATATGGGAAGACCAATATCCGCTCTTTATCCGTATCCGACATGGATATTATCCGTATCCGATAAATATTAATCCGTTTATCCGTATCTTTAACGTCATAAGATGATTAATATAATATAATTACTTCTCTATATTAGAGAATACTTTTAATTAGATAATACTTAATTTTTATTAAATAAATTTTCTTATAATAAATATTTTTATTTGGACTAGTAACATAAAATTATTTTTACTTTCTATTAATTGAGACGATTATAAATGATAACAATACTGAAATTAATTTTTTTCTCTAATATTGACAAAATACTAACATAGACATGAGTATATTGAATATCATTATATTTATAGAAACTACTATTATAAATAAATAATAAAGATTAAAATGCAATCCGTATCCGACAAAATATATTCGTATTCGACTCCGTATCCGATAATATCCGAACCGTATTCGTATCCGTTTAATATCCGAACCGTATCCGTATCCGAATGCTTTCGTATTCGTATCCGTATCCGGAAAAAAAATGCGGATGCGGATATGGGAAGACCAACATCCGCTCCGTATCCGATCCGTTTTCATCCCTAGATTCACTGCGTTTGTTTTCAAAAACACTGCACTAACTATTTTATACGGCATTTATTTTGGTACATCCTACATATTTTATTCAACATTGCCCAATTTCTGTATAAAAAACTTTGCTTTTAATATTTAGTATGTAATTTTTATTTTTTTTATCGGTAGCCTTCTTCTTCTTTTTCCCCTTATATTGCAGGACTTATCAGTTTGCTTTTCTAACTAGCTTTTCGTTTATATTAATAGATAAGAACAAGATGCCGACTGGAATGGAAAATGTTTGATGAGAGAGTTGCGGAAGCAGAGAAAGCCTACTATCAGTTGATGGGAATACCTTATCCCAGCTCAAACTCAACAAACACCACCAATTAGTTATTAGAAATATTATAGAGTTCATCTGTTTAACTTACTAGTTACATGATTATTTGTTTAAAATAATGCGCTATATATTAAGTAAAATTATATAAAATTAACACTTAATCATTCTTGGAAATCAATAATTTTTTGTTGTACATTTATCAGCAAACGCGACCCACTTTCTCTCCGTCTATTTCATGGTTTGTATATTTGTTTATTGAAAATAATTATTACACAATTAATGAAACAATATAAATATTAATATCCATATATCTTGTCGGAAAGAAAATTTATTTACTTTTATATAAATTCTGTAACATTATTAATATTGTTAATGATATGTATTGGAATTCACAAATAGGTAACTATTATTAAAAACTAAGCGAACAGAATAAATTGGCCTCTCAAAGACACTCTTAGTTATTTATCATCAGTAAAATGAGTTATTTTATTAAGGTGTGGTAGAATGCTACACCGCTATAAATTTAGCGGGTTGGCTGATAGCACGGATCAAAGCAGGATTTAGCAGGCATATAGCAGGAAATTAGTGGAAATAGCGGTGCAATTTATAATTTGCTGATATAACAGTACTATTTTGCGCATATCTTTCACATAAGAACTTCAATTGATGTGATTCAAAGTTCTATGAAAAGGTTACATATCTTTCACATAAGAACTTCAATTTTTATGTTTTGAGTTTTTTCAAATTCTAAAAATTTAGTGGTCAAATATGCAAAGATAATGAATATAATTTTGGTTGGCATTAATTAGTGAGTATCATGAAAATATTTTAATTTTTTTTATTTTAGGCTAAACTAGACCTTCAAACTACACTTGTATGTGCAAATCCGCTATGGTCCGATATTGACCGCGAAATAACCGTTATTCTCTATCTGCTATGACATTAGCATGTCCGCTACAAGTCTGTTATCCGCTATTTAAATCTTTGATTGCAACTAATAAACACATGTCGCTGTCCGCTATTTTAACCTTTGATTACAACTAATAAACACGTCTTTTAAGCTAAGCTTATTGTCCTTATCTAAATAAAACTAATTTCATAAATGACTCACGTACAAGAACAATCAAATTATATTCTAACAAACCTATAAGATGCTACTTGTTACTTGAGAATGTTGAAATCCTACACCACAATAGGAACAAATACAAATTAAGGAAAGAAAAGAAACATAGAAATATTAGCAATCTATAAAAATAATGCAAATTTATGTTGCAAAAAAAATAACATAATGCATTTAACTCCCTTTCCTTGTATATGCCTTCTAATTAACTTATGAGTATCGCAAAATACAATAGTCCATATGACAAGTGTCTATTTATCTTCTGTAATCTCCAACCGCGGTATTTTATGGCAGAGGCTTATTATGGACATTTATGGAATAACAATTAATATTTGCTTTGTAAAAAAAAAATAATAATAAATAAATAGCCCAACAGTTAATACTTAGTTCTGCACGTAAAAGCACTTCTAATTAATTACAATCAATTTCATTCAAAATGTTTTAAATAAAAAAAAATGTATAGAAATATTTGAAGAACACAATTCCAAAAATATTTGTACTTTAGGGCGCATTTGGCAATCTGTAATTTTAACTACTTTTTCCTGCAAGAAGCCAAGTAAATTATTAAAAATACTATGATTGAAACATTAATTTTCTCTTAATTTAAGAGACAAGACTACCCTGGAAATTAGTCTTTATCTAACTTATTTAAAATAACCTCACTCCGAGCTAAGAATATTCATTGTTATTTTGCATTTATGCGTGTTTGTTGTAGCTATCGGTGTGAACGTGTAGATAAGGCACCATGGAGATTCTGAATGTTGTACTAGTGGTTGTTGTACTAAACGTCTCTAGGTTTGTCGATTGCAAAACAATATCATTTGACATTTAACAATCTTCTTTGAGTTTTATAGGAAGAAGATGCAATTTATGAGGACTTGGATAAAAGCTTTAAGAAAGATCAAGATCAAGTATTTAGAGAGCTTGTAGGCTAGTTTAGACTAGGATAGAAGGTATACTTTAGTCCTTGTTTATCCTTGAAATGGTCTAGATAGCGAAAAGCTCAATAAACCAGCAAAATCCTGTTTTCAGTGACCTAGCGTCGTACAACGCTAGATAGTGGCACACAACGCTAGAACAGCTAAATTCATAGTTTTGTGAATCAACGTTGCACAACGCTATATAGAGTTAGGCAACGCTGATTCACAACGTTGTACAACGCTCAGTAGTGTTGTATAACGCTGCAGTTAAAAAACTTGGAAACTTTCCTGAGTACCATCGTGCAACGCCATATGGCGTTGCACAACGTCACAAAAATCCCAAGTTAGCTGTCCCATGTAAACAGTTGTTTTTACATACAAAGTTTCTGGAGACGTTAGCCAACGTCTTTCAGCGTTGGGTAACGTTAGCGTTGTGTGACGGTATATAGAGTTGTACAACCCTCTGTTGAATCTGTCAGAGTTGTTCCTTTTGTCTCCCTTTAACGTTGTATAACGCCATTCAGTGGCAAGCAACGCTCTGACAATTTCCAACGGAATTATCGGAGCTTTCCTTCGGTTATACACTCCTTCGTTGTGCGACGGCAAATAACGTTGCACAACGCTCTGACAGACCAACGGCTATATTAAAGAGCCGTTAGAATTTACAACGGTCATATTCCAGCGTTGTATAACGCTAATCAGCGTTGTACAACGCTGTGGCCTGTTTTTGCTGGGAAACTGCTCATTTCGAGCCCTATATATATCCACCCCTTGTTCTCTCTCCTCAGAGAGGAAAAAAAAAGTTAGAGAGCTTCACTTTGCAAAATTAGACCAGAATTGAGCCTTTGAGCACAGGGATACTCTCCCACTTGAGCTTTTCATATCTAGACCATCTTGAGAGATTTAGTAGCCTCAAACACCACCGCCCCGACATTGTCGCTAGGTGTAGGTTGGAATAGGTTGAGAGCTCTTCTCCTTTGAGGCCGTTGTGCCATTCGAGTTAGGCCGATCCGCCTCGAGTGTCCTTGTGACGAGGTGATTCGGTTCGAAGTTGTAGTCCCGTTCTTGTTGGAATTGAACGGAGCGCGTCCTTTGGTGGTAGCGAAACTCCCGGAGACGTACGACTAAGGCTAGCTTCTTCTAGCGAGTCGGAACTCCGTAATCACATCGCGTGTTCAATTTCTCTCTCTTTTTCTCTCTTTATTATCTTGCATTGTGAATTGCTTGTGTGTTTGCTTGTATTGGGTACCAATTGAATTGTGTTAGGGTAGTTCATACCAAACCGGTCCGAAACCTCAATCGCTTCCGCTAAATCTTAGTTAAGCCGCCCCCCCTTAGGGACAACAAAGTGGTATCAGAGCGGGAACCTCGATTAAGCTATTCTTAATCTCGGTTTTCGATCATGGCGGCTAGAATTGTAGAAAAACCGGGTAAATTGGACCATACTTGCACAAATTTTTCTATTTGGAAAAATGGTATGGTTAGCTACCTGAAAAGCATGGGTGTTTGGTATATTGTGGCAAATGAATCTAAATTTAAACCAAATATTAACAAGCTTACCACCGAGGCCTTGAGGGAAAAAGAGGATAATGACTATGCGGTCAATGTCATCCTAAGCTCGGTACATGAATCAATTGGTAGCACACTTGTTTGCAATTTTGATATAGCTAGGGACATATGGAGAGCCATCTTGAGTTGTTTCGAAGGAAGCCAAATGGGAGGAGTACACACGGATTCGGAGTTCGATCCATGTACATCCGATTCGGACAATTACGAAGAACATGCATTTCTTGCCAAGGAAATGGAATCCTCTATTCCTTCAAATCATTCCACTCCATCTACATCACCAAAGGCATGCTCTCCTAAGGTATATCTTCCTCTCAATGAATCTCTTAGTAGTAGTGATAGTGAGAGTGATGATGAACCAACTTGTTCAACCAAATGTGTTGATTGTGATAGGTTGAATTCTATTCTTGATGCTACCCATGATGCCTTGGATAGGAAAGCCGATACCATGGAAACCTTAAAAACCAAGGTAGATGAGCTTACTTCTAAGATGGGTGAGTATGAGGCTAAAATTAAGGAGCTTGAAAAACAACTTGAAAAACAACTTGAAAAACCGGTTTTAGCTCAAGTTCCTAAAACGAATTTGAAAAACCTTTTCAAAGGTCAAAAGCCTCATGACAAGTCCGGTCTTGGTTACCAAAAGCTTCATCAAACCAAGAAAAGGAACTTGTCACACAATAATGGGAAACAAGTTGCACAAACCACACAATTTCAAAAACCTAGGAATTCTCGTGGTCATGCACATATGTACCAAAGGAAACCTATAAACACTAGAGTGCAAAACGAAAAGAATTTGCAAAATCAAGAAAAGAAGGTTTTTGTTCCAAAGGCGTCCAATAAAATTTATTTTAGAGGACCCGATGGATGGTTTTATGAATTTAAAGAGCAACACTCTTCTCAAAACCACAAAGCTCAATCTAATGGGCATAAAAAGAATGTTTCCCAACATTTCCAAAAGGATCGCAAAAAGAATTTTAATGCCTCATCCTATGATCCTAAGAAGAAGGCCGAATACCTTAGAGCCCATTACTATTCTCATTTTGTCAAGGGTTCTACCATGCCTAAGCCAACCAATGCATATTGCAACTATTGTTGTCAAAATGGTCATATCTCGTTGGAATGCAAACTTAGGAAACCAAATGGTGAGTCCAAAAGTAAGTGGGTTCCAAAAGCTTGTACCTCTAGTGGTACAACTAGTGGTATGGTAACCACTATGGCCTAAATACCAAATTATCCCCCGGTCTTATAAGCCAAATTTTTAGGGGGAGCCTCTTTATTTCTATCTTATTTTTGTTTGAGAGGTTAAATTTGGTCACACTACTTTGTGTAGTGCTCTAAATTGGTTCTCCAATTCCTTTTCTCCAAAATTAAGGGGGAGCCATAAATTTAGGGGGAGCTTGCTACAATTTTCACGTTTTGTCGATTTACAAAAAGGGGGAGAATTGTAGTAAAGCTTGTGAAATGCCAAATTTTAATCGCTTTACTAATGATATTGTTTTGCAAATCGTCAAAAGGGGGAGATTGTTGTACTAAACGTCTCTAGGTTTGTCGATTGCAAAACAATATCATTTGGCATTTAACAATCTTCTTTGAGTTTTATAGGAAGAAGATGCAATTTATGAGGACTTGGATAAAAGCTTTAAGAAAGATCAAGATCAAGTATTTAGAGAGCTTGTAGGCTAGTTTAGACTAGGATAGAAGGTATACTTTAGTCCTTGTTTATCCTTGAAATGGTCTAGATAGCGAAAAGCTTAATAAACCAGCAAAATCCTGTTTTCAGTGACCTAGCGTCGTACAACGCTAGATAGTGGCACACAACGCTAGAACAGCTAAATTCATAGTTTTGTGAATCAACGTTGCACAACGCTATATAGAGTTAGGCAACGCTGATTCACAACGTTGTACAACGCTCAGTAGTGTTGTATAACGCTGCAGTTAAAAAACTTGGAAACTTTCCTGAGTACCATCGTGCAACGCCATATAGCGTTGCACAACGTCACAAAAATCCCAAGTTAGCTGTCCCATGTAAACAGTTGTTTTTACATACAAAGTTTCTGGAGACGTTAGCCAACGTCTTTCAGCGTTGGGTAACGTTAGCGTTGTGTGACGGTATATAGAGTTGTACAACGCTCTGTTGAATCTGTCAGAGTTGTTCCTTTTGTCTCCCTTTAACGTTGTATAACGCCATTCAGTGGCAAGCAACGCTCTGACAATTTCCAACGGAATTATCGGAGCTTTCCTTCGGTTATACACTCCTTCGTTGTGCGACGGCAAATAGCGTTGCACAACGCTCTGACAGACCAACGGCTATATTAAAGAGCCATTAGAATTTGCAACGGTCATATTCCAGCGTTGTATAACGCTAATCAGCGTTGTACAACGCTGTGGCCTGTTTTTGCTGGGGAATTGCTCATTTCGAGCCCTATATATATCCACCCCTTGTTCTCTCTCCTCAGAGAGGGAAAAAGGAGTTAGAGAGCTTCACTTTGCAAAATTAGACCAGAATTGAGCCTTTGAGCACAGGGATACTCTCCCACTTGAGCTTTTCATAGCTAGACCATCTTGAGAGATTTAGTAGCCTCAAACACCACCGCCCCGACATTGTCGCTAGGTGTAGGTTGGAATAGGTTGAGAGCTCTTCTCCTTTGAGGCCGTTGTGCCATTCGAGTTAGGCCGATCCGCCTCAAGTGTCCTTGTGACGAGGTGATTCGGTTCGAAGTTGTAGTCCCGTTCTTGTTGGAATTGAACGGAGCGCGTCCTTTGATGGTAGCGAAACTCCCGGAGACGTACGACTAAGGCTAGCTTCTTCTAGCGGGTCGGAACTCCGTAATCACATCGCGTGTTCAATTTCTCTCTCTCTTTCTCTCTTTATTATCTTGCATTGTGAATTGCTTGTGTGCTTGCTTGTATTGAGTACCAATTGAATTGTGTTAGGGTAGTTCATACCAAACCGGTCCGAAACCTCAATCGCTTCCGCTAAATCTTAGTTAAGCCGCCCCCCCTTTAGGGACAACAGTGGTTATTGGTGATACATTTACATTGCAAGTAGTAGTTTAAATTATGACCGTAATGATATACCCCATAATTAAATACCAGATCAAGCATACAATTTAGCTTTTAACTCAAGAGAGCTAGGAATTTGCGGTGTACCTATACTTGGCTATAGTCTATGTGTTTGGATGCAACGGAATAAGCCGTGAATAGGAAATAGAAATAAGGGCTCAAATTCCTTATTCTTATACCATAGTTTTGTTAGTATAGGAATAAGGGCCCAAATTCCTTATTCTTATACCGTTTGTTTTGCACAAGAATAAGAATAAGCACGAAAATTGAAATTTTTTATTTTTATTCTCTATTTCCGGCTCATCCAAACACACAGATAAAAAGAAGCGTAGTTTAAGTTGAAAGTTCATACTTCAATTGGAGTGGAGAACGACGAGTAAGAACATCGGTACCAGGTCTTGCGTTTTTCATCCTGAAAATTTACAAATATGATATAAAATAACGTTTGAAAAAAAAAAAACTGGCCTGAAAACAATCAAAAGAACAGAAAAGAAAATATAAATGATAAAAAATATATATATTAACTAAATAATCACACTTAATTCCAACTTGAAGAAGTAAAACAATACTCATACTTCGAACTTTTCTCGAACTATGGCTCTATAAATGACCCATCTGAATCATTTAATGTGATCTCAATATTGAAATTTTAGAAACTAAATTTACATTTATTTAATTTTTATTATCTTTTATTTAAAAAAACTATTTTTATTAGAAGGTCCAGATTTAATCAGATTGATGATTTTCTAAAATTAAAAGTTGATAGTAAATTATAAAAAATATATATAGTTTGATCTCTAAGGTCCCGTTTGGATCGTATGGGAATAGGAGGAATAGTTTCTTCCTAGACGTAAATTTATTATAAACAATTTAAATTATTCACAAAGTTACACACTTTCCAATACTTTCCGTCTGGGAATAGGCTATTCATCTTATTCCTAAGCAATCCAAACGGAGCCCAAGAGATTTGAAGGAGATTTAATTATGAAGGACAAATTGAGTGCTTTGAACTCGAAAATTAAGATTCAATCGTGTTTGATGGACTCATGTATTAAACATGTTTAACTCTAGCATTACTCAACTAAATTAATGTTATATTGAATAATTTACATAGCAATAAATATTAATTTATTGAATCCATTTAGGTAAATATATTAAGGATATTTAAATAAAGTAAGTTATTCACTAACATTTGTTCCAGATCCAGCATCCTCCAAGAGTCATACGTGGGTCTCCCATCAGCGTCGAGAATTTCTATTATTTTGACTCTGTATTTGATTGTGTTGTCTATCTCATGTAATAAAATGTGGATACTTAGCAGAATAAAAGCTAGAGTTATTTAAATGGAGGTTTTCTGTAATAATTTAATTGGAGGATTATTTTTGTTCAATATACATCGGAGGCTTCGAGGTGGGTCTCGCTCTCGCCCATGTGCGCAGAGTCAGTTAATAAATGGAACGAGATCTTTTTTTTTTATTATTTTGAGGATCAAATGAAACGAGATAGACGTCAAATTCTAGAAATAAACTTCCTCGAAGACTTTTCACTATTTTCTTTTACTCGTTTCACGATTACTCGCAAAATTTGCGTTACTGCTTTCGTTTCTCAGGAAACACACGAAATCAAACGGCCGTAATCGTGTGAGAAACTAATTCAGCGGTTTTGATAATTAATTATAAAATAGAAAATTGCATTTGCAGATTCAACATGATCAAATATCACATTCTTACATGATACAATTAAGAGGGAAAAAAAATATTTCATTGAAGCCAACTTTTGGCGGACAGTTTTGCGACAAAAGTTTCGCGGAAAAAATATAACAATGTAATATTTGGAACTAATGTGTGGTTTGTAAATATATTGATAGAAAAATAGAAAATTAAAGCCTGGTATTAGCCACTTTGTTACACAGAATTTGATCTTGCAAATTAACTTAGAATAAACTTGATTTGGGCAACATAATGACCGATCTTGCAAACTAATCTTACAGAAGCATGAAATAGTTTTAGTGGTAGTACAACCTTTTTGTTGTAGTGGTAGTAACATTCCCTACCCCAAAAAAATGAATCTAATTATGAAAGTTTGTTGCAGGAATTACGATCTTCCATAAAATGGATAATTATTGTTTATATGGAAATTTTAACATTGCACGGCTCGGTTCAGACCTTAAAGAGTTTTACATCTCATCTCGCCTCATACTTTACTCCAACCAAACCACAAAACCGAGTTGATTTAGAAAAGAAGGCTCAGTATAGCATGGCCCAACAGGCCATGTCAATAGAAAGAGAAATCCATTCAGAAGCCCAAATTGTTAATAATAGAGCGGTGCTGATAACTGCAATCAAGCAATCAAATTACTATTTTCAGAAATTAACATGCAATCAAGCAATCAAATTACTATTTTCAGAAATTAACTTAGCGCATTACCAAAAATAGATGTTGCGCTTGACCCAGCGCTTGACCCCTCTCACGTGCGTGCTTCGCCCCTTCCCTCCCCTCCCTTCCCTTCCCCTCTCATCCGCGCGCTTCACCCCGCTTCACCATTCCCTTTCCTCTCGCAACCCTTCCCTTCCCTTCTCACACGCACACTCCATCCCTTCTGACCCTCTGTCCCTCTATTCTACTTATTCTCTCTCCATCGATATGATTTCATTATTCACGTATTTCTTTCCATCTCGCACTTGTTTCTCCTCTTGCGAGATTCTATCATCACTTTCCAGTGTTACTCCCTTTATGATCATTTGTTACTCCCGTACATTATGTTAGTTACTCCCTTGTACTTACTATTTACTTCCATATATGATATTAGTTACTCTCTAGTACTTATTATTTACTCATGTACATTATATGTTACTCCCTTGTACCCACTATTTACTTTCGTATATGATATTAGTTACTCCCTTGTACTTATTATTTACTCAATATGCATTAGTTACTCTCTTGTACTTACTATTTACTTCCGTATATGATATTCGCTCCTTGTACTTATTATTTACTCCTGTATATTATATTAGTTACTCCCTTGTACTTACTATTGACTTCCGTATATGATATTAGTTCCTTGTAATTATTATTTACTCCTGTATATTATATTAGGGGCCGTTTGGATCCCATGGAGATTTTGAGGATTTTCATCTTCCTACCATAAATTTATTATAAACAATCCAAACTCTTCACAAAATTACACACTTCCCAATAAATTTATTCCTAGGAATTGCAACTTCTCCAAATTCTCCAACTTCCTAAGCGATCCAAACGGCCCCTTAGTTACTCCCTTGTACTTATTATTTACTTCCATATACCATACTAGTTACACCCTTGTACTTATTATTTACTCTCAGATATTATATTAGTTACTCCCACCTTGTACTTATTATTTACTTCCGTATATCATATTAGTTACTCCCTTGCAGATAACTGTATAATCAGAAGAAAGATTAATAATGGAGAGAAGCATATACAAGAAAGAGGATCAAGAAATAGCAATGAATTAGAGATTTTGATCAGAATTGAGAATATAGATGAGAATGGAAAGCGTGTGAGATCTAGATGAGAGAAATTTCGTGGGTGATGGAGAGAGAACGTACAATCGTGCACAGGGACGAGGGGAGTGCGTGAGGATTTGCTCAGAGAGGAGAGAGGAGAGGGAGAATAAGGGGAGCAAGAGAGGAGATGGACGGAAGGAGAGATGTGCGAGAGGTGATGGGAGAGGGATTTGCTCGGAGAGGAGAGAGGAGAGGGAGAATAAAGGGAGCAAGAGAGGAGATGCGTTTTGAGGTGAGGAGAGGGAAGGGGATCGAAGGGTGCGTCTCTGTCGCGCGATGAGGGAATGGAGCGCAATCAATCTCTGATTGTTTGATTGCGTGAGAGACTGATTACGCTAAGTAATTTCCATAATAGAGAAAGATGCTCGTCAACTGAAATCAACTTTGCTGGGACCATTCCATTAAAAGTACTCTCACTCTGTCTTGCAAGGAAATATGTGAGTGTGTAACCAAAGGTAAAGCTCTGAAAATTTGGTCAAGGATCAACTGCACAAACATGTATACAAAACTATCGAAAGCAAAAAAGAATGTTGCCACCCCAGACAGTCAAAAGTTCTTCATGCAAGAACACCGGTCTCACTTTGGGATACAATAGAGCTGTCCAATTTCTTGTCAACAACTTGCAAATCCTGAAATAAGTGCCCAAAATGGAATGACCATTTTACCCTGAGGCTTTAAGTGATCAAGTAGAGCTTTGGGTATCTCAGGTGCAGCAGCCCCCACACGGATAGCATCGTATGGAGCTGCTTCAGGCCACCCATACCTCCCATCTACAATAAATTACAAGATGTAGTTAAGTTGTAGAAAGAGGGCAGTTGTGAATAATTGTTAATGACTTCTCTATTAAATGAGAATTTTAGCCTCCCCTCAACCACACTTGACAAACCTTTTTTGGAAATTAAAAGGAGCTTCAGAAACTTTCTCCACAACCTCAACCTACCACTTCATTAAATCAAACCCGACACACTACTCTTACCTCAGCAGAATCTGGTTTTTCAAAATACCGCCAAGGTTTAAAATTTTCATCTGGAGAATGCTTCACAACAAATTAGCAACCTTGGACAATTTACAGAGAAGGGGGTGGTGCTTGCCAAAAAGATGTGCTCTCTGTTGTAACAGTTCAGGGACAATCCTTCATATCTTTTCTCAATGCTGCTTTTACCTACAACTGAGATCTCTGGTTCAGAATGACTCCACCCTAAGCACTTTTACTGCTGATACCCATTTTCCACAGGATCCAATGGCGCTGGTAGAGGTGACAGATGTACCGAGCCAAGCAAAAGATATATGGGCAACTGTTTTTTTCATCTTGTGGCGTGAGAGAGATGCACGCGCATTTTTTCAGAAAAGTCAAAACAGCCAGAGGCTTTGCTACACAAAATACTCTCAGAGTGCCATTCCTTGCATCAGCAGCACAACTACTCTTCCTCAGCTACTTGACCTGGTTCTGCTTTGCCAGAAAACAGCCTGACAAAATGACCAATTTTTCTCTTTCTTTTCGTTTCTTTGATTAGTCATTAGACATTTTTTTTCTAGTTTCCTTTTTTACCCTTTCTTTATTTTGCTTTGATCGGCTATTTAACTTTCAGTTAAATGCCATTTTTGTAATGATACTGCTTCTATTAATTTAATGCAAAGGTAGGAGCTTGACTCCTATTTTTCGTCAAAAAAAAAAAAGAAGACAATTTTAGCCTTGTAAGTTCCAAATTTGAACATCTGTTATGAATAATTACTAAAATTTTAGTCAGTTCAGTATTGTGTTGGTACAATGTTGGTACAGAAGCCATGATGAGTTAATTGATATGCCCAATATTTAGAACAGCAATAGATATCATAATCAAGATCATCTTAGTTTTAGAAACTCGAGAAACTGTACGTTCATTTCTCACAGCAATGCAATATAAAAACACATCTAACATTCTGTCACGGTGATCATTTCTCACAGCAATGCAGTATTAGAAATTGGTATACACAGAAAAATGAGCAGAGTTACATTCATCAATTTATCACTAGCAAAATCAGACTATTGGGTCATACTACTGAACCACAAGCAGTGAGATCAAATAACACAACCCCCGCACCCCACAACGCACACACATCCACATCCACAAAACAAAATAATGAGAGAAGATAAAATTCCTTATTCAAAGTCAAACTCATTGCTAATTGGATCGCTCTCAGCATAACTTTTTTTCATTGAATTGCCCCTCTTTGGCCTCTTTCTTGGAGCAACAACAGCAACCTCCTGGATCTCACCAAAATCACTAGAGGAATCATCCCCATCACGTCTTTTCCTATTAACTGTGGATGCTCTTGTCTTCCTAAGCTTGGTTGTATCTGCAGCACTTGCTTTCTGTGAAGTGGGCCCTCTCTTTCTACCTGCAGCTGCAGCTCTGGGCTTGGCATTGGTTTCTGCTGCTGGTTTTCTTCCTCTTCTCTTTTTCTCCTGTTGTTGGGGTGCTGCTTCCACTAAGGTCTGTTTTGCCTGCCCAGCAGAACATTCTTCCTCCATTCCTGCAATTTTTTAAGAGATAATTAGGTACGCAAAATGGAGGGATATTGTTCAACTTTTTTTTGCTTGGTGGATGACTTTGAAGAAGCAGTACTAGTCTTTTGCAAATAACCTGTGTCATTTGGAGAGAAGTTGTATGCAGACAGGCGTTCCTTCAGTTCAAGCACCTCATCTTCATTATTGTCCACAACAACTTCAGACTGAAATAGAGAAGAGTAGATTTATTCACCAATTCAATAGATTGAATATAATTGAAACTGTTAAAGAAGAAGTTAAGATAATCAATAATTACTTTGTGGAAAAAGAAAGATGGTGACTATAATACCTTCTCAGCAGCAGCTCTCTTTTGCACAACTCCTTTAGCCTTAGGTTCTGATGGTCCGAGCAAATAATATGCAAAAGCAAGCATATTTCTAAGCAAGTACACACGCAAGTGAACAATGAAAAGAAATTATTAAAACAAACGAGCTTAGCACATACCAGCATCATCCATGTTAACTTCTTTCAAAGCTGCAGCTATACCTTTGGGCTTGGCATTGGATCCTACTACAGGTCTTCTTCCTCTTTTCCTTTTCTCCTGTGGTTGCAGTGCTTTCACTAGGATTTGCTTTGTCTGGCCAGAAGTGGATTCCATCTCCATTTCTGAAATTGTTTAAAGAAAATTAGATATGTAAAATCAAGGAGTATTGTTCAATTTTTTCCCTGCTTGCTGAATGACTTTGAAAAAGTAGTCTTGTCTTTTGCAAATAACCTGTGTCATCTGGAGAGAACTTTTCAAGGTTGTCTACAGATAGGCGTTCTTTCAGATCAAGCTCATTATCATTATCATAGACAACAACCTCTTCTGACTGAAATTGAGATGAGAAAAAAGTTTTGTTGACTATATAAGTGGAACATAATTGCAATTGATTAAAAAGTTAAGTCAATCAATAATTACAGTGAAAAGAGAGAGGAGACAATTATACCTTTTTAGCAGCAGCTTTCTTTTGTACTGCTCCTCTAGCCTTAGGTTTTGATGACTCGGGTAAATAATCTGCATAAGCAGGCATATTTCTAAGAAAATATACACGATTGACCATCAAAAAGAAATTACAAAAACATATTAACAGCATGTACCAGAATCACCCATGTTGACTTCCTTCAAAACTGCAGCTGCAGCTTTGGATTTGGCATTGATTTCTGCTGCAGGTTTTCTTCCTCTTTTCTTTCTCTCTTGTGGTAGTGGAGCAACTGCAGCAGCATCATCCATGTTGACCTTTTTTCTTCCTCTTTGCTTGCCAGCAGAGGATTCTGTCTCCATTTCTGCAATTGTTGAAGGAAAATTATAGTTGTAAAATCAGGGAGTATATTTCAATTTCTTTCTGCTTGATGAGAGCTTTTGAAAAATGAGTTCGTCTTTCACAAATGACCTGTGTGATCTGGAGAGAAGTTTTCATGGTTGTACGCAGCCAGGGGTTCTTTCAGCTGAAGCAACTTATCATCTTTTTTATCATTCACAACCGCTTCACGCTGAAATTGGCAGAAGAGATTCATTACTCTATAGATTAAATATAATTGAAATTGATTAAAAAGTTAATTTAATTACTAGGAGATGAAAAGAAAGATGACGACAATTGTGCCTTCTTAGCAGCAGCTCTCTTTTGTGCTGCTCCATTAGTCCTGGGTTTCGATGTATCAGGCAAATAATCTGCAAAAGCAAGCATATTTCTTGGCAAATACACGAAAGTGAATATTGGAAAGGAATTATTCAAACATATAAACTACAGTTACCGGCATCATCAATGTTGACATCTTTCCGAACTGTGTTGTTCTTCCTTGGCCTTCTCACGGATTTCAGGGCAGTTCCACCTGCTGCAAGGGCATTATCTCGCATTGCCTTCCTTGTGTCTTCTGCTTCCACATCCTTTTTTCCTTGTCTCTGTTCATGTCAGAGATAATCAGATTGTGAATGTACTAGTCATAAAGGACTGTTTGTGGCAGGCAAAATATACACCCATGATGTGCACACAGCTATATAAATGCCATACCATTGAGACTTGTGCAGCACCATAATTACTAATTGGCCGACAAGATACATTACCTCACACCCCATACTAGATATAATTACTAATTAAACTAGCCAGAATAAAAGAAATGTAAGGACTTATGCTTACATCAAGTTCCTTGTCAAGAGCATCGAGATCTTTCGACCAGAGAGATTTAGGTGAGGTCTTCCTTAACTCTTCAACCTCAGCCTCCAGTTTGTCCCTCTCAGCACACAACTGCTGAACCTTTTCAAGCGTTAGTGTACCGATTGGCATCGACAAGAGGTACTCATAGTCGCTGGCTCTAATCACACCTCCTGCGACAGCTTCAGGAGACATGTCTTCGTTATCCTCTTCTGCACCTGGGGTCCCTGAAACCATTCCTTTTGTCTTTTTTGTGAAAGGGATAAAACCCTTCTGTTTCAACTCAAAGAGAAGGTCTGCTCTCTTTCTGTTGGTCACTATAATTTCTCCTTCCACCACACCAAGTATGAACCGAACCTTGTTATCCAGCTTCAGCAGGTTCAGGTCTAGGTTGTCCAGCAGTGCTTTCTGCATTCCATACGAAACCAAAATGTCATCGTTTCAAATCAATTTCTTGAACAGTATTTAATATATAAGAATTATGCCGGCAAAACCAACCTTCCTTTTTGCATAGAAGTCGAGTCTCATATGGAAGAATTCTTCAAGAACTGAGGAACATATAAACGGCGATAACGTAAGAACTTAAAATAGAAGAACCACAGCGAAGGAAAAATTACACGGGGAAGAAACGACAATTCTGAACTTACTTTGCTCTGGGGTATCATACTTCTTGATGAGACCATTGGAATCAAAAAGCTGCATATTGGTTGTGGTAATTGTGGTCGTGAGCTTGAACTTCTTCTCCAGCCCCTCTTGGATCGCAATGCTCATGTTTTCTTCACTTAAAGTAACCTCAAAGTGAACCGTCTCATCATCGTTGCGTTCTCGATAATCCTGCTTAGAAATAAAAAGATACATCACATATGAAAAATTCTTGCTGTTTGATTTCAAGAATAAAATTCTCATATTATCAAGTGACTACGAACGTTACCTTGATAAATTGTTCCTTAGTCTCATCATTTCCTGTCATTAGGGACTCCAGAAATTCTTTGTAGTCTTGGGTCCATCTCCTAATTGGCAGCTCTGTAATTCTCAGAGTTGTACTATCAACTTGCTCTATGACACCAGTGATGGTATACGTCACCCCTGCTTCCTTAGTTGCAGATTTTTCAATGGAACCCTGATAACGTTCTTGACATTAGTATCTACTAAACTCAAATTAATGCATTCTTCAACTTTTGGGAAGTAGAATTTGGTTCATGTACCTTAAATCCCCTATACCATGGATCCATGGGTTTCATGGGCTCATCGTTTAATAGTCGCTTCACATTTGCAATTATGTCCTTAGGGTCGTAATTTGGCACAAAAGTGCTCCATCCAGTCCCAATCCCTTCACTTCCATTGACTAGCACCATTGGTATTATTGGCATATACCTGTCAATTTGAAGAACAAAATATGCTTAAACAAGTTAATCAAACAACTACAATTTGAAAAATAAAAATATTCATATACAAGTTAATCACGCACAAAAATAATGTTCAAACGGAAGAAATGCAATATTGATTTGTACCAAACAGGTTCAATTGGCTGGCCATCTTCAGTCTGGTATTCAAGGAGAATATCGTCATCCTTCAGAAACAAGAACCGTGTTAAAGGTGAAAGGCAAGTATAGATACACCTTGCAATTGCATGGTCTTTTCCACCCTGGAAGACAAAAATAGATGCATCAAGAATTGAGTGCTAGGAGAAATTAATTTAGCCAAATAGAAATAAATATTTTGA
The DNA here is from genome assembly GCA_028095005.1 of Rhynchospora pubera. NCBI lineage: Eukaryota > Viridiplantae > Streptophyta > Magnoliopsida > Poales > Cyperaceae > Rhynchospora > Rhynchospora pubera. The sequence continues at coordinate 286,141,025 of CM051460.1, forward strand.
TTGGATTGGATAGGTTTTCACTAGCATACCTGGCGTCTGGTACCGAATTGACCATTAGGTTGTAATAGGTTAATGTTGTTGCTTCCAACAAAGTCTTGAGCCATACCAATGATGGTACCAGCAAGACTCTGTTCACCATGATGGTATGCTGAATGCTCAGATACATAACCAGAGAATCGGGACACCTACATGACAGCAAATGAAAAGCCTATGTTATACATGTACAACTAGCTTCTTTTCCTTTTCTTTTTTCTAAATCTAAAATATTTAAATTAGAGAGGAGAGGTGTATTGTGAAACTTGCCTTAGCTTCCTTTACAAAGTTTCTCTTGAAAGAGCAAAATAATATCTTTCTCTGGCCCGGCTTCAGGCCGTCGACCATTGATGGAATGGACCTTTGTAAATCAGCCATAGAAAAGGGGATCAACTCCTTGCTGTCAATAGTTTTCTTCTTCGATCTGACACGGCCGCCGATGGAGGAGTTGTAGCGGGAGCTGGATTGGAGAGGAGGTCTTTTTGCAGTAGCCATGGTGGGATTGGATATCAAAGAGAAAGAGGAAATAGATCTGAAAAATAGGGTTTTGGGTTAGCAGAAATAGATGGTTTCTCACTTCTCACTTCTCAGACAAACGGTCCGAGGGCTTCGAAATTTGAACTGAGGCGAGAGAGACTGCGAGAGCGACACTAATTTGAAATTGAAATTGAGTGAACTAGATTAGACGAAGGGTGATGGAATCGGATCGGACGGTTGTGGTGTACATTTTTTATTATTTATTTTTTTGGGAAGGATGCATCGCATCGGGCGATTATTATTTTTTTATTATTTGAAGTAAAAATAAATAAATAAATAAAGTACCTTTCGGATCTCCGCCTTCGTTGCCACAATGAGCACAGCTGCTCGAAGCAATCGGGGAGGAGAACTGGTCAACTAGAGATGGCGATGAGATTCTGAAAAAACAATTTGAGGATTTCAGGGAAGTAGAGGAGGGGAGAAGCAAGCACCCAACACTGGAGAGAAGAGAATAGAGCAACACCGAGCCGCACGGAGAGAAGGAACTGAGGAAGTGAAAAATCCGGAATTGATGGAGATAAAAAAAAAAAAAAGTCCATCAGGGACGGGAAATAGATCAGACGGTGCACAGGAGGCTGGCTGCTGACGTATTGCTGACGAATTGCTGAAACTGTATACATGTTTCATAACTCAATCTGAGTTATACACGAATTATTCTCAAAATTTTTATATACATTCTTTTTTTTTGGTTTAATGTCTAAAGTTTCAATGGACTATATATGGTTTACAGGTTTAGAAAGAATATTTCATTATGACCAAACTGTTAAATATAATTTTATTGACTACCTAAATGGATAACTCCAATCAAGTGATGGGGATTTATATAGATGAATATGCTACTATGCATGTGTTTTATTTTTCCTGCTTTTTTAATTGTTATTTTAGCTAAATTTATATTTTTAGTTTTACATAACTATATATAATGGTGTTAAAGAAATTAATACATGAGAAATGCTTAATAAAATGACGCCCAAAAATTCGTCTCAGTAAATACCTTTTTATAAGTTAGTCTGAGCAAAAGCTCTTTTTTTTTAAAAAAAAAAAAAGAAAAACTGAGCCGTCAGATCAAAAATTCTACTGGTGTTGAAATCCAAAATGTGAGTGAACTATGTGTTATACAAAATTGATCGTATATGTTTTTTTATAAATAAGCAACAAATAAATAAGAATCATGTATGAAGGCACGTTGTTAAATTAACAGGATATTAACGTTCAATTTTTTTTTAATTTTAATTGGAATGTAGCATACACCTTTACCTTTCTGGCAATATTTATTGTTCATAACATATTATTAACATCTGGATCGATTTTAATAATTTCACTCTGAAAAATCTAGAGTTAGAAGAAAATAAATTATTATGTATGACTGTTAGTAATTTATGTGTTTATGGATATTTTGCTTTGTTATTATAGTATATGACAATGAGTCAGTATGTAAGACATCAAATGAAGTTTGTGATCTTTGTATGTATGTGTATGGCTATCTCTAAGTTGTGTACTTTAAAAAATAAAATATTGTTTTAACGACTTCAATGTATAAAATAATTATTGTTTTAATAATTAATATAGATATTTCATTCCTTTATTGATCTCTATATTTCTTGAACATAAATATCTAAATATCTCATGTCATTGCATACTATATATTATTTTTTTTTTCTCGAATTAAATGTTTTCATGAATACGCGCGCAATAAGTAGTGACATGTGAGAAGGTAAACAAAAAGTTGTGGCAACAAATAAGTAAATGGATGTAAAATTATTATTTTTGTAAATGATTGATTAATGGATTTTCGTTTGTATGGGACATGATCTAAAAAAAAACACAATAAAACAAATGATTTATAAAAAGTTCTAATTTTTGCGAATATGGATCTTATATTTATTAGTTTCTGCTAGCAAAAATCAGACCTAATTTTTACCTTTTTCATCGTAAAAAAAAGAAAAAATAGTAATACATCATCATAAATGAATTGTTACTTTATTCCTCAACAATAGTGATGAATAATAGAAAAAAAATTAACATCTAGATTGCGTCATTAATTATCATTATTTAAATTAGAATTTAATACAAAAATATTACAATAAATAAATCGTTGCAAAAATGCAAGTCCGTTGCAACAAATAAGTCGTCAACTCATCATATACAAGCAGAAAAATGGAATTCATCCATTTTATACCTTCGATGGACTACTCATCTCTGACATAAACTTCAGAGCTACAAAGAAATTAACAAAGGAACGAAAAAAACAATTACATGACTAACAAATAAATAGCAAATTAAATTAAAATAAATAAACCATGCTGATTGAACAATATATGTTGCAACAGTTTATGACGGTACCAGTTGTTTAAAAAATAAGTTTCTTTTCTTTTAACAAAAAAGAAAACGATTCTTCAATAAGAACATTTTTACACTTCTACACCCTTATATTTTAAAACTACAATTTAATTCAACATTCATTCAACGTTTAATCTTAGAAATTACTATCAAACATTTGGTAACCATAAAGAGCAAAAAACTAACTCTTACTCGTTTGGGAAGAGTAGGAAAAGGTTATTCTGGGAAGAAGAAATGTTATTTGGATGGTGAGTTAGGAATAAGCAAATTAATATTATTTTTAATAAATTATTAAAAATTATTATTTTAATATTAAATAAGTACTAATTAAAGAGCACCTAGAATTTCATGTAGCTATTAGTATTTAGCTAATTTTGTTGAAATTATGTATATATAATTGTTGGAAGAAGCTATTCTTCTCCTTATTCCTAACTTGTTTGGATGCATAGGAAGAAGCTATTCTTCTTTATTCTCATACCATCCAAACACCCCCAAAAAATTGCATTCTTATCCTTTGAAGAAAATTTTAAAAGACGTACTCTTTATCAGTTGTTATTTGGAATCAATAATTTGCTTAAACAAGCTTACATCACCGTGAACTAAGAAATACACCTAAAGTATCCCTTGAAAATTATTATTTATTATTTATCTATGTGTATTACATGGATGTTGGATAATCAAAGTTCAGTAAACCACATAAGCTTCAGTAAACCACATAAACACGAAATGAGATTGAACCATTTACTCAGAATTATATTATACCAATACAAGTCTCAGACACGTTAACACTTAACACAAACATCTTGAGAAAATCCACAATAATTTCCAACAGACCCCACTTACTCCTAGTAACTATCACGGAGGTAGAATTTGGCATCAAGGGTACCACGACTGGCAAAAAAAGGTTTCTTTAATACTGAGATTAAAACTCAGATTCATTTTCTATCATTTTCCACTGATTTTCAGTTGCTTATGATCCTTAGATTTTTATGATAATCTTCCAGTATTTGAAAAATAACATTTTCAATGTTCCTCTTGTCAACGACCAATTGGTTCAATTGTTGTTCTCACGTCCCTCTTCCTTTTACTGGAAAAGACAAAAAAAAAAAAAAAAGATGAACTTAAAAAAAATCAAGCAACAACTTCAATCTGATTTTTACAAGCACATAATTTATTGAAATCAATTAGACCACCTCAGGGATAGATGCAAGTGCATCAACCACTAACAATATGTAAAAGAGCAACAAAACCCCCAAATATACCTCATGGTAATATTAAATGATTACAACCCTAATCTAAGATATATATTAAAAACCGTGGCCGATATTTAAACTTGAAATATCGGTCAAAAATAGAGTTAATTTTTTTTACACTGTTATTTATATAAATTAAAAATAGTTTAAAAGTTAAATATATTTGAAAATCTAAGGTAGATATATTTGGAAGTCTAAGGTAGTTCATGTCTAACCTATAGAAAAAAAAAATTATCCCCTCATACGACATGCAATCTGAGCCCTTCAATTTTCGTTGATCGATCAATCTGAATATATTCTAGAAGTTTACCCTTCTTAATTAAAAGCCATGATTGCATTGGCTTTTAATTAAAAATATTTTTTGATTAAATATATTAAAAATAATTGTACCAATCATCTAAGATAGTTTTTTATAGATAAAGTAAATATAAAATAGATATATTGAAAATATATATTTCTTTATATATTGATAGATTTAGCCATCAAAATTTATCAAATGGCGGCGAAGCCGCCTACCCCTCATCTAGTAAGTCAATAGAAAGACGTCTATCTAAAGGTACATCTTAACACTGGCTATATTTTCTTCCATTCATTTGAGTTCACAAGGTTTAAAAATAGCTAAAGTGTAATGATGTGCAATGAGAATAAAAGAGAACCAAAAAGAGGAACAATAAAATTATCCAGACAGAGGTCATAAATCTACCTCCATACATGCCAACAATTTATTTGACAAGCACACAACTAATCCACTTAGTGTGGCCTTGGGCACCCTGTCAGAATTTTTCAAGATCTTCAGACCTAAGATGTCCCAGCATTGTTTGGAATACTGAATGCGCATAATGCACACAAAAGAGAGGAAAATAATAAATTCAAACTAACAAAAATCTGAAAGAAAACAATAATGATATGAAAACTTAAGCCAACATTATTTCATAGTTGTTTATTTAAATAAAGTAAGGGTCTCATTTCATTACAAGTTGAGTCGCATTTTTCATAAATAGTTTGTTAAAAAAAATCAGTTGCATCTTTTTCTCCATGTAAATCTTATTCTTTTCTCAAAAAAATAATAAAGTTCAACAAAAACAAAAACTTTGCAAACGTTTTCCTTAAAGCTTTTCTGTAAAAATGTATAAATATTTAAATGTAAAAAACGTTATCCACCGTCTTTACCTTTAAAAAACACCTAACCGTAGCAAATATATTTTTTTTTATTCTTAGTTCACAAAAGATGGGCCAAAAAGCAAAAGTTGGTTAGATGTATTAAATGTACTAAGCCGGTTATTAAATTCATTATGGCCTGATAAATGTATTAAACCCAGATAAGAAACTCTTAAATAATTTCCATATCATGCAACATTTCAACCGACTGGATTTAAAAAGAAAACAATTAGGCCGTATAACTTGATATAAAATAATTGGGCTTCTGAACTTCTCTAAGGCTTTGCTCCAGAACACCAAAGAAAAGGTGAAGGAAATGGAAGAGTAAGGAAAGATAAGAAATTGAAGATTACAGGTTGTATCTTGCTCCAGATCTCAAAAAAACATACAAAGAGTTAAGATCGTTAACCTAATTTGTAATGTGTAAAAAGACTATATTATCCTTTACATGACATTGCTAAATTTTTTATGATATTCAACATAAGAGAGAGGTTGAGGGCATTATCGTCATAAAAAATTAAATCTCAGTTGAATGCTGTTACTCCCCGATTTTGAGGGTATCTCTCAGTCTCCTCAAATGGGCTGCTAAGGTTCTTTGGTTTTCTTTGATTTCCTCTGGTTCACCCAGTAGCAGTCATGGGAGCAAGGTACTAGGAATAAGCTACCTTACCTTTTCTTCGATTACTCTCTTCTAGAGCAGAGTGTAAATGGAGCCGGAATTTTTATAGGTAATTGTTGTTTACCATCCAATCAATTACCATTCAACCATCCATATGCTCCAAACAGGCTTTTATGGACCTAGCGATTGGCCCAGTCTATTTATATAATCTAAACTCCTCTCTCGCTCCAAACCTAGCCGAATCGCTGCCATATTCTTTTGTTCGCACCTCTTTCCGTTTTTTAAAAATGGCAACAGAATTGACGATGGCGACAATATTGGCGAAAGATGAAATCATTTTTTTTTGAAGAATCGTTGGGAAAGAAGACTCCAGTTGGTATTCTCTCTCTCTTCTTCATTTGGAATTTAAAGTAAGTTCTCTCTTTATTTCTCGATCGATTGAAATCTGTTTACTGTTTGTATTGAATGATTTTTCTTTTCTTTTTGTCGTGGATTTGGGCAATAGAAACCAAGTTATGTTTTATTGTTTGACTAATTACATATTTTTGCTCTATGGAATGAGTTTCCTGTATAATTTCATAAAGAAAAGAATTGGGCATTGACGAAGCAGAAAATTTGCGAATGTCATAAGCAAAAGGGTTCTCCCATATGTGTACTCCAGTTTGTGGTGATTAAGGGTATAGAATGATGTGGTGATTAAATAACTTGAGTTCCTGACAATGGGATTTGTACTTCAGTTTTCAAATTCTGATTTACGCTTTCGTTGAATCCTTTTCGAATTAATTAATTTTGTGATTTACGCTTTGATTTGTTACTGCTACAAAGGTTATTTCACTTCGTAATTTATAAAAAAATTATTTAATGATCATATGTGTTAAGTTAGTTTTCCTAATGGATCACTTTGTATCACTATGTATGTTCATTACTCGAAAGGATTAATTTGAATTTAGACATGTTATATTTATTACTTTAAGGGATCATGTTGTTAATATCTTTTTTTTACCTATTCAGTTATTGTTGTAAAGGTTATTACACTTCATAAATTTATAAAAAGATTACTTAGTGATCATATGTGTTAAGTTAGTTTTCTTAATTGATCATCTTGTATCACTATATATGTTCATTGCTTGAAAGGGTTAATTAGAATTTATACCTGTTATATTTATAACTTTAAGGGATCATGTTGTTAAATTTTTTTTCATTTTGGTTTGAATACAGACACGGTTTCTTGAGAAAGAACATTTGCATTTTCATTCTACTTACTAGAATTCTTTTCTCTAATGATGCCAGGTTTCATGTCTTTGATATAGATACGGTGTCAACTGTGTTACAGCTCGAGTAGATGGACATGGCGTTGATGATCTCGTTAATGAATTCCGAGTAAGACATAGGGGGGTGATGATGATGCCGAGTATGTGCTTGAAATGTTTAATTAGAATTTATACATGTTATATTTATTACTTTAAAGATCATATTGTTAACATTTGTTATTTACTTTTTCGGTTACGGATGCAAAGGTTATTTCAATTCATAATTTGTAGAAAGATTACTTAGGAATCATATGTGTTAAGTTAGTTTTCCTAATGGATCACCTTGTATCATTATGTATGTTTATTACTTGAAAGGATTAATTAGAATTTATATATAACATATTTATTACTTTAAGGGATCATGTTGTTATCGTATTACCACAACATCTAACTGAACACATAACGAAGATTAACTCATCTTTTATGGTCATTATCAGAACCAAAACGCCATATTATCACTGCATCTAACTGAACACATAACTAGTTTAACTCATTCCTTGACGCATCTAATTGAACATAAAAATCTATCCATTGATGACGTCAGCGCGCAAAAAAAGTCTTTACAAAAAAAAATTGCAAAAATTTTGATGACGTCAGCATGTCCAGATAATCTGGCCCAATTTCAACACCTGATCTAATTGGATAGTTTAGATGATTTTTTATTGGATTGTGTATATCACAACTGATATTTCTTCTCCGGCTGCAAGTTCCTTTTCGGAAAGGAACCAGACCCAAAATTCGGGAGTGACTTTCTAATATTATATGAATCGTTCAATTTTGATTTGACTTGTCAGAAGTAATAACTCGAAATAAATTCGTAATAGAGAGTAAGAATAAGATCAAGCTTATTTTTATTCTTGTTCTAGTTTCATGTTTTTGTTAGAACAAGAACAAAATTTACTTTGTTCTTATTCTCATTGTTCTAAATGGTACCAAACAAGAAATAACTTGTTCTTATTCTATGGATTTCAAACAATCTTTTATAAATTAAGAGATGTTATTTGGGTGGTTAGTTAAGAATAAGAATAAGGAAAAAATATTAAAATAATGATTTATTGTTGGATGGTTAGCTTATTCCATTCTAATTCTAATATTTTGTTGGAATAAGAACAAGAGTCTGAATAAGCTATTCTGTTTGTTCTAAATGTGTTTGGCAACCCCTAGAATTAGCAATTTCGAATAAGGCATTATTCCAATGGTTCCAAACATCCCGAAAGAAAATTTCTAACTCTAGACTATGTTTGACAAGGCGCGAACTGCGTTGTTCGCGAACTACACTTGTTCGTGTGAAACTAAACATGAGCCGAACAAGCGAAAATCCTTGTTCGCTGCATTGTTTTGGATTCTAACATTTTCGGAGGATTAACAAACTAGGGTCACGAACAATGAAATCATTTTCTTAATGCCAATTCCCAAGTTCTGGGTTCGGGAACCCATGTTCATGTTAGGAACTAAGTCCATGTGCAAATTTAATTTTTATTAACGTTTAATAGCAATTAACAAGAACGAAAAATACGGATTTACACAGCCGGAGAAGAAATACGGATTTAATAGCAAATAACGAAGAATTTACCTCTTTTAGTATCGTAACTAGAAGGTTCGAATCTTTTGCTTTGGAGTCGGTGGCGTGCTTGTCTCCACCACCAAGTCGCCGACAACCACCTCGAGTCCATCTAGAAGTTTAATCAAGTTCAAATAGTATGTGCTAGCACACCTAGAACAAGCCTAATTCTTTCTTCTATTCCAATTAATCAATTTGTTTAATTAAGTGGAACTAGTGCTCAACACATGAGCTCCTATAGGATGCAAGAGAGAAGTACAAGGAAGAAGAAAAACAAAATTTTCTTTTCTTTTGATTAGGTGGCGGCCACGATTGGAGCAAGAGAGAGGAATTTTGTTTCTATTTTTTTCTTTCACCGAAATCCAATCTTTTTATAATGCTCCAATTCTAATTAACCTAAGTGTAATTAATTACACTTATGCCACTAGATGGCCGACCTTCTAATGGGCTTAAATGAATTAATTAATCCAATTAATTAAGCTTTCATTTAACGTATTAAATCTTATATTTAATGGACTTTGTCTCTTTCGCACTATCATAAAAATCCTCTTCCATCACAACTAGGCAAATTGCGTATCATAAATATATAAAAAAAATTTCTCTAATAATGATACACCACCGCCTAATAGGATTAAATAATTCTTCTGTATTTCCTAAGAAAAGACTAAAAAGGAGAAAATTGCTGTTGGTTAAAAGTATTAATTTTCTGTAATTTTGTCTATAAAGAATTCCATTTCACCGAAATTTGAGTGCCTTTGCTACCACCATTCTGATTTGAACATAATCATAAATAAGAGTGCCAAGTTTCCACCTGAAATCAATTTATGAACTTATAAAACTTGCATTACATTTATGAGTATGAGTAGCACTGATTGAAAATTTTATATAAGCAAGAGGGCCAAGTTGCAGTCGGAGTGGCTATTTCAGATTTCCCGTCCAGTTACTTGTAATTTGTTATATCCAGTTTTCGTTTGTTGGAACACAAAAGAATAATTTTTTAGCGCTGTAAGAAACTATTTTTATATTTTTGTAGAGCACAGTGCCACAAGTTATTCGTGCCACAAATGTCACAACTTCTCTTTTCATTAATATTTCAAACTAAAAAAAATCAATTTTCAAATCCAAATCGTTGATCTTGTTCAATTTAACAAGCGATGCATTTCTATATAATTTTTTATAAATTTTGGAGTTTATTTAATATTTGATCAAGAGGTCAAAAAATGAACGAATATTTGATCAAAAAGTTTATGTCTTTTCTGTTGCTGCGTTTATATGTAGTAAAGATAAAGATTAGACTCGATAGATATATGCGGATCCCATTTAATCTGACTCGCTTGTGTCGCGGCTTTTTCGTCATTCCTCGAAGAATGAAATTGGGTTTCCTCGAGAAATGGGAACATAGCCTTAGATTCACCCCTCTTAAGGTTCGATCTCCGTTCGAGTATCTCTTTGCGACAAGAGAACCAAAACATGAGTCGCTTCTTAAAGAGGTTTATTGATTTCGCGGGTCCTTTCTTTCCAGTAAGCGCAAGCCCCTACTGTTAATTACCTCGTGATTGCTCACGAGAACCTCTGATTAAGGGATCTAAAGAATTATATGTAAAGACTAAGGAGATCATTGGTTTTACGTTTATTTTGAGTTTGTTTCTCTTGGTTTTTAAACCGGACTCGATTGGTGTACCAGACCTAATTGACGGGACCAAATTGAGGACACTAAGATGATTTTGTTATTTGAACCGGACTTGGTTTTCATTTTGATGTCGGGGCGTGTTTTTCGACCCTTAGGCTATTTTGGGCCTTTGGAGGATTGGATTTGGATTTGAGTTTATCAAGGCTATTTTGGGCCTTTGGATTTGGTTTGGATTTCAAGACTATTTTGGGTCTTGGATTTGATTTGGACTTTAAGACTATTTTGGGTCTTGGACTATTTTGGGCCTCGGAACATGATTTGCGTTTCAAGACTATTTTGGGTCTTGGATTTGATTTGTACTTTAAGACTATTTTGGATCTTTGGATTTGATTTGGGTTTCAAGATTATTTTGGGTCTTGGGATTTGATTTGAGTTTCAAGACTATTTTGGGTCTTGAGATTTGATTTAGATTTCTCGACTATTTTCGGTCTTAGGATTTGATTTAGGTTTCTCGAGGTTATTTTGAACCACTTGTGAGAACTTCGAATGTTGGAGTTGCTTGAAGTCGATTTCGATTTGCTGAAGAGATTTCGTCCCTTAAATGAAGAGGTTTCGGTTTTGATTTCGGATTTCGTGTTTTGACTTTTAATTTCCTAAGTTTTTCTTTGGGTTTTACAATTTTCACAATTCCCTTTTATTTTTATTTTTATTTTTAATTTTAGACTTTTGAAATATCTTTTTATATTTTAATTATGTTTATTTTCGAAAAATGCTTTAATGTATTTCTTTTTGCAATCTCAACATTTATTTTTTTGAAGATTTGTTAGAAGAGTTTAATTGAGTTTCGAAATAATTTTGGAATTTTACAAAAATCTATTTAATATCATTTTAGAATTTTATGAAATTTGTTTAATTGAAGATACTTTGAAAATAGAAATGACCAATAATTTGACAGATTTTTATATTAAAATATCAGTGAATTTGGTTTATTTGGATTTTTAGGATTTTATGGATATCTTATTTGAATTTTTTTGAGTTTTCTACTATTTTTATTGAATTTTTGAAGTTTGTTGCTTATTTGTAATTTTCTTATTGGGCCACGTGTGCACAGGGCTGAGTTGGCGCTGTGGTGGCTCTGACTGGATCTGGCGTCGCTTGCTGACGTGGTACCCATTATTTTTTTATTTATTTTAAATCAATTTGTTTTGGTGTAACGAGTCACTGTCGTGTCAGTGACGTGCCACATGCGACATGGACGCATGAGATCATTTGTGGCGACGGGTTTCAACCCGTCTTCTCCGCCAAACTTAGATATTTTCGCAGATTGGTCCCTGTATTTTCTCCGACGAAATTACGGCGATTCCGGTCATCATTTCAGTTGAGGCTTAGTGCGATAGAGTCGTAAAACTGAGGAGAAGATTTTGGTGCCATCAATTGGGGAAATGGAGGCTTGTATTGTCATTTAGCATTGGATGAAGCTCGAGCTACCATTAATGGCGCCTGAAGCTTTTTGTCACCTTTCCTTTGCCAGTTTGAGGTTTCCTGAATTCATGGAAGTGCCTTGAAGACATTTGTGAAGTCCATTTGACTTGGAGAGACTTTGAAGTGGGTAATTTCGACTGAGGCATTTCAGCTTAGATTTGAACAGATTTGAGACCCTTGTTGTGGGACCCACAGAGCCATTCTCTTGTACCAGCAGCGTTGTGGATAGTTTCAGGAGGTCAAACTTGGCTTGTCTGTATCTTTGTTTCAGCTTGGAGCACCATGTTTTGATAGGCGAGGCATTGAGGCAGAATGTATTAGATCGTATATTTTACTCAATTTTCAATTTACATGTAAGTGCACTTGCAGCAAATGAGTTTGATTTAACCATCATTTTATGTCAATTTGTATTTGTTTTAAGTGCTCAATTCAATTCAGATTATAAGGCCAAGGTGTCTAGCATTTGTCACAACTTCCAATTTCCATTTTTAAGCAATTTTACTACTGTTTTGATTAATCCTTTATTTGAGTTTCGCAGATGCAGTAAAACCAGTTGCATAGGCCACAACAAGCTGTAAGAAGTGTATTTGAGTACACCTCTTGTTTTAACACTTTTCAAAAAGATCTGGAATTTGGAAAATAACCCTTCTACTTTCATTAATGTGCATAAAATCAGATTGTTTCCTGCTGTTCATAAGATCACATACTTGCTATCCATGCTTTCTTTTATGTTTTTATGCAGAGAAGACCCCTTTCTTTTATTAATCTTTATTGCTGGTCAGATTTAACCTTATTCATGTATGTACACATTTTTTGTTTTATGATTGTAAAGCTAACTTGAAGGACTACAGAATCTTCATCATTCATGCATTCATGTCCTAAATTTTCAATTAAACTGCACATAAAGGGACTGGTTTGGGTTTAACATGACCTCCATTATTTTTTATACCATTTTGGATTGGTAACGCCTTGAACATGGCCAAGCCAGAGCCAGTGCTCTGGACCTATGCCAAGTCAAGTTGATACTGCCATGAGAGACTAAAGCTGGGCTAAAGACCTCTACATGGCAGCCATGGTGCTTTTTACATTGGACATGATAATGCCACATGAAGCGAAGAGCCATGCTCTAAACCTTCATGAGGCACCTTTATTTGAACCCTCCTATCGCCATGACTGATGCTACGCTGCAGACCATGGCTCATAAGAGCTATATTACATATACTCAAGCACACCATTGTTTGGTGGCTGAGTTGGAGAAAGAGGAGAAACAAAACAGCAAATTGCTACTTGAAACAGATTTATTTCGTTTGCACAATGGAGATTACAAGCTATTTTCACTCAATTTCACCTTCTCTCTCTCTTTTACAAATGCTCGATGAATTGCCTCTCTCTAGTTTGATCTCTCACTAGCTTAATTGAACACAAACTGACAGCAATTGGACCTAGCCTATGTTGTGGCCTCTTCTCTCCTCTCCTTCTGTCTTCTTCAGTTGGGTGTTTATATAGCAGTAGCTCTAGGGTTTAGATTTTGAGCCATGAGCAACTTCCATCATTTGATCTTGATCCAATGGCTGTCTCTCGGCTGCGCTAGGGCTTAGGTTTCGCAAAACCAGGGGTGGGGCATCTGGTTTTGGCCTAGTGGTGTCGGAGAAGTCACGTCGTCGCTCTTTTTTGCCTCTTCCTCTCTTTTACCCGACGTCTGGCGGTAAGAAATCGCCATTTTCTTTTTACCCAGAGGAAGGAGCTCCTGACAAGTGGGCCATCGAGTAATATTAATCAAGAGAGAGGGATATAGCTAGGTTTGTTTCACAGTGAGCCAGTGAATCCATTTTGAATTACCGTGCGCGGTTCATAAACACCAAATTCACCCAACCTTATAACAGAGAGTAATAATTCATTCAGGGGGGCAGCGACACACTTGGCCTCCCTGGGATCCTCTGCAATGGGCGCACCCGATAATCTCTCTGGATTTTTGTGGGATTTTCTTTTCAATTTCCTTAGTTTCTCATATATCCTTTGATTCTCATCTTGTAGATTTATTTTGGTAATTCTGTGGAGTTTTTGGATTTCTTTGTAAATTTTGGAATTTTTGTGGGTATTTTTGGGATTTAAAAATTATGATAAATCATCATAATTCTTAAGGGATTTTTGCGTATTTTTTGGTGATTTTTGGAGGTCATTTGATATTTTTGGTGGATTTTTGACGTTCTTTGCAGATTTGTTATGCTTCTCTGAGCGCGAAAATTCGGGGTCAAACAGCTTGTTTTAGATCAGATGGTCAAAAAAGAAAAAGAAAAAAACCTTTCCGTAAATTAAAAGAGAGCAGACCGATTAAATGCAGAGGCGGCCTCCTCTCGATTCCTAAAAAAAAGAGAGAATCCATTTTCGCAATGCATCTTTCCCGTGAGGATATTGCGCCTCTTTGTGGGGCTGCCGTTGACGAGCTGACCCACCGCAACAACCACTGATACATTTGTGGGACTCCTTTGTCAGAATATCTGTACATACTTCCTTTCTCGTTTAAGGAGCAAACAAAGAATCAAGTCTCTCCTCACCGCTTTGCCGCTTGCTACACCTCTCTCTCTCTCTCTCGAGCCGTATAAGCTTCAAGAGAGAAAAAAGGAGGAAGAAGAGCAGATTATTTTCGAAATAACGATTTAGTCTCTCCAGAGGTAAGTGAAATATTCGTATTTCTTTGATAGTCTTCACACTAATTTTAGTTCAAAATAGTTAACCAAATCACCTCTTGATTTCTTAAAATTTTTAATTATTTCTGAAAATATTCAACTATAGGTGGTGTTTTACTTGAATCTTTAATATTTTAGAGATAACAAGAGATGAAGTTGATTGATTTTCACTGATTTCATCCATGCGGTGTTGTTTTTTGTTACTCTGCGCAAACTAAACTCTATTAACTTAGTTACACAGAAGCAGAAATATGCTTTTTATACATGTTGCATGTGTATTATGCCAACTACAAATTATAAGATGTTTTCATTGTTTATATTTTTTTTATTTTTCCTTGGATAGGTGAGGTGAGTGTTAATGGCTGGTAGTGAACTTGTTGATCAAGACAAACTTATACTGAGAGGCTTAAAGTCTATGTTAATTATTCAAAAAAAAAGTTTGATAATTTATATCCTTGTAAATTAACTACACTTGTAGATGTGATAATTTCAACTAACAATATAATTGCCATATCAACATTGGTAATGGATTTGCAATTGCATATACAGGCCCTAAAATTACTATAATAATGCCCTAAATTGGCAATTCTATTTGCATTTCTTGTAATAATTATTATCATAACATGAATTACAAATTGATTTGCAATTGAAATATAGATGCTCAATATATTTTTCTATTTTTTTTTTCAATTTGTTGAAACTTCCACTCTTTTCCAAAGAAGCAGATAGTAGTTTAATTTCAACTAGAGAAGAAGGGTGTCAGACTGTCAGTGTCTTGGAAAATTTTGAATAGAAAATTCTTACCAGTTACCAGACAAACGAGAAACAAAGAAACAAAGTGTCAGTGTGCCACGTACAGAAGAGAGAGAGAGAGAGAGACAGACAAACTAGAGACTAAGCTCTTCCCCAATTTCACGGTGATGCGCCGCGTGGCTTTCCATGGTCGACACCTCTTCTCCTTACCTCACCTCTTTTGTCGCCACGTACCTCTCTCTCTCTCAACTAAACAAAGATTTCACCTTTTCTGTTTATATCTAATCGATTATTCAAACCTCTTCTATACATTTTGATTTACAGATGAGCACGGAGCCAATGGCGGCGCTTGATCGAATCAGAACTCGGGTCTGTTTAAGACTCAGGGACTTGTCGGAGGCAAATGATTGATTCTTACGATGGGAAAAAGATCGAGGTCATTTTTGTTTTGTAAATATGTTTCTTAATTACTGAGCATATGTGATAAATAGTGTTTCATATCAGTCATACTGACAGATAAAACTGAGCATATGTAAACTTTGGGGACTAGATTTGAGACGGTTAGATGTATTGTTGTAATTGTTTGAATAATTTTGAATTGGAGATGGCTATTTGAAATGTCTTGGAATATCACCTTATATGTATCAAACATGTTGTTCCTTATTAGTCCTATCTTCTTGTACACAACTAACTAATAGGATCATTTTCACTTGATTATTTACTTTTTTTTTCACGTACGAGTAGATCAAAATATATTAGGAAAATAAGACTTGTTACTCAAAATTTATCACCAGAAATAAACAGAAAAACCTAATGGCAGAAGGAATTGGATTTCTTTACCAGTACAACAACGGCCTATGTCAATTTAGCATTTTGATATCAGAAAAAAAAAGGATAAGCCAAGAAGAAGGAATATATGTTGAACTCTTCTTATGCTTCATCTTGTGATTTTAGCTGCTTTAATTACTGACTAATCTGTTCTTATTGTTTACTACTATTTTATTAGGGCTGAAATTATCCTTCTTCATTTATCTTTTCTTAATCAGGTACAAAATCCTGCCAGTGGTGATGTTATTGCACGTGTTCCATGCATGGGTAGCAAAGAAACTACTGATGCCATTTCTTCAGCGTATAGTAATTTTGATAGACTAAGTAAATTTTTAGTAAAGTCTGGTACATGCAATACATCATTCAACTTGATAACAAAATCACCAAAATAAAGATAAGTCAAACCAATGTGAGAGATAGACATACCATTTCCATCATCAATTTGAAGTCTATCCATGCCTTCATATGGCACAAAAGAAGACAAGTTATTAATGTCACTTGTGACATGGTGAGTGGCCCCAGAGTCCAAGAACCACTCGGCAGAAGCTGTACCTGAACCAGATGGATGGGCAACATGAGCTTGAGGATGGACAGGAGGAGGTGGTGGGGCAATTGGAGTCTGTACCATGTCATCAGAGTATCTCATGTCACACCTCCACCAGCAAGCTCTGGCAGTGTGACCCTTCTTGTAGCATATCTGACAAGTCTCACATGTGCTAGTATTGTCAGTAGAAGATCTAGTGCCACCAGTTGAAGAGGAAGATGGGGTAGGTAACAAGGGAGTAGAATTAGGAGTTCTGGGTTGAAAATGTAGTAGAGGCTGTCGGAATATCAGGAATCGTAGAGAAGTTATGGAGATTTGCCATGGCGAAGAGAAATTTGGAGAAGTAGGAGGTAGATCTGGAAAGGGAAAAAAAAATGTAGCGGATTGAGAAGAGAGGCGCTAGCCAAAATATCTCTCTGATACCATGATAGAATTGTAAAGTAATTGTATTTCCAACAGTACATCTGTACAGTACACTGAGGTGTATATATACCCAGCTAGATACATGAATACAGTCAGTCTCCTATCTAATCCCTCCAGTTCACTAAGTTACTGGAGGTGTCATGTTGCTTAGTCTAACACACACACTAATGTATGGCGAGAAAGCTCCTGCTAGATTGTCTTTTGGCGAACAACTTATATGGATTGCTGCAAAAACATGGCCTGGGTTACGATTTTTGACATGTCTGACAATTAATTGTTATATTTTTCTTGTTCGTGATGGTGCCATTGGTAATAGCTAAGATCTGGAATGTGGCTTTTATAAAGAGTTTTGACGAATTGAGTGTTTCACTGGCTTCTCAACTGCAGAACCATAGATTATGAAATTTTATCTGATTGGTGGAGTCATTTATATGCTTATTATTATTATGGGTATAACTATAATCGATGGAGATGAAGCATTTTATGATCTCATAGGTGTGATTGTTCTAGGACTTCACACCATTCCACAATATTTGAAGGAATTGTGTCTGAGCAGCATTATCAAAACTCTATCTTCATGCATGAGTTTTGCACAGAAAACGATTAAGAAATGGTTTATTCTAATAAACTCCTTACTGTAGAGAAAGCCTTTAGTAATAATTTTAGAGAGATCTCTTTTCAAAGGCAGCTCTCTCCTATTCAACATAGAAATTGGATACATTTGTTACATGATAGTCAGTTCACATAGCATGTCATTTGTAAAGATAAACATGTTTGGTTGAGCCAAGTTAGCTCTAACTTCAAGTTAGAACTCTAACTTTCTAACTTCAAGTAACCAAACATCATAGAGTTAGAGTGGGTTAGTACTAACTTGGGCACAAACTTCCTAAGGCTCTGATCGGAAATCGTAAATTTAGCGTGAGAATCGGAAATAGAATTTTCTCTTTCCCAAATCTTCTGATCGGAATCGAAGAAGGAGGTGCGCGAGAGTTCATTTCACGAGAGTCGGCGAGAAAATTTTAGCCTCGTGAATTCCGCTCAAAAACCAAGAAATTTGGCGAGATTTCATTTTGGCCGTTGGATCTTCTCTTTCTCCAGTGAGCGATTGAACTCTCGTGGTTTCCTCTGACCACCGCCGATCGCCGGAAACGACTTCGCGTCAGATTTCTTTTCTTTTCTTTTCTTCTCTTTTCTTTTCTTTTCTTTTCGCGCTTGTTTGTGTTTCTGATCAGGGCCTAACTTTGCTAAATGGTGAGTTAGAGAGAAAAGTTTGTTGCCATGACTAACTTAAAAAATTAATAAAAGATGTTTTGTGATGATGATGATGATGATGAATATTAATTAATTAATTAATTAACAATTATAATATTAATATTAATTATACTTGTTAATTATAATATTAAATAATAATAACAATTATTGTTGGTTAAACATTTTTTCTCGATTTGTCGATTTGCAAAACAACACCAAAACCTTTCATCTAACATATCCATTTAGTGTTTTATAGCTAGATTCTTTGAAGAATGGATTAAAGCAGGTGTGGCACAAGTTTTGGAGCTTCAAGAGACTGCATTGGAATAGTTAGAGTCAATAGTTTAGGTATAATTAAGCCCTAAATTAATCTCAATCAATTTGCTGATAAAATGCTCATTTTTTCTGTCAAGCGTTATACAACGCTATTTGCCGTTACACAACGTTATGGAAATTCGATCTTAAATTGCAAAATCTCTGACAAGGGTGATATAGCGTTACATAACGTTCAGTAGCGTTGTCCAACGCTGTATCTTTTAAAGAAAAATTCTTTAATTCTGGTTTCTCTTCTTGTCAGAACGTTATGCAACGCTAGATAACGTTACACAACATTTCCGCATTTGTGTTGTGCAACGTTATACAGCGTTGGGCAACGTTGGTCTGAAGCAGGCAACTCTGAACTGCTCAGACAACGTTGCTGCATGTATGACCCATGCTCCATGCATGCAGCGTGCAGGCAAGTTAGTGTTTTTACATGCAAAGTTGCAGCCTCCGTTAGCCAACGTTAAACTGCGTTGTGCAACGTTTGTGTTGTGTAACGCTCTATAGCGTTGCACAATGTTAGTCTGAGCTATGTCCTATACTGTTGGAGTTATGTCCTAGAAGTCAATAATTTAATGACTTAAATATTAGTTTATGTTTTGGATGATATTTTATCATCTGTTCCTAGGTTCATTATTGACAGATTATTCAGGTTGAGGATCTGAATTGTAGATCTCTGTGGATCATTCTTTAGAATGACAATAATAAATCTAAACGGTCCATAATCTTGATAATTAACAAGGAACATTAATTATCATATAAGATTAGTATGCAAGTTAAGTGATGATTAAGTTCTACAAATCATAGGTAAAGAGTTACCAACTGAATTGCATATGTGTATGTTATGGAACATAGTACAGGACTTGACCCAATGAAATAAACATATGGATTGTGGTACGTGTCATTGTTTATTTCATTATGATTTTGGTTCTAAGTTTGAAATGTTTATCTTTTCCACATGAGGATAGGTTCAATAAATATTGTCTACCGCTGATTCCCAATAAGGGCTGCTATACGGACTTTATTTATGTTCTCTTGAATTGTGCAGGGAAAAGCTAATCATCAAGAAAATCGTATGTCCCTCATTAATTCACTTAGTGAGTGACGATATCTGTTTGGGCTCCTTGATGGAGTTGGATCGTATGCGCGCAACTAGGCGATCAACTCTAGATCAAGAAACGTATAATCTGCAAAAATGACACATTCCTATCTTGGATTACACGATGATATCGTGAGACATAAGAATCAAAATAGAGAAATACTTTTATTCTCTTATGCAGGATTGAAATATTGTAGCAGTACACTATTTATGCGAATTGGGAATCATAACGTCTTGCTAGATACCGCTTATGATTATTAGAATTAAATAACGATTTAATTCCATGTCCAACATAGCATAAATCCTCAAAGGGTCACACAAATAGGACATTAATCACACAGTGCATTATTTATTTATTCACAGCAGAAAGTTCTGTGGAAATATGATAAGATTGATTAATTAATTATATACCGTTGCAAACCGTTATAATTAATTAAGTCAATGGATCATATAAAAATAAATTAATGCATTAACTAATTCTAAAATAATTATTAATGAGTTAATAATTGATTTAGTTCAACACTTATCAATATAAATGGTTATATTGATTAATTGGGCCGTTATTCAAATAGCAAATATATAGCCCAATTAAAGAGCAAACTTGAGAGACCTTAATTATATGAATTAATGGTCCAAATGAAGAGGTTAAATGGCCCATAAAGGCCCATTTCGTGGCAGCCCCTTATGGTGGTAGGTGGGATGGCATAGTTGTAATTATGCAAGAGGTCAATTAGGTTTTGTGCTCTATATAAGGACCACTTATTAGAGCCTCCACCTAGCTTTTCTCTCTCCTCTCATTCCTCCCATGGAGGCCGCCACTTTCATCCTCTCTTTCTCTCTTTTGCTCATGTGTTGAGCTATTTTCTCTCCACTAAATCAAGGTTGTTGATTGATGCAAGAGAGAAAACCATAAGGATTAGGCTTGTTCTTTGGGTATGCTAGCACGTACCTTGTAGAACGTGATTAATCCTCCTTGGTGGACTCGAGGGCGGCTACTAGACGTGGTGGAGATGGTGGAGAAGGCACGCCATCGATTCCCATGCCGTGGTCGAGCCCCGCGAATAAGATTTCGCGGGATGTACAAATTTCCACCTATCTCTTGTGTTAATTTGGCTTTTGTGCACGATCCGTTGAGTGTGATGTTTAATTGCTTAATTAAATTGTAATTAGCACTAAAAATTGAAAATTACACACTTTCTAACATATACTTCTCTCAAACATCGCTCAGACATCGCTCAGCAGCGCTGCTGCATGTATGACCCATGCTCCATGCATGCAGCACGCAAGCAAGTTAGCAATTTTGCATGCAAAACTACAGGCTCCGTTTGCTAACGCTAATTAGCGTTAAGCAACATCCCAGTTGTGTAACGTCAGTCAGCACCTCTCGTTATGCAACGCTCTTTAACGTTACACAACGCTCTGACATGTTCCAACGGAACTGTCGAGCATCTGCTTTGGACTTTTGTTAAATCGTTGTGCAACGCTATAGGACGTCGCACAACGCTCTGACAACTCACAACGGCATTGTCTATTACCGTTTGATTTTTCAACGGCTAGTTCTACGTTGTACAACGCCATATAGCGTTGTTCAACGCTAGAGTCTGCTTTTTACTGATTTTGGAGCTGTTAGCGCCCTCTATATATATCGGGCCTCTTGGAACTGTTTTGATACTTTTGAAATTTTTGAAATTCCTCTCTTTTGAGCTCCAACCAGTTAGAACAACATCTCTCTTGTGTTTGAGCATTGAATTTGCAAAATCATTGAGATTTGAGTGTCTAAACCAATCCCCTAGTTTGAATTGCTAGATTTATTGAGTGATTTGGTTAGAGCCTCAATCCAATTGAGTGTTTGAGTTTGTTTAATTGAGTTAGGCCGATCCACCTTGAGAGTTCTTGTAACAAGGTGATTCGGTTCGAAATTGTAGACACGTTCATTGTGGAATCGAACAGAGCGCGCCCTTTTCGTGGTTGCGAAACTCCTGGAGACGTACGACTAAGGCTAGCTCTTCCTAGCGGGTCGGAACTCCGTAATACATCACGTGTCACCTCTTTTTCTCCTCTTTACTTGCATTTGTGAATTGTTTGTGACTCGTGTTGTGATTAGACCAAACTTGAATTGAACAAAAAATTGACCATACCGGTTTAGGAAACCAAAATTGTGCCTATTCACCCCCCCCCCCTCTAGGCCTTTCTTTAGGGACAACAATTATTGTTTTCATTATGGTACTAATTATTATTATTATTTAGTAATTAGTAATAATTATAACATTGATTGGGAATTTGGAATTAATAATAAAATACAACAATAAATATAGTATAATTAATGATAATTATAATTTATAAAAATATAATAATAATTATTATTATATTTATAATTTGGTAATAATAATATAAATGGTAAAATAATTGTAATTATAAAATAATAATAAATGTTATATTTTATTATAGTAGATGTAATTATAAAAGAAAAAGTATATAAATTAATATTTTATTATTTTTTCTTTCATATCTAACTCCAACATGCCACATCAAATAATATTTTCTAACCTCAAGTTAGCACAAACTTTCTACAATCTCTAACTTTACTAACTTCATCTCCAACCAAACATACCTATGTACGTGGTTTGGGATGAGACTAGTAAAGCTACCATCTTTACTAAAGTTTTATACAACTGGCTAGATGACAAAGGTGTGATCAACACCTTTTTTTATCAGATTTGGAATTTGAAAATTCCACTCAAAATAATTCAAGTGTTTTTGTGGTTGCTATCTCAGAATAGATTGCTCACCAGAACCAATTTAGCCAAAAGGCCTTGGGATGAGGATATTAATTGTGTTTATTGTGCCAAGAATGAAACTACTAATCATTTATTTTTTTTATTGTCCTCATGTTAAGGGTATATGGGGTTGGTTTTTAAGAAAATTGCAGATAACTAATGCTCTCTGGTCTCTAGTATGGCTTTTCCAGATAGCTAATTCTATTCTTGAGAATTATTTGACAAAATTTAGATTGATTAGCTCGATCAGCTATTTTGTGGACTTCCTGGTTACTGCGAAATGCGAAATGAAGTTTTCTTTAAGGGGGCCACACCAGTGTCAGTGAGAAACTATGGTACCAAAATAAAAGCTTGTTGTTGTATTTATGGTCACAGAAGATCAAGGAGTAGGTGTTTGAGCTGCGGGACATTGAAGATCTGACTTTTCAACTAAAAGGATGCAAGCAAGTTGGTGATTTATGTGCGCCTTGATACTGTTGTATTATAGAACGTGGCTGTTGGAGATTTGCCATGTTTTTTATACTTTCTGTTTTGTAATAATATGGCAAACTAGAGTGTTGATTGCTGGTTTTTTGCTATCGATTACAAATAGAAACAATATTCCACATATTTAGCACTGGATCATCGGTGTCATGTTTAAACGTTCTTAAGCATGATACTGATGCAACATGAGATAGGATTTATGCTCTGGATTTTGTTGGATTATATCGGTTGTTTTTGTTTTGTTGGCTTTTCTGAAAATGAAAAGTGGTAGAGCCAGGCGGCAGTATTCATTCGGGTCAATCTATCTTTTCACAGGTATTGGTAGGTATGCTAAAATTCGCTATTCAATCAATTCGTCTCGTTGTTTCCAAAAAAAATAAAATAAAGTTGGTATATTAATTTGACCATCAGTTTCATCATGGAAGCTTTTATTATTTACAAATAGAAACAAAGGACAGAATGGAGAAGCTCATGTTTCTGTTTTACCAAAGTATTCCTAACCTTGCCTTACTAAATCCGAAACCCAGCACACATATTCAAACCCGATAAGAGAAATAAAACTGCAAAGCGTCCCACTTCCCATATAAGCGCACGGCACAGTCTCCATATTTCTCTAAGGCCATGATCAAAATCACTTTTTTCACGCGGTATTTCCTTCGATTAGAGCTTCTTTGATCAAAATAAGGCCATGATCAAAATCTAACTTTTTAGGTATGAATTGGATTTGAAATTCTCATGATATTGAAATCCCTAATAAAATGTCATATTTCATTTTATTTGATAGGATTTTATGAAAAAATTTGACCCCATTGAAATCCTAAAAATTGGATCAAAATTACTGGGATTTCACAAGAGAAAATAGAAAAAAAAACTCGATAAATCTCCTCTCCTTCAAATAGACGAGGGCAAAACATTTCTTTTTTAGAATTCAATTCAATTCTTTCTATATTTGTTTTGATTATGGGATTTCAATAGGAAATCATCTCCAATCAATTTTAATTCAATGAAATGAAATAAAATTCCATTCCTCATGATGTGTGCTTTTTAGGGTACACAAGACTAATTAAAAACCCTAATCCTATTTGGTCGGAATGCAAGCGCACTATCCTACCGCGTAGTACTTAGGGGTCGATCCCACAGGGAGGCGGTTTAGAATTACCGGACTAACAACTTTGGGTAATCTAGACCTGGCAAATAGTTGGATTGGTATTGAAACTATAGGGGTAAACATGAAAGTAAATAAATAATGCAAATGCTAGTGCAGTATGGGATGCTACTGGTAAAACAGGATGTAGTCTACGATGCAAGTGCACTCTTAATAGAAAATAATTATATTTTTTGTTAGGATTATGATTTCGCCACTATACTCTACTTGAGTTAACACAACAATCTACTTAGAATTATGGGATCTCATCACACGTACTTTATGCAATCCTTTTGTGCCTGGATACTTGATTTAAGTTTGTAATCAATTAATACAAGCGGACCGTTTGGTAATAATCTATCATAATTCCCTCTTGAATCTGGCTACCAAAACCATAAATTGCTGGTTTAAGCGGATTGCTAAAAAAATAGAAAAATCGACTACACCCTTGTGTCTAGCTACTCATACTAACTTCCTACAAACAAATCTCAAGCGGGCAAGAATTGGATAAAAACAAATGTAATGAAAATGAGAGAAATGTGTTAACAAGTGGTTTATAAGTACTTTTGTGCATGTCTACTTGTCTCAATCCGAAATCCATTAACTCGAGCGGACCGTTTGGTAATAGTCTATCTTAACCTCCCTTTGAATCTGTCTACTTAGACCATAAACAAATAGTCTAAGCGGATTGCTAGAAAGTTAAGAGAATCAACCATACCTTTGTGTCTAACTACTCAATGATAATTTCAATCAAATTTATAACAAGCGTGCAAGTGATCAAATAAATCGCACAACACAATAGACATAATTAACAACAACCACCCATAATAACTAAAATAAATACTACATTAATTCAAGCAAGAGTAAGAGCTATATCATAATCCTAAAATTATTTTAGCTACTCATGAAATATAAATAAAACAAAACAAGTTTGAACACAAGCATCACAAGAGAGAAAAAGATAAAGATGCAACCAATCTCCTTGGCTTTCATCTCTAGGCTCGGGTGTGCATGCCTTCTCCTTGCTGTCACCATGGGAGAGGCAGCTGCCATCCTAAGAGAGACCAAGGCCGAAGCCCTAGGTCAAAATTCGACCAGGGAGAGAGGGGGGAAGAATAAATCTGGATCTGGAATTTCAGAGGTGTGATCAATCCCCTTGACAGCAGCCCTTTAGCTTCCTTTTATGCTGGTTTTCTCATTTTTCTCCACTCAATTATTAATTTCCTTGCCATCAATCACCAAAAGGAGAGAGCTGGGCTTTCCTTTTTTCAGCCAGGCAAGAATAAAGGGCGAAATTTGAGAGATTTTAGCTAGCTGTCACGTGAAAAGTTGGATCTGTTTCCAAATCTGCGCATAGGGTGCAGTGCACCCTGGAATGCAGGTGCATCGCCAAGTCTGTAGCACATCATTTCCTAGTCTGCGTTAGGATGCACCCTGAGATGCGGGTGCACCCTCAAACCTGAAATGCAACAAAAACAACAAAATGGCAATATCTCGATCATTCGTGCAAAATGGACAAAATAATGTAAAATGAACGTGAAAAGGACAGAAGTTAGGAAGATAATTAGGCTTAACTGGACATAAATACCATGTCATTTTCATGTTCATCAAACACCCCATGCTTGAATCTTTGCTTGTCCTCAAGCAAAAGGCACGGTTTAACCTAATCAATCCCCATTGAGTACTGTTTTTCGTCTCATTTCGTGCAATTGGATTTCGAAGTTGATGTCCCGTTTGATAATTTCTGGAATTTTCCAAGTACAAGAATGCAACAGATCAAAAACCTTTCTCTCAATTGAATACATACGACACAAGGAGTTATCGATTTCAAACAAAAGCAATTTATTTTTAGAGATTCAACCGATTTTGAAATAGACTTAAGACTAAACGCAATGTACTGTCCATGAGTCATTTACCTAAACATTAAGTCGATTAATTCTTCAAAGTTCTTTAATCGATTTCAAGACAAATAGAAACGGGATCGAATCCCTTCAACTCAAATAATTCTAAACCAATTCTGAGTCATGAAGCACATGTTTGGAAAATTTAAACCACACGAAAATTTTTGAAAATATTTTTAGGTTAATTACACATTTCCCGGGGCAAGGAGGTTTCCCGCGGCGGAGAGATTGGCCAGATGAGTGTGGTTTTTACTTGAGGTTTTCCTCAAAAACTTAGATGGATCCATTTTTTTATCCACACTGACCTATAGCTTCCCGCAATGGCCATCGTCAGAGCACCGCACTTTAGTTCCCCTTTTTTTCTGATTTTTTTTTTTGAATTTTTTTTTCTTTTTTCTTTTTTTTCACTTTTAAACAAGCTTTTAAATTTCGGTTTTTTCGGTATGACGGTCCAGGTCCCCATGTTATTTCGGTGTTATAACGGCGATATAACGGTGTAGTGTTTTTTCAAAGTTTGACACACATCAATTCTATAACTATTAACTTATATGTTTATACATCTCCAATACTCCATACAAATAGCATACGGCCATAGCAAATTCAATATACTGCAGTGTACCAATATTGAGTAGCAGTAGCAGCTTGTACTAATTTAATAATAGTTCAAAATTGAATACACAATTTAACAATAGTAGCAATAACAGCTTGTTATTTCGCCGAAATAACTGAAATAACGCGTTATATCGCTGAAATAACTGAAATAACGCGTTACGTCATTTTCTCAATTAAGACTGTAACGTTCATGCGGTTTGACACAGACTATCGCTATTTCTGTTATTTCGTCGTTATTTCGGAGAAATATAGAAGCTTGCTTTTAAATAAACTTGAAAACAGTGGTTTAATCATCCAAACATACATCTCACTTCCTGCAATCAGTTTGATTTTTGAGTTGAAAGAATGATCTTAAGCAACTCAAGGTTGTCCTTTGCTGGCTCTATCAAACCGAAATCAATTAAACCCTTATTAAATTAATCAACCTAATGATTAGAAAAATAACTCTCGAACCATTCTTGCTTTCATCTTTAGATCGCTCGAATTCAGTTTCATCAAATTCAGTTTATTAATTTCCCAAAGTCCCATGAATTTAACCAAGAGAAAAGAAATTAACAAAAGAATTACAAGTTCTTAATCTGTTCTAGAAATTTTCAAAATCGTCATTTCAACCCCAAAACTTAATTGCTCGCTATGAGATTAGTTGACTCTTCACTTCAAACACAATCAATCAATCAAAATAACCAATCAGCCCATTCAAAATCCCAAACAGTGCCATTAGTTCATCCCCAAAGACATCAAAACAAACAAACAAACACCCCATGCTTAAGAGTAAGCATTGTCCTCAATGCACAAATGAAAACAAGAACAAATAGAGAAATGAAAAGAGAGGAACTCACAGAGAATAGTGCAGGGCAACAAGTCTGGTTGCATTGCAGCATATAGGTGCATTCGGAGGTTGTGCAGGTGCATCCTGAGGAAGTGTAGGTGCACTGGTTGTTGCTGGTGCAGCTGAGGATGCGCCTGCATTATTCCTTCGTGTTGAGACTTCTTGGGTGCACTCTTCATTATGCTTGAGAATTATTTGCACTATTTGTTGGGATGCAGTCTGACTGGATGCACTTGAAATGAGAGGGTGCACTTGGATGAGGATGAGCATTGTGCTTAGAAACACCATCTGGATGCACCTTGTCTTGATGCAGGCGCATCATTGTTTGCTGCCTTTGAATTTGAAATTTTGTCGTTAGTTGCATCCTTCAATTTTCTTTTCTCTTGTTCTCTGAAAAATCAAGTGTCAGTCTCAATGCTTGTGACTTTATTGAAGATCAAACTAAAATGAAATAGAACGAAAAAAAATTATTTTATTATTATTATTATTATTTAAGAAACTTGGGCTGCCTCCCAAGGAGCGCTTCTTTTAGGTCATTAGCTTGACCATTGCATTGCATCAAGTTGGAGAAGATGCTGCAAGAGAGGCGAGGACTCTCTTTTCACCAGGATCAAGGGCCAAAAACTCCAGAAGGTAGTCATGATTTGGGCTGTCTTCTTCTACTATTGGTGGTTCATGCTTTGTCTCACACCATACTTTGTCTCTACAACTCGCATTGCCGCTTGCATCATAGGTTGCATCGCTTGATTTCTCCTTTAGACCTGAATATTTCTCATTGTGGCTTAAATTGTCGATGCAACCCACTTCGCTGCTTGTATCACCAAGTGAGTCGATGAAGTTTGCATTATGGATCTGAACTGCATCTATAGCTGAGTGATATGGCAGCAGTGCAGGTGCACTTGAGTCCCATGCCAGCAGTGCAGGTAGGGGTGAAAACGGGGTGGATAATCCCCGCTCCGAACCGTATCCATATTCGTAAAATAGCGGTTTCGGATAATACTATCTGTATCCGAACGGATACGGATGCGGATTCGGATTTTTTTAAACGGATATGGATACGGATATGGGAAGCAATATTAGTGCGGATATGGATGCGGATACGGATATTTATCCGTATCCGTATTTCTATACAAAACAGATATCCGTTTTGTATATGGTAATGAACACTTTTTTAAAATAACATTATAATTGGCATATAGGTATAACTATTTCAATTATATATATAGCATCATAATTGACGATTATTTTTTTTTACTATAAGATGATGCCAATTTTCCTATAAACTTGATTAAAGTTTGCTTTTTGTGATGTCTCAATATATGCAAATAAGATGTTTTTTGTGGTTGTCTTTCTATATTTTTTTTGAGTTAATTCTATAGTAGTCATAAAAAAATAAACATTACACTCTTCAGTTTGAATATTGTCTTTTGTTTAATAAAATAAATTGAGCAAAATATTATCCGTATCCGACAAAATATATCCGTATTCGTATCCATATCCGACAATATCCGAACCGTATTCGTATCCGTTTAACATCCGCGCCGTATACGTATCCAAACATATCCATATCCGTATCCGAATCCGAAAAAAAATATGGATACGGATTTGGTATGACCACTATCCGCTCCGTATCCGCCCCGTTTTCATCCCTAAGTGCAGGTGCATCTAAGTCACAAGCCAGCAGTGCTGGTGTACCTAAGTCGCATTCCAGTGGTGTAGGTGCATCTGAGCCAGGATGCATGGAGAGAACAGAATTCAGATCTTGTGCAATCTCAATTACTTCGCTAGAGCTACAGAACAGCTCAGAATTCTCTAGTATAAGTTGGAGCAGGTCATCTAATGAATCCTCTTCAAAATCATCATCAACTGTTTCTTCAATGCAGTCGAATTCCTTCGGCTCGATGTCCTCAGTCTGGTTGGGTGCAGGGACACAATGTGAACTGACATTTAATTCACCCTGGTTGAGTGCAGTTGCATTGTGGTAAGATGCACCTGCGTCCTGGACTGATTCATCTGCACCTTGGTTGATGCAGTTTGAAGCATCTACTTGTTGTGCTAGTTGGATTTGTAACATCTTACTTTGCATGACAAGAAGATCTAGATTGGAATTTAAGTTTTCAGATAACTCATCCATTTTCTCGGTCCACTCAGCCTGAAATTTGATATAATTTTCTAGTGAAGATTCCCATGCTGGTTTTTGTGGATTCTCATGTGGTTCAAACAAAGAATATTCAGAAAATTGTCGGTTTGTGTATTGAGGTGCACAGTGGAGGTTTTGGTGTGAGGAATTGAAATGATCCCACCTATCGAAGTTGTAAGCTCTAGAGTATGAGTAATTTTGATATTCATTGAAATTTGGTTGCTCAAACCCAAACTCTAAAGGCCTATTGATCTCGGATCTTCTGAATGCAAGTGGTTGTGCAGCCCGCATTATGTGCCTATTGCTTGCGCAATGGTAGTCGTTCAGTGCCATAGTTAGGTGCAGCGATGAGAATGCACCTGAATTGTGAGGGTGCAGGCGCACTGGACTTCTAAACTTGAAAGATGAACACAAAAAGGTGCAAGGTTAAATAGAAAATAACAGAACCAAAAAAAAATAGAAAGAGAAAAATAAACAAAAAAATAAAATAAAATAAATGATCCCCGGCAACGGCGCCAAGTTTGATGTGTGCTTTTTAGGGTACACAAGACTAATTAAAAACCCTAATCCTATTTGGTCGGAATGCAAGCGCACTATCCTACCGCGTAGTACTTAGGGGTCGATCCCACAGGGAGGCGGTTTAGAATTACCGGACTAACAACTTTGGGTAATCAAGACCTGGCAAATAGTTGGATTGGTATTGAAACTATAGGGGTAAAACAGGAAAGTAAATAAATAATGCAAAAGCTAGTGCAGTATGGGATGCAGTCGCACTGGAATGAGTGCAACCAAAGATGCAGGTGAAGTGCTGAAACAGGATGCAGGCTAGGATGCTACTGGTAAAACAGGATGTAGTCTACGATGCAAGTGCACTCTTAATAGAAAATAATTATATTTTTTGTTAGGATTATGATTTCGCCACTATACTCAACAATCTACTTAGAATTATGGGGTCTCATCACACGTACTTTATGCAATCCTTTTGTGCCTGGCTACTTGATTTAAGTTTGTAATCAATTAATACAAGCGGACCGTTTGGTAATAATCTATCCTAATTCCCTCTTGAATCTGGCTACCTAAACCATAAATTGCTGGTTTAAGCGGATTGCTAGAAAAATAGAAAAATCGACTACACCCTTGTGTCTAGCTACTCATACTAACTTCCTACAAACAAATCTCAAGCGGGCAAGAATTGGATAAAAACAAATGTAATGAAAATGAGAGAAATGTGTTAATAAGTGGTTTATAAGTACTTTTGTGCATGTCTACTTGTCTAAATCCGAAATCCATTAACTCGAGCGGACCGTTTGGTAATAGTCTATCTTAACCTCCCTTTGAATCTGTCTACTTAGACCATAAACAAATAGTCTAAGCGGATTGCTAGAAAGTTAAGAGAATCAACCATACCTTTGTGTCTAACTACTCAATGATAATTTCAATCAAATTTATAACAAGCGTGCAAGTGATCAAATAAATCGCACAACACAATAGACATAATTAACAACAACCACCCATAATAACTAAAATAAATACTACATTAATTCAAGCAAGAGTAAGAGCTATATCATAATCCTAAAATTATTTTAGCTACTCATGAAATATAAATAAAACAAAACAAGTTTGAACACAAGCATCACAAGAGAGAAAAAGATAAAGATGCAACCAATCTCCTTGGCTTTCATCTCTAGGCTCGGGTGTGCATGCCTTCTCCTTGCTGTCACCATGGGAGAGGCAGCTGCCATCCTAAGAGAGACCAAGGCCGAAGCCCTAGGTCAAAATTCGACCAGGGAGAGAGGGGGGAAGAATAAATCTGGATCTGGAATTTCAGAGGTGTGATCAATCCCCTTGACAGCAGCCCTTTAGCTTCCTTTTATGCTGGTTTTCTCATTTTTCTCCACTCAATTATTAATTTCCTTGCCATCAATCACAGGAAGGAGAGAGCTGGACTTTCCTTTTTTCAGCCAGGCAAGAATAAAGGGCGAAATTTGAGAGATTTTAGCTAGCTGTCACGTGAAAAGTTGGATCTGTTTCCAAATCTGCGCATAGGGTGCAGTGCACCCTGGAATGCAGGTGCATCGCCAAGTCTGTAACACATCATTTCCTAGTCTGCGTCAGGATGCACTCTGATATGCGGGTGCACCCTCAAACCTGAAATGCAACAAAAACAACAAAACGGCAATATCTCGATCATTCGTGCAAAATGGACAAAATGATGTAAAATGAACGTGAAAAGGACAGAAGTTAGGAAGATAATTAGGCTTAACCGGACATAAATACCATGTCATTTTCATGTTCATCACTACACCATTTTGATCAGGGCCTAAATGAATTTGAATTCATTCGACTGAAATTTTCATGTTATTAGACCAAATGAAATCTAAAAAAAATCAATTGTAATAAAGGCTCCGTTTGGATGGTGTGAGAATAAGAGAAATAAGGGAAGAAGTGGGAATAAGTATTGGGAAGTGTGTAACTTTGGCTCTGTTTGGATAAGGTGTGGGAAGAAGGAATGAAGGAAAGAAGTGGGAAGAAGTATTGGAAAGTGTGTAACTTTGCGAAGAATTTAGATTGTTTATAATAAATTTATTCTTTTATTCCCTTATTCCCTTCTTCCCAAATGGAATCCAAACAGAGCCTTTGTGAAGAGTTTGAATTGTTTATAATAAATTTATTTTCTTTATTCCCTTATTTCCTTATTCCCACATCTCATTCAAACACAGCCAAAATGAAATCACAAAAAATCGTGTGAAAATCATTTTAATCAAAGCATTATTTCTCTCCGACTCTGACGGTCTGCCAACTGCCATTGTTAAGAATTTCGAAACAAAACATGTCGTCGGACAAAAACTATTCATAAATTTATTTATTTTTTTCACTTTTTGTGATTATCGATAGGTTAGGAAGAACTGCAGAAGATAAATATCTTCAATTAATATATTTAGGGTGTGTTTGGATGAGCCGGGAATAGAGAATAAGAATAAGAAATTTCGATTTGCGTGCTTATCCATATTCCTTATTCTTATACCATGGTTTTGTTAGTATAGGAATAAGGGCCCAAATTTCTTATTCTTGTGTTATTTGGGTTGCACAAGAATAAGAATAAGCACGCAAATTGAAATTTCTTATTCCTATTCCCTATTCCCGGCTCATCCAAACACACCCTTAAGTAATAATCTTCAATTATTAACATTTTAATTTTTAAATAGAACCAACTCTTGGTCTAGTGACAAAGAACAATGCATCTCAAATGAGAGGTCGCAGGTTCGAAACCCGGTTGGAGGGGGTCTTTTATAGACATTTAATTTAAAAATAAGTTGGGAGGCTTGACCCCCAATTTATCTTCAAAAAAAAAAATTTTAAGGAACAAATATCAATTATGGCAAAGAACAATCGGAATTGCTTTCCGTCATCCTCCCTCTTTTATCATCCCATCATCCCCTTCTATTTTTAGAAAACGCATTTTCTATTTTCGAAAGTCTAGGGATGAGAGGGGATGAGCGAATCAGAAGGAGAGCGAATTAAAGAGGAGAGCGAAGACTGAGGAAGAAGGCTGAGGGAGGGCTTAGTATATTAAACAAAACAGT
Organism: Rhynchospora pubera; assembly: GCA_028095005.1. Classification (NCBI taxonomy): domain Eukaryota; kingdom Viridiplantae; phylum Streptophyta; class Magnoliopsida; order Poales; family Cyperaceae; genus Rhynchospora; species Rhynchospora pubera. The sequence goes on from CM051460.1 coordinate 286,174,324, forward strand.
TATGTTCTAATTAACTAGAATAGTTGTATACTAAATAGAACTATTATATATATTAACTAGAACCTTTACATATATAAGTAGAACCTTTATATATATTAACTAGAACCTTTATATATATAAGTAGAACATTTATATATATTAACTAGAATCTTTATATATTAACTAGAACTTTTATATATATAAATAGAACATTTATATATATTAACTAGAATCTTTATATATATAACTAGAATCTTTACTGTATTAACTAGAACTTTTACTGTATTAACTCGAACTTTTATATATACTAACCAGAATCTTTACTGTATTAACCAGAACCTTTATGTATTAATTAACTAGAACCTTTATATGTATTAACTAGAATGTTTACTATATTAGTTAGAACTTTATATATATATATTAACTAGAACTGTTATGTATATCAAAACAGATGAGAGGGAGGGATGAGCGCTGGATAGTAGTGAATCAGAGAGGGAGGGAGGGGAAGTTAGCGAAACAAAGAGGGAGAGGAGATGACTCCAGGAGATGATGGATGAGTTTTCGAAAATGGAATTAAATTAATTATGCGTTTTCTAAAAATGAAAAATGTGTTTTGAGGATGATGGGGATGATAGGAATCGGGATGATCCTTATCAGCCCCGACAATTATTTTGAAGAACAATGCATCTTAAGTGAAAGGTCGCAGATTCAAAATCTAGCTGGAGGTCTTTCATGAACATTTAATAAAAAAATAAATTGGGTGGCTTAGATCCAATTTATCTTATATCAATTAGAGGAGTATAATTCCAAATTGAGAAGATTTGAAGGATATATAGCGATTTTTGCCAAATAGAAAAATCCCTTGGTGCCTCGCTCGAATCCAAACGCCCGTTAAATTGAAACCTTAGAATGGCATTTTGCTCGAGAGCGCGCTAGTCGCTAGAGAAAGAGAAAAGAAAAGAAAACCCCATGGCAAGTAGCGCCACCTCTGACGAAACCATCCCCTCCGCCAGCTCCGGCGCGGACGTTGACGACAAAGAGGAGGAAGATCAGTGCAGGATCTGTCGGTGCCCGGCGACTGTAGTAGATCCTCTCCGTTACCCTTGCGCGTGCCGTGGAAGCATTAAATTCGTGCACCAGCTCTGCCTTCTCCGATGGATGCTTCACAGCGGCACTCTCGTTTGCGAGGTATCATTTTTTGTTGGAATTTTACCAATATAGAGGAAGAATTTGCTACTTTAGTTTGTCACATGTGCATTTTACCATGTTTGTTTATTCACAAATTAGAAATTGGTGATGAAATTCGCATAAATTACAGGTCTGTGGGCATAAGTTTTCCTTCACACTGATGTATACTGAGAATGCTCCTACTAGATTGTCTCTTGGCGAACAGCTCAGTTGGGTTGCTGCAAAAACATGGACTGGATTACGATTTTTGTCCCGTCTAGCCATTGTTCTTTTTGTCTGGCTGGTGATGGTACCTTTGCTAACAGCTCAGATCTGGTATATGGTTTTTATAAGGAGTTTCAGGGAATAGGGAGAGTTTCACTGGCTTCTCGACTGCAGAACCATACTTTATAAAATTGTATGTGCTGACGCATTCATTCCTATACTGGCGGGTGCTTCTTCGTTGATCAGTATTATTTTAATTGAGGGAAGTGAATCATTTCTTGAAAAACATAGGGATGAGAAGAGCTGGTATTAATTTAGCAAAGCATGCGTTTCAGGTGAGCTAACTCTTCATTCCTTTTCTTTTCCCCCATGAGCTCCTACACTGCAACAACAAACTTCCAAAAACTATCGACCTTTTTATATACACTTTGAGGGTTCATTCCTAGTAACTTGCGCGGTGTGGTCTGTGATTGCTTGGTGTTTATAGATTGCAGTATTCAGTTAAAGAGAAAATTTCTGCTGCTTTAATCGAAGCCACCTCAAATTATGGTACCATTGCTTGTTTCCTATGAGTTGTAGTCATTTTTAAGTTATTTTACTTTTTGCTTGTTTAGGTGCAACTAGGTATTGCCATACTCCTGGTTACTGGAGTATATGTACCTTTTTCATGTGGAAGAATAGTACTGAACCTAATGAGAAATAGCAAACATGGCTTCATTGGGCATGTCAGCGACTGGACCACTCTTGCTGTTGGATACTTATCTATTATTGGCCCAGTTGCGATTGTTCTAGGAGTCCATGTCATTCCACGATATTTCAAGAGTATGCGTCTGTGGAGCATTGTCAAAACTCTATCTGTATGCATGAGTTTTGTACTGAGGCTGATTAAGCAAGGGTTTGTTATTATGATTGTGTTGGGTGTTTTCCCTTGGGTGTGTGGATGGTGGTTGGATATATGCACCATGAATATGGTGCAACTGCAACTTGAACGCAAAGACCTCACTGTTCTTTTGAATTTCCCTCCACTGAGAATGTTGGTTTGGTGGCCTTGTGGTATTTATTTTCTGGTGTTAGTAAGAAAGTTTCTCCTGGTTGTTAGTGAGGTATGATTTTAAAAGTTAGACTTGATGTGTTCTTATGCTGCTCAGTACATAAACCTCTATTGATGGCAGGAATTACGGGAAGGACTTTTGAACTTTCTTCAGATACCGACAAACATCAACCTAAATTGGATCCGTGAATTTACTGCTGCCTCTTTACATGAGACTTTATACCGTGTCTTTCAATACGCTGCTGTTTTTATGATCGTCACGGTGGTTCTTGCCTTTTTACCATCCAAGTTGGTCATGCATACTATACCTTCTTTCTTCCCATTGAATTTCATGTGAGTTGCTTTCTTGTGGTCCCTTGTCTGATGGGTTGTATCTATATAAAAGTTGGTACCAATGCGAAGTAAATGAATGTTCTGAAAAATGCCATATTGTAGGGATCAGAGAAGTATTTGAAAATACACATGTTAGCTTTGATTATCATCACATGTCAAGACCTAATAGTGCTTCGAGCTTTCTTGCCACACATTATTTCAAGTCCTTGTTTGTTATTCTCCTGTGCTAGTGCAAAGTATTGAAACCACAATTGTGCATGCTGTAGCAACTATTCAAGGCCTGGTTTCATTATTCACAAATTCTGTGCAACCATAAAAAATTCCAAGATCTAGAATGTCCCTTATTTCGTTATTCAATTTCAGTGTGACCATGGAAGTATTCCATTTTACTCGTAATTTCTTTTCAAGATCTAATGTATCATTTACAAATTGTAGCTTTGTGTGTTCACTTTTAAAGATAAACTGGGATACCCTTGGGAGGCTGTTGCGTAGTCACTATGTCACCTGTCGTTACAACCCTCATTCAGCATTCAAGTTTCTCTTGCGCCACTGGCTGTCTTTTGTTGGTGGGGCCCTTGGCCTGGATGATTTCTTGCTGCCGAAGACTGAAGATTCCAATACCCCTACTAGGAGATTAAACATTATGAAAGAATGTCAGGATCATCAAGTCAATTTGGAGTATGTGTTTCATTGGTTTGTTTTTGTGTATGCACCCATGCAACAAGTTATAAATCGTGCATCTGGTGCACAATGAGAATGTTGTCCATACGCACAATGCCACAAAGCACATGATATGTCATGATGCCCTTAAAAAATATCATAATTATCCTCTGCACTTCTCTATCCTTTAAAAGACATTAAACTACCACTTTTCATTTGGAAAAGAAACGAGGAGTGCATGTTTGACACTTTCCAATGTTCAGAATACACATGATATATATCTTTGTTTGAATGCCTGCAAATGACACTTGATGCTTTTTCAAAGTAAACCATGTGACAATATGCATATCGAACCTCCTTTTGACTATGCTTTTGACGTTAGTCTAGTTGTCCATCACATCACATTCAATTTCTTTCCCTTTGAGAATTGCTTTAAGATCTTTATCTCTATTTTTTTGTGAAGATAATATAAATTAATTAAAGAAATGGATACCACCAGTCTTAGTGGAAGGATTGTTTATGAGGTGACCTTTTGAAAAATAGTAGGGACTAATTTCATTGCTTTTCGAAACTTTTATGTCGTGAATCGATTATGACAGCTGATGTTTGATCAATAGATAATTAGTCCTAAAGATCGTAATAATAAACAATAAATTTGTTAGCAGGTTGTTGCTTAAATTTGCTGCGCTGTTAGTTCTGGGTACAGCAACTCTTGTGCTTCTCACAGTCATGATGGTAGTTCCTATTTCTCTCGGACGAGCAGCTTTTAGCCTTATATTGTGGATCCCAACTTTTAGTTCAATGGGACGGAATGGTAGCTCATTTAACCACATAGTAAATATTGCATTTGTTTTCGTAAATCAGTATGATTCTCTTTAGTTGTTCCTAGATTGATGTGATAATTGTAAAGAATTCAGGTTTGAATACATGGTATAGCTGTATAGGTCAGGCAATGTTACTGTATCAGTGCAAACCTAACTGCTAAACTGATAATACTGGTATAGCGGTATAAACCAGAATAGAACCACAACTCTTTCTTAGAAACCCAACAAATTACCTTTTTTGTAGAGCATGACAATAAAACAAACAAGCAACCTGCTGCTATCTGGGATTTACATTCACATTCAAATAAGCACAAGAATTTTGAAAGCCAAATTTATAATTAAATAGTAATATCTAAATTAATGACAAAATCCTAGGGATAGGATCTAGCCCTTGGGGTCCTGTTTATACCATTAGTAGGTCTTAAGTAGCAGTTTTACTTGATGACAGGCAACAATAATCTGCACATATTTACTTGTGGGGTGGATTCTCATCTTAGAAGGCATATTGATGGTGAGATCTTTGATCAATTTTGTTGGAACTGGAAGATTACTTTCTGATCTTCAGTTAGCTGCGAACTGGTGCATTATCAGGCTAAAGAGCTTTGTCCTTATCTCTATTTCGGTAAAACTATCTCCATAAACTATTTTACTTTTAAATCTCAATATTCAAGAAAAAAATGTGTTTGATCAGAAACCAGACCGGTACAGGTCAATTGCTTTTTAGATCTGGAAGACACTGAAATCTTCTATGATTTTTAGAATGTCTGATATGTTGATTACTCATATATCAATGTTTTGTGGCAACTCCACGTTTACCCCTGAAAAATGTTATCCATACGGCCATACCCCAAGACATTTTGAGACATTACATATACTGTACATAAAAATGAATTTTATCTTCGATGTTTATGTCACTGCATCTTAATCATATATAATTTGAAATCACCATTCTGTTCATTTTTCTTTTGTGGATGAATGTGGGCACATCTGATTTATTATTCACTTTTCTAGGATATATTTTTTTCTTTTTTTGTCTCTTTATCAGACACTTTATACTTTGTCTTTATGGTACTTTGGTTCTTAGTAATAGTTTGTGTTGTCAGGTATTAATTTTTCCTCTTCTGGTGGGGCTCCTAGCTGACTTCACAATAGTGGTGCCATTTTATGTGAGCTTGGGAGAAAGGATGGATGAAAGGCCTATTTTCTATTTCAATTATATTTGGGTCTTGGGGTCTGGAATTCTCGGGGAATGCATCAGAGTGGTAATTTGACCATCTCAGAAGCTTTTGATAGAATCTTACTTTTCAGTGGATTGAACAAGCAAATTAATTGTCTACATCATGTATTGATAGATCACAAGTGATTTTCTGTGCTTGTGATGCCTACATTTTTCTTATTTTGCACATTTCCTAACAAAATGTGTTAGGCTTTAGACATTTTTCTTGAGCAAATTAAATCTAAGCAGGAAGTGCAGGTAAATAAACCCATACCCAACCAAATCATAACCCATCATGTAGGCTTGGCATTCTTGGATCAGGTTGACCTAAGCTGGTCTTTGTGACAGTCGAATTAAATCTTATATCCTGTAACAGTACAACATTTGGTTCAAATTTCAGGTCATGTTAGATGAGCGAGGCACAGATTTTGGCAATTGGCCTGCTAAGTTAGCAAGAGCCAAAGCAGACGGTTTCTCCCACTTAAGAGCTCTCTGGTTATTACATGAGATTCTGTGCCCCATCCTTTCTTTTCTTCTTAATTGGCTCTGCATTCCATACATGTTTGCAAAGGGTGTGTTCCCTCTATTTGGTTATTCCATGAGAGCCAACTCCATTGTCTACCACTATGCATGGCTCGGTTATCTTGTGCTGTTGATTCTGTGGTTCATTTTCAAGCAGATTCCCATCTGGCTGAGTGGTTTGCACAATCGTATAAGGGATGATCGGTACCTAATTGGCCCGACATTGTGCAACTATCAGGATTAGTTATTAGAAAAGAATACAGTTGTCTGATGTTACTAGGTTGCTCTGTGTATAGAATAATGAAGATTTTTTTTTTTTTTTGTTCTCTGTTTTCATTTGTTTCTTCTATGAACTACCACGCATGTTCAATTTATAAGGTATCAAACTAACGTCAAAACGTAGAATTTTTTTGTATTAATTTTGATATTTTGCACAAATATTAAGAAGGCATATATACAAGAAACTTGCATGCTTGCAATAGTAGATCAAGTGGTAAGACTGCCAGACTGCTTTTTAAGAGGTTTAGATAGTGGGTTCAAACTTGAATGCTTGCAATAGGTTTTAGTCATTGGCTCGTTTGGATGGTATGGAAATAAGGAAGGAATAAGGAATAAGCAAATTAATATTAATTTAAATAAATTATTAAAAATTATTATTTTAATATTAAATAAAGTACTAATTAAATAGTACACAAAATTTTATTTAGCTATTAGTATTTAGCTAATTTTGTTGAAATTATGTATATATAATTGTTGGAAGAAGCTATTTCTAGGAAGAAGATATTTCTAGGAAGAAACTATTATTCTTCTTATTCCTAAATTGTTTGGATGCTTGGGAAAAAGCTATTCCTAGAAAGAAGTTATTCTTTCTTATTCCCATACCATCCAAGCGGCCCCATATACAAGAAATGACTAAAGTTGGAATGTCATTTCTAGTTTATAGGTCAACTTGTTTGGGATAAAAGATTCTGAACTAAACTAAACTGTACAAAAATTAAAAGCTAAATGAATTTGCATCGTTTATTTGGCAATGGTTGTCTTTTATGTTGATTTTATGGAATGTTAAGAATAATAACTACTTCATATTATTTCTCTTAAATAAACTTCTACATGCGGATCAAGCCACACGACTCAACCGTAAACTTTTATAATCAGATTGTGGTGCTATTTTATAGTCTCTATTTACGTCATTAGTTTGGATCAGATGATGATATTTTCCCTGATTTTATATAGGAGATACTAAGCGTAAATAAAATTGGAGCATGGGAAAATGTAAATAAAACAACAGATTGAACGCAATTTGTCTGCGGCTGTAAAAAAGAGATGGGGATCCAATGACCAAAGTAACGAAATTAATGTAATAATTGTGACAATCGTATAATGTATTATTTATTATTGAAATATGATAATTATATATATATATACATATACACAGATAAACAAGAAAATTTGATAGAAGTGCTATCATTCATCGCAATACTCTAGTTCGGCAATGGTTTAAAAGAGATCAGTTTTGTCATTAAAAAAAAAAAAAAAAGATAACTTTGGTGGGAGGACTCCGAAGAGTTATGTCACATTCTGACAATAATCAGATGCTTATCTCTCAGTCAACAGAATTGTTAACTGACGACGGTCATGGAAATCATAAAGGAATGGGGACGGTCTAGCTAACGGCTAGTTCAATGGAAGAGAATGAAGATCGGGCAGCTGACGGTAGCAAAGCTACGGGCAACGGCGTTAAGTTAAAGCAGCGCAATTGAATCAAGGGATGGATTTAACCTAAGCTCACACGGATTAGTGACGTGTCAAGATCATCGGCTCCTAATTATTAGAAGTGAATAAATTCTGTAATGAGGTTGAGGCTATATATATAGGAGATTGTGTAAACAGAAAAATGTTGTTGAATGTTGAGAATTAACCATTTTCTTAAATCATTTTTAATTTCTTTTCTCTCTCTTCTCCATTACTCTTTCCTCCTTTCTTCTCTCTCTCTCTCTCCGCCATTAAATCTCTAACCTAACTCCAAAATAACTAAATTAACCTCCTCTCAACTCAGGGGAACGTTACAAGTGGTATCAGTAGCCGTAAGATCGCATCTGGGAACTCAATTTCTTCTCAATTCTTGCATTCTTGCTCTCTCAACACCACCATGCCTCCCAAGAAATCCTCTGACTCATCTGAAGACAGTTCTTCCTCTTCCAAACTCCAGCTCGCCATTACCGCTCTCAGTCAAGAAATTTTGGAGACCAATAAACGTGTTGAAGCCAATCAGACGGCCAATCACTCTCAAATCAACGAATTGAAGGAAATGCTGGCTCAATTCTTGAAGGCACAAGTCCATCCTCTTAACAATGGTGGCACCAGCTCTGCCAGACCTCCCATTCTTGATCTTCCTCAGGGTTTCAGTACTGACATGCCTATCAGTACCCCAGTAAGAACCAATCTTGATACTCCTTTTGGGTCAAACCATGGGTTAGGCGATATGGAGAAGAAGGGGCTGGATAGTAGGTACCATAATTCCAATTCCAAAATTACCCTTCCCAGAGCTGTTTTTTCCTCTTTCAATGGTGTTAACCCTTCTGGATGGAGATCAAAGTGTGAAAATTACTTTGACATCTTTCAAATTCCTGAACAATACAAGAAAAAAATGGCTGTCCTACATTTTGTTGATGAAGCTGCTGACTGGTTTGAGTGTTTCAAAGAGGACTGTCCTAACCCCCCTTGGCACATTTTGGTTGATGAAGTGCTGGATAGATTTCATTTGGAAAATAGTTCTAATCCTGTGGATGACTTTAAGAGAGTACACCAAACTGGTAGAGTTGGTGATTACATCAAGAGTTTTGAAAAAGCAAAAACAAGACTCATGTTTGAAACCAAAATCAGAAGTGTACCTTTTTATGTCATGGGTTTTGTTAGTGGTCTCAAGGAGGAATTGAGACATGCTGTTGACATTCTTGATCCTGTCACCCTCAACCAGGCCTACCAGTTTGCCAAAAAAGCTGAACTCAATTTGGATGGGTTAGAAAGGAAGTATAGAATCTTTGCAAAACCCCCTTTCTATCAACCTCCTGACAAAATTGCCCCTCCTCTTCAAAGTAGAACCTTCATGCCTGTAGCTGACAGAAAATCTTTTGTGAATCCCTCTTCTACAAACCCTAAATCTCTTTCTACTGATCAAAGAAGGGCCTTAGGTCTTTGCTTTTGGTGTGATGAGAAATACACTCCTGACCACAGATGTAAAGGCAAAGATCTTCATGCTATGGAGGCTGAAACCATCATTCCAACACCTGAAGATGAATTTCCCTCTTTTGATGATCCTTACTCAGTTCCTGATAATCATTTGGAGGAACCACCAGAAGAACAAGCTGTCATTACTATGTGCTCCCCATCCAGTGTGCTCAATCATAAAACTCTTAAGTACAAGGGCTTTATTGGCCCAATTCCCATATGTGCCTTAGTGGATAGTGGTAGCACACATTCTTTCATCAACCCTACTATTGTGCATCAGCTAAATCTACCCACCAGTGTTACCATTCCTTTATCTGTCAAAATTGCTGATGGTTCCAAATTGAGTACTGACACAATATGTGAGAATCTTGCTTTTCAGTTACAAGGCATTGACTTCTCTGGGGACCTAATGGTGTTGGAAATTCAAGGGTATGATGTTATCCTAGGGATGGACTGGCTCTCCCAATTTGGCCTCATGACTGTCGATTGGAACCTAGGCACACTCTACATCAAACACAAGGGTAAAGATGTTAAACTACAAGTGGAGCAGGTTTCAGCTGAGGTTCATTTATGTCAACATGAAGTTAACATTTCTAAATAAACCAAAAAGGGCAGTGAGTTTTTTATTGCTCATCTTTTCTCCAGTGAACTTGAGGAAGGTACAGTTGCTCAGGTATTGCCTCCCTCAATTCAACAATTGCTTGATTCCTTCACTGATGTCTTTCAAGAACCAGCAAACTTACCTCCACCCAGACCTATTGACCATCTAATTGTATTGAAAGAGGACAGTAAACCCATCAATTTGAGACCTTATAGGTTTTCTCATTTTCAAAAATTGGAAATTGAGAAAATCATTGAGGAACTGTTAGCCAACTCCTTCATACAACCATCTACAAGCCCCTACTCTTCTCCCATTCTATTAGTCAAGAAGAAGGATGGTACTTGGAGGCTATGTGTAGACTATAGACAGCTTAATGATCAAACCATCAAAAATAAGTTCCATATCCCTATAATTGATGACCTGCTGGATGAATTAAGAGGAGCACAATACTTTTCCAAGCTTGACCTCAGGTCTGGCTACCACCAAATCAGCACGCACCCTTCTGATATTCCCAAGACATCTTTTAGAACTCATGATGGCTTGTTTGAATACACTGTGATGTCTTTTGGCTTGACAAATGCCCCTGCTACTTTTCAGTCCCTCATGAACTGTGTTTTCAAGCCCTTCTTAAGGAAATTTGTCCTTGTGTTTTTTTATGATATCTTGATCTACAGTTCTGACCTCAACTCCCATCTCCAACACTTGCAATTAACCTTGCAACTTCTGAGGGAGAATCAGTTGTATGCCAAGCTTAGCAAGTGTGTTTTTTCCACTACACAAATTGAGTATTTGGGGTTCATCATTTCTGCAGCTGGTGTCTCTACTGACCCCAAAAAGATTGAGGCAATGAAATCCTGGCCCATTCCAAAGAATGTGAAGGGACTTAGGGGTTTCCTAGGCCTTACTGGCTACTATAGGAAGTTCATAAAACATTATGGTATCATTAGCAAACCCCTCAGTGACCTTTTAAAAAAGGACAGTTTTTGTTGGAACCAGGAAGCTCTTACAGCTTTCAACAATCTCAAGCAGGCCATGACTCAAGCACCAGTATTAGCTTTACTAGATTTCTCCCTTCCTTTTACTATTGAAACTGATGCTTGCAATGTGGGAATTGGGGCTGTTCTCATGCAGAATAAACAACCTATTGCTTATTTAAGCAAGAAATTGGGAGTTAGAAGCCAGGCCCTCTCCACTTATGAGAAGGAGTTCTTGTCCCTCTTAACTGCTGTCTCTAAGTGGAGACATTACATTTCCCCAAGACCATTTATTATCAAAACTGATCAGATAAGCCTCAAACATCTTTTAGAACAAAAGTTGCACACTGCAATGCAACACAAAGGTTTAACTAAACTTTTAGGTCTTGATTATACCATGGAATACAAAAAGGGGTCTGACAACAAAGTTGCTGATGCTCTCTCTAGAAGAGAGGGACATATTGGAGACAATGTGATTGATATTGCAGGTCTAGCTGCAATCTCTGAACTTTTACCAAGCTGGATACAAGAGATACAACTCAGTTATGAGGGAGATGATTGGATTGCTAGCTTGAAGACTAAAGCTGCAGATCAGCAACAGTCACCTAATCCTGACATCAATTACCACCAGGGCCTTCTCAGATTCAACCACAGAATTTGTGTTGGTGGTACTGGTCAATGGAGATCACAGTTAATCAAAGAGATTCATGACTCCTCCTTGGGGGGCCACTATGGTATTGTCAACACATACAAAAGGGTCAAATCCATGTTCTTATGGCCAAAACTCAAAGAAATGGTACAAGCTTATGTGTTAGCCTGTCCTAACTGCCAAATGAATAAGCCAGAGCACACTCGTTCTCCAGGTCTTCTACAACCACTTCCCATACCTGATGAAGCTTGGTCTAGCATTGGCATGGACTTTATCACTGACTTACCTTTATCCAAGGGCAGAAATGTCATCATGGTTATAGTGGATAGACTGACCAAGTATGGTCATTTCATTGCCTTGTCACACCCATATTCAGCCTCTTCAGTGGCTCAACTCTTCTTGGATCATGTTTACAAACTTCATGGAGCTCCTACCACTATCATTTCAGATAGAGATCCCATTTTCACAAGCAATTTCTGGAAAGAGCTCATGTCTAAATTGGGAGTCACCCTCAATTACTCTACTGCATATCACCCTCAATCTAATGGACAGACTGAAAGGCTCAATCAATGTTTGGAACAGTATCTTAGAAGCATGACCTTTGATCAACCAAAAAAATGGGTTAAATGGCTTCATTTAGCAGAATTATGGCACAATACTTGTTATCATAGTGCCATTAAGATTGACTCTGTTGATGCCCCTAAAAGTAAAATTGACTCTGTTGATTCTCTCATCAGAGAAAGGCATATGACTCTCAGACAACTCAAGTCTAATTTGGTTCTTTCTCAAGACAGAATGAAGAAATATGCAGACACAAAGAGAAGTGAGAGAGAATTCCACATTGGTGATCAGGTTTACTTGAAATTGCAGCCTTATAGGCAGATCACTGTCACAGGAGTAAGAAATATGAAACTGAGTCCCAAGAACTATGGCCCTTTCCCAGTCCTTCAAAGAATTGGACCTGTTGCCTACAGACTTCAACTACCTCTTACCTCTACTATTCATCCTGTCTTTCATGTATCCCAACTCAAAAAACACATTGGCACAGCTCATACTCCTATTCCTACCCTACCAGTGCAAGGCCCAGCAGGGGGTTATAGATTGCAACCAGAAATAATACTTAACAGAAGATTGATCCCTAGAAATAATGAACCTGTCCCTCAACTTCTTATTAAATGAGTCAATGCTTCAATGGAGGACTCCTCTTGGGAAGATTATGCCATCATGCAAAGAGATTTTCCTGATTTTATTCTTGAGGACAAGAATAAGCAGTTGGGGAGGGGACTGTCACATCCTGACAATAATCAGATGCTTATCTCTCAGTCAACAGAATTGTTAACTGACGACGGTTAGGGAAATCATAAAGGAATGGGGACGGTCCATCTAACGGCTAGTTCATTGGAAGAGAATGAAGACCGGGAAGCTGACGGTAGCAAAGCTACGGGCAACAGCATTAAATTAAAGCAGCGCAATTGAATCAAGGGATGGATTTAACCTAAGCTCACACGGATTGGTGACGTGTCAAGATCAACGGCTCCTAATTATTAGAAGTGAATAAATTCTGTAATGAGGTTGAGGCTATATATATAGGAGATTGTGTAAACAGGAAAATGTTGTTGAATGTTGAGAATTAACCATTTTCTTAAATCATTTCTTAATTTCTTTTCTCTCTCTTCTCCATTACTCTTTCCTTTTTTCTTCTCTCTCTCTCCGCCATTAAATCTCTAACCTAACTCCAAAATAACTAAATTAACCTCCTCTCAACTCAGGGGAACGTTACAAGTTAGATAATAATGAAAAAAAAATAAAGCGGCACAGAAGCAAAAGCGACATTAGACCAAAGAATTCATAAAAAATCTGTAGAACACTGCAAATGGAACGTAGGAGTTGACAATTAATTATATGAACCAAGAAGATCACTAACAATATGGACGGTCCAGGCCCCACATGTTCCCTTAAAAATGCTTATAAAAAATGAAAACCTGAACAATCATGGTACAAAAATAAATCCCACACCCCAAGGCCCCAATACCAGAACAAGTACAGAAGAAATGGATTTTTCTTTAAAAGAAAATGTTTCAAAATTAAAATAAAAAAATGGAAAAGAAGGAAGAAAAGCACGGAGCACAAAAAAATTGCAGACCAGGTGCACAGAAAGAGGGACCACCTGCTCTTACTCGAGTACTCGACAAATGCATACGCAAGCACTCCTATTAGTTTCACTTGTTATGTCATATGTGGCAGTTATTTAGAAGAATTTAGCGCAAGAGGTAAAAACCGGGTCCTTTTGAAGTCATTATAACCCGCTATATCTTAGAATATACAATCCGTTGCGTAAGAGTACCTGGAACCATTCTTAAAGTAAGCCGGCACAGGGAACGGGCGGAGCTTAAGCTTTGAAGAGAGGGCGAAGGCCGACACGCCGCAATGCGGCCTTGTAGTAAGCCGACACCCCGAACTACGGCTTTACGCTAAGCCGACACGCTGCGATGCGGCCTTGCACTAAGCCGACACGCCGCTACACGGCCTTTCAGTAAGCCGACATCCCGCGCAGCGTCCTTGCAGTAAGCCGACACTCAGCGATACGGCCTTGCACTAAACCGATACGCCGCGACGCGGTCTTTCAGTAAGCCGACATCCCGCGCTGCGTCCTTGCAGTAAGCCGACACGCCCCTACGCGGCCTTGGACTAAGCCGACATCCCACGACGCGGGCACGCATCCAACCCTTTTTTTTGTCCCATCTCTCTCTCTCTCTCTCCCGACTTCGCTTTCCAAGTCTGATTGGTTGAAGACTTGAGTCTTGAAGTTGAATTATAGAATTCGCAGAGATGGATCGCGTCATTTGTGAAGGCTAGTTTTTCTCCTCTCCGTCAAATTTCGAGAAGTTGGCACTGGTACGAAAAACAACTTTGTGAATGCATGAAAATATTTTTGCATTATATTGAAATTCAAGCGAGGCTTCTTGGCCGACTCTTCGGACTGAGATGAGGCAGTACAAGACTAGAATTTACCGCAGTGGCAGGTCAGTATAGTTATTAGAAGAGACTAGAATTTATTGCAGCTTATACTGGTACTAGTTGTGGTACCTGTTGCGTACAGGTAAGGGTTGTGGTACCGGTTGGGTACTTAGTATCAGGACAATAAGCTGGTCTAGTACACTGAGCTGTGAGTCGAAACGCGCCTCACTAATTTTCTATATACGATCGGTGTTGCTGTCAATTGGATATGCAATTGCAAACCCATAATCCTCTACACCTAAGTCAGCACTGCTACTTTGGCTGTTGGATTGTTCAGTCTCAGGCAATGATGAAAAATTGAAGAGCTGAATGAATTCCAAGTCAAACCCCGATAACTCAGTAGATGAGTCAGGTTGTATGGTGAATGGTGTTTCGGTGTGCATCCCACGTGATTCCACCCATACGACTTGCCACTTGGGGTTGATTCACTGGTAACATTCCCCGTAGAAGACTGTCATTAGCTTTCTATAATCTGCTGATTAAGCTTGGTGTTCAGATCATCCATTGTATTTGTCACGGTTTTTTTGCTCAAGTGCGTATTCCAGTGGTTCTTTATCTCGTTGTCAGTTTGACCAGGTAGCCTTGCAGTTATGAGTGACCACCTGTAAAGATTAAAAGTATAGAGCATTCTCAAGCACTGTACAACTTAATTATTATCTCTAATCATGTTACAGGACAACGGATCGACAACTGCCTTTCGAACTTTATACAAAAAGATATAACAATGAATGAGAAAGAGCCCCCCACGTATGGTGGAGCGGCCCATTAAAATCCTAGTTGGGATTTTGGGCAATTCTCAAATAAAAAAGTTTCCGAAATTTTAAAAAATAATATTAAAATAATATAATCTAATAAAATTAATATCAATTTAATCAGTTTAATATAAATAGTATCGTAAGATCGGAATCCTGGATTCCGAACGTTAGATCGGATTCCTGGATTCCGATCTAACGTTAGATCGGATTCTCGGATTCCGATCTAACGTTAGATCGGAATCCAGGATTCCGAACAGTGCTGTAACTGCTCAATTTTGTCGTTTTTCATGGTTTTATTGTACTTCTATTATAAAAATTAATTAAATATATAAAATTTTAATATTAAATTAATATATTATGAAATTTTAGTAATATATTTTGAAGATAAAATAATAAATTAATATATTTTATTTTACTTCTATTTATAAACATTAATTAAATATATAAAATTTTAATATTAAATTAATATATTATAAAATTAATATATTATAAAATTAATATATTATAAAATTAATATATTAAAAATTAATTAAATAAAATTATTTAATAATTTGACTTAATTTAATGTAATAAAATCTTATTTAGTTGTTTGAAGTAATTAATTTAATTTAATTTCATTTAGTTAATTTAATTTGATTGAGCTATTATTTTTTTAACTACTTTAATTTAATTTACAAAACAATATAAATTATTAATTTAATTTTACAATTTTAATTAAAATATAATTATTAATTTACTTAAATTGAAAACAGTAAAAAGAAAAAGAAAAAGTATTGATTTAATGTAAGTAATTATATTTGAAAAAAATAATTTATTTTAGGTAATGAATTATTTTAATTAATGAATATGATAATTAATGAATATGATAATTAATGAATATGATAATTAATGAATATGATAATTAATTAATAAATCAATTTTAATTACAAAAAATATAATATATATATTTAAATTTTAATTTATTAATTAATATAATTAAAATATTTATAATAAATATTATTAAATTAATAAAATAAATAACAGTAAAAAGGGAAAAAGACCAAAAACTGATTTGATTGGGCGGTGGATTCCTGACATGCTTAGATCGGAATCCTGGATTCCGATCTAAGCTTAGATAGGATTCCTGGATTCCGATCTAAGCTTAGATCGGAATCTGAGAATCCGATCTAAGCTTAGATCGGAATCCAAGATTCCGATCTAAGCAATAAGTTGAGCACACTGCGGCAAATTATTTGATTTGATCGGGAATTGACGTGAACTTTTAAATCTGTTTGCTAATATCGGAATCTCAAATTCCGATCTTATCACTATAAATAGTTGGTCGTTATCACAATCTTAATATCATCTATCTTTTCCAATTAATTCTTAGTCATATAGAAATGTATTCAATTAGTGTTTTTGTCAATCAATCTCCCTTTAATCCAGCAAATAATTTTCGTTTTGATGTTTTTCCACAAACTGATTATGAATCTATTAAACAAATAATTTTGTCCTCATTGGGAATTTATCAAGGTGAGTTCAATTTGAGAATTGTTTCGCGTTTCAACGTAATTATGGACGGAAGGTTTCAACAAATTATTTTGCCGGTGAACTCTCAAAATGAATGGCGATACGTTCAACACGAGTGCTTTGAGGCAAGGCGACTTGATGGTCTAGAAATGCATGTCGATTTACTTCCGGCACAAGGTAAATTTAATTTTGAATTTAATTATGTGACATTTAATTTTGGAATAATAGAATTATTTGCTTAAATATATATATTTATATTAATATTAACTATGAAAATAATAATTATAGAATAATAATTAAAATCATATTAAAATCATATTAAAATCATATTAACTATAGAATAATAATAACTATGAAAATGCGATTTATTAATATTAACTATGCATAAAAACATAAATAAGAACAATTTCTAGAAATGGCTTTTAATAAGAACAATTATAACACATTTTTGTACAACTATCCAAATTGTACAATTTTTGTATGTGATTATAACAACTATCCAAATTGTACAATTTTTGTATGTGATTATAACACATTTTTTTATTATAATTAGGTGGTTATTATAATTATAATTATAATGAACAACAAAATTATGAGGAAGAAGAACACCAACAACCAAATGCAACCAATCAAGAAGAAGAGAATGAAACCATTACATTAGATTGGGATCCTTGGGACCCTAACAGTATAGATCCTCGTGATAGTACACTTCAGGAAGAAGAAGGTACATACTACGAGTCTCACACCGGTCAAGGCACTTGGGAACATGGTGGTAGTAGTAGGCAAGAACATGGTGGTAGTAGTAGTAGTAGGCACGGCCGGCCACAAGAAGAAGAAGATGTCGTTCAAGTAAACGAAGAAAACGAAGAAGAAACACGTCGACTCGATGATTTATACGACCGAGGTCCCGGTTTTCAGTCAGACTATGCAACAGGTGAGGACTTTAGTGATGAAGAAGTGGACTTATTTGAGTCAGAGGGAATCGATGGTGGACCCCAATCAAACGTGAACCCCAATCACCAGTATTACCTTACAGGAAGGACAGAAACATACCATCCCGTAGGGCAATTTCTAGATATTTCTGAGTATAGAAATTCCGTACCTCAACCGTCTCAACCTCATGGATCAGGGCCATTAGCAGAAGGGACAATTTTTTTCTCGAAAGAGCAACTCATAGGAGAGTGTCAAAAATACTCATTACGTTTAAATGTACAACATAAAACCACTGCTAGTTCTCCGAAAAAATTAATATTGAACTGTAAGGAATATGGTTGTAAGTGGCGTATGTATGCCCGTACAGAAAGAGAAGGCAAATTTTGGAAGATAATAACGAATGAACACGAGCATACATGCGTGAGGAGGGCCGGAGACTTCACACATGATAATTTAACGGCTGAGGTTATCGCCAACTGTATTACAAATGCAGTAAAGAGAGATGTCGGTATTTCCTTACCCGACGTTAAATCTCTACTGGAGAAAGAATACCCGAATGTGGTGCCCACTTATAACAAGATTTGGCGGGGACGAGAAAGAGCAATCGAACATCTTTTTGGTTCATGGGAAGATTCGTACAACAAACTACCGAGTCTTTTATTGGCTATACAGAGGACGACACCCGGCACGCAGATAAAGTGGTTGTTTAAAAGCGTAGGTGATCCGAACAGAGCTATGTTCGAAGCAGCAGCATGGGCATTCGGGCCTTGTATCGCGGCGGTTCCGTATATTAGGCCCGTGATTAGCATTGATGCCTCTTTCTTATCAGGTCGCTATAAGGGTAAATTCTTAGCGGCTTGCGGTTACGATCCTAAGCAACGGCTTGTTCCGTTAGCATTTGCTTTAGTGAGAACGGAGGATGAAACTTGCTGGGGTTGGTTCATGAAATTTCTAAGGGAACAAGTGGTGGGACCAAAAAAATTTTGTGTTGTCTCAGACCGTCATTGGGGAATAAGGAACATGTTTAAACGACCACAGTACGGATGGCAAGAAAGTGCGGAGCCTGCATTGGCCGTACATCGGTATTGTATGCAACATTTATGTGAAAATGTGTACAAGGTTTCTGGTAAAGACAAAGGTATACCACACAAATTTAGAAATAAGTTGGCTAACAAGAAAAAGAAACGGCCATTCATGAAAATGTGGGAGGAACTCCGAGTGACAAACCCTGAAGTTATCGATTATCTTAAGAAGTGTGGTAAAGAAAACGAGACAGATACCAATGAGCGAATGAGACCAGAGAGGTGGGCACAAACTTTTGACACTGGTGCACGTTGGGGTCTTATGACTAGTAACGGATCTGAAAGTCTAAATAGCCGGTACAAGGTTGAGAGAAGACTCCCAGTTGTTGGACTCGTAGAAGGCACTTGGTACAAGACTGTGCAGTGGTTTAATGAAAGGAAGCAAATAGCATTGGGAAGACAAGCAGATGGAGAACGATGGCCAAAAGAGGTGCAATTAAAAGTCATGAAGCATACTCTTAAAGCGGGTAAGGATTACCGTTGTATACTTTACCTAAAATTAACCTTCATTTATATTTACATGTTTTTTATATATTTTAATATTTACAGCGCTGATGACTGTGGTAACCATTGATGTTGAACGTGGAGAGTTCGAAGTACAGGTGCCCAACGAGAAAGATTTCCCTGGAAGAACGTGGAAGTACAAAGTTCTCATCAACCGAAATTATCAACCGGAAGATCCTCAACTACCGACTAGGCGTGTGACGTGCAAATGTCAAAAACCTCAACTGACCGGAATACCATGTGCTCATGTTGTTGCCATATGCGGTACATATAGATGGGAAGTAGATGAATTTATAGACCCACTATATAGTACAGAGAACATGGTTAAAATATGGTCATCAAGTGACTTCCACTGCTATGAAGACGAAGAGAACTGGCCTCGCTACGATGGACCTGTGGTGTTCCCTGATAAGAATATGATTAATCGGGGGCGGCGAAAGAAGGACCGTGATTGGATGTGGATGGATGCAATGCGAAATAATAAAAATAAAAAAGAAGAACCACAGAGGACAACAACCCACAACCACCTATCTCTTTGGAGGAACTTCAATCTGGTAGGCGTGCCAACACGCATAGACGAACAAGTACAAGGAATAGAGCTCCGCCTTCAACAGGTAACCGAGGTGAAAGTTCTTTTTCCAGGGAGCCAGTTCAACCTGGCCGAAGTTCTGTTAGCGTAGATCCACGAACTGAAAGTCGTATTAGTCTTGGTATAGGAGGAAATGAACCACGCCGAAATTCCATTAGCGTGGATCCACGCTCAAGTTCTGCTAGGTATGTCACAAGTCAGGGGACATCAATTACAAGGGACAGTCAAGGAGCATCGAGTAGCAGAGCACAAACCGGAATACGTGGTGGAATTTTACGTCTTGGCGCAAGAATAACTAATTTTGCAAGAGGAGGAAGAAAATAATTGTAATTTTTGTGGTGATAATGTAATATTTAGTTGAATTGTACTCTTATGTGATGTGAAAAATAATTGTAATATTCGTAATACTAAGTTGAATCGAGAGCTGTTTTTTCAGTTGAAAGTGTGACTATCTTGGTCCTTTGTTATTTTTGTTTTGAACAAATGGTACGCCTAAAAATTTTGAAATTTAAGTTTAGGAAAATAGGTCCGCCAATTAACAGCTCAGTATTTTTGTTAGAATTTTTCAGAGCGTATTTCATAATTTTCTACCGCCAAACTTTTCGAATTCAGAGCTGTTTTTTCAGTTGAAAGTGTGACTATCTTAGTCCTTTGTCATTTTTGTTTTCAACAAATGGTACGCCTAAAAATTTTTAAATTTAAGTTTAGGAAAATTGGTCCGCCAATTAACAGCTTAGTATTTTTGTTAGAATTTTTCATAGCGTATTTCCTATTTTTCTAGCGCCAAACTTTTCGAATCCGGAGCTGTTTTTTCAGTTCTAATTTTTCTCATATTTAATTATCAAAATCTTAATTATTAAAAGCAAAAAAAAAAATTAATTAATTACACATAAATTTTCATATGAATTTTTCTTATTTTTCCGTATTTTTAAAATAATTTTACAATTTATTATCTATTTTTCTAATTAATTAAGTAGTTAATAAACAAATAAAAAGACAACAAAAAAAATCTAATATAATTAATAAATTACATATAATTTTAAATTTTATTTTTCCTCATTTTTTCCGATTTTTAAAATATTTTTGGAATTTTTTCTTTATTTTTTTATTTAATTAACTAAATTAAAAACTAATAAACTAAATAAATAAATAATAAAATAAAATAAAAAAAATTAAACGCTCACGCGCGGAAAGGAGGTCCGGAGCAGAGTTATATCGTAAACGTTAGATCGGAATCCTGGATTCCGATCTAACGTTAGATCGGAATCCGAGAATCCGATCTAACGTTAGATCGGAATCCAGGAATCCGATCTAACGGTCGGAATCCAGGATTCCGATCTTACGATACTATTTATATTAAACTGATTAAATTGATATTAATTTTATTGGATTATATTATTTTAATATTATTTTTTAAAATTTCGGAAAAAGTTTTTGGTGCTGACTGCTGAGGGCCAATTCGTGAGTCGTGACTCGTAATTTGCGACACTTTTTTAAAACGACAAATATGCATGGTGCAATATAAAATGAAACTGGGAGACCGAAAGATTGAATAGTATATATTTTTACGTTTTTATTATGGTTGTATAAATGAATATGCACTTAAAATTTTTATAATATACTATATACATCACTCAACATATAGTCAAGTAGAGGTCAAAAAACACATTAGTTAAACTAAGGAAACTAGAGATTAGTACCGTTTTGCAAATAATGGTACACATGGAAATAAAAAGAAAAGAAATTTCGCACTCGATTCTGCACCAATAATTTACTTTTCCTTTGTATATTACATTCGATGCTTTCACATGTTGATGGCACAGGAAAAAAGAAACGGAATTGCTTAACATCATCCTCTCTTCCGTATCATCCCCATCATCCCCGATCAAAACGCGTTAATAACTGAACGCGTCATCCCTCTCTTGTATCATCCCCGTCATCCCCCATCCAAACGCATTAATCTCATCGTATCTTTATCTCTGGTCTCCTTCCTTCTTCGTTCTTTTTTTACAAATCCAGAGGAGAGAACGAGAGGTGAGGAGAAAGCAAACCAGAGAGAAAAGGGGATGAGGACGAGCGCATCAGAGGAGAAGAGAGATGGGGAAGGAGAACAATTATACATTTTAACTAGAACCTTTATATATATAAGTAGAACTGTTATTAATATAAGTAGAACATTTATATATATAAGTAGAACCTTTATATATATAAGTAGAACTGTTATGAATATAAGTAAAACCTTTATATATATAAGTAGAACTGTTATGAATATAAGTAGAACTTTTATATATATAAGTAGATACTTTATATATATTAAGTAGAACTGTTATGTATATAAGTAGAACTGTTAAATATATCAACTATAACTATGTTCGCTCCCTCTGTTTTGCTGTGTTCGCTCCCTCCCCTCTGTGTCGCTGTCTTCCTTCGCTCTGTGAGACGCTAATATGAGGGGATGATTCTAGGGGATGATGGATGAGGATGAGGGGGATTAATTTCCGAAAATGTAATTACGCGTTTTCTAAAATTGGAAAACGCGTTTTGAGGATGATGGAGATGATAGGAATCAGGGATGATCCTTATCAGCCCCGAAAAAGAAATACATAATACTTTCCTGACTGCATAGATGATTCTTATTGTGTATACATGTCATTAAATTAAATTAAATTATTATACAACAAATTTCAAAAAACAAAAAAACAAAGAAAAGAAAACATTATACAACGCAGCAGAGGTGATCCTTGGTGCTTTGGGGAAGCTATTATTTCAGAATTCAGACCTTGTAAAACAAGGAGATACACTAGAAAAGATAATAACATGATGTATATATATTGTTATGCTAAATTACAACTGCATTAAGGCGCCAATCTATGAGAACAAAAAGGAAAAAAAAAAAACAAATTAAAGAAAATCATGTTTTTGGCACATGTTGTAAATAAGCCACAGGCTCGCACAACAAACATCTGATATTAAATACATCTTTAATACGGGATACAGTTAAAAAATACAAACTAAACCCATCAAAATATACAGAACGTACGTGTACAAATCAATAATGCCTCAACGACCAGCAGGATTTCTATTCCAGAGGATAGGTATGAGGGGTTTCCGAGCTTCCTGCAATACGTGCACAAGAATCATATTATTGACGAGACGTCAAAAGATACAGTCAGATTGGAATATTATAAGATGCTTCATATTAAGGTCAGGATAAGATGTAAAAGCTATAAATTTAGATAATCTTAGCACATTGCAAATATATGCATCCTAAACTCCCCATGGTTACATTCAAGCAATGTAATTATTCTTAAATCCTCTAGCAAAATACAAACTGTTAGATTAGGGCTCATAAGGATTTTTTTATATAATGATTTTGCACTCGAGCCCCTTTATTGGTTCCACGTCCAGTTGAACTAGCCAAGTGAATATAGATTTTGGACCCAGATTTGTATGAAATGTTGTGAAATTCATTGAGCTAATAATATGATGAATAATGAGTATCTGTTAGTTTCAATCAACCTCAAAGATATCTAGTTGTTGGTAAGATAAGAAATACTGAAAGCTTTGCAATAAATTATAGTGCAGTATTAATTATTCCTAAAATCAATTTACACAGCATCGAATATTGCAGGGTCAAAGTTTACAGCAAGAAATAAGAGGGTAAGTAGTACTGTAGTACTACCATGGCAAGAAATGAAACTAACTCTAGGCTTGACATCAGATGTTAGTTGTCAGAAAAACCAACTTTTGGTAGTGTAATTTGCCAATATGAAAATTGTCAGTATATGATATATGTTATAGAACAATACGCGAAGTGCTAGTACATGTACAAACCTAGGTTTTATGAGGTACAAGAGGGTGAACAGCAAGGCAAGGAAGAAGCACAATCCCCCAACAGAGAGGTAAGCAAGGCCCAAAAAGTCATTTTTGCCTCCAATCCAGCTGGCAGTTGAGAGAACAAGCTTTTTCTTTCCATTAAATTCGTATGTGTTGTAGTTGTTCTCCAAGTTGATAGTTATCACATCATTTGCCTTCAAATCCTTCTCTATTTTTCCCCACAATTTTCTAAATGTGGGCAAAGCAGCCGTGCGCATCCACACAATCCAGTCTTCTTGTTGGCTCAGCTGCACATACAAATGAAAAGCATTGTAATAAGTAAAATAAGAATGGTACTAGTTGCATAAATAAAGTATAGGCAATGTTCTGCTGAAACTTTTCAATATACAATATTTTCCCCAAGGTGATATACAGATAAAATTATCATACTCAATCAGCACAGAAGTTGGCATTGACTTACACACATACTTCTTGGCTTGTTTTGTGTCGTCACTTGGACACATGCACGGCCTGACACAGTACAGAAACTAGACAAGTGTGTGTGACAAGAATATTTCTATCCAACACGCGCCCTCGATCTATATTCCAATCCACCCACATAAAGAAGAAAACACAAAAAAACAGCTACCAGAGCATAATCGGCAGAAACCATACTGGTGAATATGGCATCACAATTAATATTCTATCCAACATGTACAGTCAACCTAAATACCTAACCACCTATAAAAAACACGGATAGCTCGGTGCCTCAGGGATACACAGAGTACTTGCCAAACAACTGCACACCTGTAAACCCCCAAATCCCCCCCCCCCCCAGGATACACAGAGTACTTATCAAACAACTGCACACCTATAAACCCCCATATCCCCCCGCCCCAAAAAACAAACACACCAATGAGGGTGCCATTCTGAAAGTTGCTGGGGAACACATCACTGCCGAACTTGTGGTCACGGTCACTCTTCCATGAGATGTGCTTCCTATTGACTGTTTATGTTCTCTGAGCCCCGGGCAAAGCTGTAGGTGTCATTGAAAAGACTCCATGCAATGAGTCCACATGGCACGATTGGTTTACCATCAGCAGTTGTCTTCTCAGGGTCACAGTAGTCTGTCTCGTTCACCTTGCTCTTGTCTCTCAGTTGTTGATCATTTCGACTCTTCACATACCTGATCACAAGCAAACAGAAGATAAATGTAGGTACATGGTTCACAAGAAGAAAACTGGAAAAGTAAATTCTTTCATTTTTTCAAACCTCTCCCTTTTCTTTTACATAAAATTGGTATCTCTCCATTATGATTAACAAGCTGTAAATGCTGGCTTTCAGTAAAGAACTTTCACATCGTCTGTGGTTAGTACAAAACTGAAATTTTACATATTCAAAATCTTCACTGAAAGCATTTAATTTGTCCTACCACTTTAAATTAAAATTTGGTCTAAATACACAAGTTTAACAGGTGTCACTAAAAAAAGACAACAATTCTCAGTGGATTAATAAATAAGCAAGAAGTTTTAATAGCAAGTTCCATTTGCATCACAACGATCAAATATAAAACAACTAGGGGGATTGAGAATATTGCTGTAACTGAGAATTGAGAGTGTCATGGAAAAAATAATAATAATAAATGAAACATATTCGATTAAGCTTTTTATACCTTCTATGATTCTGATAGAAATTATCAAGCTGGTAATACACATATATAGGTTGATTCATGTCCTTTGTAATCTACAAAAATAAAAAGGAACTGTAAGTCTCATGTAGTAGGCAATTCTACTTGATCCCTTCAGCTTGAAATTTCAAAGTAAATAAATTAATTCAGTTACCGTGATTGTCCTTGTGCAATTTTTGTTGGTATCTCGATTTTGAATATAAGCAATTTTAGCATCTTTGTTAGTAGCATTTGATGGTAAACATGCATTGTCATAACGGTCCACAACTTCAACAACCTGTCAATGAAAATTAACCTCTTAAAGAAATAAAATATTGTTGAAAGAACAATGAATTACTTAAATATAATAAATTAAAGTGTAAATAGTAAGATGGTCCTCAAGGTTTGCACAGTTTATTCATCAATATTAGATTCGTCTCGCCATTCAATAACTACAATTGTATTGGATAAGAAAATGACACGCCTGCTAAATAAATGCGATCAATCTATGCGAAAATTCACCCTTGATAATATGGCACTTTCGGTTAGCATTTTTTTACAGGCCAAAATATTAAGTACACTTATATTGTGAAGGCAAAACCAAAATATGCACAGAACCTAAATGACTTCCAATGCAAATAATTAAAATTCAGCTTTTCTTAAATTTCTTTCTTTTTAAAAATAAACAAAGGATGTTTAGCATACAGCTCTTGATGTCAATAAGGACGCAACACGGATGGGGATGAAGATAACACCTATAGGTGTTTATAACCATTGTAAATACTGAAATAACCTGTACAATTCAAAGGCAAACTTCAGATTAATATCTTTAATCACACATTAAAATAAAAAGTGACAAATGAATTTTTTTATGTATATTTAGTTATTTACCCATTTTGGAGTAAGAATTGGTTTGCAAGCTGGAAGTTCCTGCTGTGTAAATTTTGAATCTGTACAATATTCAGCAAGGATAATGCTGTGTAAAAATATATTATTGATATTCTTTAACATCACAAAAGATATTTCATGCTTAAATAAAAAATTTTAATTTATCATCCGATATCTAGATGAATAAAAACAATAATGCAACAACATAAATCTTGACTCGGCGATTTTATAATTTATTTCGACTATTTTTTCCAACTACTTGATGTTTTTCGTTAATTTAAAAGGTTTATTCCCCCCAACCCCCCAACAAGAGAAACATCAAATCGGAGTATCGTGGTTTATGGCAAACCTAGTCTAGTTAGATTCTCTAACTAATGTCTAGACCAAGTAAGAAATGTCAACTAAAGAAACGCGCCTCTCTCGGCCATTTGGAAATTGTGCATTTGTATCGTTTTAAGCGAACAACAACAAAACAGAAACTGGAGACTGGGGAAGCTGACCTGGCTCTTTGGAAATAATTTTCTTGCAATTTTATTTAGTTATTTATTTTTTTGCCTGTTTTGAAAGAAAATATATAATTTGGTAAGAGAGACTGGATGACCGAAATGTTGCTTTCTTGATGACGAACCTATTTAACCAAAAATATTTTATTGTAGTGTATTAGTTTTGCTCGAGTAGTAATGCTACTAACTCGTCATAATTAAATTATTAAGAAAATGCTCTAGAAATAGGGATGGCACAATTGTGCAGGACCAAGTGATGAAAGCCCAGATGAAAACATAAATGCCTATCTAGAAACTTGGACTTTAAACAATTGAATTTCCTCATCTTTCTCGTTATGGGTCAAACCCCTTTGCATCACTTAACACCTGTTATTGATTATCATATACCGAGTAAAGAAATATTCAATAAGAGAATGGAAAACTAGCAACCTAAATATCCCGCAGAAAATGCATCCCAATATTTCTCCTATATGAAGCACAATAAAAAATATGCTGAAATATAATTTTCACCTTAATCGACTATAAAAGTTTCATTTAAAACAGGATGTTTGGATTCCACGTGGAAATAAAAAAAAAAAGATGACGAATATTGCATTAAAAGCAATTAAAAATACATTTGTTTCCAATTAACAAAAATTTATGTACCATTTAGCAATACAAAATATGTTATTAATTTTATTCTTTTCCCAAAAATAATAAATCTTAACTGCACGGAATTTAAGATTAAACTAAACTAAGATGAAGTCGACCTTCTACTCATCTTCACATTATTCATTCATGCTTGGACCTCTACTTCTCAACTTTTTTGTACCTAAAAATCTCAACACCCAGGTAATCGATGGTACCATGCACTGCTACATGAGGTTTACCAACCTTCACACGCACAGCTGAAATCTGAGAAAATTTGAGAAATGTTGTGTTTGCAATAAGATGAGCCACCGACTCCAGAAGGTTCTGTGATGGGCCTTCCACGACATCCTTTACTATCCTGTACCAACATTCAACAGTTTTAACTATCATTAAAAGGTACTGGAATCATACGAGGGGGGAAAAATAGAAAGAGATTAAGTAAATATCATAATCTTTGGATTTCAGTTATGTTTAGGAAATTTCATACTGAAACTTGATGACATTCAAAACCATATTGACTGGTTCAGAAAGGTAACAGACCAGTGCAGATCACATTCTGTTTTCTTTTCTTAATTTCTTTCCTTGTTCCTTCTCCACGCAAAGATAGAGGGATAATAGAAAAACTCAAGACAGAAAATTCAGAATGAACAGCACTGCTCCCAGTTCAATAGTATTCTAACAGCAATAAATCGTGTCAAATAGAAAACTACATCGTGTTTAGCTAGAAGGACTGTTACAGTCAGTGGGATGGATCAGAGACAGTAAAGGAATAGAGAAGAGAAAAAGAACAGTGTCGGCTAGGGTTAAATGAATTCTGTTATTTCTCAAAGTGTCTAAAGTTACATTATAAAGAGAAAAGCCCTAGAAAAACTAAATATTGCCTATGGTGAGATAAAAGACATTTCTAACAAGAACCATTTCTACTTGATTACAGTTCACAATATATGCATTGAAAATGAGTATGTTAACCAAATACAATAAATGATGCCATCAACTGCTACATGGGGCTTACCAATTTGAGATTTGACACTGTTATTATACACCCACCGAAAATTTAATTTTCATCTGGTGTTGTAATATTTGACCCCTTTTTCCCTGATTTACAACTTAAACTACAGTATTTAATGCAAATTAAGGACAAAACTCAATAAGGATCAGCTGTCATCAAATTTGTACAGTATTTAATACAAATTACATTATTGGACAAAACTAAAAAAGATCAGTGGCGATGGAACTTGAGACAAAAAGGACCCACTTAGACAACTAATGAATTCTAAACAGTAACGAGCAAGCCTAACTGGTATACTAGTAAAGTTAGATCTTCTCAACACAGCCATCTAAAATAAAAACAAAGCTCACCATTGGTTCGAGAAATAAAAGTGCAATTACAATTTTAATTTTTTATCCTATAACAACATTGAAATATCACAGCTCCACACTAAATCTACCAAAATAAAAATAAAAAAAGAACTGGTTTACCCATGAGAGATAAAATGTGGCAAGTACATCTATTTGAAATAAATGTTACCCAAAAAATACTTGATTCTCCCTTTAACACTTAGAAAAGCACCAAGGAAGAAGGGAAGGTTTGGGCCAAGTGTGATGAAAATAAGGAATTAAATTGAGTATATTTCTGTATTATCTACTTCATTCTATATGCAAACACACATCTCCTATTTTTTGTGAAGTAATCAGGACATTTATCTTTTTACAATACAAAAAAGAAATTTCAACCTCCTGCAATGCATACAAACAATATAAAGAGTATTCGAATTTAAATGAAAGTATTGGGTTTTAGCTAATACTTTCAAGCAAAACCAAGTCTAAAATAAACCCTGCTTTCTGCAACTAAGCCTTAATTATGATTCAGTGATGAAATTTAACCACAACTATCAATAATTTTAATAAGAAGATAATAGAATTGATAACCAATTCATTCATTAGATTTCAATACTATTCACTGTTTTACTCAATTTAATTAATTATTCCTCCACCAGAAACTTGAACCGACTTAGCCCAATTATGCAAATAATTGAAACAAGAAAAGGGCAAACCTGTAAATATCAGTATAGCTAACAGTGTCAGCAATGTCATCAGAAACACCGGCCGCTCTCAAGTCTAGCCATGCATCCACATCTATAACAAATTTCTGACCTAATTTCTTTTCTTCTGGTTTTACCCCATGAAAACCATGAAACTTCAAGCCTCTCAGTATAAGTTTGTCTTGATCAACAAGTTCACTACCAGCCATTAACACTCACCTCACCTATCCAAGGAAAAATATAAACAATGAAAACATCTTACAATTTGTAGTTGGCATAATACACATGCAACATTTATGTATCTAGAAAAGCATATTTCTGCTTCTGTGTAACCAAATCGGTAGAGTTTAGTTCACACAGAGTAACAAAATACAGCACTGCATGGATGAAATCCGTAAAAATTTTGAATATGTAAACTTTGGGATCATACGAATTCGGATGACTGTACTGATTGCAATCCTCTCCCATCTTTAAGTTTACGTATTAATCCGTTTTAATTAAGTATAACTTAATTTATTACTAATCCAATTTTTAAGTTAATCACTTTTAATTAGTTTAGTTAATTTAATGTTAATCCTGAAATTAATTATGGACCTGGCCCAGTCCGAAATTAATTTAAAGTTGAACAGAAAATTCATGCGTTTCAAAGCAAAGCCCAGCAGAGATCTAAAGGCCCAGCTCGTCAGCCCAACATAGAGAAAAAGAGGGACGGCCCAGAATTAAATCAGGCCGACAGGCCAGAGAAAAATTCACAGCCCAGGTGGAAATAAGGGGCCCAACCTGGTGCCTGGCGGACCGGGTTCGGCAGGCCAGTGGGTTGTGGGGATCAAATCCAAACCCACGATAAATGGAATCCGACCCAAACAATGTCAGATCCGACCTGCAATCCCAACACATTTACATATAAGTCCACAGAAATATTTTATTTACTTTAGAATGACACTTTAGTCCTTTATAACAGTTTCATTCACGAACTGGTCCAAATCCAGTTCAAAGATATTTACATCTAGGTCCCTGATAACAGAAAACCTCACGGAAAGGCCCCTGGCCGCACATCAAGGCGTACCAGTGAAGAACAGAGCACTGTCAGACCTGTACCACCCTGGTACCAGGCCTGTACCAACCTGGTACCAAGCCTGCACCAGTCTAAAACCAGGCCGAGAGCAAAATACACACAGACAGACTCAAATAGAGGCAATTAACGCCTCTCACACAGATTATAGCCTAAAGCAAGCATTTATGACATAAGCTCAGTTAAACTGAGCCAACACAGGCACATAACAGATCAAGATCAAGTGAAGCTCAAATGAGCCGATAAGCAAGCCATCAAAGAAGACAACAGATCAAATGAGTTCAGCAAAACAAGTATCAACACAGATCAGATCATCAGAGGCTATGCACAATTTAATGAGCCACAAAGGCAACCAACATATCCATTCCATTCAAATGCATGCCTTAACACATTCTTTCACAGAGTCAAGCAATTCACAGATCAAAAGAGGCGATGCAAATTTCAAGCAATTCACAGATCAATTTAATGCATGCCTCTTGCATTCTCAGCACAACAAAAAGAGAGAAAAAGGGAATTGGTTACCAAACCGAAATAGCAAACAAAGAGGAGAAGAAAAGGGTGTAGAGGTGCTCAATCTGTGCCCTGTCCGTCACCGCCTGTGTTGTCTCGTCGCCGCTCAGTCGCCAAACGTCATCGTCACCTTCTGTCGCCGGCCTTGTCACCAGAACAAGAGAAAAAGGAGAGAGTGGTGGGTGTGTGTGTAGGGCAAATGGTGGGGCTAGGGTTTCGGAATGGGGAGGAGAGGAGGTGAGCGGTTCTGATTGGCCGTGAGTGGAGTTAAGGTGAAGGAGGAGGGAATGGCGGAGGAAGAAGGGAGGCAGTGAAGTGGGGGTCTTGTGGTTAGGTCAGAGGAGAGGTGAGTCGAACCGAGCGAGAGGGAAGGAGATGGGCGATCGGAGGGAAAGGAGAGAAGGGAGAGGTGGTTTGGTTTGGTGCTGGGTTCGGACGAGAGGGAGGTGAGAGAGAGGGTTACGGTGGCGAGAGAGAGTGAAGGATAAGGAGGGGAGGGGCTACGGGAGAGTGTGAGGGAGAGAGCGGAGCGCTCGAGGAGAAATTTAAGAGGAGATGAGAAGGACGGTGGACACCAAAGCAAAATGAATTGGATTTCAGAAGCTGATCAAATCCAGGAACTTAATTGGATATCAAAAACGGCAACGATCCAACGGTACAGAAAATCCAGAGTTTTGAAAATTAAATCGGACGACTCAGAACAAAGGAGACTAACTAACTAATTATTTGATCAGCAGATTACAAATGTTAGTCAGATTTTAGACTATAATTATTATTATGAACTTAAAACTAGATTCTTTGTTAATTTTATTTATTTGTTTGTTTGAAGATTGGCTAAGTATTATTATAAATTTTCATTTTCAAACTATTTATATTATGATTTCTGAAAGTTCTTTAAAATTTTAAGTTAGTCGTCAAATTACACGATTTTGATCTGCTTAGAATTTAATAGCCATTAACAGTCATTTTAAAACTAAATTTATTTTTATGAATTTTCACAGTCACCAAGCAAGAAAAGTTATCGCATAAATTATAGTGAAACCAGAAAGAAAAAGAGCGACTCACCTTTGTTCTGCACCACGCATTTAGAGAGCAGTTGGAATCGCGGAAGCCTACACCGCGTGGAAGCAAAGAGGCGATGGCCACTCGCAGAAGCGCACTGAACGGAAGCGATCGGAGCCGTGTGCTCTGATACCAGTCTGTTACAATCAGTGGGATGGATCGGAGACAGTAAAGTAATAGAGAAGAGAAAAAGAATTATACCGGCTAGGTTAAAAGAATTCTATTATTTCTCAAAGTGTCTAAAGTTACATTATAAAGAGAAAAGAAAATTTACCTAAACAACCCTAGAAAAACTAAATATTGCCTATGGTGAGATAAGAGACATTTCTAACAAGGACCATTTATGCTTGATTACAGTTCACAATATATGCATTCAAAATGAGTATGTTAACCAAATACAATAAATGATGCCATCAACTGCTACGTGGGGCTTACTAGTTTGAGATTTGACACTGTTATTATACACCCACCGAAAATTTAATTTTCATCTGGTGTTGTAATATTTGACCCTTTTTTTCCTGATTTACAACATAAACTACATTATTTAATGCAAATTAAGGACAAAACTCAATAAGGATCAGTTGTCATCAAATTTGTACAGTATTTAATACAAATTACATTATTGGACAAAACTAAAAAGGATCAGTGGCGATGGAACTTGAGACAAAAAAGATCCACTTGGACAACGAATGAATTCTAAACAGTAATGAGCAAGCCTGGTGTCGCGGCTTTTTCGTCATTATTCTCCTCGAAGGAATTTCTCGAAGAACAATGGGAACATAGCCTTAGATTCACCTCTCTTAAGATTTCGATCTCTATGGCGGGTATCTCTCAACACAAGAGAACCCTATAAAGAGTCGCTACTTAAAGAAGTTTCTTAATTTAGTGGGTTCTTTCTTTCCAATAGGCGCAAGCCCCTATTGTTAATTACCTCGTAGTTGCTTACGAGAACCTCTGATTAAGGGACGTAAAGGGTATTGATGTAATGGGCTAAGAAAAGCGATTTATAGAGTGCTTTTATTTGTCTTAAGGAGGACTTAATTGATGGTTCCAAACCTAATTGACGGGACCCAATTAAGGATTGACAGAAGACTCTTGAACTTAGACTTACACTAAAATGCAGATGAAAAGGAACGTAATTTTTGGTTTAGACGAGGTTTTCGTTTGAAAGAAGAAATCTTCACTTAGAGTCATTTTTAAAGAGTTTTACAACCTTCGGGGCATTTGGCGCCACTTGTGAAAGTTGGTTCTTTTACAACCCTCGGGACATTTGGCGTCACTTGTGAGAGTTGGTTCTCGGGACATTTGGCGGCTCTTGTGAGAACGAAAGGAAATTTTACAACCTTCGGGATATTTGGCGTCACTTGTGAAAGTTGGTTCTTTTACAACCCTCGGGACATTTGGCGTCACTTGTGAGAGTTGGTTCTCGGGCCATTTGGCGGCTCTTGTGATAACGATAGGAAATTTTACAACCTTCGGGACATTTGGCGTCACTTGTGAAAGTTGGTTCTTTTACAACCCTCGGGACATTTGGCGTCACTTGTGAGAGTTGGTTCTCAGGCCATTTGGCGGCTCTTGTGAGAACAAAAAGGATTTTGCAACCTTCGGGGCATTTGGCGCCTTTGAGCGAAAGTTGGTTCTTTTTGTGAGAGTTGGTTCTTTAACGACCCTAGGGACCATCTTGATCGGTCTTCTTAATAAGAGTCGGTTCTCGGGACCATCTTAGTCGGTCTTCTTGTGAGAACAAAAACGGAATTCTTTGGACGAGAGGGCCCGTAAGAATTCGATTTATAAGTCATCGAAGGTCGATCTCAACCCTAGGGAGGGACTTTTCCTCAAACGGAGAGGTTTTGGTTTTGACTTTGGGTTTCATGTATGGATTTTTAATTTTGATGTTTCACTTGGGATATTTGATGATTTTATTCACCTAGGCCTTTTGCACTTTTTGATTTTTGGAAATTTCTTTTTAGATTTTTTTTAGGCTAATTTGGAAAGTATTTTTATATTTTGAAAATATTTTTCTTGCAGTTACTTGGATATCGAAAGTACTTAGCTTTTGATTTTATAAATTTCATTTAAAAGATACAATTGATTTATTTTAACTTTGTAATTTGTGAAAATATATTCATATTTGAAAATATATTTGATTTCGAAGATATTATATTTGGAGTTTGCATTTCAAAAGTACTTTAGTTTCAGATTTACAATTTTATCAATTTTCTAAAATTCATAAAATTCATTTATTATAGTGAAAATACTTCAAAAATACAAAAGGGCCGCTACTTTGATATATTTTTATATCAAAGTATAGTGAATTTGATTTATTTAGATTTTTAGAATTTTATGGATATTTTATTTGTATTTTTCGGAGTTTTCTACTATTTTTAAACGATTTTTAAAGTTTTCGACTAACGTGGCGCTTTCTGATTGGTCCGCGTCATCTGACCATACTGGAGTGGCAACTTTGGATTTACTGACGTGGCAGAGGAACAAATAAGCATCAATAACATTTTTTCGTATGGAATTCAGATTAAGGCAAACAAGGTAATGATTCTAAACAAACCATTAGCTTCTCTACTTCGAATCTGGAAGATCACCATGGGAGCATAGCTTCCTGGCAACTTCTCTCTTTCGAAATGCATGCATAGAAACTGCCTAAAATAAAAATATTCAAGAAGAGACTAGATTTATCCTTTCTTTGATGACTGACTCGCCATTGGAGCATAGCTCCATGACAAGCTTCTATTGCTATGCCGACAGATCAAGAAAGGTGTATTAAACTATCCTAATCAAGAAATACTAACGAATCTGCCTTCTCGAGCTTGATCGGGATAATCACCATGGGAGCGTAGCTTCCTAGCGATCTCCTTCTCAAGTTGAGAAAATAGAAATCGTCATTCAAACACTTCTACGCTAGGTTAGACACGAGAAATTCAATCAAAGATAACCAACTACCAAATCGTAAGCAATTCAAAGAAAAAGAAGATCCTACACATCTCAATCAAACAAGCCTCGATTTCATTTCAAAAATTGCGTCAAAATTGCATCAAATTCGCTCATGAGAGAGTGTAGATTACACCTAGAAACCTTCTACACTCTCAGAAGCGTAAACCTACCTTCGATTACAGACGATTTCTTCCTCTTTCTTGCTTTTCTTACAATGCTCTCTACCTATTCCACAAAATGCTCTCCTTTTCTCTCTTTCTAACCTAAGCTTTTTCTGTGGAATTCTAGCTCTGAGAATTTCTTGGGAACCTCCTTTCTCTCTTCTTGGTCTGGTCTTTATATAGGCGAAGACTTGGCATCTCTTTCCGTCCAGATGCAGCGCACTTCGTCGAAGCCCGGCAGTTATCGCCATTCCTCTTCTTCTAACGATTTCTGTTGGGAACACTTCTCTCCCATTCTTTTTTCCTTCTTAGCAACTCCTGGTGTATTCCAGGCGCATGCCACTTTTATTTGAAAGAGTCAATCTTTCTTTAACCAGCGACATTCCATCCTGCTTCTTGTCTGCACTTGGTCTTTGTGAACCACGCCAAATTTCAGGGGACCGTTGAACACGGTGTCCAGTGAACCTGGTGTATTCCTCCTTGGCTTCGTGTAAGAGGGAATTTTGAACATTGTTCTTCGTCTCTCCAGTTTTCTTAGTACCGTACACCTCCATTTAAGCATTTTATTTTGCTTTTCCAAGCTGTCAGGAGTAAATAATTTATTTGGGGCACCTCATGGTTGTATTTTCTCATGAAACTTGGTGTGTGAGCTCAGAAAATTATGTAGAATTTGATGGTGACAAAAGTTTCCTGAAAAGACCCTCCAAAGTATTTTATTTATTTTGTGCAATTTTGAAGCTTTCCTTGCACATATGATGGGCTTCTGCATTTCCTTTTTGTGTTGCAAAGCCATCATAAATTTTTATTTTCCTTGCTGGATTTTTGGGTATTTTTCCAGGATTTTTGCCCTCCGTTTGGTATTTTTTTCTTCAATTTTCAAAATCCATGGGTTCCTTCATTCTTCATGAGTTTTATTCAATTTCCATGAATTTATAGCCATATTTTGAGGTTCAACACCTGGCTGGTATACTAGTAAAGTTAGATCTTCTCAACACAACCATCTAAAATAAAAACAAAGCTCACCATTGGTTCGAGAAATAAAAGTGCAATTACAATTTTAGTTTTTTTTCCTATAACAACATTGAAATATCACAGCTCCACACTAAATCTACCAAAATAAAAAAAAAGGAACTGGTTTACCCATGGAGATAAAATATGGCAAGTACATCTATTTGAAATAAATGTTACCCAAAAATACCTGGTTTTCCCTTTAACACTTAGAAAAGCACCAAGGAAGAAGGGAAGGTTTGGACCAAGTGTGATGAAAATAAGGAATTAAGTTGAGTATATTTCTGTATTATCTACTTCATTCTATATGCAAATACACATCTCCTATTTTTTGTGAAGTAATCAGGACATTTCTCTTTTTACAATACAAAAAAGAAATTTCAACCTCCTGCAATGCATACAAACAATATAAAGAGTATTCGAATTTAAATGAAAGTATTGGGTTTTAGCTAATACTTTCAAGCAAAACCAAGTCTAAAATAAACCCTGCTTTCTGCAACTAAGCCTTAATTATGATTCAGTGATGCAATTTAACCACAACTATCAATAATTTTAATCAGAAGATAACAGAATTGATAACCAATTCATTAATTAGATTTCAATACTATTCACTGTTTTACTCAATTTAATTTGTGGCTAATTATTCCTCCACCAGAACCTTGAACCGACTTAGCCCAATTATGCAAATAATTGAAACAAGAAAAATGGCAAACCTGTAAATATCAGTATAGCTGATAGTGTCTGATATCTCTTATTTATATATATATTTTAACCATACTTGGCACCAAAATACTACCCAAACCAATGATATTCACTGCACTTTTGCATTATATTTTGCAAGATTGGACACTGCCGTGGAATTTGACTTGTTTTGTAGGAACTTGGTGGATTGGACACAATAATTGCATAAAATGGTGGATTTTGAAGAAGAAAATGACTTAAAGGAGTCCATAGCATTGTAAAGCTCATCCTAAGCTTTCCAACGATCTTTGAATCACCTCAATCGGAGTCCGGATGAATAAATTATGGTCAAAATACTATCAATGCTCGATTCTGGAATTTTGGTCCGAAATTTATACATTTCGGACCGAAATTTCCAGATTTCGGTCCGAAATTTCTTTTATGGAAAGTGATTTTTGGTAATTTTCAAAGAAGGAAGGATCCTCTCTTGCCCTAGCCGCCTCCTGGTCTTTCCCTAGGTGTTTTTAAGTACGAATTTCGACCAGAGACGCATGCCACCTTCCATACAATAATTTCCACCTTTTCCACCACCGTTCTCACGCCGAAAGGCGTGGGATTCCACCTCTCGCAGCGGAGCACGTCCATGGCAGCAACTTTGGAGCGATTCTAGACGCGACAGCGGTAGAACCGATCCAACCACGACTTCGGACGATCGATATCTTGAGTTATAAGCGATATTTGGTTTATTCGTTCCTTTTCTCTTGATATTTTGATTTGATGGAGTTTGTATCTTATTTTTCTTGCATGTTAGGATAATTAATGATGTCTTAGTAGTAGTTAGTAGATTAGTTTAGCATTTTGTGATGACTTGATTGATTTATATTATGATATGTGATATGTTTTGTTGAGAATTATATCTTGCTTGGTTAATTTAATTGTTTGTTTGATTGTTTACCTATTGATGAACTGCAGCACCATTAGGACATTAAACTAGAACAAATAATTAGTTATTTAAGCACTTGAGGTAAGCCAATCGCTCGAAAGAGGAGGTTAGTTCACGACCGAGAGGTGTAACTTTTACTGATCCGACAGGACTTTAAATACCTCTAGAAATCCAACTAAACATACTTAAATAGCTAAATCAGAACGAAAGTATAGGTTTAGTTGTTTACGTGGTAAAAACCAAGTTCCATACCAAGTTAGAACCAAAATTGCGATAGCTGAGGTTAGGACTTAGGTCTGGTTGTTTAGTAGCCTTCACATAACATTGTGTAAAAATATCAAGTCAAAACAAGAGGTCTAAAGCAAGTTTAGGAACGAAACAACATGGATTTCGGTCCGAAATCCATATATTTCGGTCCGAAATATGCCTCTGTCTCGATGAAAGTCGTAGGCCGAGGTGCTTTAGAGCTAAACTAATTGAACACGAAATCCTAGGACATCCTTGCATTTATTTAGAGTCCAGAAAATACAAAAAAATAATTTATTTAATTGCACTTTAGATAATTGTATTTCTAAATCATAAAACTCCAAAAATTAATTGTCTAGCTTTTGTGAGGAAGTAAAGCCTAGTAATCAGTTGTACCGTCCCTTGGGTTCGACCCTAAAGCTTAACTAAAACGACTAGTGAGGTTAGCTCTAGGTTATAAATTTATTTGATATCCTAGGTCAAAAACCTTCATCAGTGTCAGCAATGTCATCAGAAACACCAGCCGCTCTCAAGTCTAGCCATGCATCCACATCTATAACAAATTTCTGACCTAATTTCTTTTCTTCTGGTTTTACCCCATGAAAACTATGAAACTTCAAGCCTCTCAGTATAAGTTTGTCTTGATCAACAAGTTCACTACCAGCCATTAACACTCACCTCACCTATCCAAGGAAAAATATAAACAATGAAAATATCTTACAATTTGTAGTTGGCATAATACACATGCAACATTTATGTATCTAGAAAAGCATATTTCTGCTTCTGTGTAACCAAATCGGTAGAGTTTAGTTCACACAGAGTAACAAAAAACAGCACCGCATGGAAGAAATCCGTAAAAACCAATCAACTTCATCTCTTGTCTCTAAAATATTAAAGATTCAAGTAAAACACCACCTATAGTTGAATATTTTTAGAAATAATTAAAAATTTTAAGAAATAAAGTGATGATTTGGTTAACTATTTTGAACTAAAATTAGTGTGAAGACTACCAAAGAAATGCGAATATTTCACTCACGTCTGCAGAGACTAAATCATAATTTCAAAAATAATTTCCTCTTCTTCCTCATTTTTTTTCTTATAAGGCCCGAGGGAGAGAGGTGTATCAAGCGGCGAAGCGGTGAGGAGAGACTTGATTCTTTGTTTGCTCCTTAAACGAGAAAAAAAACTATGTACTGATATTCTGACAAAAGAGCCCCACAAATCTGTCAATGGTTGTTGTGGTGGGTCAGCTCGTCAATGACAGCCCCACAAAGCGGCGCAATATCCTCACGGGAAAGATGCATTGCGAAAATGAATTCTTTCTTTTTTTTTAGGATTGAGAGGAGGCCGCCTCTGCAATTAATCGGTCTGCACTTTTAATTTACGGAAAAGCTTTTTTTCTTTTTCTTTTTTAACCATCTGATCTAAACAAGCAAGTCAGATTAAATGGGATCTGCATATATCTATCGAGTCTAATATCA
The DNA here is from genome assembly GCA_028095005.1 of Rhynchospora pubera. Taxonomy (NCBI): domain Eukaryota; kingdom Viridiplantae; phylum Streptophyta; class Magnoliopsida; order Poales; family Cyperaceae; genus Rhynchospora; species Rhynchospora pubera. Next base: position 286,213,798 of record CM051460.1, read on the forward strand.
TATAAAACAGAAATGATAAATGCAATCTATAGTTTTATCATGGCTTATCGTTGCGAGTCAAAATGAACATATAAAATAGATAAATTAACATTTAAATAATCAAAATGTATGCATACAAATAAATAAATTCAATAAAAAAAAGTTGAATATGTATATAAAATATGACCAACAACACAAAAAAAATAAAATCTAACTCATAATTGAATAAAATGAACACATACACAAACAAACTGAACATATAAATGAATAAAGTGAACAAATACAAAGCACAATGGCACGTGATGATGTATGAATAGATGGTAGATAGTAATTTATATTTTTAATTAATTAATTAATGTCAAACTGCCTGTGGCTTTTCCGAAAAGAGTAAAAATAAAAATGGCTTTTAATTAATTAATTTATATTTTTAGTTTATTTTTTTTTTAAAGTGTAGGGATAAATATGTAAAACAAAATGTCTTAGTCAAAATTGTAGCCTAACTTATTATGTTATTCATACATTTTAGTGTTATAAACAATAGCAAAGAGCTTTAAGGTTGAGTCTTATTTGGTATGATATTTAACGTTATAGTAAAGTTTTTGAACTTGGTCAACTTTAAATAAACATAATCAAGTTTTACCTATGATTAATATATAGGTAAAACTTGATTATGCTATGTTTAATAAAAGTTGACCAGGTTCAAAAACTTATAACACAGCCATTATCTCAGTTATGAACCTAAATTAATCTAGAAGCATTATATCAGTTTATTAACTTAATACCACAGTCCATTATCTCAAGGAATATAGATGCATGAACCTTAAGGATCTTTCAAATAATTAGATGTAAAGTGGTGATGTGGATTTCACGCCTAATGCTAATTACAAGTTTACTACTATTTCCAATTTGTCTGTGTTTTGAAAAATAAAAATATTGTCACTCGGACAACTTATCTTGTTGAAGTACACATCAGCTAGATATTTAACATTTTTTATTCACCACTCTTGTTCTAAAATAAGCTATTCTATTCTTATTCACCACACTTCCAAACACATCCTTAAAGAAGGCTGAAACATATAGTATCACTAGACGCTTAAGTCTGTTAGAGTTATGTCCTAGAAGTCAATAATTTAATGACTTAATTATTAGTTTATGTTTTGGATGATATTTTATCATCTGTTCCTAGGTTTATTATTGACAGATTATTCAGGTTGAGGATCTGAATTGTAGATCTCTATGGATCATTCTTTAGAATGACAATAATAAATCTAAACGGTCCATAATCTTGATAATTAACAAGGAACATTAATTATCATATAAGATTAGTATGCAAGTTAAGTGATAATTAAGTTCTACAAATCATAGGTAAAGAGTTACCAACTTAATTGCATATGTAAATGTTATGGAACATAGTACAGGACTTGACCCAATGAAATAAACATATAGATTGTGTTATGTGTCATTGTTTATTTCGTTATGATTTTGGTTCTAAGTTTGAGATGTTTATCTTTTCCACATGAGGATAGGTTCAATAAATATTGTCTACCGCTGATTCCCGATAAGGGCTGCTGTACGGACTTTATTTATGTTCTCTTGAATTGTGCGGGGAAAAGCTAATCATCAAGAAAACCGTATGTCCCTCATTAATTAACTTAGTGAGTGATGATATCTGTTTGGGCCCCTTGATGGAGTTGGATCGTATGAGCGCAACTAAGCGATCAACTCTAGATCAAGAAACGTATAATCTGCAAGAATGACACATTCCTATCTTGGATTATACGATGATATCGTGAGACATAAGAATCAAAATAGAAAAACATATTTATTCTCTTATGCAGGATTGAAATATTATAGCAGTACACTATTTATGCGAATTGGGAATCATAACGTGTTGTTAGATACCGCTTATGATTATTGGAATTAAATAGCGATTTAATTCCATGTCCAACATAGCATAAATCCTCAAAGAGTCACACATAATAAGGTGTTTAACCATACGTGCATTATTTATTTATTTGCAACAGTGAGTATTGCAAAATATGATAAGTTGATTAATTAATTAAATAACGTTATGGACCGTTATAGTTAATTAAATCAAATGGATCATATAGAAATAAATTAATGCATTGTCTAATCTCTAAATAATAATTATTATTAAGTTAATAATTATTTATAAACAACACACTTAATTTAATTAAGTAAATTGGGCTTTAATTTATTGGTAAATTAAATGTCCAATTTAAGTAGCAATTGAATGGGCCTTTAATTAATTGAATTGAGGCATTAAATAGAAGAGCTAGTGGCCCAACAAAGCCCACTAGAAGGCCGGCCCTATTAGGGTGGTAGGTGGGGTGGCACACTTGTAATTAGTGTGAACTTTGTGCTAGGGTTTGGAGGCTATATAAGGACCTATATGGAGGCTCCTTTGGATGGTTCTCTCTCTCCCTCTCTCCACCTAGCCGCCACCTCCCCATGGTGCGTCGCCCCCCTCTTCTCTCTTCCATTCTATTGCTCATGTGTTGAGCTCTTTCCCTTCCACAAATTAATTGGTGAATTGATTGAAGAAAGGGAAAGCTTTGGGATTAGACTTGTTATTCTCATCGCTAGCACGATTCGAGAATAACTTGGTTAATACCTTAGTGGACTCGAGGCCAAACATGGAGGAGGCGAAGGAGAGCACCCCATCGATTCCCATGCCGTAGGATCGAGCCCCGCGAATACGATTTCGCGGGAGGTACAATATTCCACCCCTTTCTCTTTGTGTTGATTTGGCTTTTGTGCACGATCCGTTGTGTGTGATGTTTCGATGGCTTAATTAAATTGTAATTAGCATAAAATTGAAAATTACACATTTCCTAACAAAGTCGTGGCTCTGCCGCAACTTGTATTTTATGTTGTACGTTACATGACTTTGAGAAGTTTTTGGGGTTGTCTTATTACGCAGGTGAGGAGCCTGGTTAGTGACATATTGGTGTTGGTCATATTGTTTGTGGGCTGATTGTTTGTGTTGGGCTTTGGATGAAGCAGGAATAGAAATTTGTTTGGTGGGTGAGTATAGAAATATGGAGAATGGCTAATGTGCCATATATGGCACAGAGGGTCCCGTACCATAGAGTCGTTTTTTGAGATCCAAAATTTAAATGCTCAATCCAAACCGTTCAAGTTATTCACCATATTAAAATACCCTTGGAGACCAAATTTTACATTTTTTTTTATTTTTTTGCTATTTATTATGATATTTTAAAAAAACGTTATAATTGGAGTATTTCAGACCCTCCAATTTGAACATATCAAAATAAATGGCAAAAAAAATAAAAAAAATATAAAATTTGGTCTTCAATGGTATTTCAATATGGTGATCAATTTGAACGATTTGGATTAACTGATTGAATTTCGGATCTTCAAAAAATGACTAAAAAAGATGTCTATGGCATTGCCATCTATGGCACTTTAGCCCACCTCTAGAAATATGTATGTGTGTTTTATTTATTTGGTGGGAGGTATATTATGTTAATGAGGTGTCATTTTTAGTGATGTTGGCAGTGAAACTCTTCGTGATTGTTGATGATGGTAAAATATTTTTTTTGGTGTTGTAATTTATTTGGGATAAATTTGGTTTTGTATTTTTGGTGGGTATGAAATGTGGGCGGCAATGACTAACAACCGTAAACACAAAACACCAGATCAGCAAATGAACCATGCAACAGATAGGCCCACCCAACAGTGCATGCACAGAAAAAAATAAGGTACAGTCCATCAGAACATGTCCATACACATTAACATCTGCAACATGAGTAGGCCCCACAGACCACAATGGAGACACACCTCTCATCTGTACACCACGTCTACAATCCAACCCACAAAATCAACAACCCTGCAGCCACAGCCAAGAGGGACATTATGGAGCGGATCATTTTAAGCCTAAAAAACGACTTACAGACATTGGAAGACAAACAATAAAATCTGCCACATAAAATCGAGAACCTCAGAACAAAAATAAGAAAGACGAGGCACACTAATATTTAACGGATTCACATATGCGTTGGCCCCAACCGAAAAGAAACCATGACCAGGCGTTTACCAAACAACCAATGCCGAGCCCAACCAATTTTTCAACCCAGCGACCAAATTAAAAACACTGTCCGCACTATTCATTAGACATTCAGGATATACAGGTTTTTCTAATATTGTACACTGCCACATGTGATCCGATTGCAAACTGACAGGGTTGACCCACAGTCAGCCGAAGGGGTAAGTATTTCCCGTCTCGCTTCATTTCTCTTTGTTTTTTTTTCCTGTCGGTTCCGGCGGCGGCGCGGTGCACTGCTACCTTTTATTTTTCTCTCTTACTTCCTCCCGATTTTCTCTCTCCTCTCTCTTCCAAGTTCCAACACTTCCCAGTTCCCTCTCTCCCGCCGCCTCCTCTTTTTTTCCGAGTTCCGACGCCTCACCTCTCCAACTAATCTGGTATGTGCTCTCCCTCTCGCCTTTGCCTAAATTCCTGTTGCACGCACCCTCTCTCTCTCTCTCTCTCTCTCTCTCTCTCGCCCCCATGCTCCTGTTTCTGACATGCCTCTGCCTGTCTTGTCTGATTGGATTAGGAAATAATTCACTGCCTTGCCTTCCAATTCCCACAATTATTTTATCCTTCTTTTTTTTTATTTTAGTACCCATTTTATCATTGTTTGTTTTCTTGATAAAAATGAGTAATGCATAATGCACAATGACTGGTATGGTCCTGTTAAAATAGGACTTTACTCTTGGCTGATTAATCCCTCTGTAATTGCATTTTGTCAATAACTTCAATTAAAAAAAGAAAATATAAACAACAAATGCAATGAATATTGCTTGTTTTAAGAAAAATAACCAATGATTATTGCTTTGTTATCTCTGCTGAGCTCCTTTTTTTAGGAGCAAGGATTTCTTAACTGCTTGATTTCCAGTCCACTTTTAGGGAACTTAAGGCACTATTGGCACTCTAGAACTGTATATAAGTTTTTTGTTATTTAAATCTTGTGTCCCCTTCTTTTAAGATTAGGGCCTCTTTTTTAACTTTTGTTTTCTTGTTTTATCCAGGATATTTGTATATCTCTATACAGAGTTCTCTTGAGGAAATGGAAGCAAAGCACTCAGCTGAAACACTAAGGTAGTTTATCCATAAAATTTTTTCATACAAAAATTGCTCTAATTTATTACATTATGTGAATTTTATGCTGAAACTCTTGTGTGTGCATTATGTAGGCATCTGGAGAAACAAAAGGAGTGCCTAACAGATGGATATCATACAATGTCACATGAGCTACACCGACTTCAGGTTCAGACTTTACTCTGTTTGAAGAACTAAATTAGCTCCAGTTATACCTAAAACTGATTCAACATAAGAACCTGACATGAAATATAGGGGTTTTGGTGGTGGAGTTAAAGGTTTAGCAATATAGAGAGGAGTTGCTAAAAGAGAGAGAGAGAGAGAGAGAGAGAGAGAGATTAAAGAGAAGACGACAATGATTGGCAAGTGAAAATTCTAAAGAAAGAGAGAGAAAGACAATTGTAGGGAATTCCTTTTTTGCAATGGTTGCTTTGTGCAATCGACAACATACTTGCTGAACTGTTTCTGATTTTTTTCCTTAATTAAAAAACATATACCTATTTTTACATACTTTCTTTCTCATTGGTTGTTTCTCCAAATAATGATTGGGTTCATAGCCCACGCCCATTCATAAGTACTTATTGAATTACAAATAATATAAGTTCTATCAAAGACGTATAAATCTAGCAAGGAACCTCCTGTATTAAAATTTGTAGTCTAAATAAACAAAAGAATAAAATCAAATGAAATGAAATTGAAAAAAAGCTAACAAGACACACATAACTGATTACTTCTTGATCAGTACAAAATGAATGGGCTGAACTACGGCAACAAATATGTAGAAATTTTTTTTTCTTGGGTCAGTGTTTTCTTGACTAGAAACTCATAGTAAGTTCCACAGGTATCAAAACTGTGCAGAAATATACTAAGCAAGTCAAGAAAACCAATATATTTTATGACAAAGTTAAGGTCAAACAGGCATATTATAACTTACACCTTATCTGAATGAGCATATAGGCATATAGGTGAGTTGGGCCATGATACAATTTAAATTGTGGTCAAGTTTTAATCCAAGTCTGGTCTACTTTTGTTAAATTCTTCCATTCACAGCCAACAATGTTGCAAATTTTATTGAATGCTACGCAATCAACCATTGCAGAAAGGAATTCCTCGACTTGGATGTCTCTCTTTTGCTGAAATTTTACTTGCGCTTGTCTGTCGTCTTGTCTTTGTTCTTTCTGTTTGAACAACTTCTATTTATATTGGTAAACATTTAAATCTGCCTCCAAAACCCCTTTGCTTCATGTCAGGTCTGGTTTAGGTTGATTGGTTGAATCTGTTTCAGGTCTGTGTTCTGATCACTTGTACTTTCTGGTAAATTTGGGTCTGAGGTGAGCTGCACTTTGTACATGGGGCATCTTTGTTTTAAGGTGGGGTCATTCATGAGTTTTGAGTTATCTTAAGTCTCCTTGTCTGATTGGTGCTCAGGGTCGTCACTGTTTGTCAGGATAGAGTCAGGTTTCAACATGGTCAAGTTGGAGGTGCATGTAATTGGAGCTTTTTTTGGTCAGCTTGATATCAGTTCTGGTTTAAGGTTGGGTCAGAGTCTGTGATATTTGAGTTTCCAGGTTATTAGGTTCTGTTGTGCTCAATTGCAGGATAGTCTGTTCTGCTCTGTTTTTATGGTTTGCACCCTGATGCTGTGGCAATATGCAAGAATTGGGTGGGTACAACACTATGGTGGGTCCAGTGTGTTAATAATTGTATGTGCTTTGTTTCGCTAACAGTTTTCTTATATTATGTAAAGGTTGAAGAACAGATGCTGATGCACAAACTATATGAGGTGATGTCTGCAGAGGGCCTGCTTGGAAAGGTACTTGCAAAATTATTATAATCTCAAACTGTACTTGACATGGCAATCAAGACTGACCTTTACTGGTTAGATGGTACTAGCTCCTGTTGTACTTTTAGTATAGGTCGTACTGCTCATAACCTTCTGCTTGTTGAAATAGTATCAGTATAGTCAAGCTCAGTGTTGGTGCATACCAGCTTAGTACTCTTGCAGTTGCAGCCTTTCTTATCTTTTTCTAGTGTAGCTGTAATATACTATCGAGAATTACTCCAAATAATGGCTGCTTGTGTTTCTATTTGTGGACCTGAAGACAATTTTAGAATCCTTTGTAAAATTATGGGCACTTGTACCGTCTATTTAACATATAATCACGGCTTATTTTGGAGACCATCATATATTTTGTGGTGTAACAGACTGATTACTGTGTATATTATTTTTGTGTAGGGGAAAAGCAAGATGCAATTATCAAGAGATTATACAAATAGCAGTCTTGAATCAGCAAAAGAATCTTAATTGTAAATGTAGTACTGACTTAACTGAGAGAACCTATACTTGTAGTTTCTGAGGATGATTTGTTAGGACTGATCGTATTATACATCTTGATCTTGTGAATAGTGCAAACCACTAAGGCCAGCTTCCCAGTGGATGCTATATTTTGGAATTTTTCTCGAGTTTTATCTTTGAAACAAGCCTGAGAAGAATTGTAGTTTATGAGGGTAGTAATTTGTACTAAACAAACAGCAATAGTATCAAATGTTGGATATTGTTGTAAATATTAAGTGTAAACTGTTGGAAATCAAGGATGTGCCACCATTTATATGTTCTTTTGTACATATATGATCAAGTGTAGTTTATAAAAAGCTGGAACCCAGAGCAACCAAGCGAATAGGCTCTTATTCTTGTTCGGCTCATGTTTGGTTCGCATCGAACTGGCGTAGTTTGTGAACATTTGCGAACAAGGCTGTTCGCTTGTATCCAAACATACCTATATGTGTTAACAATGGTGTTTTATTATATAATAATATAGAGACCGAGGCTATTATGCCATCGATTTTATGTCCGTTCAATTCCTTTAATAATCGTTCACGAGATCTGGATCTTCTAAGGCTGGGATTTAATGTCCATTTGATTCCTTTAATATATATTATGTGAATTTTTTTAATTTAGATTAAGTGTTGGCTCAATGTTTTAATTTTACAATACATAGTTCTTTTTCTCATTTCTGCATATTTCTGCGTATTTCAAGCCCAGAGAGAGGATCAGTTTGGGAGAAGGTGGCTGTGGTGTTGGGAGGGGAGGGTGCTCCAATCTGCGCTTGGGTACTTGGGGGGGGGGGGGGGGGGGTTGTGGAACAAAAAAAATGATGGGAAACAACCAAGCACCTGTATTGTTTAATTTTGCTCTATATGAAAGGCTTAGTTTTGATTACATCTACACTTTTAAATCAAATTAGATTACAAAATCAATGGATCATATTGAATGTAATGAGATTTGGATACATCTTTGAACTCAAAATTGGATAGACTTTTAGATTGATGCTTTTGTAATAAGTAGAGATAGAGAATAAAATTTTAGTGCAAAATTTAGATATTTTAGATTTTACCCCTTTCTATGTTAGATAATTTAGTGATCTAGCAATGAATCATTGTTAATTTGTGCGGTTAAAACTTAAAAGTTGTTGGAATTTGATGTGGAGATATTCCAAATTGATCGTTTGGAAGACGGGACAACTGGCACCATTTCAGGATCAGATCCTTTTCCCTTGTCCTTATATGGCCCTGATCGGAAACACAAACAAGCACGAAAAGAAAAGAAAAGAAAAGAAAAGAGAAGAAAAGAAAAGAAAAGAAATCTGACGCGAAATCGTTTCCGGCGATCGGCGGTGGTCGGAGGAAATCGCGAGAGTTCAATCGCTCACCGGAGAAAGAGAAGATCCAACGGCCGAAACGAATTCTCGCCAAATTTCTTGGTTTATGAGCGGAATTCACGGAGCCAAAATTTTCTCGCCGACTCTCGCGAAATGAACTCTCGCACACCTCCTTCCTCGGTTCCGATCAGAAGATTTGGGAAAGAGAAAATTCCATTTCCGATTCTCACGCTAAATTTATGGTTTCCGATCACAGCCTATATGTTTCTGCTTCATCAGAAAGAGACAGAACTTGAGTCAGATCTCATTCTAACAGAGTGAGAGAGAGCAAGAGAATAGAGGGAGTGTTCCACTTCATTAGGCACTAGAGAGAGAGTGCAACACCGGTAATCTGTAGAGGTTGAGTGGTGAGCAGTAGTTTGTGCATTTGGATTGTCAATAGTGCATTTGGATTGTCAATAGTGTGGGAGTAGTCTTATATGTGTCCAATAGCGTATTGAAGACGAATATCGAGACGGCGTAGCGAGACCTTAGATGCATCATACCATGAAAGAAACCACTCAAGATTCATGAGAACTTATTTCCGCTAAGGTATAGTTATACTCAATTTTACTAACAAAAGTTATAGAGTTCATTTGGCATTTCATTCTTAACACAATCAATTTTTTTATTATCTAAAATTGTAGAGTGCTGGTGCATTTGCCATTTCCTTCGTCATGGGCACAACTAAAAAATTGTGCATTTGTGCTCATCTCTTGGGCTCCGTTTGGATGGTGTGGGAATAAGAGGAATAAGAAAAGAAGTATTGGGAAATGTGTAACTTTGTGAAGAGTTTGGATTGTCTATAATAAATTTGAGAGTAGGAAGAAGTTATTCCTTTATTCTTGCACCCATCCAAACGGAGCCTTGGAGCAGTAGCAACAATTAGGGGTGTCAAACAGTGGCGGAGCCAGTAGGGGTGCGAGGGGGGGCCTGGCACCCCCCAATATTTGAGAAAATGCAAGACTAGATATATAGGATTATAGGAAGTCCAATGGAAGATGGGTATTACCTCAGTTATTTCTTTGTATATTTTTGAGCCGTAACAATGTAACAGAAAAGAAAAGGTCCATGTTTGCCCCCAATCTCGTCTTCTCACAATTATAACAGAAAAGGCCCATGTTCGGCCGTAACAATGCAGAACCTTTCGATTACTGATAATTTAAACTTTGTGAATTATGAATTGAGAATTTTGATTTTGTGAATCTGTCACTTTAGTTCTTACTTTTTAATTCTAATTTGACTGTAAATTATAACTACAGTTAAATTTAACATTAACTATGCTTTTATTATTATAAACTATAGGTTTCAATCATGAAGAGAAAAACAATGCTTATAAAAAAGTTTTTGATTCTTATTTGGTCTCTGGTATTTTTACTGATTGCATAATTAACTATTAACGGCTATTGGAATGAACTATAAGATTGTTATATCTGTAGGTGCAATTTAGATTGGTTTTTTTATTGTTATTTTTTCAGCATTTTGACATTGGATGTCAGCCATTGCACCCCCTAAATTCAAATCCTGGCTCCGCCCCTGGTGTCAAACGTGAAAAAATACCACGGAACACCTCCTACCGTTTATCGTTTCGTTTAAGAAAATGGTACGATATATCATTCCGTTAACCGTTCTGTTTTCAAAACGGTACAGAAATCCATTCCATTATTCGTTCCACATAAGAAATTACACATGAAACAGTTTGAAAAGAGGCGAAACGGTTCGAAACGGCACAATTTCTTATTCCGTTTGCTGTTTTATTATTGAAACGAAATGAAAACTAGTGCAGTTATTCGTTCCGTTTCAGTTAAACGGAACGACATCACGTAGTTGGCACTGCCGTTGACAGCCCTAGCAACAATTGCATATTAATTTTTTATTTCTGCATGTTGGAATTTTTATAATTTTTTGTTAATTAAATTTATTGAGGAGAGAACAATAATCACGCTGTTCAAAATTAATTGGCCCGCATAATTAATTTATGCCGATTACATTAATTACTTGCCTTCATATGATTCCCAGTGACCTTCATTTTTACGTGAATTCCCTGTTTTATCTCGCCTCATTAATTACTCCCTTTATGTCTCATTTCCTGTTTGCAATTAAGTGGAAAAAAAGTTAATTGTAAAAACTAAATTGTAAATGGAAACAAAATATAATGACTTTCTTCATTGTTTGGGTGAATACTATTTCATGTTCGCTTTCTTTCACTAAATAAGTAAATAAAACAAAGTATAGCAACGTGTGGGCTCGACCACTAGTATACTAATGAAAGACTGAATATAGCCTTTCAATTAAGTTTTCCAGCTTTTATATTTCTTTGTGAACTGTCTCCGAACATTTGTGTACACCAAGAATTGCCATTTTAAGATATTTTATGAATTTTGGCGACCCTTCAACTTGAATGTGTTAATAAATTAAATTCTTGCTTTGTTGGTTTGACTGTCAAGGCTTTGCTGCCACCCATTTGCTCAAGTCTGAGTCTCTACTCTGTACGACTTCAAAGTTCAAACTTCACAGCAGCATATGCTGCATATGTACGACTTCGAAAAAGATATTTCTCAAAATCATTTTTTTGACATTAATTTCTCTAAACTGTGCCTTATAGTTGCATTTTTAGAATTAAAGTTTTGTTAGCATGCAATGATATTGTATTATTGTCCGTATATATATTTATCAATACTCGCTCAACACCATATAAAGATCCCTGGTCAATTCACCATATAGCGTATTGTCCAAATCCAGTTTAGATATGTTTTGTTTAATATTTAAGCAATGACAAACATTTTCGTTTCAAATTTCTTGGAAGTTTGAACGATTCTAATGTCGGTAGGGCCTTTCAAAAACGAAGGACATGTTGCGCTAAAGCTTCCCACGTAGGCTATAATTGGGTTCGGATTATGAACGGATCAGATGGCAAATAAGATACCCAACCCAACACAAAACAGCTCGACAAAGTTATCTTATGTTTGATGGTCGGTTTGTTGGAGGGCGGGCGTTTTGAGTGCCTGTTAAATAATACCGAAATTCTATGTTGATCCTGTAAATTCTACATATTCCTTGTGTTCGAATTTAGAAGTGAAAACACTTGTTGAAATATCAGTTGCATCTTTTGATGTTTGGAATCCAAGCGGGACGATTAGCCTAGACACACCTTTTGATGCTTGCTGCCTATCCTCTTATATCTCTGTCCAGATACCAATTTTTTTTTTTTTAAGATAAATTGGGGATCAAGCTTCTCAACTTATTTTCAAATTAAATGTCTATAAAGACCCTCCAGCCGGGTTTCGAACCTGCGACCTCTCATTTGAGATGTATTGCTCTTTGCCACTAGACCAAGAGCTGGTTCTTGTCCTGATACCAATTTTATTGGGTGCGAACCATTTTCTTTAGATAGAAGAGAGACGACGATAGAGGGAGAGAGAATTTCACTTCTCTTCTACTCGTGACATCGGTAGGAGCACTCGATGGAGAGCGAAACACCGTAATCTATTCGAAAAGTTGGCATGTGGCATTCCGTGTGGCACTGTGATTGTGGATAATATCGCGGAACTCGTTAGAACTCGTTTCTAAAAGTGGTTGTTGTCCACTAGTATATTAAGACGGTGGTCGTGAAGACGAGAAGAGCTTGTACATGTCATGCCGTGAAAACAATCGCAAGAGATCTTGGAAAATTAACTTTCGCTACGATATGATTTATTATCCATGATTTTTTAACACCTTGAAAAAAAATGTATAAATAAATTTCGAAATGTAGATACTTATATGTCAGATATTCCTTTTATAAATACCGTTCACTTAACATGTTCTACATCCTGAAAATTTTTTTTTAAAAAATTGTTCGATGCAAATTTTACATTGTCTTTTGGATATATATATATATATATATAGAGTTTAGCTACGGTGAGTCGCGACTCACGGACCCTCCGGTGAGTCGCGACCAAAACTCCTAGATCTAGATCAAAATGACCGATCCAAACCGTCCAACATGATCTCCCTATTGAAATCTTCGTGCAAACCAAAATTTTTATTTTTTCGAAATTTTTAAGTATTTTTTTCGGATTTTTAAAAACTGATATTTTTGAATGGTTCAGAATCAATTAGATTAACGATTTTCTAAAATTTCAAAAAAATACTTAAAAATTTCGAAAAAATGAAAAATTTGATCTACAAGGAGATTTCAATAGGAAGATCATATTGGACGGTTTGGATCGGTCATTTTGATCTAGATCTAGGAGTTTTTGTCGCGACTCACCGGAGGGTCCGTGAGTCGCGACTCACCGTAGCTAAACATATATATATATATATATATATATATATATATATATATATATATATATATATATTAACGAATGGAGCTAAATTTATTGGATGTTTACGATATTTCAAATCAGTTACATCTTAGATAGACTGTTAAAAGTTTCAAAAATTAATATATTTAACTTGAAGAGTCAGCAATTTCTTTTGTTTTGCTTCATATTTATTTTGTTTTCTTCTATCAACAAATAGGATAGAAAGAAAAAAGTTCGTAATCATTGACAAATTAGGCACGTCCGATTATGTAGGTTTAGTTCTTTTATTGGGTATATGATTCTATTATTCATGTTGGAATCATGAATTTAAGAGTTATGATATTGATCTAAAAAGAGTAGAACGCTCTTCTACTAGTGTTTTTTTTTTTAAAAAAAAAAATAGACATGGCTTATAATGGTTTTTTTTTTAAAAAAATGGAATTGAGTAACTAAAAATTGAGACAATTCCAATCCCTTAAGGAGAGCAGTAAATAATTTCGTATCAACAAAAATGGGTGAAATCCAATACGTTATGCTACATGATAAATTTCATTGCGCGATTCGACATCTCATATTTACCCACTAGATTAAATAAGAGAGGGATTTTATTATTAAAACGAAATTTTGAAAATTCAAATTTTACAATTGTATTCAATTTTTCCATATTCGGCAGCTTCACCAGCTCATTTTCATCCATTTTAAAGAGAGACACTGGCCGTTGGGAAGGGAATCTTCGATACAATCATAATTTTGATAGTTTTTAGGGTTCACGACGAATTCTACAACCAGATGCTGACAAAATATAGTTTAAAATTTTTACAGGGGGGCACATGGCAATTGTTCCAGCGAGAAGAGTCAAGCTGTCATCAATAGATTAATTTGATCCAATCATATATGCTGGGAACTCGAATTCAGATCATTTACTACGAATTTTAAAGTCCTTAAAGTCGTTCTTTCCATATAAATCCATCCTTGATGCGAATGATGATCGACGATTGGATTGGAGATCCGATATGGGGTTACCCGATCCGAATTTCTGTCTTTCCAATCGGGTGCATCCGTACATATGACATATCACAAAAATCGGATCAACCCGTTTTTCTTTCAAATTGCAGCAACAGGAAGTCACAAATAAGCACGATTAGTTTCGTCATCTGCTTGTATTTGTACACATGTATATTTCAGTTGTGTCGTGGTGGCTCAATTTCCTCCATCTGAAACAAAATTTTGTAGTTATACAAGTAATATTTTAAAAATATAGAGAGTGGAAACTTTCAATCGACCCTCAAAAAGAAAATTTTCAATAGTTATCCTATTATAATTCAAACTATTTAATTTAGTTCTAATCATTCAATTTTTTGCATTCAATGTTATTTTTGATAAAAGACATTAATGCATTAACTGCATATTTAAAGCAAAAATGAAGCAAATTACTTGCATATTAAACCCTTCTACTCTCCCACATTCTAAATTTTAAAAGTAACAACCAGAAGAGAAAATATTTTTTAAAGTGTAATTAAAAATAATATCATGTACTGTCTTTTTTACAGAAAATATATACATAAAAACTAACTTTCTTTTGAAATGTGACGGAAAGCTCATATCTCTAAAATAACTTATGTCATACATGTTCGGTCTTAAAAGACAATCGTCATCCTCTATCTCGCCCCCCTCTATCCGCATTATCCTTTCTTTTCTTTTGTGTTATCTCACTCTCTTTAAATCCAAGATAACATAAGACACTTCAAATAGCACAGGGGCCGTTTGGATGAACCCGGAATTTGCAAGAATAGCAAATTCCGGAATTTAATTTATTATAAACAATTCAAACTCTTCACAAAGTTACACACTTTCCAATAAATTTATGTCTAGAATTGGCTATTCCCCCAATTCCCAACCCATCCAAACGCCCCCACAGAAACTAATGGAAAAATATTAATAAAACATAATTTATTTATTCTATATATGTTTTTTAGTTTTTGCTCCAATATGTTTCAGGAAGACTAAGGTCTTGATCAAAATTCCATTTTTTTAATATGAGATTTCGTTTCATTTCATTTTGCTGGGAATTTTTTTGATCAAAATGAAGAAAGTTGGTGTCATTTGGTTAGAATTTCCATGTAATTAAATCTAACAAAAACTTGAGAAATCAATTCAAATGAAATGAAATCCCACGATAAAAACATTATGGTGAGGACCTAAGTCATTTCTGAAGTGTTATAATGCAATCTCAAACTTTTAGTTGTTATATGTTTAGCTATTAGTATTTATATTTGTTGTTTGCGAGATTTATGAAACGTGCACGCTTGAATTATGGCCATGTGCTTTATTTTTGAATTATTCCATCCTTACTTAAATAATTAACAAAAAAGTTAAAAAACCGAATTTAATTAATGAAAGAGAATAATTAATTAGAATTGATGTTCACGGAATAACGAATTGGTCACAATTGATGGACTGATGATAGGCGGACCCGGAACTAAGTACGGTTGCATTAAATGACTTTTCCTCTTTTACTTTTATTATAAAAAATATAAATACAAATAAATATCTACGACTATTAGGGGGCGTTTGGATGAGGTTGGAATAGGTGGGAATTGCAAATTCCCGGAATTTCTTATGCCAAATTTATTATAAACAATCCAAACTCTTCACAAAGTTACACACTTCCCAATAAATTTATGCCTAGAATTGGCTATTCCCCCAATTCCCAACCCATCCAAACGGCCCCTTAGACTATAAATAAACTCAGATCTACTAATTGAGACCACCTATTCAAAGATCCATAACCCGCTAGCACTTATTAGCGAGATCATTGGATAATTAATTATTGACAGTGTTAGCGGGTTTCGGATCCCGCGCACCCTTCCATGCGGAATATTTTTCCAACCAACCATGAGATCCACAGCGAGACCGAAGAAAAATAAAATAAAAACAAAAGAAATTCTTCCAATTCCTCTTTCTAACATCTTACATTTGTATACATTACATCCCTGATATGATATAATCCCACGACACTTCTCTCCAATCTCTCTTTTCATTTTCTGGTGTTTCTCACCTTTTGAGTTTTGCGCTCATTTTTGGTTTTCTAAATATAAACGCGAGGCTCGGATTTTCGTTTGATACGAAATCGCGCTCGACTTGATCTCATCCGATTTCTCGACAATTTTTTGCAAGAGAGATTGAGAGGGAGAGATAAGCTTGGTGAATCTAGGGTTTCGACCTTGGATCTGTTCAGGTACGCGAAATTGATAAGCTCTATGTATTTCTTTATTTTAGATTTTTGTTTCTGGTTTTGCATCTCGAAAGAGGAGCAATGCTGCAGATTTTGTTTGTCCCTGAATTGCTTTTGATGTTAATCCGATGATTTTAAGCTGATTCAACGAAGTTGAGGATGATGTAGAGGAAGCAAAGGAGATTTAGATCCGAGCATAGCTCTTGTATTACCTGATGTCTGATACTAGGCATTAATTATATAGTCCTTGTTTCATGTAAACTGTAGAGAGCTCAAGAAAAAAGAGAGAAAAAAAAAATAATAAGCAAGGTAAAAAAAAGTGCATGTAACAGGTACAATGCCATACTGGTACCTTCCTGACCATCACTGCATTGGACCTAAATAATGATGTTGATAAGGAAATTAACATATGTACTTTGAGAGTGCCCTTTCTCTATGCATCTTTTGTTAAATATGCACAATAATATACGTTTGTTTTGACTGCTATAACTTCTTATCTATTGCAGGATTGGATTTGAAGTGGTTGCAAGGGTGTTTATTTAATAATGAGCTGTCTGAGACATGTATAATTGCTCCAGCTTATTACAACAAATACCCATTTTTTGTCTGCCTTCAAATTTTGTATCATGGCCAAGACACCTAGACACAGGTTTTTTTTATCACTTGAAGTTCATATCTGTACTAGTCTAAATCACAAAGTACATAAACCAAACAAAAGTGAAATACACGTATTATAGCATAGATTCAGTTGTGGAACTGTTTGCCAAACTCTCTGAGGACCCCACTTTGTGACCAATACTGATACATAGTGTTCTTCTACCCATACCAGTTTTGATTAGGTGTGGAATTTGCTATTTACCTTTTGCTTAAACCTTGGTCTTGGTGGTGAACACACAGGCTTATCTAAAATCTGTAGGGAAGTGCATGACTGTGCATTATGCTTTCACATTACTGGATTTTGCCAATTTTTGTTCGAGAGCTCTGCTTTTGACAATCTAAATTTAATCTAATACACGTGTTAAATTGCAGTGGTGTCTATAGGAGATCAAATGAGAATATGAGATTAGTTATAACTACTGTTATTGGAGCAGTAATTGGGTTCTGCATTGGCATTTCTTTTCCTTCAGTTAGTATCACAAAGGTATACTTTAATATTTATCATTATTTTGGTTACCAATTACTGTCACCCAATTGGGCCTAGAAAATTGGAAGTTCTGCAATTATCTGAAACCACTTCTGCAGCATAAGAAAAGAACTTTTGAAGTACATTACTCAATGCCATCTATAATTTTTTGACAATAGATCAACTTAGGTCTAGTTCATTGCAACAATACATCAAATTTTGTTCTCTAGTTGAAAAGTATAAAAGGTTCAGTAGCCAAACCATCGATTTACAAAAGTTATTCTAGGAGCAGTGAAAAACCAAGCGAGTAAACTTGGTCATTTTCCTTGAATTTTTGGTACTTTTATTAATATGGCCTCTGGAGGTTTAAACATTTAACAGGAGCATTTGAATATTCTGATTTTCTCATTTGCTTTGCAAATTACACCCAAGAATGACAGTATTTGCAGCAAACCCAACATTTCTCACACAAGACCTGGCATTAAAACCATGGTTCAGTAAATAATGACCAAGTTATGATTCCAAGTTTATGTAATTGTGGAACCCTATGATTGAATTTGTTTAGCCTTTTTGTAGTTCAATGTCAAATACTTCAGAAATTTTGTTGTTATTTTCAAATAAGACATGTTGGCCATCACTTACTAAAGATCGGACTTAAAGAGTGCTTAAATTATTGGCATAAAAATAATTGCATTATTTGCACGAGTGCAGTTCTAATTTTTCAGTATAAAATGAATTATTTGCAGCTGCACTTTCCTACGAGTATAATATCATATGTGGAAGATAAGAGCTCGGGCATCTCAACTCAAGCACTGCTCAACCACGCCTGGACTTCTGCCAAGAATATTAGAGACAACGACACTCATTTAAATTCCAACAATTCTAAGGTATGCCTGTAGTGTGAAATGCCAGATAGTGCCCTATCAAAAGGAGATGATTGATTCTGATTTCAGAAATTTTATGCTGAACATTTGAAAGTTCTGATCCGGGTTAGGTCCAGAAATCTGACCCTTAACCTGACTTATCAAACACTGTAAACTGTAGGTAGTGGGTTGACTAGAGTCACCTGACGTGTTACAATGAGCATTGCTATGCGTAATTTTACATCTTTCAATTTTTCTTGGATTGCTTCAGCTTCCCCACATAATATTTTGTTTCATACCCCAAATTTGGACCTTTTTTTTTAAATTTATGGAGCTGATTTCCTTGGCGAGCATCCCAAAAAGTGAAAACAGCGGATAAAATGGCTGGCTCTGTACAATTTTGACCTTGAATTCTGTACTATCTAGAAGTGAGAACTTATCTGTGTTCAACCTCTTATTAGTGGTGCCAAGACAACTATTGTGGCCTTTGCATATTCGTAGACCCTTATAATAAAAGCTCTTTCTGGGGGTTCTGTGATTCATACAAAATTGCATAATTTAAGCTAATCGTATATTTAATGAAACTTGTTGGCTATGCAGATATATGTTCCAACAAATCCAAAGGGAGCTGAGAGACTTGCACCTGGTATAGTAGTGCAGGAGTCGGATCTTTACCTACGTCGGTTGTGGGGTGACCCTAGTGAGGTATTCCCAGAACAATCTAAGAGAAAGAAATGAAAACTAGGACTTGACAACACTAAAAAAAAATGCCACGTGGTTCTTTTAGAAACTGTTTTTTTTTTTTGATAAATTTTTTTGTATTTTGTTTTTCTTTCTTTTTTTGTACTATGAAAAGTACAATGGACTTTTTCTTTTGCTTTTCTTACTTTGTGATTCCAGGGCTTGTCTAATTTTTTTAGCAAGTTACAGCTCTTCTGAGTTTCTCGTGCTCACTCTATTAAGTATGAATAGTAACAGGTATTATTGTTGTTTCCTTTTGTGCAGGATTTGAAAACTAAGCAGAAGTACCTTGTGACATTTACAGTTGGATATGATCAAAGGCACAACATAGACAAGGCTGTAAAAAAGGTAGAAGTTTATTCTATACTGCTCCCCTTGTATAGCAACCAGCCGAATGATGCTGTCTGCTAGAAAATGCCTACTAAAACATACCTAACAAAGAAATGTTAGCTATATGCATGGCTCTTCTCATTGCTTATCAGTCTTGATATCAGCTAGTTTATGGTTCTAAATTCAGCGTAGAGTGTTTGTATTTCTTGCATTCTTTCATCTCAAACCTTTTTTTCTTTTATTTAGACTTGAATTTAGTATTAAGCCTCTTGCTTAAGCCCCATAACTAGTGCTTCCTTTCATTAGATGTGAAACTTGATTATTACAACTGCTGAAAAGTCTTTTTCATTTTAATTTTGTTTCAGTTTTCAGATGATTTTCTAATAGTGCTATTCCACTATGACGGAAGGACAAGTGAATGGGATGAATTCGAGTGGTCAAAGAAGGCCATCCATATTAGTGGCAGGAAACAAACTAAATGGTCATTATTCTTAATTTTGTGCCCTAGTCAAATCCTCAAATAAATGAAGATTTTTGCAGATGACATTATAAGATGCATCAAGTATCATTATATTCTGGGTGAGAGGTGGTAGGGAAAATGACAGTGTGTGTGGGTGGGGGAGTGCTTCCTTTTTTGTTTTGGGGGATGGGATAAGTGATAATCTTATGGAGAGGTTTACTCAATATTAAGAAATTTTGTTAAACACTTTGCTTTCTGTAATTGGTTAGGTGGTTTGCAAAGAGATTCTTGCACCCGGATATAGTGGCCCCATTTGAGTACATCTTTATATGGGACGAAGACCTTGGTGTAGAACACTTTAATGCTGAAAAGTATGAATCTTATTTCTCTTTCTCTCTCTCTTCTTAAATTTTTTTGTATCAAATTCTTAGTGAGCAGTATTAGATTTCTTCTACTCCCATGCAGCTGGAGATATCCGTTTTTACTCTTGTTCCATTTGAAATAGAATTATAGATTTAGATAACATGGTAAAAGATGAAGATCCAGAGCTAGTCCTGTTTGATGCCCCTTGGATTTTATCTTTTCTATTTGTTTTTCCCTTTATACTTTAGTCTCAAGGTTGTGAATGCCAGATAGCCCAAAAAAATTTACCATGCTATAGGTTCTCTGGAAGTTGATTATTGTTTGAATAGCCAGATCCTTCATCACATTTTGGATATTAATAAATGGGCAGGTATATAAAGTTGGTAAAGAAGCATGGTTTGGAAATATCCCAACCTGGCTTGGAGCCAAACCAAGGGCTGACATGGCAAATGACAAAAAGAAGAGGCGATACAGAAGTCCACAAGTATTGGTTTTAACTTTATACTTTTCCAATTTAAGACAGCTTGGTCTGGCATTCATTTCTGCTATTAATGGAAACTCTTATTGGAGCTTGTCCTTTGCATTAAGCAATAATTAACAATGAATCGGCCAATAAAGAAAAGTCATAAGAAGATACCTGCCTTTATTTTTAGGTCAACTCTTTATTTATTGTTTTATTTAATTTAACAGAGACACAATAGAGAGACCTGGCTGGTGCAGTGATGGTCCTCTCCTCCCTCCCTGTGCTGCGTATGTTCACTTTGATTTTTTTTTCGCTTGTGTGGTTTGCATTATTTGTTTTTAAAGCTGTATTCTATATATTGGTAGTTAATAAATTGTATCTTTTTCAGATTTGTAGAGATAATGGCACCTGTATTCTCCAAAGATTCATGGAGATGTGTGTGGCATATGATTCAGGTACTATTTATCATTATTATCATGTTTTACTTCAGAAGCTATCACTTCTGCTTTAAGCTATCATTACCATGAGAAGCTATCAACTTTACTCAAACTATTTGTATCATTATTATTATTCTTTTAGAATGATTTGGTTCATGGATGGGGCCTTGATTTTGCTTTGAGAAGATGTGTTGAGGTAATGCGTGTTATACAATCATTCTGAAATTGAAAACCTGATTATTACAGTTATTCAGTTATTTATTCTGTTATCATTTTATGTGGTAGCCTGCTCATGAGAAAATAGGAGTTGTAGATTCCCAATGGATTGTGCATCAATCGGTCCCTTCGCTCGGAAACCAGGTTATTTTTATTTTTTATTTTACATTTATTTTCCTTGTGTTGGTCACGCTTTTTTCTGTATAGGAGATCAAATTTACTTTGGAAAATGTGAAAAAAAAAATTAGCGGATGTAAGCATATGAATTCTATTGTTCTTACACTATGTACAGAAATCTTATCACATTGTTTCATAACTCTTTATTATGTAGGGTAAATCGGAAAATGGAAAAGCTCCATGGGAAGGGGTATGATATACAAATCTTTTCTTGTAATATTGATATATTCCTGGTTTGGTTTAATAAACTGTTAATGCACCTCTTTTCTGAGTAACGTAAAACTTTGGTAAAATAAAGGGTGCTTTGAGTTCTCGATTTCCGAAAAACTACCGAAATTGGAATTGGCCAAAATTAGTACATGTACCCTTCTATGTTGGCTATAAAAGTTTGTAGGACCTCATTTATTTGGTGTTCCATTTGAATATTTATTTGAGAAGAACTTGCTCGTTACAATTGTGAGATGAACTCAAGCTAGGACCAGTCTGTTTGAGATCAGCTTGGAGCAAGCTTGACTTCAGCTCAGTTCTATTTTTTTTTTTTTTGAAACCCATGGCTTTTGTCGTGTTTGGTACATGAAAAGAGTGTCCTTACTCCATTGAGCAAATTATAAATCAGATAACGTCCCCCATTTTATTTGAGTACATATTTTTCGTTTTGCTTTAGTCATTGTTATTTTATGATAGTTTATTTACTATTATCACTACTTGGTGTGATTATCTAGGTGAGAGAGAGGTGTAGGAAGGAATGGGCAACTTTCAAAACACGTTGGTCTGAGGCTGAGAGATCATATTACAAGTTGATGGGGATTGTTCTCCCTAACAATACTGTTGTTTAATTAATTTAATTTTTTTCCTCTCCATTTATTATATATTTTGTATTTTCTTTGTTCTTCCTTAGTGTTCGGTTTTGACTTTTGTATTGATCGCCCTTGTAGTTTACCAACTAGAGATAGATGATAATTCCTTGTAGAGCGTAATAAGAATCCTCTATTCTTTTTTTCCTTTGAAATATTAATATTGCTTGTAATTTCGCATTATAGCTAGTATTTTTGTATAACGGCCATTTCCTTGCTCTAATTGCAGTAAAAGCAGCATTTGCTTATTTATCAGGAAATTTTGGATTACATTTAGGATTTATTTTTTTCTATTTTACTAGTGAATATAGAAATTGTTTCATATATCTGTTGCCGTGCCTTTCCATAAACTAACAATTTTTTACATTCTACTAGTAGAACATACAATGCCGGAAATGAAATCCAGTTCCTAATCTATTGCAGTAGCAGGTGAGGATTTCATTATAAAAGAAATTTTTAAGCATTATTTAATTATCAGAGTGGCTGTCCGGGGACAGTTTGTTACTATCATTCGATATGGATAAGAACCTAATGTTTTTTTTTTCTTTTTACTATATCGAACCGCTGCTTTCCATGCGCAATATCTGCGGCTGTATAACTTGATTCTATTTAACAGTCCCAGGTCCCTCGCAAAATGAATCACTTAGAAAATGTATAGTGATTTGATGCGTTGAAAATGTAGTCACTATTTTTTAAAGAGGTCATAGCTATTTAATTTTTTTTTAGATCAATTTAATACTTGTAATATGGAGTTTTTTTAAGAGCAATTACTAATCAGAGTACAAATTGAGTTTATAGAATAACACTAAATTACTAATCAACGACTATTATTGGTGATCGGGTGGTCGGGTGGGTCCGGAATATCTCCTCAGTCCTTACCAGCCCTACTTCCCCATTCGGGTGATCGGGTGGGTCCGGAATCTGATCCATGCCCGAATCAAATAGACCAATACTTGCTGGTTACCAGAATTGCCCTTTCTTATCTCACAGCAACTGTACAAAGATGTTTCTGACCCGACTGAAACCCCCTCTCTCATCCCTTCTCCGTCCCACTAAATCCCGCCTCCCTTTCTCCACCACCGCATCCCCATACCCTCTCTACTACGAATTCATCAACTACCGTCCAGTCGACACTCACAAAGGCACCAAAACCTCTGCGCACCGCCAACCAGACCACCGCCGCCGCCGCCAAACGGACCCCTCCATTGCCGCTTCCAATGGAGACGAAGACGCCACCGACGAGGAAACGCCCGTTATGGACCGCTCCAAGCGCCGTTACTATGCCAAGCGCGACAAGAGAATGTTCGGCTCTGATGAGCCCACCACCCGATCCAAGGGCTCCGACGAGTTTGTAGAGCTCGAGCCTGAGATCGTCGACTTTCCTCGGTTGCATGCACGTGAAGAGGAGATCTACTTCTATGACGCGTTTGCTTTCCCCTGGGAGAAAAACAAGCACTACCGCATGGTTAGTTGTCATTATGTCAAACTTTATGTCAAACAGTTGGTATGCATGAATTTTTTACATCTTAACATGATCAATTCTGCTCCCAACCTAATAGTAAATAGTACATACACATGCGTGCAAGCATGAGCACGTGCATTTGCACATTGTAGCAGTATCACACATGCACTCAAATGTGTGGTGCCCAGTGATGCAAACAAACAAGTAGCATGGTGTTGTTCTTGCAACTTTATGTTCAATTGAACACCCACTGAGATCATGATTGCTAATGAGGTACTTGCATAAACACGCTCATGTGCTTAATGTTTATGAGATTGTAACTGAGCCTGGACAGAGAATATTCAGGGTCAGCCCCGTCAAGATAATCCAATTTTGCCTCAATATGTTTCAATTCTGCAGTCAGACCCTAATTCACCCTGAATTATATCTTTCTTATTAATATTTTGTTTGGCATTTTTATCAGCAATTGATCTTCAAGAAATTAGTTTTGACTTTTGACTACCTGTAGTATGCACAGTTATCCAATGTATATGCACACAAAACACATACAGGACCCACATTCAGATTATAGGTCACTGAAAAATGCTCAAATTTTCAATCGAGTCCAAATCATGCCCATCAATGAGCTCTCAGTTAAGTGTAGTTCACTGTCAGCTGAAACTCAGCTCTTCAATTATCCAACACCCATCCAGAAGTAATTCATTTTTGTATTTGTAATAGGTATATCAGCTGGAGAAGAAGTACTTTCCTGACCAATCACTTGACAATGCCTTTGTCAAATGTGAACAAAATGATTTTGACCATAGAAATGACAAGGAGAAGAATTTGATTTTCTTTGAGCAGGAGAGCGGAACAACAAAAGGGGGAGACGTTAGAGAGAGAAAGGTAGCTGACTTCTTCAAGGATTTGAGAAAACCAATGAAAGGTGAAGCAAAGAGGGAGAATAAATTGTCAAGGGATGACAGAAAGGGGAGGGGACGAATAGAGGAGGATGAGCCCCATGTGACAGGTCCTTATTTAGTAAGTAGGAGAACAGAACTCCCACCAAGATGGGATGGCCCTCATGGAACAGTTGTACTTGTTGACAAGTCTAAAGGTGAAATTATGAGTACCTGATTTTCTTTTTGTAACTGTTCTATCTGTTTCTATCTTTGAGTTGAGACCACCTTCTTCATGGTACTTGCAAATTGTGCTCAACTTTTTGTAATTTTTTCCTTTGAACCCGACATGACCTTGGAATTTTTTAAAAGGTACTGTATTGGCTAATGCCACTCAAATTGTAATTCTGGTATAGGACTGGACTTGTGAAGGTTCTTTCTGGTCGTAGCGTACCTTTTGGTACCTGAGCTAGTGCTTACAGTTTTGATATTCTGTATAGTCATCATTTCATACTGACTATGCTTATAATTTGGCATCTAGTCATATTCATATCTTTATTTTTACCTTTACTTAGTTTGATCTTTTTCCTTTTTCTAAGATAGGATGGACTTCGTTTACTGTTTGTGGGAAGTTGCGGCGGCTGGTAAAAGTGCAAAAGGTGCTTTTTTTACTTAAAAGATCAGCAGAGTACCATTTTCTTGTCTAATTGGCTTTTGTGTTGAATTGATACTGTACTGGTGTGGTTCCTTTAGATGTAGTGGTACACCAATAGGTTTATTTTTTCTTAACAGTTTGGTTGTTAAATCTGTAGGTTGGTCATGCTGGTACATTGGATCCGATGGCAACTGGTCTGTTAATTGTTTGTGTTGGTAAAGCTACTAAGATAGTTGACAGGTATTTCCCTTATCTTGTTGCTCATTTACAATTCTTAATTTCTCATGCTTATGTGCAAGTTTGCCTCTTGTATACATGTCTGTGAAACAATCAGATACTTTGTATTTTGTTCTTTAAATATCAGTACTTGACATTGTTATACCCTTTAAAACTGTTTCTCTTCTTTCTTCTTGTCTTTACACCTAACTAAATAGGCTAATTTTTTTCAAGTTAGGTTACAGTGCTAAACATAGCAGTATAATAACACTTATTGGCTGGTGCTGCAGCAGTGAGTCTTGATTTTTTGAAATTTGAATGGTCTATCCTGCACTGCTTAATTTATCTACGCACTGAAATCTTGTAAGAAAACCAATTTGCACTTTTTGAGATTCTTTTACTAATAGAAAACCATTGATTGATTTCAAAAATTGTAGACTGATCAATAGGAATGGTTCTCCCTGTCTAAAATAATTTTGAAAGACAATTCTTAAAAATGTAATATCTGGTTTCCTATGGGAGTAGTATGCTTACATAATTGAAGGCTGAGTTGTTTGAGTTGCAAAAAGTTGGGATTTGGTTCCATAGCACCAGCTAGTGTAGCTCGATTTGTAAGCTTAATTTGTTTGTAGCTGAGAAATTTACTTTTAGCTTAGTGGCAATTGAGTAATTGGCCTAATGTAGGTGATATTTTATATGCAAGGTCTTCACTTTATTGTTACCACTTTCTGGAGTACGAATTGATAAACATTCTTATTATGATGATGTGCTTTTGAATTGATAGATATCAAGGAATGGTGAAAGGTTATAGTGGTGTTTTTAGGTTAGGGGAGGCCACATCTACTTGGGATGCTGATTCACCGGTAAATTGATTTTATCGTCCTGTCATTTTATTCTTTTTTCCCTTTTTCTTTGGCTGATCAGGTTATTCAGGGTTTTGAATTTTGACAAAGGTAAGACCAGTTAGACACACTTGTTACAAGTACTCAGAATCTCTCTTAAATGAGAGCTGATATTTCTTGAACTAGCCAAGGAGTGTCTGGTACCATATGTCTTTTCCATTTTTTAAAAACAAAACTGATTTCTTTTTTTCCTCTTTGCATGTACTGAAATTTAATATTTCAATTCTGAAACCAAATTTGTAAAAAAATATTAATTTCCTACTAAAAACCTTTCCTCGAACAAAAAAATAAAAAAATAAAATACATATATATTATATAAGTTAGGTTACCTATTTTAAAAATAATGTCAAATTAGAGTTTATACTTGATTAGAACATATCTGTCCATGTTTATGTATTGATTGTATATTTCCATGTTTGTGTATTGTTTGTATAGTTCAATTACGTGAACTTTCTGTTTTTTCATAAGGTAACTCAAAGAGAACCTTGGGAGCACATAAGAGATGAAGACATAAAAAAGGCAGCAGCTTCATTTTTGGGAGAGATATGGCAAGTCCCTCCCATGTTCTCTGCAATTAAGGTACAACAAACTTACTAATATAGAAGTTCTATTTTTTTTTTTCTTAGAAGTGCTTTCATGTTTAAATTATTCCTTAAATAAAGCATGTCTCCCTACTTCACCAATTTAGACATTGTAATTTATCATTCCCAATTTGACCCCAGATAAGCCTCCACTGGACTCAATTTCAGTATCAGTATCCCTCAATTTGAATCTGCTTGAGCAAGTGTTTAAGAAAGATGAGAAAGATGAACCCTCTTTTGGTGGAAACAGTTCTTGGTACTAATAACTGAATGCTGTTATGGCAATTCTTGAATCTAGTAATACTAAACACTACTTGCATTTTCTGCACAGGTCAGAGGAGAGAGAATGTATGATAAAGCCAGAAGAGGAGAGACAATCGAGCTGGCACCCAGACGAATTTCAATTTATGAATTTGAAGTTGAACGAAGTTTGGAAGACAGGTTTACCTTTCATTATACTTCTGGTCTTTTCCACGGTTGTTTCGATTTACTTGTGTTTTCTTGGGTGTTGTCTTATCATTGCTTTGTTATTGATCGAGACACAGGTCATGGTGAACATAAAAACCTGTATAAATGGCAAACTATCACATTAAACGATCAATGTGCCCCTCAAAGAATTTGTTAAGATATCTTAAGAAGCACAGTGAGGAAACTTTGGCTCAAATGAGCAATGGTCTAGTATGAAACTTGTAGCTGTAGTAATGGTCTGAAATTATGATCGTGGTAGTTGAAGGCTAGTTGTTACTTATTTTAATGGGTAATTGTTAAGTTATGGTTAGTGTAGTTGGTGAGTGTTATTTCTAGCTGTTATAAAAGAGCAAAAGGAATATGTAGTTCAAATGTTCAATACTTTCCCCTAGGTAGCCTCTACCTAGTATTTAAAAAAAAAAAAAATTCAATAGTTTAAAAATTAAAGTTCTTATGTCAAAAGCTCTCTCTTTTGTCCTAGTTGGCTTTTGTTCTCTCTGTTATTAGATTGGTACTTTAGCCTAAGCATCATCTATATACAAAAGCTCCTCAGAGCATGATATTGTTATTTGAATTTTTTCCCTTTCTTTTGTTGATTTGAATTGTTTTGGTTGAGAATATTAGGCAAAATTTGATATTTCGAGTCACATGCTCAAAAGGAACATACATTCGGTCTCTGTGTGCTGATCTTGGAAAAGCTCTTGGCAGGTATGCATATGGACTTTCAAAAATTTCAATTACAGGTGCAGTACCAACTGGTATGGCTCTGATATCCCCTCCGAAATTAACGCATGCTACCACAAGTCTTCCAAAACAACAAAAGAAGTGCTTTTTAAAGAGTCGCATATTATTTGACCAGGATGTAAACATTGTTCCCAAATCTGGGATATATAATAATAAAGGAGCATCGGAAATAACCTCGTCTTTTCTGATTTTTTAAATGTTGCCAGCTGTGCTCATTTAACCGCCCTGCGTCGAGATTCAATAGGTAAATTTATCAATCAATGTGTTTATATATTTTAGGTAATCAAATCACCATAATTTGAGTCAGAGCATTTTGTTCTTTACCTTGAAATGAAAAATGGCATGGAACGCCTGCACTACATTGCTAATAGCATCAAGAGTTTGTAACTTTGTATATTTTATCGGTGTTTTTAATACTGTACCGGATAATGGAAAATTGCAGTAATACCAGGAACCGAAACAGTGACCGAAACAGCATTATCCAGTATTGTAAGACAATACTGGGAAATTTTGGAAAATACTGGATTTCGGTCACCTGACCTGTAAGAGTACCGTACTTTTGTTGGTTCTGGTAAAAAGTAAATGTACAAACCTGACCAAAACACGACCAACTCAGTTTTGTTTTCGTGGCTTTAAATGTCAAAATAACAACCAAATGATTATGTGTGCTTTTCAGGAGAATACTCGGTAGATGATGCATTTAATTTTGAGGAATTACAGGAACTCATTACCAAAAGATACTTTTAAGGGTTCTTTTCCCATTTTTTGCCCCTTTTTAATCGCTTCATATAAAACTTATCTCAATAGGGTTTATTTTATTTTATTTTATTACAATGATTAGCTTGAAAGATATTGCACGTTTAAAAGCTTCGAATTGCATTTACTTGCACAAGCAGCTGTTAAATTACCATAAACAGTCCATAAAAAAAAAAAAAAAAAGACCTTAACGAAACAAGGGCGATACATTATGCAGCCGTACAAACCACATGTATCAGAGGCAATAGATGCACTAGTGCATAATTAATTTTTCAGACCGTAATTTTCTTTACCTAATTCAGTTTTCTGAACACTGGAAATTCTGTCATGCTGATCACGATATTAAATGTTTTATTTTAGAAAAGCTACTGTAAATTAATAATATTTCGAAACCATGATTATTCGAAAAACAATTAGTTCTTGAGGTGTAAATTTCATTGGTCTCCTTTTCGCTAATATTGCAACACCGTATTTTTTTTTTTTTTTTTTGATAGTAGCTCCCTCAAGGGGGCCTGCATTCATTACGAAATATTGAAACATTACAAAAAAACAAAGAAACATTCCAGTATTAAAACCTACCATATCCCAAGTAACAAAAGCTGGTACAACAGCAAAACAAACACAGTTATTACAACAGAGAAACAGCACAGCTCTCTGTGCCGTAGTCGTAGTTTCCTGTTGAAAATGTGCTTCCATACCTATAGTACTTCCTGTCCAAAGATAGAAGAGACTCAGAAAGCGATATTAGACGAAAATACTGCAACGCGATATTAGGCGAAAGCGCAATTAAAATTTTATATTTACATAAATTGAGCATGTGGATGTTTTGCTCCTCTGCACGTAACAATTCTCGGGGCGCTTTTGGACAAAAATAACAAAATATTCAAAGTTAATATAAGGGTGCGTTTGGATAGGTGTGGGAAGAAAGAAAGAAGTGGGAAGAAGCATTGGGAAGTGTGTAACTTTGTGAAGAGTTTGGATTGTTTCTAATTTTTTTTCTTCCCATCTTCCTTCTTCCTCTTCTTCTTCTCTCATCCAAACGCACCCTAAGTCTAGCATTGGGTTTCCTCAGTGGATTTCACTATTTCAATCACAAAGTAATAACAGATGTGTGAGAAAGCAATATTGTTGACATCAATTCACCAATTACAGTTTCCACCAACTTTTAATCGTTAGTCTAGTTATGTTTTCTTTTCTTTTTTCTTTTTTTTTTTTTTGAAAGAAAGCTACCCAAGCAGGTGCCGGCATACTTGACTGATGCAAAAAGTCAAGTTTAACAAGGTCAAAACAGATTACTAGAGAAACAAAAACACCCAACCGTACACATGTTAGACCACAACAGCACAAAGTCAATGCTAAAAACAGCCAAAACAAAGCTAATCACCAAGCTGATCTTCGTCTGCTCCTTATTCTCTTCATTACTGTAGTTTGTACTTTGTAGCAGCAAAATATTAAATGGAATTCTTCAGCAACTTCGTGACTTTCTTCTTAATTTGGTCTCTACTTTACTAGAAAGCAATGAGTAAGATGATGACTGGTTAATAATAACGATCGGAAAGCTTGTGATATATATTGTAGTTGTGGTTCTACTTCATGTTTTTTCTCAATGCTTCTGTGATTGTTAGGTTTGTCATACCAAATTTGTTTATCAAGTTTGAGCACCACTTATAGCATATTTCCCTTTTCATATATATTTTTTGTTTCGAAACTTGAATTATATGCACTTATGCTGTGCTGACTAAATGAACGATTTCGTTTTTGATCTTCTATTTTATTTGTTTGTTGAAGTGGAAGGTGATTAACTTTTAAGAAATAGCAAAGAATAAATTTGTACAACGTTTAGAAATTAACTTTGAAATTAAGTTACATTAAGCGAGTCAATAAGCCATAATTTTGTTTTTTGTTTTTTTTTAAGATAAATTGGGGGTCAAGCCTCCCAAATTATTTATAAATTAAATGTCTATAAAAGACCCCCAGTCAGATTTCGAACCTGCGACCTCTCACTTAAGATGTATTGTTCTTTGCCACTAGACCAAAAGCTAATCCTCAAGCCATGATTTTGTTTCTCACACAATCTATCTTTTGTAGCATCAATTTAAAAATTAAAATCAAACCTACAAACTTATATTGTTGATTTTCTTTCTTATTCATAAACATGGATATCCTATCGAATCAATATACATATCCGTATTTTTTTTGTATATTTTGTCTTAAAATTCGTGTATATCATTTTCGTCACATAAAAACGAAACTTTCGGTTTCAACGTCTAGAACCAAGTTTCCAAAAGTTAAGGTTCATTGTGATATGTCTTTTTTTTTTTTTTTTTTTTTGAGGGACGGGTGGCAAAGCGCATTGCGATATTTCAATGAAAATAAAATCTGTAGGCATGATATTGAGCCTTTAAAAAATGATGAAACTTCGTATTCAATGTACCGTTTGTCTAACAATACAAAATATTTAAGTTAAGAAAATCCATACTTAAGTTGACATAATTTGAATCATTTGATTGATGGGCTATCAATGTATCCAACAATGCAACAAATGCTATTTCCTCATTTTCAAATACTTGAAGTAGTTTACAAATGCACATATTTCATTTATGATGCTTCCTAAATAAATAAATTTAATATTGATCTTGAGAGATCTTACAGCTGCTCCTCACTTGTGAGAGGCCTGGTATGCGCCTCCTGTAAAAAAACCGAAAATGACTCCGTTTGAATTGCTTAGGAATAAGAGAAATAGCCTATTCCTAGGCTGAAAGTATTGGAAAGTGTGTAATTTTGTAAAGAGTTTGGATTGTTTATAATAAATTTACGTCTAAAAAGAAGCTATTCCTTCTATTCCCATACGATCCAAACGGGACAAAAAGAAAGAGATCCCAGAAAGAAAAAGAAGAAGAAAAAAAAGAAGAAAAGGAGGTCAGAATAATAATTGAGTAAAACCAATGTCCCGCACCCAAAAAAAAAAAAAATTCAACAAAGCATACAAAAATATAATTTAAGGGAAGTACTAACTCCGACGTAAACATAGATATCCATCGGTGGTCCTAGTATAAAAGGTATGTTATTACAAACAGGACTCTCTTATACAACGAAAATGATTATAAAAAGATAAGTATTGAGGAGCAACATGTACAGAAATAATACTAGAGCAGTGCAAACCTTGACCACTATTCTACCAAAAGTGATAAAGACTCACCAAGGTAGTTTGCCTCAACATCAACTAAGCCTAACATTAGGTAATAGTACCATTTCATCTGCACAAATTTAAAGAATAAGAGAAATTAGAACATATTGTAGGAGGAACTTTAAGAGTAATGAATCGACCATAATTCCAAGGCTAGTAAATGCACTCCATGAACTTACTTACAAAAACCAGATTTGCAATCCATATATATAAATGAAATTTACAGTCCATATATATAAAGTTTTTTTTTTCTTGTTGCGGCATTAAGCTTGCGTTTGGATGAGAGAAGAAGAAGAGGAAGAAAGAAGATGAGAAGAAAAAAAATTATAAACAATTCAAACTCTTCACAAAGTTACACATTTTTCAATACTTCTTCTCACTTCTTCCCTTCTTCCCACACCTATCCAAACGGAGCCTAAGAGAAAAAAATTTCACAAGAGAATAAGAAAGAAAATGAACTTGAAGTGGCCTCCTTCGATATAGAAGTATAGAACAATGCCTCCATATATAATGCCCAATAATAAGTAATTCAGAAAAGATTGTGAGGTAGGTGCATCAATACCTAAAATTTTCAAAATTTAAAAATATTATAAAACCATTAGGAAAATTCCAATATACTAGACAACTAAAATGTATAGTAGAGACACCATAACACTGCAGAAACATTGCTGCGCTAGAACATACAAAAAGGAGGAAATAAAGACATCCCTTCAGTTTATTGACTAAAATCATCAGTCCTGAATGTGCAAACAAGTGTAATTGAGCTTCCCCATTATGGATCACACACAAAAAAAAAAAAAAAAGGCAAGACAACATGATATCTATTTGTAAAATTTAATAAGTAAAATAATTGCAGTTGAGACCTTCAATCCAATATTAATAATCTCCACTTTGGCTGTTTCAGCAATTCAAAATGTGTACCCTTTTTGTAGTTCCTAGAGAAGTAAACAGAAGATATCCATTTCAGGGTGCTGTAAGTACATTTCTACCGAGAGCATAAACGTAATAGAACAAGTAGAGAGGGGACCCATAAAAAACTAATTGGGAAAGTCAAATTTATCAGGGAGTTGCTTTTCACACGGTCTTTGTCGTAAAATTTTCTGTTTTGGGATCTCTCTGATAGGGCTGTCAAGGATTCGTCCACATGTTTCCTTGGCTGTTCCGTTCCAACGGAACGGCAAACGGTATAATTTTTTATTTCGTTTTCGAAACGAAACGGCTAAACGGAACGGTTTCGTCATTCATTTGTGTGGTATATAGTTGAATTTTAACAATTCCGTCTCATTCCGTTCAAACAGAATAGCTAACGAAATTGATATATGATATGTACCGTTTTTGAAACGGAACGGATAACGAAACGGCTAACGGTAGACAGCCCTCAAGAGTCTCTGATGATAATAACAATAGAGTGATCTGATCAGTGATGGTATTGAAAGTATGCGATTTGTTGTTTCCAGTTTACTGCGTAATACATGGATTAGTACCTTGAAAAAAAGATAATTAAAACGTGTTGAATAATTTTTCTTTTTTGGTAAAATGAGTGAGCTGCGTTCATTATAAATGTCAAAAGAAATCAATTATAATAATTAGTTTTTGGAATTAGACCTAAGTAACCTAGGATCTATATAGGAAGGAAAAAGATGAGAATAGATGAGAAAGATAAAGGAACATTTATGTTTTGAAAACCGGACCGGACCGGCCGGTTCAACTGGTTTACTGCCAACCAGGCTATGGTCCGGTCTATTTGGGCCAGAAAACCGCCGGTTTTTTAATTGAGAATAAAATCGGAGAAAAGAGGTGCATTCTCTGGTTTTCACAGTACAATAGTAATAGCATCGCCGCTGGGCTTTGGAGGCTTTTGTGTACAAAATTTCATCCAAATTTCTAAGTATTAATTTAAAAAGTCCGGTTTTACAAACGGTTCAAACCGGCCAAACCAGTTAAACTGACGAACATATGGCTCAGCTGGTTCGACGTCCGGTTCGATTTTCAAAACATTGCTCAATTAGAAGTTTTTTATGGTACCACGTCCTGAAATAAAGTTTCCGCGTGTAGAAAACAATGATGTGATTTAATAAGGCAACAAGAAGTGATTTAAAATGCTAAGTGCTAACAATAACTCATAAAATTCTAGAACTTTCGTATAAAGATAGTCTAATGTCTAAAAAGGAAAAAAAAAAATGATTTCTCCTCTTATACAGTGACATCTTATCTCTAAAAATTCCCACTATACAGTTAACAAACTCAATAACTAAACAGTAACTAATATGAAAATACTACACAAAACACACTAGAGACCAAACTAATAATGATCGTTGATTCGTTGGAAACCAAATCACACTAATTATTGTGCGCATCAATCAACGTGCACCTCTTGCTGAATCAAATTTGATGTGACGGACACCTCTAGTTCTGATTTGTCCCCAAATCAGGATCAAGTCCGATAACCCGTCATGCACCACCTCATCTTCTTTGAATGGATGCAATTGCCAAAAAAAAGAGGAATATTATCATCAACAGTCTGTTTTTTTTTTTTTTTTTCCATTTCTCACTGTCTCATTATTAAGCTAATCGAAACACGTACTTTGGAGCAGTGATTTCAAGCTATTTATATAGTTATGTTTGGACAAGTGAGGAATATTTGCTATTTTAGATTAGTAA
Organism: Rhynchospora pubera; assembly: GCA_028095005.1. Classification (NCBI taxonomy): domain Eukaryota; kingdom Viridiplantae; phylum Streptophyta; class Magnoliopsida; order Poales; family Cyperaceae; genus Rhynchospora; species Rhynchospora pubera. The sequence continues at coordinate 286,248,682 of CM051460.1, forward strand.
TTAATTAAATTATTTTTCAACTATATTTTATGCACAAACATGAAATAAACGTTGGTTCGCTAGTTTGTCTAAAACAAAGTTAATACTGTTTTAGTTATTTTAATTTTTCGTCTGCAAAACTATAAAGCTTGGAAATGGAAGGGAAATATTAGTTGTGATATGCCGTCCTTTATTTTAAACTGCTTTGAAACATGCTTAGTCCAGTTGTTATGAGTTCGGACTGTAAACTATGTAGACGACAACATTAAATACTTCTCACGTGCCATTCTTTTATTTATTATTTTTTTTTTGTAGGTTGCCATTCTTTTATTGATATATATAAAGTTGTTAGTTGGCTAGCGGTATTAACTTTTTATGTACCCAATAACAATACTCCTTCATGTAAAAAAGAGTTATCAGTATAATTCAATACAATAAAGCTTTTAATACTAATAAAAATACAGCGCGTGACTGGGTAGTAATCATTACTCATATATCATAAGATATATTAGTAGGTAAAGGAGGAGACTACTAGTCTTACTTGAGAATTAATCAAATAATAACTTAGAAGTAGTTCCTAATTAACTACTAATATATTTTGAAATAATTTACTTCTAGAAAATTGACCAAAAATGGAGCAGGTATATCTTCTGAAAATAATTTTTTTTTTTTTAGACAAGTTGGCAGGGGATGTCAACAGATCTTCTGAAAATAAACTTAGCTCGTCCCTTTTTGGCTGCTAGGCTCTTGAGTCAAGAGCGATCTTTTCGTTCTTTCCATCTAAGGGTGCGTTTGGATAGGTGTGGGAAGAAGGGAAGAAAGGAAGAAGTGAAAAGAAGTATTGGGAAGTGTGTAACTTTGTGAAGAGTTTGGATTGTTTATAATTTTTTTTTCTTCTTCCTTCTTCTTTTTTTTTCTTCCAACAATTCAAACGCAGGCTAAGCCATTAAAATTAGATGAAAAAAATAATATATATATATATATATATATATATATATATATATAGAGAGAGAGAGAGAGAGATAAATGTGTTTCTGCAAAAACATTCTGTCTCATATGACAAAATAAAAAAATAAATAAAAACATTCTGTTTCTTTTTACTATAAAAAATTGTCCTTGTGGGCAAATTGAGAAACAAAACAATGTTTAGGCAATAAAGATATATTGTACAATTTATCAGCGATACAGGTAAATATTTTGTTCAATTTATTTTTTTATTAGATGGAAAATCAAAATATATTGTTGCTTCGTTTAACAATTGATATCTAATCACATATCAAACCGACCGAATAGCACAAATAGATACACGCTAGATCTAGCGTGTCATGCCTCTTGGATCCATACGTAAATGTGCCATCCGTTTTCATTGCAGATTAGAAACAAACTATACAGGTGATACATTTCTATGAATTTAAATGAAATAATGTTTTCAATTTGGTAGAATAAAATACTACGAACTTAAGCTCACTTTGATAGCTCATAAGCTCAATCAAATTTGTAAAATTTTTAATTTATTTATTATAAGCCAAGCAAAATAAAAAATTGATGGAATAAGAATGTGTTAAAATAATTTTGTAATTTTTTTTACTGCTCAATCTTATACTAAATTTACACATAACCCATTATAAATATAAATTTCAACATTTTTGAATTTATAATTTGAAGCTAATACGATTAATTTTGAAGTTAAAGTCACAAAGTATTTCGGTGAGATTAAACTCTAAGAGCTTCACTCTAATTTATTCTAAACATTTATGATTAAATTTAACTTGCTCATTGTTATTTAGTAATATTTAAATTTGTTTCTTTAAATATATTTTTTTAATTGAAAGAAAAAAAATATATACTAGACATATGTCGCTCGGGCCACATTTAAATGAAATTGTCATGATTCGAGCTTATTATTATTATTATTATTTTGATTTTGTATCCAATGATATATATTGTACAAGACGAGCCGAAACTTTAAAACAACTCCTAGGGGAAAAAAGAAAAGCATTTTAGTGTTAGACGTTGGATCTGGATCCAACGGTACAAAATGATAGTTTTACATCTCTGATCCGAAACTGGACAGATCCAGTTAAATCACGTGTTACAAATTTTGACGAATATCCTCAAGGTAGCGTTCAGACTTCAGACTTGAGACCTCCCAGTCAAAGTCGGTTATAATAATATGATGGTGCACAAACACCGGGTGTATACAACAAGCAATCGTCACCGCCATGAAGCTATAAAATCTCTTTCTCCAATCTCTCTCTATATAAAAGACGCTCGGCCTATATAAAACCTTCGATCTTGAATTCTCTCCCTCTCTCTCTTTTTTTTTCCTCTTCTCTCTTTCTGCTCTCTCCCGAAAAGGTAATCGCTCTAATTCTCACTACACTTCCAATTTTCTGGCAATTTAATTTCTTTGTTAGATTGTTCTCGCTTTGAGCAAACCCTAATTTTGCTGATTTCGCCAGGTCACGCGATTTGACGAGTTGCTTGGTTGCTTCGCTGGTCAGAGCCTCAGAGGTGACGAGTTTTCTCAGAATTTAGACTAATTTTCTTTCAATTTGGAATTAAAGTGGTATTTCGTGTGTTATTATCTGTCCTATTGTGTTCCCAAATCGTGAAAAAGGGCAATTGCTTTATGGAGTTTGTATTTCCCCAAGGATCTTTAATTCTGTGACAGTTTGAAAAAAATACACTCTGATTCTAGTTTATTAGTTGAAAGAATTTAATAATTTGAAGTGTTATTCTGATAGATTCGATCTAACAAATTGTGCCAGCAACATCTTTGGAAAAAAAGAAAAATCTGTAACCATGTTGGTTTATTTTGGGTTAAATTGTTCCCTGTGGCAGTATACCTGCACTGGACCTGATTGATTTGTTCAGTAAATTGGGTCTTTGTATGACCTGGATTGTGAAATTTAGGGTTAACAGAAGCTAAGTGAGAGATAGTTTGAACTTAGAATACTTTCAGATCTGTAAAGGATAATTCTGGAATAATTAATTTTTATCATGTTTTGGTAACACAGTGATTTTACTTATGGCAACTTTTGAGCTTTACCGTCGGTCAACAATTGGCATGTGCTTGACAGAGACTTTAGATGAGATGGTATCAAATGGTACACTAAGCCCAGAGCTAGCCATTCAAGTGCTTGTCCAGTTCGATAAGGTTTCTTACATCACCATTTCTCGTTCTTCTCTAGATTTTATTTGTCATCCTCCTTATGTTTTTGTTTAGAGAAGGTCAATTGAGGCAAATCGCTTCAAATCGAAGCTTAATTTTGCACAGAATTGTGGACATTTTGAACCTAAATGGGGTTGATTTCTAGATTTTTTTAAAAAAAGTCAATTACGCTGTTGAGAAAATCGGTGGGTGGGCTGTTGATGCTTGATTTGGCTTTAGACAAGAGATGTTACCGCCAATGAATACTGTGTCATATCTAGTACTGGTATGAGCTGTTTGTAGTTTGTACAGTAAACAATAGTACCCGTTCAACCAGCTAAGGCCTTTTTATTGGCTTATTTTGTTTAGTTGGATGATTTGATGATCACTAACATTAAGGTTGACAAGGCTGACTTATGACATGGTTTGTCGAGTCAAACCTCGTCTGGATTAGTTTGGGCCTAGTTACAAACTTCTGCAACACTTTGCATACCAACTCCAACTTGCCTATAAAATATGCTTTCTTTTCTAATTATTATCTTAGTTTTTGCATATTGCATTTTGTTCATTGGATAATTTTAATGTAAGTTGAGGACCCACTTGGTTCATCTGAAACTTAATTAACGGAGATGACCAAGATTGTCAGTTTATTGAGGAACTGATGTTTAATCTGCAATGAGGTTCCAGTTGGGGGTTAATTACAGATTATGTGATTAATATATGAAGAGCAATTTGTATATGCATCAATTTCTTGAGCTGCGAATATTCGTTTTATGAACTTGTACTTATGAAAATTTTGTTACAGTCCATGACAGAAGCCTTGGAAAACCAAGTAAAGAGCAAGGCTACTATCAAGGTACTTCCTTTTTAGCTTATAATTAATGCTTCTACTCCTGTTTACAAATGCAAACTTGGTTATATAGTAAGCTGCATCAAGCACTGTGGTGAGGCCATACAGAACTGTTGCATTTATCTAAAATCAAGTTTAGTGTCTGTTACACATTTTGTATTTACAATCTCGGACTTTCAAACGCATCATTTTTCACGTACTGAGTGTCATTTTTGTTGGAAATTTTGGCAGTCTTTGGTATTTTCTTATTAACTTATGGAAGTAGTTCTCACGAATTATAATTTGAATGGTTAATAAGGTACATACGTCTCTGCATGAAAAATGCATTGCTTTTAACTGCAATGTCAATGTCTGCATACAATGTGGTTATTAGCATTGAAGAATAAAATACCACATAACAACCTTTTATGCAATTCCTTGCTAATTTTTCCTGTTACCTATTCAGTAAAGTTTTTAGTAAAATTCCCTTTAGTGAAGAATAATCCAAATTTGATTTAGGTTCATGCCTGAAATAGTTACCTTTGTATTTAAGATCCCATATGAACAAAGAATACATTTTATATTAAGAAAAAATAACAAGAAAGGATAACAATTTATGTTTTACCTGAAACCAACTCCAGGACAAATAATTACTTAACATTTGGAAAACATGCATTAGGTAATGGGACCTCTTGTTGTTAGTTTGGTATATTTTTATTTATTCTGGCTACATATGCCAGAGCAAGCCTGACCTGGCCCAAAATTGGTGAAAAAATCAATCAAGCTTAAGGAAATCCCACTTAACTTTTTTTTTTTCTTTTTTTCTTTTTGATGAAGAGTATACCCGAACCCAATTGAACTAGACTTAAAACCAATTTGTATTTAATAGAAAAAAAAAAGAGAAGGTGATAGCTCCAGCAAAACCTGAATGCAAATTAAACCTAACTGTTCCAATTTTTATCTTGAAACCTATGGCTACCTGATTTAAACAAACTGATAACTGAAAGAGAAGTAAAACCCTAGTACTCTAACCAATCCTAGCCCACTCCACTGCCTTCACATAAATTAAGGGGGTCTTTGTGTGATATTCGTATTCTTTGTGCACAAGTGCATTTAGATCATTAATTTTTTTTTTTTAGTTAAATATTGATGTACCGCTGGTTTGTTTTATATTGATGTGCATTGTTATCCCAATGTTTTAACATAATGTGAGAGGGTGATTTCCTAATTAAAAATAGCAGAAAAGAAAAGGAAATAATGGTGTGTTCAGGTACTACCGTCAACTATGTCTGCATGGTGTTTATTAAACTGATGTGCATCTTGAGATTTTAACTAATAAATTTACTTTCTTGTCTGTCTATACATAACAGGGGCATCTGCACACCTACCGGTTCTGTGACAATGTATGGACGTTCATTTTAAAAGATGCAACCTTTAAGAATGATGAAATTCAAGAAGCTGTTAACCGTGTTAAGATCGTGGCATGTGATTCCAAGCTTCTCTCCCAATAAATTGCCTCTCTCTCTCTCTCTCATGAAGATTCATGTATGGATAATGTAGACCCCCCTTTTGTTGAACCTTGGCTCTTTAGGATTTATGTCATGTGTTGCAGTTACTGATATTTGTTGAAGATAGATCTACTTTTGTTTCTCATTCATGTGCACCAATCTCAACTCCCAATCTCTGTCCATGCTGTTCTTTCGGCTTTTAAGTTTTTAGCATCTTAATAGAATCTATCGTTACATGTGGCTTAGTAGCTAAGTGATAAGAGCACTAGGCTAGCCTCCATGAGGTCAAGGGTTCGAGCCCCGCATGCATCTTTAATTTCAAAAAAGTTGGATGGCAAAAACCTCCCTCTTTCTTCAAAAAAAAAAAAAAAAAAGAATCTATCGTTAAATTGTCAGATATTTTTCTTTCTTTTTTTTTGGCAAATTCATGAACTAAGAACAGAATTAGAACAAGTCTTGTTCTAGTTCCATGGATTTATGAAAACTAAAAAACAAGAACTTTTTCTTTGTTTGTGTCATACTTGGATTTGTTGGGAACGAGGAACAAGGGTTTTTCCTTGTTCATAGAGGATCCAAAGACACCTACAAGTGTTTTCTAAAATAATTTGGATAAAATTTTGATACATTTAGGACAGTAAATTGACGAGTAAGTACTTAACAGGAGGGAGCCCAATACAAGTGCAGACATTCTAATAATCGATACAAGCATACAGCTATAAAGTGAAAACAGAAGCATAAAGCTACAAATTTAGATGATTTTGATATTCCATGCACATTTGGTATACTCACACCGAAGTAATCCACAATGGTACAATCAAACAGATTTAGATGATTAAAATGAAAGTTTTAGCCCAATAGAACCTTGGAAAATGCAAGTTACATGAGTGATGGGTTAGAGGCACCCTGGTAAAGTAAAGCAAACCTGGGCAAAGATAAAAGGAGGAAAAAAACTACATAATATTTTTGAAGAAAATTACATGAGTGATAGCTGTTCGCACTGAAACATCAGCTCATTCTCAAATTTTTGGAGAACAAATCTCTCTTCCTGTGTGATAAAGGTTGTAACAGTACAAATTTCTTTTGAGAGTGGATTTCGGCCAGTTCGTCCAGCACGGTGGAGATAATCTATAGCAGTTTTGGGAAAGTCAAAGTTGTAGATATGTGTTGTTTGTGGCAAATCAAAGCCTCTGCTTGCTATATCAGTTGACACTAGCAAGAACCCTTTGTGCCTTACTTCCTGTAAACACAATGACAGTTCATATGTATTGTTTATGAAGAAAATCATACAACAAATCTTGTTTATGAGTTCCTGTTATATTGACTAAGAAGCTAAAAATAAATTCTTGACTACAAGTTACATCATTGACCACCTTTTCTTTTTTCAAATTACAATGTCACAAGTGACAAAGATAACCCTTCAAAATGAACATTCTTCGTCATTTCATAACCACATTACTTCTGATGGTTTTGTTATGTCACTAAATTATCCCTCTTGTAGACAACGTGCCCTAAGGACTAATCTCTGTAATAAAGTTTCCTCTTTTCTTCAGAGGAAAAATCAAGGGCCAATTAGGTTGGCGATTTTTGAAAAGTTCCCTACTATTTTTGTTTTTCAATAAGATTAACTTCAAGAAAACTTGCCTATAGGTACCCTAAAACTCCTTTCTCAACAAAAAGGGTAAAATAGTTGATCAAAATTCACCCTTAATCTCTTTATTCATTACCATCAGTCCATCACTAACAGACTCTCAACAAGCTTATTTATCATCCTCTTATTTTCTCGATGTTCTTATCTGTTCTTTATTCCCAGTATGTTAAAATGTAAAGTTTTGTTAAAAAAAAAAAACATACCGAAAATGAAGTGGCACGTGCATTGAAATTCATATCTTGCTCAAGCACCAGTACATCCAGCTCTCCATTGTACGAATCTTTAAGAAACTCATAAACAAGGGTTGTTGATGAAATATGACCTTCCTTTTTTGATTTTTCTGACTGAACATGAGAAACAAGAAATGAAAATTATCGTTGAAACAGCAGAAAATATTACAAAGAGATGCAAGAATATTGCTTTTACCATGCTAACCAATGATTTTACAATAGCAAACACTATTGCATTTTATCTAAGTAATAAAAAGGCCAGAACGGTTCTTATTCTTGTAAGTTGCAATAGAAAACTTGGCAAGGAAAATCCATAACTAAATTTGAATGCAAATACATATTTGTAGTAATCTTGGCTCCATTGTTTCCATATCTTGATAAGTGGTGTATCGACATAATGCATATTATAACTAATCAGATTCAAACACGTTGGAGGAAAAACTAACCTGTTCTGAAACAAATATAATGGCAGATTTAGGATTGTCTCTATCAAGTAATTGGAGCAAAACCTGCAATCTCTCCTTCCTGGTGCATATCTGGCCAAAAAATATATAAACAATAGCCCACAAAATTAGGTAGGCATAATAACTTACAACTAAAAATGTTAAAACAATTGGATAGCTATAAATCAAACTATTGCACATAAACAGAAGTACATCCAGCTAGAAATTCCATAAATAAATAATTACTAAAAAGAACCAACAAGCACTCCAAACCAACAAAGAACTGTACCATCAAAAGTTAAAATATAAATGAGTCATTATAGAAGAAATGCTGTAAAAAAGAAATAGCAGTACTAAAGATATTATATCAAACACACCAGAAATTTATGGTGGAGTTGTGGGGGCATTGGCTCCACAGGATGAACATGCACATGTACAACATCTCTCTGTGCCAAATTCAAACACATAACCAAATAAAACAAATCAATAAATTGATAAATAAGAACATGTAAGGGAACTTGTATACAAATGTATTACTAAAAAGATTCATACGACAAACACACACCAAGTAGTACCACACTACATGCCAATCCCAGTTCATTATTGTTCTTTATTTGATTCATTTTCTTAAGCGGCTCAGTCATATTGTTATACCCACACAGACAAAACTGTACAGATGCTGCACAAATTCACCAGACACAAAGGCACACACAAGCACAAAGACACACAGGTTAAGAGGGAACCTTAGTCCACTTTTGCTGGACACAGTCATGGAGGAATCTGTTGTGCTGAGGGATGGAAGCACTCGCTAAAACCGTCTGTCGTGCTTTAGATGAAGAATATGAAGTGAGGAGCTTGCGAAGAAGTGATACTTGTCTCGTCGATCCAAATATATAATCAAACTGTATCAGGTACAAATAAAGTAATCATTATATAGAAATTTACAACAACCACCCTTCTGTTTTCAACTTCTCATTGGTTTTTTCAATAGAATACATGAATCGATGCTCCTCACTACAGGCAATCATTAAGGTTAAGAAAAGTTTGAAACAACTTAAATAACCCAAAATAAAAACCAATTTGGTATATCATATCAACCCTAAACATGACTGAAACAAAACTAGATTTAAGATAACCAGGTCAGCCCAAAAATGCGAAAAAAGCAATCACACTTCCAAATGAACTTTTTGCTTGGATAAAACTGAGAAATCAATCCTCTCAGAGCCAATCCAAAAGTACACAGCCAGATAGATCACCACAAAATGAGATCCAAACAATCCCAAATATAGAACAACAGGTCAATAATTTAAAACTAGTAGCACCGACATGGCGACATCTACATGCTCTGACCTGATCAAGAACAAAATAATGTACCAGTAACAGATAGTATTTAAAATTTTTAAAAATACTGACCTCATCTATAACTAAAATGGTTATAGATTGAAGCTTCAGACGGTTCCGGTCAATCATTCGGCACAGGCTCTCTACAGTGGCTATTATTATATGTGGAGGCTCTGCCTGACATTAATAACAGAGGATGAACACATAACTAGATTGAAGTACCTAGCACAATAATAGCCAACATTCCATTAATCAAATACCTTTAACCAGCTCTTTTGCCTTGTCAGCATACCACCATCTAACAGAGTCATGATACTACATTCCTTTTGCGATTTCTCAGCTGCCCCCTTAGGTTTTGCTGATAACATTCGAGCAACCTTCGTAACCTAATATTTTTACACAAAATGAAGTTACGTACAGAAACCTATTTTTAATTGCTATAAAGCTGCCAGTTTGTAATGAAGCCAATCAGGTAATAAAAATTATAAGTGCTTTTGCTGATCAATTTAAAAAGACCATTTTTTTTTGGTTTTCATTACATATTTATATGTACCAATGCCTTACTATTATACAAATGACTCCTGACTGTTAGGTTAGCATGATGGAAATGGTAATTACTTAAAGCAAGTTATCAATGGCCGTGAGATTCTTTTACCTAGAAGCCCAAATTTGCCTATCAAATACAATGAATCAATTTTCGAGTTTTAAGATTAGATTTATTAACTATGAAACAAATACATTCAGTTGTGGAGGGTGGATTGATTTGTCCTTGATTTGCAGTTGAGTATAATTTGCAAATGTCCAATAGATATTGTGTGCTACATCAGCATATGGAAAATTTCCAGTAAAATTTGTTTGCACAGGAATAAATTTTTCAAAACGCCCTTTCTAATTAAAACAATATGGTGATAAAAAGGCAGATTATTTTACTGTACATACTAAGCTGAAAAGTATGAGAATAAGATAGAATAACTATACTCCCTACTTAGTAGAAACGTGTTAATGTGGGTTTGGTTCAGAGATCACCGCTGGATTGAGGCTTGAGCACTAGCCTCAAGCCTACAGCAGCCCAATCAAATGAACGCCAGAAAAAAATTAAAAAGGACATCACAACAATACTATGTGGCGCTAATCCTAGAAAAATACCTACTTGCATCCCAAGTTCCCTTGTTGGTACGATGATGATTGCTTGAACAGTTGACCTTGCAAAATCTATGGCCGCAAACACTGCTAATAGGTATGCCAATGTTTTGCCTGAGCCTGTCTAGAATTTAAATCATTTTTGAAAGACAAGCTAGCAATTAGAATTAGGGGCAAACGATCCATCTATATCAAAATGACATGGTTCAAAGGATCCATCAGTGATAGAGCCTGGATTTTGTACATCCCAGTTATAAAAATGAAAGAAAAGAACAATGACCATAAATAATGACTGTGAATCTGTGATGATTAGTACAGTGAATAAGCCCTAAATGTGATGAATTACATAAGCATGACCTGTGCATGAAGCACACAGTCTTGTCCAGACAGCAAAATAGGCAAAGACTGCTCTTGCACATCAGTTGGTGTGACATATCCTACTTCTTCAGCCCTGGTAAAAAGAATGAAAAAATATAAGATCATGTGGCCGTATGGGACTCCTCGGAATGTAGGTGAATTTTAAAAAAATTGGTGGCAGATATAATCATTTCTGCATATAGAGTCAACGAAGGACATTGGTACCATCAAAGGTACAGTAGGTATTAAATGCCAGTACCTTCAAGTGGTGCTTGATGAAATGCTAGAGATGTCCTGTGGGTTTCCTGTTTATCTAGGTGCTAGATTAAATGCGAGAGAAGGTTCGAGACCTATTTATTTCATGCCAAATTAGGAGCTACACAAGCATACACAATTCACTGCATAATATTAGGGGAGAGGGATGGCTATTTGATCATGAATGGAAGGTGTTTGTGGAAATGCCTAAGTGAGATATGACCAAGGTGCTTTTTCAAAAGAGAAAGAGAAAGAGAGGTAGAGCACCTGGTTAGTATGCTAACTGGTACACGGCCATGGCAAAGCTCCCTGAGAGTGAGAGTGGTCGTTTGAGTAGATTGCTGGGCTACGCCATGAGCTCGACAAGAGAAACTACGCGCTCGACTCGGAGTCGGAGAAGAGAGAAGCGGCGGCGGCGGCGAGAGGCGGAGAAGGCGCCGTGGTGTTGGTTTAGAACTGGAATTATTTCTCTTCTGAGGAGACGAAGACGAGGTGAAGATAAGAAAAGCACCGGGATAGTGCTTAGCGGCGAATGCCATTGTTTGTTTCAGTTTCAGAGAATAGAATTCTAGAGTTTTAGTCGGAAATTGAAAGGGTCGGATCGGATGGGAACAGAGGAGGAAACGAATTGAGTTCAATTCAGGAGAGTTGACTCGAAAAAGAAAAGAATACGAATTGAATTTTCTAGATCGGCGGAGGAGAGAGAAAGTGATCCGACGTGTAGAAATAATTCTCGCCAAATCAATTTGATGTTTTCAGTCGCACCATTTGAGTTGAGCCGCTTGAAATCACGCCAACTCGTTTCTATTCCGAATGGCTCTCAAAATTCTACGTTCCGATCAGAAGGAAAAAGCCTTTCAAACAAATAATAATAAGCCGCTATTTTTCTTTTATTCATTTAGTAATAATAATATATATCTCTATCTCTATCTCTGTCTCTAACTCTATCTCTACTATATTAAAAGCACCAATGAAAGAGTGTAAACCTTCAAACTAAGGATGTATCCAACTCTTCAATTTGTAATCTATTTCGTTAATTCTAAAATCTGACGATCAGATTAATCTCAATTGAAGAGTTAATTAACTCCTGACCTTTCCATTTGGAGGAGTGCTGGTTCGGAACGCTAACCTCAGTTCGATTCTCTACTTTAATTTTGTTAGTTTTTTCCCCGTCTCCCCGCAAAAGGCCAAAACCCCAACCAACACTCCCTGACCCGTCGCATCTTTTCATTGTTAGCGGCCAACAATTTTTGAAATTTCATTAGTTTCTTTGTCCCCCCCTTCGCCGAAAGTTTTATTGCGCTGCATCACCAAGATGAGAGAGAGAGAGAGAGAGAGAGAGGCCTTTTTCAAGGGCTTGTGACACTGACGCCGAGCATTGTTCATTGAACAATCGAGAAGTCTGCCTCCCTCTCACCTCCTATCCCTACTGCGAGTCCGCCTACCTCAACCTCGATGATTCTCCCAATCTTAAAGTTCCATCGGCGCATCCATGGCCACACAGTCACACACCCACTGATTCAATCTAGAAGAAGTTGCGCAGCGAAGTGGAGAAAGGTATTGCTCCATTTTCTCTCATTTTCGTTTGAAATTTTATCGAGAACAACGTTAATAATAAATCCAATTCTGATTTCTAAATGTTGTTTCATGAAATTGGAATGGTAAATCAGCTATCCAATCATGCTTTTGCTTTGCTTTTTAAAGTTTTTCTTTTGGGTAGTAAGCGCTTATTTTGAAGGTTACATCATTGTGTGAAATATGCATGGAGAGAAATTGAGGATTCTAATAATTGCTATAATAGAATGGCTTTTAAAAGTAGTTCTACAGTTATATCATACTAATCTGTCCAGACTGCAGAATGATATGATCTGGTTGTTAACTTAGGACTGGTGAATCGACCTGAAGAAGTGATCGATGTCATCAAATCTCTAGACTACATTTTCTTGAATCTGTACAAGGTAAGTCATTTCCTGACACTAACCTCAATTCTTATTGATCGCTGCAAGAACATCATTCATTTGAAGATTTAACAAAGATCAGTAACCAAGGACTGGTGAAATTAACCTGGAAGTAGTCTGTAGTAGTGCATGCTTTATCAGTACCTAAATTGCGAGTATTTTAATTGCAGCTAGATCCATATTTTTTCATATTTTGTTGTGTTCTTTCTAGATATAGTAAATATATATTTTTCTTTTTTGAAAAAAATACATTTTTTTCCTTAAATAAAACTACAATGGAAATTAGCAATTAACAAGTCCCAGTTTAGTTCAGAGATGTGGTGGCATGGATGAGACATAAGCTAATGAAATTTTTATCTGGTACAGAGATGTGGTAGAATAGAATAGATGATCAGATAACATTGCTAAAACATAAATATAAGGCTGATTCAGAGGGGACTCACATTTAATGGGAAGTGCACCAAGATGGTCTGATCTCATGAAGAAATTTCCAAGTCACTGTTCAATATGAGGCAACAAACCTTCTGGTATAATTTTTTTTTCATTCCACATTTTTATTCCTGGTAATTTGGCATATTGTCTCTAAGAATGCCAAATGCTAAATGTGAAATTAAAAACTCTATGTTAGATCATTCCTAAATGGCAAAGAAAGATTTTGTTCTTTTGGTTTGATATCTTTTTCCCTTCAAAAGTATGCTGAGTGAATGATTAGTAGCATATGTTATCTTAACACCTTACTGTCCCACATATGTTTAATGGCTCAACGTTCTTTTAGTTTGTAGAGTAACTTTTCTTAAGTCTGAATCTTCACTGTCTGTGACATCTGTTTAGTAGAAATTGTCAGTGAACATATATAAGCAAAGGTGGGACAAACACGTATATTTTATTATACTGATATGTGGGTTTATCTCATTGTACATGTTTGTTGAGAGGAATAGCTGATCTACTTCGGCCATCTGCCACCCCCCCGCCTCTGTATCTTATCTCTCATCCTGAAATAATATTATCCTTTCATCAGCTCAAATCTGATTTATATGCTTATGTGTATTTGTTGTGACAATTAATATGTGCTACTGATTTAAAGGTCTCGATTGCAAATTTTTAAGCGTCATGCAGTGCCTTTAAGATCATTGCTACAAGGTTTTTCTTTGTGCTTGTGAATGGAGGCGATCATCCTTTGACAGCTTTAGGCTATCCTTGCAAGATTTTATTTGTGTTCAGCATTGTTTCTTTATGGCCTATGATCTCAACTTGGAGCTTCAATTCTGCTACTAGCTTGGACTCTTTTTTTTTTTTTTTTTTTGAGGTGCAAAGCCCATGGGCCATTTCCACTAAAGAAAGTTCAAATAAATACAAAAAACCTTTGGAGACTACCATCCACGTAACTTCCTCCCACCAGACCTGGAATAAATGCAAACATTAAGGGGGCGTTTGGATGAGGTTGGAATAGGTGGGAATTGCAAATTCCCGGAATTTCTTATGCCAAATTTATTATAAACAATCCAAACTCTTCACAAAATTACACACTTCCCAATAAATTTATGTCTAGAATTGGCTATTCCCCCAATTCCCAACCCATCCAAACGGCCCCTAACTTCCTACCCGACTACCCATTAAAGAAAAAACAAAACCTCACTGTTAAGCAGTCTCCTTAGGCCATTAAAAGAAAGGAAAGAAAAAATAAAATATCGACTAGAAATCCAAAGCAACAACAATCGGGCAGAGGGAGCTGCAGCCAATAGTTTACCCGACAACTAGACACAAGTCCAAGCCGGACTTTCAGATCTGTTCGCCTTCGCTCACAGACCGGCGATCTATTCCAAGAATCAAGGTTAGTGGGATTTCCTTCATCCTAGCCAGTTGCTGCGCCGTGGGGTATCCATGCAGATTGATGCCTTGTGTTTTAGCGAGTTGTGCCATATCATGAGCCTGCCTTACACTATCTCTGCCGGAGAAGCGAAGCGTCAGGCGGTTCTTATGCTGGTGGTAGGTGTGCAAAAGACTGTGAAAATCAGGTAAAATCTGATCCGCCATAAATTGTGAATAATCCGCAGTAACAACTGCTTGTATAAGCCGCTGACAGTCACTTAAAATTATCCAGGTAGTGTTGGAAGCTTGGGCACTAAAAGCAGCATAATCAGTTGCTTCCTTAACCGCAAGAAGCTCGGCATGTAAAGGATCCCCACAATTTTTCTGCTGAGCAATGAAATATGTGGCCCGATTTTCGAGATTGAACACCACTACCCCAATAGCTCCCTTGTGCCGATCAGTCCAAGCACCATCAGCCAAGATCACTCTCGTGCAAGGTGAGATTTTTAAAATTGGTAAGTCTGCGGGTTGCTGTATGTTATTTAGGTTTTTGTAAAGCTGCATGAGTTGCTTCGATTGTAAAAAAGCTCTCCTGGGATCTTCTCTTTTGTGTTCAAAGATAAACTTGTTCCTCATATCCCATATATACCAGCAAATATTGCAGAAAAGCACAAAATTCTCAGAGTTATGTTGAAGCATAAGTTTTGAGATTTTTTCACGGATAGGGCTCAGTAAATTATTTGTAATGACTGAAAGAATGGTGGTATTGGACATCTTCCAGGTTTCCATAGAAGCTGTGCAGAGGAAAAAAGCATGATTGGAATCTTCCACCTGATTTATACATCTTTGACAGCCTGGTGAGATTGAGTCAATTCTATTGTTTAAGATTTTTCCCAAAGGAAGAGAATTTGTTATTAGTCTCCATATGAATAATTTAACCTTGGGGCTGATCATTTTATGCTTCCACAACACATCCCACTTGAAATCCTTATAGTCCACCTATATGTTATGCAAAGTTTCTCTCAGCCAAGAATAACCTTGTTTGACCGAGTATTCTCTGTGTTGAGCAGGTTTCCAGATAAGTGTATCCTGAGTACTTTGAGACAAGCTAGGAGGTGTTGTATTTAAAAGGTCCCTAGCCTGTGACAAAGGTAACATTTGTTGTATAATCTGCTTATTCCAGTTTTTTGAAATAGGGTCAATTGCTTCAGAAAGTGAGCAGTTTCTCTTCCTAGTAAGGTTAATGCTATTTCGCCAGCCATCATACCAAGGATCTCCTCTAAGGAGGATCTTTTGCCCATCGCCAATTTTCCAGCATATATTTTCTACAAGATAATGCTTGAGTTCTTGAACATTCTTCCAAAACAAACTGCAACCTATAGTATTTTTAGTCCCCCAAAAACCTTTGCTTGAGAAGTATTTATCTTTGATAGTCCGGACCCACAAGTTATCTTGGTTAGCAGCTATTTTCCAGGCCAATTTAAGCATTAGAGCAGTGGTAAAGATATGCAAGTCCTTAATACCCAAACCACCTTCGTCCAAAGGCATGCACATTTTTTCCCAAGAGATCAGAGAGAGATACCTTTTTTTGTTAAGTTTCCCCCAAAAAAATTTCCTTGCTAGAGAGACTAAAGTGCTGATTGTGTGTTTAGGTTGCAGGTTAACAGAAAAAGAATAGACTGGCAAGGAAAGGAGGACAGATTTTAGGAGAACAAGTCTGCCAGCAAGCGAAAGCGTGTTTGCTTTCCAGCCCCCCAGAGCATTCGTAAACTTGTGTAATAAATTTTGTTGTCTGTGGTTCCTGTAAAGGGGAGGTTGGTTAAGTATAACACCAAGGTATTTCTCTTCTCTCTGTGCTTCTCTTGCACCCCATAAGCTGAGAATTTGAAACTGCATACTGTCATCACACTGTCTGCTAAACCATAAAATCGACTTCTTTGGGTTTATCTGTAAACCTGAGATGTAATTGAAATCATTGAAAATCGTCAGCAACGCAATCACTTCATCTGTTTTGGCTGGGCCAGTGATCATTAGATCATCAGCATATAACAAATGAGTAATGGGCATGGAGTTAGGTGTCAATCTGATGCCCCGGATTGCACCTGCCTGTAGCTGATTCTGAAGAGTTCTTGAAAGAAACTCCATAACCATAATAAACAAATATGGGGACATGGGACAACCTTGGCGTAACCCTCTTTTCGGAGTGATGAAACCCCCACCAGAGTCCCCATTTACACAAACGTAGATTTGTCCTCGTGAGAGTGTATTAATAATTAAATCAATAAGGTCTCGAGGAACATTATGACTATGCAGCACACGTTTTAAAAAATTCCATTGAACCATATCAAAAGCTTTCTTAATGTCAGCTTTTAAAAGAAAACTTTGATCCCGATATCCAGAGGAGTTAAAAGAATGTAAAATCTCTCTTACCAAAATAATGTTATCCATAATCATTCTCCCTTTTAGGAAGGCAGTCTGAGTTGGTGAAATTAGCTCAGTAAGAAAAGGTTTTAGCCTGTGAGATATGATTTTCATAAGCAACCTATAGAATATACTACCCACACTAATCGGACGATAGTCCTCCGGTTTCATTGCATCAGTGATCTTAGGGATAAGAATTAGATTGCATTTTAACCATTCTGAGGGCACTCTTTTATGTTGAAAACAATCCCTGAAAGCTTGGGTGAGTTCCTCTTTTAATATAGGCCACAGTCTTTGTAGGAACCTTGCTGTGTAGCCATCCGGCCCCGGTGCTGAGTCAGGTTCCATTAGACTGAGGATCACACCAATTTCACTTTCATCCGGCGGTTGGGAAAGTGCAGCATGTGCTTCAGTAGGAATTGTCTTCCAATTATTCACTCCAACTCTACCAAACAAGGTATCATACACTAAGTCCGGGATCTGGGATAGAGTGGGACAATAGATTTCTTTAAAGTAGCGGACAAACTCTCTTCTAATCTCATCACGATCTCCAGTCTCTGTTCCATCAGGTAATCGGAGCACTACTATATCATTTTTTCTTCTTCTGATTGTGGCCTGTAGATGAAAAAAAGTGGTGTTCCGGTCTCCTAGTTTTGCCCATCTTTGTTTCGCCCTCTGTTTCCAATATTCGTTCAGCATCTCCTCTGTTTTCATGTAATTATCAATTAGTTCATGTTCCACTTCCAGGCTTTGGTACATGGGGTGTAAAGATTGATACTCCAAGATTTGCCTTTCCAAAGTTTTAAGTGCATCCTGGGGTTTTCCCTTACTCCTGCTCCAATTTTTAATGTTATTTTTTAAGGAAGTGAATCTATCTTCTGTGGTTTGGCCGGTGGAACCTTGCCACCAGAGTTCACAATTTTGGCAGAAACTTTCATCTTGAAACCAATAATTCTCTACACGAAAATGATGATTTTTCTTTTTGATGACCTCCCAACATAAGATGATTCCGGCATGATCACTATAGATTCTAGGAAGATGGAAAACTGCCGCTTTAGTGAAAATCTGAGCCCAGGATGAGTTAACAAGAACCCTATCCAGTCTTTCATAAATTAAGTCCAAGTGTTTTCTTCGATTGGTCCAGGTGAAGGCAGGACCATTGTACCCTAAATCAATGAGTCCTGTGTTATAAAAGAATTCCTGAAACATTTTATTGTGCCAATCATTTGCTGTGTTTCCTCCACATTTTTCATCAGAGTTCAAAATAGCATTAAAGTCACCAATTAAACATGTAGGGTAATCAAGGGAAGCATAATAAGATAAATCATTCCATAATCTTAATAAATGTTTTCTAGACGGATCAGCATAAACAGAAATCAGAATCCATTCATTAACCAGCACATTGCTAACAAAAGAGGTTCTAACTTTAGCAACTACAAAGAACCTATCTATTCTAATAATATCAATACTAATCTGGCTATCCCACATCAGAGCTAAACCACCTGACAACCCCTTAGCCCCTACTACTATATTACAATCAAGGCCAAATCTGTCCAAAATATTCCTTGCCTTTCGGCCAGAGCACTTCAGTTCTGAGAGAAAACAAATTTTTGCTCCGGTCGACCGTAGGAGGTCTTTTAAGAAATCCTGCTTCCGTGGGCCTCCTAAACCACGGCAATTCCAGCTTAATATCGTCATGTCGGGTTTGGAGGCCCATCTGGGCGGACCTCCGGAAACCCATCAGTTGGCAAGGGAAGAGGGTTATTCTCAAAATACCATGATAAATCCATGTCTTTCTCCTCTCCCGTATGAAGTCTCTTGTTGGACCTCTGCATAGTCGGCTCCACATCCTTCCCTGCTCCCTGCGCCACCACTGCCGCCAAAGTGTCAGTGATGGTATTATCTCCAAAAAGCTGGTATTGGCCAGGGGTTGTTGGCAACGGAAGAGTTTGAAAGAAAGCAGGAGGCGGTGGAAGTGCTGGCCACATTGGATTAGGGAAATTAAAAATAGGAGGAAGAACTGCTTCCGGCCTTGGAGCGACAGGCCTCATTTTGATCATTTGGCGAGTTTTGGAAGCCATCTTTTTAATATATGGCCCTACTGCCCCTTCTTGGATCCTCTTTCCTTTGTCACGCTGAGGTATCCTTGGTTGATCTACTTCTTGGCTCATTGAGTCAGTATTAGGCTGTGATGCCTCCCCTTCCAGATTCGCCAGATTCGTTTTTCCTTTCAGAACTGCACCCACTGGATCATAGTATTTAGACACCTCAGTTGCCAGTATAACTTTATCTCTTGGCAGGGCAATAACTGAAGCAATCCACGGTCCTTTGAGTCTATGAGGGACCTTTTGCATGTGAGGGTTATCAACATGCTCAGGTTTTCCTTGCATTCTGAGAATTCTACCTCTTGGCGGGCATGACGAGACCTCATGACCTATGGAACCACAGTATAAACAGGCTCTGTGCACTCGCTCATAGACAATTAGAGCTGCCAGGTCACCCGGCGTGGGGTGTTGGAACACCACATGATCCTCCAGGGGGTCATCAATTTTCCTTCTCACTCTTTGTCTATAATATTTAGTTCCATTGATAAACCCAACATGAACCTCGGAGATTGGAACCCCTATTTCTTTAGCTATCAATTCAATCCCATCGTCAGTTAAAGAATCCGTGGGAATCTTATGTATCTGAATCCAGGTGTCCATCATAGTAACAGTGGGATGGAGCCTTTCTTTAGGGTTCTCAAATTTTTTGACTACCACCACTTCCTTGTCATGGTTCCAGACCGCGTTATCAGTGACTTTCAGCAAATCCAGTTCCTCAGCAAACTGTGCCAGGAACATGTTTTCTCCTCCCTCCTCAATCTTAGTCACTTCACCGATTGGATGTGCTCCCCATCTCTTAACCATGGTCTGGGCTAGCTCCATCGGTTTGGCAGTTTTGTCAGAGACTAATCTCATAAAACAACAAAGGTCCCAGGCTTTAGTATTTGCGGCATTTGGAGGGATGATTACAGTAGGAGGTTTGTAATCATTTGGGTCAAGAGAGGCAAAATGCCCCACTAGTTGGTCATCAGTAAAGTTTTTGAAATGAGCCATATGTAACCAAGGGTAAGGATAAGGTCCCAGAATCGATTGAGCTTTAGGGTTGACGACAGAAGAAGAAGAGTTAGGTATTTGTTTTTTGTGAGATAGAGTTGGTGAGCAGCTGTGGTTATTGTATTTATATATTCCCTGGGTAGGAGGTTTACATGCATGCAGCCAGTGAGTTCCCTCAGAATAGATTTTACAGATCTGTGAGGAAAAAGCTGGATTGGGCTCTCCTTTTGAGTTCACAAGACAGTTTCTGCTTTGATTAGGGATGAGAGAAGAGAACGTCCAATGGGTTAGGGAATTTGGTAATGATGAGTATTTGTTACCAATGTCCTTCTGTCCACGTGGCAGTTTGTCTGATAAAGATATAGTGTCTGTTGAGTTACCAATGAAAATGGTGTTATTTATATTTGTGCAGGGGACCCTTGGCATTCCATTCTCTACTCGCAATTTGGAGCTTGGTGACATTGGATCAATTTGTGGGCCTGGGCCTTTAGCAGGACAGCCTTTATGTGATCTAGTGGGGGACCTATTTGGTAAGTTAGCCCTATTTCTTAAAAACGTGGCTAAGTTTAAGCTTTGTGCATTTTGATCAGGCCCCACTCCATCCAGAGTTTGCACTCTGATATGGCAAGCAAAAAGGTCTCGCAGGGCTTGAGATACCCTACCATCATTTCCCACAATAATATTGACTCTTTCATTTATAAATTCTCTCATGGGACCAGGTTCATCAGGGGGGGGCTGCCACCCATTGGGGACCCAATCCTCTACCTCAATTTGGCAAGCTTCCCAACTTTGGGCAAAATCAACAATGAGAAATTCAGGGATGGTTAAAGGATCACGGACGGCCAGCCAAATTCTAACAGCTTCTCTATCAAAACCATTATAATTTTGGATGGAGTATAAGAATTTGCCAAACCCAGCTACTGATTTTCTAATGAATTTGTCTTCCCAGAAAGAAAATGGATAATTGATGATTTTTATTCTTACTAAATAAGAAAAGTGTTCAAAAGGCAAATATTCTTCTTCATAAGCCCTCAGTTGCAAACCATTTGTATACGCCCAATCAGCTGTGTTATTAATGGTTTCAGTAACATCAACACCATTTGGTATTTGTATGTAAAAAACCTCATTTGATTTTTTGTGGATTGTAAACGGATCCAGATTGTGAATAAACTGACCTTGTATGCCTTGAGCCAGGTGTTCGGTAACATCATCAATAGTCCATTCATGATAAGGGCAAAAGACACTAATTTCAATAGTATGGGCCAAGTCGTTCACAATACGCTGGTAATCCTGATCTGTAGGGAGGTTAGTGTGTAAAATCCTTGTGCGCTGTGGATTATAAGGATAATGGATGTTCATTGCATGATCAGTGCTCTGCGCATTCTATGTGTATAGAAAGGGAATGAAAGTGATCAAAGGAAAAGGAGGAAGAAGTAGGTAATGACAGGAGGGCGGGAGGGAGGTTGGGTATTCAGTAGAATTGTAGTGAGAGAGTGGGAGGTAGAGAGAGAAAGAGAGAGAGGAAGAAGAAGTATCTAATTTTTCGTAGGCACTACCATTGGCTTATATTTCTCCATCTTATATGGACTCTCTTGCTTTGTCCATCTTAATTTATTAGCCTATTCATTTTTTTCACACATATGTGCTGAGGATGCTCTTAGTCAACCTTGGTTCAGCGAAGTGCCTCTCCGTACCTTTCCTGCCCATAATGTCTTGGACAGGTATTAACATGTTCCTATTTCAATGTGTAGTTCTAATACTTTTAAATTCAAAAATCTTTTTAATTCGGCATTAGTCAATCATCTGAACCAGAAAACAAAGATGTCAGAATTTTATTGTACGTGGAAAACTGTTGAATTGACCTGTATGGTTTATTTACCAGTAATCTTACAAAAGCCGACCAAATTAGTTTTTTTTACAATTATACCAATTGATCTTACAATAATGTAAGGTGTAGAGTCCTGAAGAATTCAGATCCATTGGAGCAGCTGAAGTCACATTCAAGGGGCAATTACATAGGAAACTGTGATATATGTCTAGGTTCAGATAATATCTTATTTTTTGCTTTTTTAGACCACATTCAGTTGCTTTGCTAAAGCATGTTTTATTGCTTGAGAATTGTATATTGTGTGCAACAATGAGTTGTTCTGCTTTTAAAATTATTTTAAAATATTATGGCTTTTTTGTATTTTCCTTCTGATATTTTATGAAATTACATTTGGCAACCAAAATGATGGACCTGGGAGCAGAGGCTATGGGTGTGTGCATTTGTGCAAGAAAGAGCATTGACCACGAGGAAAAATTGAAATGAAAGCAACTAAATCATTCATGCAATGTATGATGTTCTCTATTTGATGATAATTTTTTTTTAAAAAAGTAGGATTTCTATACCCTTCTAACTTTTTTTTCTAAATGGATTAGATATTTAAATATTATTTTTCTGTTCTGACGAATAAAGATTGAATTTCTCAAAAATGCAGTCTTATTTGCAAGATATTAGACAGTTAGAGTTGAACAATGTTTATAAAATTCTTAATAAGTGATTTTCAAGATATTCTATCAGTATAATATGTGGTATAGCAAATGGAAATGATTTTTTAACACTTTTTGTCTTGGTACCAGTTATCGTCAACTGAGAAAGTATTGCTACTACATGACCTTGAAAAGTTTGAGCTTGGCTTGGATAATTTACTGGCCAGCCTAAAAATTATTATATAAAAAGATGTACAGTAGAATATTTTCTCAAACTGGGACGTGCCATGTATTGTAATTGATAAAGTATATTTTAAATACAAATTAGTGGAGCAAGAGATCCATGCTGGATATTGTGTGATTGAGGTCTTCTTTTCATTTGATTACTTGAATTAAATAGCAAAGTATTTGGGAAAAAAGAAAATAATTTAAACATCTGAGAGTTTGTGAATAGTAAAATGAACTTTTTTTCGCCTTATTTCTAGAGTAAAATGGGATTCACATGCATTTTGAGTAGACTTCAATTTTATAAAAAAAGAAAGAATTGTGAGAGCCTTATATGACAAAGTTCTGCTAAGAACGCGTATCCTACATCGCTGATTATTGAAGCCATTACTATATTAGCTGCCTCTTTGAATATTTAGAGAGTGGATTAGTATAATACACCTTTTTTAGGAGAAGCTATTATTTCCTGTTTTGTGAGAATAAATACAGAACTTGAAATGGTTATTTGTGTTTAAACTGAAATGAAACTTTTTGTGTTTAAACTTGTGGATTTGCAAGCACAGAGGCAGATAATTTGTTTGAGTTAACGTTTTAAATTTCCGTATAATAATTAGAATTTGTTTGAGTATGATCATTTTTCTTTACAATAGTTGAGCAAAAGTAATTAAAAAATTTGTCATATTGTATTATTATTTTTTTTTGAGGTAGACTAAAATCAGCCACGATTGACGTCAGCCGCGATTATATCTCAATTTTTAAGGTTCTAATGACTAATCTGTACCGTTCAATGTATAATCATATTGAAATTTAATTGGAGACCAAATTTTACATTTTTCTATATTTGTTTACTATTTCTTTGAGATTTTTAAAAATCGTTCCATAATTGTTTAGATTAAGGATTTTGTAAACTACCAAAAAATACTAAAATAATTTAGAAAAATGCGAAATTTGGTCTCCAATGAGATTTCAATATGAAGAATACATTGAACGGTTCGGATTAGCCATTAGAACCTCAAAATTTGGGATATAATTGAGACTGATTTTAGTCTACCTCTTATTTTTTATGTTTAAGATGATATACTTTTGTGTGAAACTTTTTATATTGTGAAACATATTTGTTTTCATTGAATTATTTTTTTGAGCTATTCGCATATCTACTTTTATCGATTCTAATTGTTCAAATTGGTAAATACTACTATTATTTTCAATGCCGATCAAGATAACGTTGACTTTTAATATCGAAAATCAGAACAATATATTTATGTCAAATAATATTTTTTATTTTTTTCACATATTGAAGTTCTCCCACACATTGAGTGGGCATTGCTGCTAGTAATATATTAACGTCAAATATCAAAATAAACAAATTAATGTGAATTAGTCTTTTAATATGAGTTGTTAAATCACTAAATTTAAAGTGTTTAAGTTATTACGTCTAAATCTCCACTACTTATAAAGCATCAGTAGAACAGGCATAAACTTCGAGATAAAAGGGAATTACACCCCTCTAATATCAAATATGGATCATTGATTTTGTTAATCTACTATGATCTACGGTTCAGATTCAAATATCAGACTAAAAGGTCGATTTTTTATCATGAACTGTCTGGGCGGTGCGTTGGCAACTCTCTTGTTTTGTTCGTTGCTATTCACAAGTTCGATTCTCCGCTATAACGTTTTTTTATTTGCTGCGCCATTTTTTTTTTCGCAGCTGCGCCTTCCTCCCCCTAGCGGAAGAAAACCACAGACTTTCTCCATTTTGCATTCGCTCTCCCCGCTTACCCCTGCTCCCTCCTCCCTTCCCCTATCGACAGAAAAGGAAACAGCGCCCCTGCCTTGGCATAAATTGAAAGAATTAAATCTAGGGTTTGTTCTCCCAGAATGCGCCGCGCGGCCGCGCCCTCTCTTCTCTTCTATCTCGATGACTTCGATTTCGGCGTCGATGGCGACGACGTCTTCGAAGCCATCGGCGATCTTCTTCTCGACTTCGGCTGCGTCTCTGACTCCTCCGAATGTCGCTCTGTAATCATCCTCTTCCTGATTCTTTTTATTTTTGCTTTTTGTTAGAATTTCAAATCTTCTCAACTTTTAATAAAGTAAGAACACCCTTATATGTGCTATGTTTTGGAGTTCAGATTTGTGCCAAGCTTTCAGAGAAGTTTTAGAAGCATGGGTTAGCAAAGCCAAAGCAAGCAGTTCGAAGCCTGGCCACGCCATTAAGGATGTATGATGGGATGGATGAAGAGGAAGCTCCTAAAAAGAAAGAAGAGGTATTTGAAGGCCTGTTGCTCTCTGAAAGGGATCGTCAGAAGATTGAGAGGAGAAAGAGGAAAGAAGAAAGGCAGAGAGAGGTGACATCTTCTCCCTCTTTTATACATTTGCATTTGCTGCATGTCTTCATGTCAAAATGCAAAGAAAACCATATTTTCATATCTGTGAACCAATTGAATGCCTTTATTTGATTATTATAGTTTCCAAATTAATAGACAGTCTTGCAAGGAGGACACAGTCTAAAGCTATGTCTATTGTGATTGATACAACCATGGAGGTGCTTGTAGTTCTAATTATTTGTCTTTTTTTTTATTTGTGAAAAGAGATTGATCTATTTCTTAACTTAAATTCTCTTTGTTTGAAATTGCTAGGATCTGAAGGAGTGGAATCAGAAGTATGTTTTTATGATTTCTACAACAGGATGGGGTACCCTGATATTCTCGCAGAATTAAAGGTAATAATTTCTTCTATCATATGAAGTACAAAAAGAAATTAGGATTGATGGGGCATTGACTGGCTGTGTCGAAGGAATTGGGTATTGACCATTGAGCTTGATGGGGTTGTAAGTACCTAACTTGAATAGCTTCTGACTGTTTTTCTTGATTTCAGCTTCAAAATCATTTTTGTTAAATTTTGTTTCTGATATCTCTTTCTTTTATCTATGGATCTGAATTTTTTAATGTATTTTTTTTATGTTTTTGTTAATTTAATTTCTCCTAAATAGGTTCAAATAAAAGTGGAAAAGCTTGGGATCCTTTGTTCCTTCATTTACCGGTACAGGTATTAGCTATTGTAACTTATTTACAGGCATCAGTGCATCACCATTATTATTTTGCTGATTGGAAGTATTTTTCACTCT
This sequence comes from Rhynchospora pubera, assembly GCA_028095005.1. Classification (NCBI taxonomy): domain Eukaryota; kingdom Viridiplantae; phylum Streptophyta; class Magnoliopsida; order Poales; family Cyperaceae; genus Rhynchospora; species Rhynchospora pubera. The sequence goes on from CM051460.1 coordinate 286,274,679, forward strand.
GGTGTAGTGATGTAATATGTTTCAGGTCATTTCTCGATTTCTCTTTCTTCGATCAACTTCTCATTTTGAGGCATGAGTATTTTCAAGCTTTGATCAACTTCATTTATATGCAAATTATATAAATAATCTCATGTTTTTTTTTTGTTTACTTTTCAGTTATTCACTGAACTTTTGGAGAGCTGTCTTCCAGTGATTTAAAGTATAGTACTGACATGCTAATACACTAGCAACTAATGTCTAAGAGTTCAGAAACTTTATTTTTGGATTTCATAAATTGTAATCAATTCTATTACTATAGGGAATAGGTTTGATAGCTTATGGCAGTGGTCCTTTGTTTTTAACTGTATACTGTATTTAGTCTCTTATAAAAGGATTAGCTTATGATATTGGTTTGACTGCTTATGGAACAAATGAGTTCAGAAATCATATCATTTTCTATAATTCTATGTTTGCTTACCTTTGACTCTACCTTAAATCTCCATTATGTTAATGAATAACTGTCTATTGATTGTAGGTGTTAAATAGAATGGGGGATGCATTCAAACGTATCTGGAGCACGTACGCGATAAGGGACACAAATGCTATAACTAACACCAACGATGACATGCTTTTATGGTAATTATAATTTGATATTTTAAAATAGGTCCTCATCATGTAGGTCCCATCGTCTTTTTCTCCTTTCTATCCTCTTTGATTTGGTATCGTAAAGTATTTACAATTTTTACTGTAATATTTATGTTATTATTTTACATTTGATGCCAGAAAAAAAAAGAAAATTTAAAATTGATTGCTAATATTACGAGAAGTCTCGAGATTTATAATTTATAAGCACAAAACTCCAAATTGATTTAGTAGCTTTACCAGATACATGATGCCATGACCGACACTGGTGCAATATCAGAGCTCAAGCAGTGGCATGTCTATTTTCTTCTTGGTTCATCCATTAGGATAAATGTGTTCTATTCATGATCTGATCAAAATATATGGTGCTTCTCAGGAAAAGTTTGTACATGGCTCAGCTTTTTGTTGCAAGGCAATTTTTATGTTGAAAGGAATTGCATGTTAGTTGACAATATCAACCATTGATTAGATTTTCCTCTCTGATATTTAACACACTATTTTGGCAGTATTATTCATGTTTAATTACTTGAATTTATTAAATTTTAGGTTTTTTAAAGTATATCGGTGAGGAGTATATGCATACCAAAATCACTATCTAATCTAAGACAGTACAACTTTACCCTTCTTGCTTTTTAATCTTTTAATTATAAGCAGGATTCTCGCTATATGCATATACTCAGTCATGATATTTTTCTTAAAGGAGGTTTGCCATGCCAGTATATGATGTTCTTCAAGTTGAAGCTACCATGGAAACAGATTCAAAGACAAAGAGTATGTATGGTTGTCTTAAGGTATGTAGTTGTTTCAGGTACATATTCTTTCAATTTATACATTATCTCGCATTCGTGCACTGTTCTCTATCTCCAGATTCTTTACCAAATAAGGCAGTATGAACAATTGTGGCAGAGTGAATATTTCAAATTCTCTCTCTATTTTGTTTAGTTAATAAAGCTATATTTGTGATGCAATGGATTTACTAGGCATGATCAGTTTTAGTTACTATCCTGACAAGAACTTTTAGTTGCACATAATATGCATAAGGGCATTTTCGAAAATAGTACACAAATTTTCTTTTATTTATCTTCTGAGAACCGTGAGGACTCTTGCTGGCAGAATCAAACCTAAATACAAGTTGCCCCACTGAGTCAGATCTTTTCCTTTTTCTTTTCTAATCTCTTTTAATCTTTTTTTTTTAAAATTTTGGGTAATGAGGAATCTAATGAATTATACAGATAAATGAATGTGATGATTTTTAAATTTTTCAGAAAAATGAATGTGGCATCAAGTGGAATCCATGATTCGTTCAGACCAAGTGTTGGTTTATAATTTGATTTGAAAAGTAGTTTTTTCATTGATTTTTGTGTTTTTCTGCTATTGTTACTTGTGTATATTAAAATATGTTACAATTTCGAATGTGTATTTCATTTGGAGAATCAGATGATGTGGGTCTATTAGACCCGACCTTGATGCGGACTGAATAGTGCAATCTTTGCAGTTTGGAGATAATCAAAGTTTAAACAGATATTTCTCCTAATTATAAATTTTCCCATTTTTTTTATTCTCCATTATTTTTTTTAATTATGTTCAAATTGTATGCATAAACACACTCGCCCATTTTGGTATTTATGGTGAATTATATATGGACAATCTTATGTTTTACAATCGAAAATATAGTCAAGTTAAAGATATACAAAGTTCTACTTAATTCATTATTCTTTAATAAGAAAAAGGAACTGTTCATAGCTAAAGGAAGTTGCCAGACATCCCATATAAATTAAACTATTATTAAACATAGATTTGAACCCTTTCTAAATCCACATTTAAACCATATAAAGCAGAAAATAAGAATTATTTTTCAAGTTTGGTTAAATTGTGTAACAAATTTGACTTCTATATAAACTTTTCTGCATTCAATTTTAAAGGATCAACTCTCGAGTCAATAGAAAAGGAATACGAAATTAAGCAACTCTCGAATTATTTTTTTAGTCATTAACATGTTTATTTTTATTGAGTATATTGTTGAGTACGAAAAGGAATACGAAATCGTTGAGTATATTGAGCTTAAATATGAAAATGGACAATATTTCTATGCCAAATAATATTTTCACGTATTAAAATCTGTCCATTTGAAATTAAAGCATTCGACTATTAAACATGAACGAACAGACTAGCTGAACTCGCTTTTTCATTTTGTTTTTTTTTTAAAAAAGAAAAATATAGTCCATATGAATTCTTTTCATTTTTTATTTAAAAAAAGAAAAACAAAATATATTTGAAATTAAAGCATTCGACTATTAAGCATGAACGAACAGACTAGCTGAACTCGCTTTTTCGTTCATGCTTTTTTTTAAAGGAAATAAATAATCCAAATGAAGTCTTTTCATTTTTTTATTTAAAAAAAGAAAAAACAAAATACATTTGCAATTAAAGCATTCGACTATTAAGCATGAACGAACAGACTAGCTGAACTCGCTTTTTCATTTTGTTTTTTTTAAAAAGGAAAAAAATAGTCCATATGAATTCTTTTCATTTTTTATTTAAAAAAAAAAGAAAAAACAAAATCCATTTGAAATTAAAGCATTCGACTATTAAACATGAACGAACAGACTAGCTGAACTCGCTTTTTCATTTTGTTTTTTTTTTAAAAAAGAAAAATATAGTCCATATGAATTTCTTTTCATTTTTTTTAAAACAAAGAAAAACAAAATACATTTGAAATTAAAGCATTCGACTATTAAGCATGAATGAACAGACTAGCTGAACTCGCTTTTTCGTTCATGCTTTTTTTTAAAGGAAATAAATAATCCAAATGAAGTCTTTTCATTTTTTATTTAAAAAAAAGAAAAACAAAATACATTTGCAATTAAAGCATTCGACTATTAAGCATGAACGAATAGACTAGCTGAACTCGCTTTTTCATTTTGTTTTTTTAAAAGGAAAAAATAGTCCATATGAATTCTTTTCATTTTTTATTTAAAAAAAAAGAAAAAACAAAATACATTTGAAATTAAAGCATTCGACTATTAAGCATGAACGAACAGACTAGCTGAACTCGCTTTTTCATTTTGTTTTTTTTAAAAAGGAAAAAATAGACCATATGAATTCTTTTCATTTTTTATTTTAAAAAAAGGAAAACAAAATACATTTGAAATTAAAGCATTCGACTGTTAAGCATTAACGAACAGACTAGCTGAAATCGCTTTTTCATTTTGTTTTTTTTAAATAAAAAAGAAAAATAGTCCATATGAAGTCTTTAATTTTTTATTTAAAAAAAAAGAAAAACAAAATACATTTGAAATTAAAGCATTCGACTATTAAGCATGAACGAACAGACTAGCTGAACTCGCTTTTTCGTTCATGCTTTTTTTTTAAAGGAAATAAATAATCCAAATGAAGTCTTTTCATTTTTTATTTAAAAAAAAGAAAAAAAAAATACATTTGAAATTAAAGCATTCGACTATTAAGCATGAATGAACAGACTAGCTGAACTCGCTTTTTCATTTTGTTTTTTTTTTTAAAGAAGAAATAGTCCATATGAATTCTTTTCATTTTTTATTTAAAAAAATAGAAAAAACAAAATCCATTTGAAACTAGCTGATTTAAGGTGTTTTGTTTCAACAACGCCATAGATAGAACGTTTAATTTGCATTGTCATTTTAGACTCGAAACAAATGAAGCCCAATCCGGTTGATACACGTGGCAAGCCTCTCTTGGGATGAACCTACTAGCAGGAGGCGCCTGCCTTATGGCTTATGGGTATGACTTCCAATCCAAGTTGCATTACTTCCATAAACGTTTTTGCTTAACCTCCAAGTAGAAAATCCATACTGTAAAAATGATCTGTGGGTGGATACGGGAATTGATTGTATTGGATACAAAAAGAAACGATCTGTTATCACTGGCGGATACGGGAATTGATTATATAGGATACAAAAAAAGCTTTGTTATTGAAAAATTGCTCTCAATGGATAAAATAGAATAGGAATTATATCATTGATAATTCTTTCTTATAAAAAGGCACAAGCAAATCATTCAATTATACCATATATGACATTATTTCTGTTTCTCTCAACATACAGAATCATTAGCATCCCAATAAATTTCTAATCTATTTGCATTGCATTCGCCCCTCCTAATGCCTGAAAGTTCTCAAAAGCGTTCTTTAAAGAAAGCTCGTAAGGTTAATACCAATTGATTATTTTACTTATTATTGCTGCGACAAATTTTCAGTGCATGTTCCCTTTATATTGAATTTTGTATTTGTATGTTTCTTTTCTTCAGATTCAAAATTTTAATTGGTTGTGAAACATCATTCAAAGATCCAAGGAGTCACATATTTTAAGCAGTACAGGTGCATTGATAAAATTGTACTCCTTTACTTTGATTGTTTCATATTTATATTTTATTATTATTATTATTATTATTATTATTATTATTATTATTATTATTATTATTATTATTATTATTATACACCCACATGTAACATTGATAAATTTCATTTTGTGATGATTTTTGATGAAACATAGTGCACATGTAACATTTTTTTCCTCTTCCTTTTATCGTACATTGGCTTTACAATATTGCAAAGAAAGATTAAGCCTATTGTATTTTGAGATAGCTTTTTGTGAATTTTGAGAGATATTAAAGGCAATTTGTTGTTTATTTCCAAGAGACCAAAATTGTGAAGCGGAAACGATAAATAGGTATGGTAACCCAGATCAACGGAAATGATAAATAGATATTAAAGGCAATTTGAGAGATATAGTCCATTTGTTGTTTTTCAACCATTCCAGATCAATATGCACTGGTACGGTAAACATGTGATATTGACATACACTCTGTATAAAAATGAGCAGTGTAGATAGAATTTTAATTGTAAAGGTTATATGCACTGGTACGTTTTGCCTTCTTGATGACTGAACAAATTCAACCAAAGTAACAAATGGTTCCATGTACTTTAGATAATTGGATTCAGTTTATGTAGTTTAGATTGAATGCTCCAAATCAGATGGATCGAATTTGGCAAACCTTTCTATGAAAATGCACATTGAATCTGCCCATACCGAGAGTTACTAACTTCACAAAATATTAACTTACTTATTCACATCTGCTGCCATCACTGTTTTGACTCCTTGTTTCATTTGGCTTTTATGTGTAGGCAATTACTGCTTTAGAAAAAAGATCTCAACTGCTCAAGTATTGCTTCCGGACAAATAGGAACTTCTGTCCCATTGCTAACTGGTACACTTTTTTTTTTGTTTCTACTCATTGCTTACAAATAAGACAGAAAGGGGGAAATAAATGCTTCAATTTTTATGCAATATAACCCAGATGCAAAGAGGTTACGTTCTGACTGTGTTTGGATTTGTTCATGATCAGATAGTGCAAAATAGCCACAAAGTCAATAAGTATTTTAATTGTAAAGGTTATATGCACTGGTAAGTTTTGCCTTCTTGACTTGATGACTGAACAAATTCAACCAAAGTAACAAATGGTTCCATGTACTTTAGATAATTGAATTCAGTTTATGTACTTTAGATAATTGGATTCAGTTTATGTGGCGCTATCAAGAGGTGTGTCCCGACAAAATACAAAGCTGCTTATCAAGCCATGTGCTAATATCGACCCGAAAGAAGGAGCATGCACCAAAAATGTTGTATACAGAGAAGTGCTACGAAGGAATTAAGGTAACGAAATTTTAATTCAAAAATATTTATTTATTTCTCTCATATCACACTCACACATGCACTCAAAGTATAAAATTATCTTATATTTTTCATTTTATAAATTTTTCATTTTATTTTTATTTTATTATTAATTATTATTATTTTTTTTATAAAACAGGTCTCTGTCTTGAGTATGATCAATGTTCACTACAATAGGGAGCAAGAGTGATTCGACAATCTTATCATGTTGCATTATATTTTTTTTGTTTGAGAGAAATTTTTATGTGAAACTTCTTATTGAGAATTTTTTTCCCCATCGAATTATTTTTTTGGACCGCTAACATGCCTGCTTTTATCGATTTCCATTGTTTAAAATTAGTGAATACTACTGTTACCTTTAGTACCGATCAATATAATGTTAACCTTAAATATTAAAAATAAACAACATATTTTTATCAAATAAGATCTTTCTTTTCACATATCACATATTAAAATTGGCCCACACATTGGGTGGGCACTACTGCTAGTTTATTTAAAAGGGGTTCGGCCTTGTTTTAATGGATACCGCTGCAGCGGATTAACGACCGTCCGACCTAATCTCGAGGATTATGATTTATAGGCCGCATGAATCTCGATGAATCCAATATTAATCAAGGAGTAATTTATTATGAATCGGACGGACATAAAGCAACGCTGGTTGCAGAGGCTATCGATTCCGGTTCCAGCCGGGCTTCCCAATCAAACTAAATCACATCTGATTAATATTGGAATTTAGCATCTTCATTATTTGTTTTTGTTGACTCTCCGTTAGCCCATTCTGTCTCTCTTCTTAATTCATTTTCGGTGCTGATAAGTGCAATCAAAATTTTCAGCAATCAAACAATAAAATCTAAAAATGAAAAGAGGCGCGCTTCCGAAAATAGAAATCACACTAGCGCTCCCATGCGCCTCCCTTCCGCTCACCTCCCCTCCGTTCCCACGCGCCTCCCTTCCACTCACCCTTCTTCTGTTCTCGCGCGCCTCCTGCATCTCGTGCCCCTCGCGCCTCCTGCACCTCGCCTCTCTGTCCCGTCGCGCTACGAGCGCACCCCTCCCCTCTCGCCTCTCTGTCCCCTCGCGCTTCCTCTCCTCGCGTCTCTCTCCAGCCGCGCACCTTTCCCTAACACCTCTGTCCCCTAGCGCCTCCCTACCCTAGCGTCTCTGTCTATACATATTTGATCTTGTATTAGTTACTCCATTCGCATTATTTAGTTACTCCCTTATACTTAATAATTTACTCCCTTACATGTAATTGAATCAGATCTGAATATAATTTACTCCCTTACATGTATTAGATACTCCCTTATAGTCATTTAGTTACTTCCAAACAATAGCAGAATCAGCTCTGAATATTATTTACTCTGTTATACTCATTATTTACTCCCTGATAGTTATTTAATTACTCCCAAACAATAGCAGAATTAGATTTAAATATTATTTACTCCCTTATATGTATTAGATACTCCCTTATACTCAATATTTTACTTTCTTATAGTCATTTAGTTATTCCCAAATACTTTTTTATTTTCTCCCCTCATAGTGTTTCATTACTCCCTAATAAAAAGTACACAAAGATTTATTACTTACTCCCTCGTATTATTTTACTTACTTCCCTGTAATTTTTTATTTACTCCCTTACATGTATTAGATACTCCCTTATAGTCATTTAGTTACTTCCAAACAATAGCAGAATCAGATCTGAATATTATTTACTCCGTTATACTCATTATTTACTCCCTGATAGTTATGTAGTTACTCCCAAACAATAGCAGAATTAAATTTGAATATTATTTACTCCCTTATATGTATTAGATACTCTCTTATACTCATTATTTTACTTCCTTATAGTCATTTAGTTACTCCCAAGTACTTTTTTATTTTCTCCCCTCATAGTGTTTAATTAATCCCTAATAAAAATTACACAAAGATTTATTACTCACTCCCTCGTATTATTTTAGTTACTTTCCTGTGCTTTTTTATTTACTCCCGTATAGTAAGAGAACCAGATCTTTTCTCTTCTCACCCAGAGAAGGGATGGCGAGATAGGGAGAGATGAAGAGAAAGAGAGAAGAGATTGGGAGACAGGGAGAGATCTCAATGGTGACGGAGAGGAGGCGCGTGAGGGGAGGAGCGGAGGAGAGGGAGGCGTGAAGGGAGGCGCGGAGGAGATGGAGGCGTGAGGGGAGGCGCGGAGGAGAGGGAGGCGAGAAGGGAGGCGCGTGAGAGGAGGCGCGGAAGAGATGGAGGCGTGAGGGGAGGCGCGTGAGAGGAGGCGATCTGTTTGAATGAGGGAGAGCAGAGGGATCGGAAGGAAGGAGATTAAAATCGGGGGGTGAGGGTGAGGGTAAGAGCGACAACGCTCTGATTGCTTGATTGCTTAAGACTCTGATTGATGTAAGTAATTCCCATTCAACGTTTCTCGTCCGACTCGACGAATCGTCGAGAATCAATTAACAAATGCAATAATTTATAAGCAGATGTAATGCAAGGAGCACGACTACTCATTCAATTCAATTCATTTTTTTTTCATATACAATTTAATATTTTAGAAGCCGGTTCAAATTTGAGACAACTATCTAATGCAAGTCTGGTAATAATCATAGATCGGTCACTTCAAGTCAAATCCACGAGTCTCCTTCTTAGAGGGCTACCAGCAGTTCTCAATTCAATTCTAGGACAACTATCTAATGCAAGTTTGGTAATAATCGTAAATCAGGAAGTTCAAGTCAAATCCACGAGTCTCTTTCTCAGAGGGCTACCAATGATTATTCAGTTTCATTTACAATTCAGACAATCAGATAATAAAAAGTACTACAAGACAAGAATACTACCAAATCTAGAATATAAGGGAGTTTTTGTTTGTGTAGTAAGAGATTGCGTAAGTTAACGATGCTTAAGTGTTTATGTAGTGTTATGTAATAGATGTTTGGTTGTGTAGTAAGAATGACTAACTTAATGCATGCATATATTCATGTCAAAAGCCTAAAATGCCCTTCAATTTGAATTATTTAATTTGAATTAGTATTATGTATTAATAATATGTTGTGACTTAATTATTATTATTATGTATTAATAATAATTAAATATTATTAAATACTAATTATTAATTATAATAATTATTTTAAATCAATTATTAATGATAATTAATCTTTAATATTAATTATGATTTTTTTAATAATTATTATTACTTATTAAATATTATTATTTATTAATTATTATTAATTATTTGTTAATTATTAATTATTTCTGAAGGTATTATTGGAAGAAAGATTAAAGGAGACCAATGTATAACTTATGCAACTTCTTTAGGTGCAATAAGTTAGGCACAGGTCAGGATGCGACCCAAATCCCATACAAAAGAAACGAAATGACCAAACAACAACCATTCAATATGCGTATAACAATAATAATAACCAAAGATAAACGTGCAAATATGACATGAATATTCAACAATTTCAAAGATGAGAATGCAAATAGTTTAGTTCCTGGCATGCAAATTAAAATTTATGTGAAATTCGCACCTGCTTTTCAGGGAGACTAAACGCACAAGAGTGACAAGACACAAGCAGACAATCCAGTCCCGATATGCGACCGCTCAACTCTAAACAGCAAGCATATTAATTATAAATTCTTATTCTAGGTTACAAATCAAAGTGTTTGGTTTATAAACAGACCCTAACATACGTTTAATATGTGGTCGGTTTCAACAATAAATAACTACCTTGGTCTCACGATTTACAAAATTATACAACTGCCATTGTACCAACTTGATTGGATTTAAATTAACAAGGGACCTATGTTATACAAAATTACATAGTTAATACCAGCTTCTCTAGATAAGATTTTAAATTTTCTTCATTTTTAAATAATAAATCAAACCTGATTTCAACAACAGAATTACACAAATGAACCTCACAGGTACAGTTGTGTGCACTAGCTTCTTCATCTTCCAGAGAGAGAGAGAGAGAGAGTGTGTTAAACAATTAGTCATCCACAAGACCACAACAAAGCATGTGCTGCTTGTAAAAAGAGAAACGCAATCATATTTGCATAAGAACCTGTCGATTGTTTTAAATAATTTTGAAAAATACCTCTGGGACAGTTTTCCACGCTAAAATTCAGATTATTTGTGGATAAACAAAGTATAGATGGAAAAAAAGATTCATTAAGATACAAAGTCTAAGTTAGAAATTCATGTTAAGCCAGAGATGAACAGTAATGCCCAAATCCTCCATATCTAATACTGTACAAGACTATACCGGCTTTTAAAAGTTAAGAATCGAATTTCAAATTTGCATTGTATTAGAAGGATATGTCTAATATCTAATACTGTACAAGACTATACTGGTTTTTACAAGCCAATTGTAGTAACACATAAGAAGGATATGTCATTTTACCTGAGCAGCTTGCCCTACTAAAAAATCAGTGCCTTTACCGTCAACCAATATAAGGTCTAATAGTTCTTTTAACGGCTTTGAGAACATTCCATTGACCTCCTACATCCAATAAAAGTAAAAGTTACTTAAAACGGTGCTCTTTCTTTACTAAGAAGCCTTTTAATGTTTATAGCTGAAAACCTTAGACTCAGTTTTATATGACTAATACTCAAAGGGTGCAACAGTTCCTTGCATTATTAAAAAATTACAAAAACATCATTAATTTTGTTTATTTGTGGTTTTCATTACGTACTGATATTCGGCCCTAACAACCATGACTTACTAAGGTTTCATCTAATAGTTGAGATAAGAACTAGTAGATTCCAAAATTTGGTGTACAAATTTAAAAGATGGAAAATTAAAGGACCAACTACTTACAACAAACCATATAAATTCGGTGTAGGATAATTAATTTCATGTACCCGTTAATAATCGCCGACACTCGGTATCTCTCTCGTCTTCCTCCTAAAAAGCTGAATTCTGTGACTTCCGTCTTAACAGATTGAGATTACTTGTACATAATTCATACTTAACTTTTGTACTTACTGAGATAATTTGTACATAATTGACTACTGCATTGGATATTCACACCTATCCCTTCTTTCTTATTTCATTGAGGTTAAATATTTTTTTTATACTAACTGAATAAACAAAAAAGGGTATCTTATAGTCTTAAACAATTATATAGAGCGGTATTGAAAAGCAATTTTTTTTATATATCAGCAGGATGGGCTCCTGGTTCGGCTAAAGGTCACCCTCTTCATCTCTGTTTCCTCCAATAAGGAAATTCTCTGAACATACAAGGTCGGTGGCTGCACCAACTAGAGCCTGGTTCTCATGACTTCACTTCCATACTGCTCCGGCCTCCGGGCAAGGCTCGGACTCACTGAGATAAGTCCATGGATGAGAGCTTTTATAACTGAGACTTTCTGGTAATATATGTTGCCACGCAAATGAAAAATCAAAACAATCAGTTTTTGTAGGATAATCTTCTGTCCTCGTATTAGATGTGAAGTATACTTTATGAACCTCAAAATTCTAAAGCAAATTCTAGATGGTAAATCCTTCCAGTCAGTAAAATCCAAGGAAAAAGAAACGGCCAGTAAAAGAATTATACTCTGCAATTTGGGAAAAGGTTATTTTACAGTATTGCATTTGCCTATGATGAGTGGTTTACCAGTGTAGCAGTTTTGTTGTGCCTGATATCTCTTAAGTGATACCGATCCAGTCCAGAGAGCACATCTTAACTGGCACACAGCATCTTCTTATAAAAATGCTTTGGTAGCAACAAAGGTAGATAGCAACAGCCTCGTAGCATGTCAGTCTTATTCTTGTGTTCATTTAAACAGGCCTAATTCAGAAGAAGCTCTGAACGAGCATTTAGTTGAAAAACAAATTAAGCAAATTTGCACACCATAATCATCTTTCAGTCTATGACAATGACCGGCAAGTACAGCAGTATCAAGAAGTTCATGAAGCTTTTCTAGTACATATAAAGGAAATAGTCTTAGTTCTGATTTAAAAATCCTTCTGTTGTTTTCCTGGGTTTACAGTCCAAAATATATACTGCACATTGATGTATGAAGAAAACCTGTAGAAATCCTTCGCAAATCCTTCTGTTGCTTTTTTCATTCCATTCCAGTGGGATCCGTTTGCGAACGGACCCAAATCCGTTAAGCACGGAAGTCACTGAATTATGTTTTTGAAAGCTTTCTGCACCATCCGTTGAGAACAAAACTCAACCCGTTTAGAACAGAACTAAACTCCAGTGGGTCCGTTTGAGGACGAATACAAATCCGTTAAGCAATGAAGTCACAGAATTCGGTTTATTAAAGCTTTCTGCAGCATCCGTTGAGAACTTATCTCAACTCGTTTAGAACGGAATTAAACTCCACTGGGTCCGTTGAAGGGATGCAAAATCCGTTAAAAATTTCTGCACCGTACGTTAAGAACGGATCTAAATCCGTTAGAATGGAAGTTCAGTTTTTTAAACCTCTCTGCATCATCCGTTTAGAACGGATCCGAATCTGTTAAGACGGAAGTCGCAGATTTCAGCTTTCTAATACCTTTCTGCACATCCGTTGAGAACGAATCTTAATCCTTTTAGAACGGAAGTCACTGAATTCAGCTTTTCAATAAAACCTTTATGCACCATCAGTTGAGAACGGACCTTAATCCGTTAAGACGGAAGTCACAGGATTCAGCCTTTTAGAACTTTCTGCACCGTCCGTTTAGAACGGACCTGAATCCGTTAAGACGGAAGTCACAAAATTTCAGCTTTTTGAAACCTTTCTTTGCACCATCTGTTCAGAACGGTTTAAGGTCCGTTTAGAACGGAAGTGAGAAATTTTGTTTGATTGAGGATTTGTTAATGGTGAGAAACAGGATTGAAGGAGATACCTGTGTGGCATAAAGAAAAAGAGGTAGGAAGAAAACGAGCGAGATACCGAGTTTCGTCTTGGAGAGATCGATGATGAAGGGGCCAGGCCCACTTTGGGCAACACCTAGTTCCGCACTTGTACACCAGAATTATGAGGAGAGGGAACAGTGACTTCCATTGATTACATGGCCATTGGATCAGTTGATCAGAGAGAGGCGGCTGTGCCTTTCTTTGATTTCATGGGCATTGGATTAAATTAGTATCAGCAGTTAATTTTAAGAACTAATGTTCATGCTTTATGTATCTTAGAAGTTACATTTTTCTTACAGACAGGAAGAGATCTTCACATTTTTGTTCATCTTTTTCCTAATGATGAAGCAACAAGTTTTGAGAAGGGTTTTACTTCTTTTTTGCACGTTGGCATAGCAAATTGAAATTCAGCTTTTAGTTAATGCTTGAGTCTTGACTCTTGACATATATAGTTTATGCAAGTTTAATATATGGTTTTGGTTTCGTAAGATATATGACAATTAGAACATTTACTGCTAATTTGAAATTTGATGATTCTTAATTTTTAAAAACCGGTACAGTCTGGTACAGTATTAAATATGGAGGATTTGGGCATGATTGTTCATCTGTAAGGTTTAACATTAATTTCTAATTGAGATTTGTATCTTAATGTATATTTTTTACATCTATACTTTGTTACCCAGAAATAATCTGGATTTTAGAGTGGAACACTGTCCCAGAGGTATTTCTGGAAAACATTTAAAACAATTGACAGGTCCTAATGCAAATTTGACTGTGTTTCTCTTTTTACGAAGCACATGCTTTTTGTGGATGACCAATTGCTGAAATCAGGACATTTTGCGTCAATATTTCATCCATTATTTTTTCCATTTTGGTCAAAGAGCAACAGAAAATAAATAGCAAAATTAAAATAGACAAGAAATAGGCTGTAACGAATATATAATGATCTATTTAAGTTCTTTTTGAAAGGAAAACGTTTCGTAAAGGGATCTGTACACTCGGTTTGGAAGGATATCTGCAGAAATTGATAAACATATGGAGGAAAGAAATAGTGGCGATGTCATATGTGGGAGGTAGAAAACAACATGAATAAAACAAAAATTATAGTGATTAATTGTGTTTAGTGAAAAAATGGCTCAAAATAACAAAGTGTTTCACATCAAATGCATGATTTCTTCATCATTGTGAATTAAAATCCCAGTGTTGGATGTTGCGTCAAAGGCAATTTTATATCTAAAATAAATTAAAATAAAAAATGTAGATATAAAATATTTGAAAAATCAATTATTTGGTAATTAGTTATGCTGAAGAAAATCACACAAATAGAAAGCTATCAAACAATAAAAAAATATAAAAATTTAATCCGTGCGAGTATCGTATTCCGGTACAATGTGAGTATCGTAATAGATATTTCATAGTCATTCAGCTAATCAATATCAAGAACATTGAAGGTAGGAATTTTGCACCTATTTAGAAGACCACAAATGCGGTGTTTGCAATCTTTAATTGATTAAGTATTATTAAATATAATAGAACTACCAAATTCAAATTATTATTTGAGCAATGTTCCAGTGCCACAACTTTTGGTTGTCATAAGTTGCCACAACTTCGTATTTTATCAATATTTGAAATTTTTAAAATTCAAATGCTGAATCTAAACCGTTGATCTTGTTTAATAAATATATTGAGCGATGTGTTTCTATATAAATTTTATAAATTTTGGAGTTGATTTGATACTCGATAAGTGGTCAACAAATGAACGAATCTGGTTAACTATGACTGATTAATTCCAATACGTTCATTATTTGATCACTTCATCAAGTATCAAATCAACTCTAAATTTTATAAATCTTATATGAAAACGCATCGCCCGATAAATTAAACAAGATCAATGGTTTGGATTTGATGTTTGAATTTAAAAATTTTAAATAATGATTAAATATGAATTTATGGCAACTTGTGGCAACAAAAAATTATGGCACTAGAACCGTGCTCTTATTTTTTTCCTATTGATGTGACAGATTTTTTTTTTCTCTTAGGTCAATCTACGAGTTCCTTCTTCCCTAAGACACATTGCAAATATAGAGTTTCATGAATTCCCAAGTTTACTACAGATTCAAATGTGGGTTATTGAGGAAACATCATTAATTAGCTTTTTTAAGTATATATGCACTATGGAATGAAAAAGAGATATCAGAAGCTATCCGGAATTTTTTTTTAACAGCCTGCTAGCCTACAATTGTAATCATCAGCTCAAAAAAATTAGCCATGTAAAATATATCTATATTTTGGACAAAATAAATAATTTATCTGCAATTTAATATCAAAATATTATAGAAAAATATACATACAAAATTAAAATAGTGACAATGTACAGGAAAATTGAAATAACCAACAAAAAGACAATAAATATCCATCCTGAAATCTTCATATAAGATTTAGCTCAGAAACTATCACTCCATTCATACCAGCTAGTAACCTGCCTTTTGGCCTAAAATATCCAAAAAAAAAAAAAAGTACTTGTCTTTTACATCATATAAAACATGATTCCATTGTATGCCGACGCACATAACTTGTTTTCAAATACATTCTTCACAACCTGACCAAACGAACATACACACACAAATGATTAATCACATACAGATATGTAACATAGTGGAAATACCAGACCCAGTTTAATTGTGTCAATTAGGTAAATCTTAAAAATAATATTAAGATAAATAAAATTTTAAAACTAATAATCTTCAAATGGATAATTCAATCATAACAATAAGATTCACTCGAAATCGAAATCTTTTAAATTGTGTAGTATCTAAAAATGACTTAAATGATTCTAGCAAAATCAAAGCTCAAATGACTAGATTAATTGAGCTTAAATCAGATTAAATCTAATAAGAAAAGAATTAAATTAGTTTTATGAGTTGCAGCATTCTTCGTTGCATAAATCGTGCCACAGAAAATCCTAAAGAACAATTTTTAATAAAATCGAAATCCCTTTCTCTCTCCCGTGCCATTTCTTTCTTCTTCCTCGTGGGCTCGATCTCATCCACGTTCTCTTCTCTTCTTCTTCTCCGTAAAAATATCGAAGCTCAAAAATCGAGGCAGACGGATTAGCTGTGGCGAGCCAATGGAAACCATCCACCTAAGTCGGTTTTCCCTTCTTCGTCCTTATCTTCTTGCCTAAACCGATTGAGGCGGTGGGAAAGTTGAATCTCTGACTTTTATCATAGACGTTGGATGTGTGAATTCCTTGATCTCCACCGTTCCATCTCTGTTCTCCTCTCTTCTTTTCCCTCTGGTGCTTGCCTATAAATAGGGGCAGTGAGTTGAAATTTTGTTCTTGTTGTCGGTTTGAGAAAAACTTAGAGAGAGAGAGAGAGAGAGAGAGAGAGAGAGAGAGAGAGACCTCTGATGAGAAGAGATAGAAGAAGGGGAGAAGGAGAAGGTATAAATTTTCCATCTTCCTTCTTGAGTCGATACTTAAGTTCCGTAGATAGTGATTATGGTTAAATTAAGCCAATAGTTAATTATGTGTAATGGGATGTTGAACTGGAAAACGAATGGGTGTTATGGATGGTTATTAGAAGGAATTTACTTAGTCTTTGTTGATGGGTTGAGTATATAAACTCTTAACTGACATGGGGATTTACTGGAAATTGCTTGAATAAAGGAAATCTCTGTATTTTGAGGGTTCGTTTAGTGTTGTTGTATCTTGGTTAGGTGTTGTGATGCAGGTACAGACCTTGTACCAGCCTTATTTGAGGGTGAACCACGTCTGGTACAGCTCTGTTGCGATACTGGTACATGACAGGGAGCCTATGTTAATATGTAAAGCCGATACTCACTAACATTAAATTCACTAAGTTATACACAGTATAGATTCTATAATGAGAGAGAGCAAGAGAGCCATATCAGGAAAGACCTGAAATTAATTACATGATCAAGGAAAGACAAAATAAGAGATAACTAACAGCTGTGACAAATTAATGGACACAACTCTACTTTGTGCTAATTTGGCGCATTAAGAAACACATAGGACAAAATCTGCTAGGTGTCTATTGTATATTCTTAAACATCATGCACATAACTTCAACCATAAGACCAAGAAAAAGAAACGTAAATAAATATGGTTTTTACATCATATTGTGGTACAAAGATATATTGGCAAATAATGAAGAATTTGAGAGTAGCTTGATAATTATAAAGACTGAACTCATAAATAATTGAATGATTGAAACAAATTAGACTTAATCTTAGTAAAATTAATAATAAAGCCTAACTCATGTGATGAACGTCATTTTAATATAAAGCTTAGTATAGTAATTAATTAAAGAATAAAGTCCATAATTATGTCTATTTAAATGGTGCTTATAAAATGTTACGTTGATTGAGATTCATGCATGTATTAAATGATAGGATTTCTACGGTCAATGTAACATACCATGGAAATAAACTTGGGAATCTATTAATCAAGGGATCTTAAAATGAAACATGATTTTACATTGTCTAAGATTTAGCCGATACTATATTCAATCGGACACAATATAATTCCAAGATATTTGGAGTCCAACTTAATTTTCTAAACGCAATTAACTAAATGAGCAGATAGTTAAATTTCCAACATAATTCTAGAAACTCCGTTGGAAATAATAGTAAATATAACCACCAATTATACATTAGCTGATTATCATGAAATAGATAATAACTTAATAATAAACCAATAGACAAACAAAATACTAGCTGACTAAGTAAATGTTAACTACTTAAGTCAATATGTTATAATCAAATAAATACTAAAGAAATATCAAATATTAAACAAATGAACACATTAATTCTAGAAATGTAAATTAATAATTTGTATAATAAAAGGAATATAAACTCTTAATAACTAGAAAGTCAAAACCAATTACTCAATAATAAAATAAAATACTTAATAATATATTTTAAAACATAATCATCTTAATAAAGAATTTGAACTTAACCATTCAAATCTCAACCAGTCTGGTTAATCTAGACCGTCAGTATGGTAATCCAAGAACCGCCTAGGAATAGGTTATTTAGGTTTACCTTAGAAATTTTACGTAATCTTGAAACGGTCGTTAAGACAGTCACTGCTTCTTATCAGAAAATCGATCTAGGATCGTTTAACTACAAGATTATCGAGTCCAAGGATCGTCAAGAAGACCAAGTCCAGATGTGATGGTCGTCAAGCACTCGAACCATCATGAGATATCGAGAAACTACGCTTAGCCTCGCTATTCAGGTGCGGAATTACGTTGGATTTTTGTTAAAGTTTAAGTAATAAATAAAATATATTTTTACTCATATGCATATTGGAAATCCGTTTGCCTGCATGACCGTATTCAAGCATTTTTAAATGATAATGTTCAAATATTGATAAAACTGCATTTTGAGATGCATGTTCTCCGTTTTGAGAAATTTGAAAGAAACACGGTCAGATATTTGGATAAACCATTGTGATTGATAAATCCGACTCATGAATGATCTGACTGAAATGATTTACTGTGATATGCTATGACATGCCTGACATGATATGTATGCCCCTGGTCAAGAGTTACATCTCTCATGCCGGCCAGGTAAGGGAAAGATCCCTCATGCCACCTGGTCAAGAGATGTAATCTCTCATGCCGGCCAGGTAAAGGAAAGATTCTGTATGATTTTGTATCACTCTCCGGAGTCGGTTGGCCCCCGGCTTCGGCCAGTTCGATAGCGCTATGCGGATATGGAATTCCCTCATGCCACCTGGTCAAGGGATAAGTCCCTCATGCCGGCCAGGTAAGGGAAAGGTTTCCTTATGTGCCCATCCGGATGGGAAAGGGACCTGAGTGATTATGACTGTGGAAATTATGTGAATGAAATGTGACATGTTCCGACTGATGATATGCTCGGACCCCTGACACGCTCAGTTTCCTATCATATACAGACATGTGTTGTCTGCGATGGGATTCGTGCCACGTGTTCAGTTCCGATATGTGCAAGATTTATGCCTTGTCAGATTTTGTTATCCTGTCCAGCTTTGATTAAAATCAAATGCAAGCAATCATGTTTATTTGTGACATCTTTTCAAATGAAAAGTTATAAGCTTTTTATAAAATTGAAACACACATGCTTTATCTTATTTACGGGTATTATTTCTAGAACTTGGATTTTAGCTTAAATCCACGTACTGGAACTAAAACCCGCACTGAGAATTTATTTCTCACTCCGTGTTTTTGCATGTTTTCCACAATGGATGTGGGTTCCAGGTTGCAGAGACGGGCTCGATCAAGTCAAGCGAAGTTAGGCCAAAATTTGTCTTGCCATGATGACTCAATGAGTCATAGGAGACAACGTGGTAGATCATGGTAAGCTGGAACTTAACCCTTGTAATTAGTAAGGAAACGCCTTGCGGGTGCACAGAGATTGTGTATTCGCGGCGGGGATTGTCAAGCCCTATGTGTCAGGGTGTGACAAGATATATCATTACCAAGCTTTTAAAATGTGTTTTTTTTTTTGTACGGTCCAGAGTTGGTTTAACGGTGCGGCGTTTTTTCACCAAACAGTGTGTATATGCAACATTCTGAAGAATATATATTTTTTTGAATGTGCTAATAATCTAATAACTAATATAGTAATATCTAATTACTTCACAGGGCATATGGATGATTGGACAATTTGTACATACTACGTAGAGAGGCAATGGTATTTGGTACATAGAGAGAATTATTTTGGTACACGAGGCATATAAATTTGTACAATTGAGGAATAATTCAATATACTTCATTAAATTCTAGTGGTACAACAGTGGTATACACATTTCTAGTGGTAAAACGGTACACTTCATTAAATTCAATATACAATACTATGAGTATAAGTATAATATTATATAAAGTCTTTCATGTCTCCGTTTTTTCTCCGCTAAACGAAATTATTTTGCTGAAATAACGATGTTATTTCGAAAATGACGTGCTACGTATTTTTCTGGTTTGAAACTGTAACGTTGGTGCGTTTTTGTCCGGAAAACCGAAATTTCAGAAATAACGCCGTTTTTCGGCGAAATTTAAAAGTTTGGTCATTATATTTAGAATCATACACTATACACATATTTCATAAAACAAAAAAAATTGGAAAAGGCTAATTTCATTACCATAAAGAAAAAGTCCTTAATCTTGACTCAATGATTGACAATTTCCTAAACAGAATGTACAAGATAATTTAATAATGATTCATGAAAAGTTCAATACGGAATTATAACTATAGCGATTAAATGAAGATATTTCAGAATATATAAAATAACTAACAATATCGAAAAAGGATATATATATGCTATATCAGAAGTTCGATTTGCAACATAATCCCTAAAAAGTCATGAATCGAGAGAAATAACAGTCAATCATTGATTACTGTGTGGCACTGATAAATTAGCTTCAAAAGAGAAACTTATATGAAGGACAATGAAACTACATGCATCCACATTGTTGGAAAGTAGAAGAAAAATAAGACTAACATATTGATCTGATGTGCTGCCAGCAAAGGCCCAAAGTTTCACAATTGTCTACTTGCAAATTTTCTCTACCTACCTTTAAAAATAAGACTACTTTTTAAGTATTGTTTTATGTTTTATTAAATTACAATCACAGAGACAAGTTTTCTCTACCTACCTTCAAAACCCCATTCTCTGCCTCAAATCAGCCAGCAGCCGATGTGGCAATGCTTGCCAGAAAACTCGAGTGCTGAAAGGTCCCCTTTTTCTTCTGTTACATAGAATAAATTGCCCATTATCTAATTTAAAATTAATTGTGAATTTAGAATTCAACATGTTCACCACATTCATCCATTTGTAGCTTCCAGTACCTCTGCTAGCTACTTCCATTCAGTTTTCTTTAATCATGAAGTGAACAACAAACCGTTATTAGGTTATGAACTTGATTAAATTCTAGTGGTACAACAAACCGTTATCAGAAAATGGAGGAGTGGCAGAGCACCATGAGATAGAGAGGCGGCAGGAGCAGGAGCATAGCAGCCTTGACTCTAGCTACCATGCCCTGACGTCCATCCTTCTCGGCCGTGCATGGTGGCTATGGCGCAAAGAGAAGACGCAAGGGGGGAGAAATAGAGGCCAATCAACAGGTGTTGGCCTGTTGCCTGTTGGGTTCGCCATCCTCACCTCAATTCTCAAACCCAACTGGAGAGGTGACGGTCTGACGGAGGGGGGGAAACGCTAGCTATCAGAGATCACTTTTCTGACGCTCATTCGTTTTGAGAACGGATGCAAATCCGTTAAGCACGAAAGTCACGTAATTCAGTTTTTTAAAGCTTTCTGCAGCATCCGTTGAGAACGGATTTCAACCTGTTTATAACGAAATTAGATCGGAATTCAGTTTTTTAGAACATTTCTGCACCATCCGTT
Organism: Rhynchospora pubera; assembly: GCA_028095005.1. Classification (NCBI taxonomy): domain Eukaryota; kingdom Viridiplantae; phylum Streptophyta; class Magnoliopsida; order Poales; family Cyperaceae; genus Rhynchospora; species Rhynchospora pubera. The sequence goes on from CM051460.1 coordinate 286,296,261, forward strand.
GATAACTGATTTGGATCCGTTAAGACGGAAGTCACTGAATTTACCTTTTTAGAGCCTTTCTGCACCGTCCATTGAGAACGGAGCTAAATCCGTTAAGACGTAAATCACACGATTTCGCTTTTTGAAATCCTTTCTGCAACGCCCGTTGAGAACTGATCTTAATCCGTTTAGAACGAAAGTCACATAATTCAGCTTTTTAAACCTTTTCTGCACGGATGTGTTAGTGGTGAGAAACAGGATTGAAGGAGATACCGGGCCACCACAAGTGTACGTAATACAGATATGTTATCCTTCAAAGCCCAACCCAGCTTGTAGTGCATAGTCATACGAAATAAATTTGTATTATTTTAAAAGGTCGCTTATGACTTATGAGATTAATTTTGTCTTTTCTCATTCAAGTGGGATCCGTTTAAGAACCGATCATGCAAATCCGTTGAGCACGAAAGTCACAGAATTTAATTTTTTTTAAAATTTCTGGCTTTCGCTTTTTTTCGTTTTGAAGCAAAATGAAGGTTAAGCATTAACAATTCAGCTGGTGTGGCTAGTTCTTCTGAAAGGACATTTTGGCCGTCTATTCGGACACAGTAGAGGTGCTCCCGTGGGGCTCAGACGAGATGCGAGCGATATGAGAGGAGGAAGGGAGAATAAATAAAAAAACTTAGCGAAGCAGATTTCACAATAGAGGGTAGAGATGTTTTATCGCAATCCGGATCCGCTGTAGCGCGGGACATGGTGTAGCGCACTACGTGCCGTCTGATCTTGATCGGACGGTTCATTTTTTACAGGTCTATCAATCTAGATTACATGCACGGGACTTCCTTGTCCATTGAATCTTGATCAGACGGCCAGGATTCCGCGCTACACCATGTGTCGCGCGGCAGCGAATCTCAATTTGTTTTATCGGATCAATGAAGAAGAAGAGAAGAAGAAGGTGCGGCATGGACGCGAAATTAGGGATGAAAAGGAAAAAAATAGAAGTAAATAAAAAGGTTGGGATCCGGATTTTTTGTGGCAGCGTGATATGAAGTGCAGTCGAATAGTCGATGCAACATCATCATTAATCAATATACATCATTACAGTAACTTGTAAATTTTTAACGTTTGAAAAATGAAAATGGGAAAGAGTCCCTCGTACACAATTATAACTATTTTTTTATATAATAGGTAGTATTTATTGTAACTATTTTTTTTTAAGCTTGGATTAAAAATATACAAATGCAACTAACACTTTTTTATTATTTTTTATTTTATAAAAAAAGCGAATGCAATTATGTGTGGTATGTTGATGTGCGATAAATTTTACGAAAAATACTAAAAGGATGAATAAAAAAAATTAAAATGCAATCCGTATCCTACAAAATATATTTGTATTCGACCGTATTCGATAATATCCGAACCGTATACGTATCTGATTAATATCCGAACCGTATTCGTATTCGAACGCATCCGTATTCCAAAAAAATATGGATACGGATATGGGAAGACCAACATCTGCTCCGTATCTGATCCGTTTTCATCCCTACATACAGGAGTACTAGCTAAGAGGAAAAACAAATGGCAATACTTGGAACGACACACGTGGAGCCGCTATCATTTGGAACCTCAGGAAGGAGAGAAATGAGATGATTTTTTACTGTACGAACCCAAATATTTGGCAAACCTCACGGAGAGCTATTCAAGACTGCGCTTTGGGAAACTCTTGTACATATTTTCTTTGGTTGTCTCTTGTAATTAAACTCTTGTACATATTTTCTTTGGTTCAATTTAAACTGTAGGTGTGGTTTTCGCCACCCTACCCTCAAAAATGGAAATCAATATATTCAGCCGGTGGCTAAAAGCACAAAAGTAAAGAAATAGAGGAGAAAAAGAATGTAAAATAATGAAAGCTTAAAAAAAATAATCTAAATTAGAAAATATCACAATAAAATTTAAAAAATAAAAATATCTCAAAGTTTTTCATTCTTAAGGATTTTAGTAATCAGTAGGGGATTTCTTTTGATTCCTGAAAACTCTTGCACATCTTTTCTTCCATATATACTATAATGAAAGAGATGGCGAAAATATCTCTGACCTGACCAGCAATATGAATGTTATCCACGATTGAGGTATGGCTGAACCACTTGGTAGCAGAGATAAGGAGTGTATCACCGAGCAGAACAATCTTGAGCGAGTTGTAGTAAAGTAGTAAATACAAGAGTTAAAGAGTTTGTAGAGATGAGAGAATGATTAGCAGTCCATCCTACTGGGTAGAGATCATGGAAAGTGAATTTTAGAATCTGGGAGGACCAACTATGATGCCAAAATATGGTAGATTTAACATATGTAGTGATCTGAACTAGTCCAACGTGCAAAAGACTGTTTACATTGCTTGAGTGTAGGAGACGGCTTACTACCAAGAGGGTAGATAGACTCATAGACAATTCATAATCTTGGAGCCTGCTGTCGAGAGGCTTCGAAAGTAAAGGAGAGGTGGCACTCCACTTCCATGCATAATCAGCTAAATGAAAATTTCTTCAGAGAAGTTGCTGTTGGGTCGACAGCATGTTGTTGGATTGGATATATGGATGGCAGAAAAAAACGAAGAAAAGCAGCGAGGGTGGGACCCTAAATTTCCGAAGAAAAAAAAGAGGGCTCTGTAGACTGAGGCAACAGAGAAGAAACCATCTGAGCTCTAAAGACCAAGTACTGATTCCAGGCTGCAGAACAAAGAGCTTGTGAAAGATAATGTTATTTCTTGTACTGGTAAAGCAACACAGGGAAGAAGAAATAGAATGACAGTGTAATGAAAATGATTGTATTGAGTACAGATCGTCCTTGCATATATATAGACAATAAGTGCTAGCTAATACAATCCAGTATCTATAACGGTAAAATCAAGAACCCAAGTCTAACACTGATCTCTAATTACATTTCTTAATTGCCCCCATTTTGTGTATTGAAGAGAAGCCGTATGCAGTGCTGATTTTTGGCATCGGTGGAATGAGGGCATCACTTAATAATCACGGAAGTCACAAAAAGCAGTTTTTTAAAAGTCTACCCCATCCGTTGAGAACATATATCAATATGTTTTCGAACAGAATTGTACTCCACTATCAAACGGATGCAAATCCGTTAAGCCCAAAAGTCATAGAATTCAGATTTTTTTTCCCTGCACCATCCGTTGACAGCGGATCCCAATCCGTTTAGAACAGAATTAAAATCCAGTGGGATCCGTTTGCGAACAGATCAAATCCGTTAAGAACGGATCTCAATCCGTTTAGAACGGAAATGCCAAATCTCGTTTCCACTCCAATACACCGCCATCTTCTCCTAATTTAAACCTACATTAAATCTGAAATTGAAGGCCTACATGGCTACATCTGATAGGAATCTCAAATGAATTCCAGAACAATTGGAGAGGAGCATAATTGCTGAATGAACATAGTAATTTTCACCGTTACCTGATTGGGTGGTGTGCAACTTGGGAACGTCTTCACCTAATGTAACTTTTTGCTTTTTGTTTTTTTATTATTTAATCTACCTCTATCATGTGTTATGCTCATCAGATCTGCACTGCATAATACGCTTTTCTGTTACTCAATATAAGCTCATGAATAACCAATTTCCCATTGTTGCTTTTACAATATGAAAATTTTCTAAAGATCCAAAAACTGAATAAATAGTTGCTGCTCTACAAAAGATGAATTCCCTGATACAAGAATGTTGTATACAATTTTAGAAAGCCCACCCTCTTGTTGTTATCAAAATTCAACTGCCCGAATCATTATACTTTAGTGAATGATTCAACTGGCCAGTTGAAATTTCACCTCTAACTCACCAACCGTAAGGATGGCATAATTCCAGTGCACAACAGCCGTACAAATTCAAATTTTCACAAGATTTGTGCTTATCGAGATAATTTGTAGATAATTCACACTTAACTTTTTACATAATTGAGTACTGCATTGAATATTCACATCTATCTTCTTTTTGTTGTTTCCTAGTTGAGTTAATTTGAATTCATTGAGGTTAAAAACTTCTGTTATACTAACGGAATGAAAAAAAAGGTTTATATTAGGTGAGAGTAGAGGGATGTCAATATAAGAGGTGTTTGACTGAAAAGCTCAGGATCGGATCAAAAATCAGTAGAAAGACTTTGTATTTGATCATGAAGGGAAGGTGTTTGCAGAAATGACTAAGTGAGATATGACAAAGCTGCTTTCCCGAAAGAGAAAGAGAAAGATTGGTAGAGCACCTGGTTAGTATGCTCTCTGGTACACGGCCATATGGCAAAGCTCCCTGTCAAGTACACTGTAAGGTAACTGTGATGAGGAAATATAACCTGAGCATGACCTGTGCACGAAGCACACAGTCTTGTCCAGACAGCAAAATAGGCAAAGACTGCTCTTGCACATAAGCTGGCATAACATATCCAACTTCGTCAGCGCTGGAAAGAAAAAATGAAAAATATAAGACCATATGGCCATACGGGACTCAAGGATGTAGGTGAATTTAAAATAATTGGTTTTAGATATAATTATTTCTGCATATAGAGTCAACGAAGGACATTGGTACCATCAAAGGGAGCAGGTGTTAAATTCCTGTCCAACGCAAAAAAGTGCAGTTGCAGATTTCCTTTAACTTAGACAAATATTGCAAACAGATAACAATACTCCCTAGGAGTAAAATAAGTTCAATTGACCGGAGTCCTACACATGGGTGCGTTTGGATGAGAGAAGAAGAAGAGGAAGAAGGAAGATGGGAAGAAAAAAAATTATAAACAATCCAAACTCTTCACAAAGTTACACACTTTCCAATACTTCTTCTCATTTCTTCCCTTCTTCCCACACCTATCCAAACGCACCCCATATGATGAAAGTATACTAGCAGTATACTTAAACCAGACCAGACGGTCCACACCAATACCTTTTAAAATCAGGTAAGGTAGTAAGATATTAGAAATTGAGGAGTTGATCCATTACCTTGTACAGATCAGCCACACTTGTAATAGAATTGATGTTATTTATGGTAGTTCTGTTACTGCTATCACAACAGTTGGAAGAAGAAAAAGAGTATCTTACTGGTAATATGTTCTTATATAAAACAATGCTTTGGTATCAATAAAGGTAGATAGCAGCAGCATCATAGCATGTCAGTCTTATGCTTGTGTTCATTTAATGAGGTCTAATTCAGAAGAAGCTCTAAACGAGCTTTCAGCTGAAAAACAAAGCAAATTTGCACACCGTAATCATCTTTCAGTTCATTTTTGTGCTTCTCAACAAAATTGTTTTTATTTGGTTTAGATGGTTTAAATCATTTCTCGTGGATACTATTTGATTGTGCTTAGTTAATGTATAGGGAAGCCATAGAAGTCTAAAAGTCTAAAGTCTAAGTCTTTTATCCCAAACAAGTTGGGGTAGGCTAGAAATGACACTCCGACCCTGGTCATTTCTTGTATATATGGCTGAGGTTTTACGCTAGCTCGCCAAGCCTATCGCAAGCATGCGGGCTTGAACCCTGGACCTCTTAGAAGAGAGCCAAGTGCTCTTACCACCTGAGCTACTAGAAAAAGTCATTGATGATTAATCCGTTAAATGTAAAAAAGATGGAACTTGATGATTTTGCACCATCTGTTGAGAACGGGTCTCAATCCGTTTAGAACGGAAGTGAAAAATCTTGTTTCCTTTTAGAACAGGAGCATGATGAAAATAATAATGATTATGGGGCTAATTAGCCTCAGATTATATTTCCTCATAGGCTATATTTAGTAAAAAAGGAGACCCTATTTCCAGTGGCGGATCTAGAAAAAATATTTAGGTGGGGCTGAGTGCACTAATGAATTATTTGATCTAAAAGTTCCTCTTCTTCTGTTCTTCAGCCCCACCTTTGAGTGCTCCAATGGCAAAAAAAATTCGCTGAGGCTAAAGAAGGGATCTAGCCATCTAGGAGCTCGACGGCGGTAGGTGGGGCTCTAGCCCCACCCACCCCACCACTGGATCCGCCCCTGCCTATTTCTTTTTAGAAACCGATCTTCAACTTTTTCACTTCCGTTATAAACGAAAACAAGATATTTCACTTCCATTCTAAACAGATTGAGATCTGTTCTCAACGATGATGCAGAAAGGTTTTAGAAAGCCTAATTCTGTGACTTCCGTCTTAACGGATTAAGCCCCGTTCTTAATCCCCGTTCTCCTTAGATTATATTTCCTCATAGGAGACCCTATTTCTTTTCAGAAATTGATCTTCAACTTTTTCTATAGCAAAGTATATAAGGCAGCAGCTTGCCTCTTGTAAATTAAGCTCAGAAATTATGAAGAAAATATTTTCTTATATTTTAAAAAAATCTCGTTTCCTTTTAGAACAGAAGCATGATAAAAATAAGAATGATTATGGGGATAATTGGCCTCAGATTATATTTCCTCATAGGCCATTTTTAGTAAAAAAAGGAGACCCTATTTCTTTTTAAAAATCGATCTTCTACTTTTTCACTTCCGTTCTAAACGGAAACGAGATTTTTCACTTCCGTTCCAAACAGATTGAAAGCCTAATTCTGTGACTTCCGTCTTAACGGATTAAGCCCCGTTCTTAATCCCCGTTATCCTCAGATTATATTTCCTCATAGGAGACCCTATTTCTTTTCAGAAATTGATCTTCAACTTTTTCTATAGCAAAGTATATAAGGCAGCAGCTTGCCTCCTGTAAATTAAGCTCAGAAATTATAAAGAAAATATTTTCTTATATTTCCTCATCGCATCGCAACATGGTATGAGAACATTAAGCTCTTGGGCAGCAAATCAAACCAAATTCTCAGCCAAAGAAAGGCAGCATAGAATCCATTAAAAAATTCCCCAAATTTCAGTTCTTATCAGCTTGAAATTTACCCCCAAAATCCTTTCTGATTCCATCCAGAAAAAAAAACAATAAAAAAAGGGAGAGAGCATCTGTTAAATCAAAACCTAGCTTCCAGAATTCAAATTTCAAAGCAACACAAACCTTTCTCAAAATGAGCCAGCCAAGAAATCAACATACTGACCTCAGAATTGCTCAATGAAAAGAATTACATTACATGTTTGGGCAAAATCGGTCACGTTTGGCCTGGTGGCAGAGGGAAATTGGGTCATGTTACTGGTAGCAAAGAAAAACCAGGTCCTGCGAAGCCTACTGATGAGGGGAAGCAGAAAATGGAGGAGTGGCAGATGGCAAATGGCAGGAGGCGGCAGGAGCAGGAGAATAGCGGTGGCTATGGCGCAAAGAGAACACGCAAGGGGGAGAAATAGAGGAACAAGCGAAATGGGACCCAATCGACAGGTGTTGGCCTGTTGCCTGTTGGTTCTCCATCCTCACCTCAATTCTCAAACCAAACTGGAGAGGTGACGGTCTGACGGAGGAGGGAAAACCCTAGGTCCCTAGCTATCAGAGATCACTATCAGAGAACGGATGCAAATCCGTTAAGCACGAAAGTCACGTAGACGTAATTCAGTTTTTTAAAGCTTCCTGCAGCATCCGTTTAGAACGGATATTAACCCGTTTAGAACGGAGTTAGATCGGAATTCAGTTTTTTAAAAAAACTTTTCTGCACCATCCGTTTAAGAACACTTCATAATCCGTTAAGACGGAAGTCACAAAGTTCTGCGTCGTCCTTTGGAACGTAACTTAATCCGTTATAAGCGCAGTCACGAAATTCAGCTCTTTTTAAAACCTTTCCGCACCATCTGTTTAGAACGGATCATAATCCGTTAAGACGGAAGCCACAGAATTCAGCGTCTTAGAACCTTTTTCTGCACCGTCCTCCCCTCAATTCTCAAACCCATTTGACACAGGTGTTGGCCTGTTGCCTGTTGCGTTCTCCATCCTCCCCTCAATTCTCAAACCCAACTGGAGAGGTGACGCCGTGACGGAGGGTGAAAAACTCTAGCTATCAGAGATCAAAGATCAGAGGAACGAGGAGGAGAAAGGAAGTGATGATTGATGAAGCGATGGAACTGAACTGACTCCAAACTCTCGATCGCTCCGAAGCCATTAGCCACATCATCGACTCGACTGGATTGGATCGAAAATCGAAAATTGATTAACACCATTACTCAATTTGTCATCGATACCATCGTGCATCAGCAAGCAGCGTTCTCTCCCCTCTACTCATCCAGCACGCACATTATTTTTTGTTCATTTCGTTATTATAAGTGTTCACTTTATTAGATACAAATGTTCACTTTGTATGATAATTGTTTATTGTTTTATAAGTATTCTCTATGTTTACTATGTTCATTTTGCGTTTTTTTTATTTAAATATAAATGTTCAATTAGTTGCAACAAAAAATATAATTATTATAAACAAAAGCAAGCACAGGGATCACGAATCAGACAAAAACCACATAAAAAATTAGAAGGAGTCATGAACCGATTCAGTTCAAATTATTTTTTTTTCTGACTCTACCCCTGCTCCTTGGCACAACCCTCTCTAATCCACGCGCGGCACCCTGTCGCGATTCTGTCCATTAGTTGACGTATTTAACTGAACACATGTGATTATTAAACTGAACACATTTGATTATTATAAACTGAACATTTGTAACATATAGCAGCGATGGTTTATTTAGCGATGGCAGTTATAATAGCCGTCGAAAATCAAATTAATCAACTCGTCTCACTTTTGGGCCGGAAACCGGGCCAAGCTGGTTCAATTAAATCGTTCATTTTTCTTTCGCAGCCCAAAAATAAATCTGACAGTCTAACAAAACCAGAGCTGATACAAGACATCCTCGAAATTTGACATCCCTGTCATCCTCTTGGGTTTTACGCATAGTGGGTCTGATTTTGGGCCTACACGCTCTCCTCCTGCTTTTGTCTTCCCTTCCGAATCTCTTCTCTTGAGCTCTTCCCTTCCCTCCTCCTGCCCCTGTCGCTCTCTCCCTTCCGATCTCTATTCCTCTCCCTCACTGCCATCCCTTCTTCCCTCTCATCTTCCCGTTCTTTATTTCTTTTTCATATACGATCACACATATTAATTTAATATATCTCTTAATTTATAATAAATACTCTCTTTAAGTCAAATAGATACTCTCTTTAGTTAAAAATATATTTTACTATGTTATAATACAATAAATAAGGTACTCTCTTATGTAAATATAATTATTCCCGTATGACGAGTTAAATACTCCTTTAACAGAATTAGTTACTCCCTTAACACATATTAAGTACTTCCATAATTAAAGATAAATGAAAATATATTTGGCACTCTCTTAATGAATCTTAGATACTCCTTTAAAAAGAATTAGTTACTCCCTTAACACATATTACGTACTTCCATAATTAAAGATAAATGAAAACATATTTGATACTCCTTTAATGAAACTTACATACTTCCTTAAAAAATATTAGTTACTCATTTTCACAAATTACGTTCTTCTATAATAAAAGATAATTGAAAACATATTTGACACTCCCTTAATGAATTTTACATACTCTCCTAAAAATAATTAGTTACTCCCTTAATACAGATTACATACTTCCATAAAAAAAATATGAAAACATATTTTTGATACTTCTTATATTTGATACTCCTTATTTATAATAAATACTCTCTTTAAGTCAAATAGATACTCTCTTTAGTTAAAAAAATATATATTCTTATGTTATAATACAATAAATAAGTTACTCTCTTATGTAAATATAATTACTCTCGTATGACAACTTAAATACTCCTTTAAAGTAAATTGATAACTGAAAATATATTTGGCACTCTCTTAATGAATCTTAGATACTCCTTTAAAGAATTAGTTACTCCCTTAACACATAATACTGCACATAAATACTGGACACATATTAATTAAAAAATTTACAAGTTAATAATGCTACGTAGTCAAAAGGCTTAATAGCAATTAAAATGCAGTCCAGTGGTCATTGATACTCATTTTACTTGGTCAAAGCTAGCAATTCTTTCAAGGCTTAATAGCAATTTAATAGGCTTAATACTGCTTATACTAGCAAGTTAATACTGCTACTTAGTCAAAAGACAGATACAAAACTGAGTTAAAAGAAATTGAGAATTCACAAATTGTATTATGATTAGCAGAATCTACAAAGCACAATTCTTACCCTGTATTGAGTATGGTTGCATTTTGATTTATTGAGCGACCCAGAGAAATGTCAGTCTTGGGGTTAAACACACAAGTTGCTCGATAAAAAACCAAAGAGAAGGATGCATGCTAATTAACATAATACTGAGGATACAAGCTACAATACATCGAGCAGTTGCTCGACAAAAGCATATTCTAGTCCTACCAGTCATAATCATATTTGGCATTTGACACTTGACAAAAAAATAAGAGATGAGAAAATGAGTAGAACTGAAGACTAAGCAATTAGGTTGGAGGAACAAGTGTATCAACACCTGGAGAATGGGATCTAACTGTGGGCTATCCACAATCTCACCAGAAATAACAACAATAAATAGAAGAAAGCTATAAGACCATTACTCCAAAAATCAAGAAATAGAAGAAAGTTGCCAGAAGGTGTTACCTTGCTTCCATGAGAGACGAGATATCGTTGCCTGAACTACTGGGAAGCATCAAGAGAAACAGCACTTCTTGGTTCGACAAGAAAGGATTGCAAGAGCGAGAGAGAGGAGAGGCGACGAAGAACTAGGTTTTCTTCGATTTCTTGCGATTTGCTTCAATCGGAAGAGAAGAGGTCAAGAGGCGGAGGATCGATTTCCTCGCTCTCTCTTTTTCTCTCTAGAGAAGGGGACGGATTCTGAGGGAGAAGATGCGTGTACGATAAGCGTATTCTGCGTTTTTTTTTTTTTACGGAAAATTGGTCCGCGTTGCATCCGTCCGTCCGTTTAGATCGCACGGTTGTAACAACTTCATATTTTATCAATATTTATAAATTTTAAAATTCAAATGCCGAATCTAAACCGTTGATCTTGTTAAATATAATGAGCGATGTGTTTCTATATAAGCTTTATAAAATTTGAAGTTAGTTTGATACTCGATTAAGTGGTCAACAAATGAACAAATCTGATTAACTATGACTGATTAATTTTAATACGGTCATTGTTTAATCACCTGATTGAGTATTAAATCAACTCTAAATTTTATAAATCTTATATGAAAACGCATCGTTTGTTAACTAGAACAAGATCAATGGTTTGGATTCGATTTTTGAATTTTTAAATTTTTAAATAATGATTAAATATGAAGTTGTGGCAATCAAAAGTGGCGGCACCACAAGCTTGCTCTTCTTTTTATGTATGGAAAGACGTGCTTTTGGTAATAGATATGCTGCTGTTGTGACTTGTGAGGCTTGAGGCAAAGAGGCTCTGATAACGCAAGCAAAGTATAATGATTTTCTTAAGGTTTTATTCTACTTTAATTAATTTTTGCGAAGCTATTTCTACAGATTTTTTTTAATACATCAATGTGCAGTATTTATTTTGGACTGTAAATCCTGGAAAACAACAAAAGGATTTTTAAATCGGATCACCTAGGTTGGATTTGGTTTTTGGTTTCTGGCCATTATCTGTCTTCAGAACTAAGACTATTTCATTTATATGTGCTAGAAAAGCTGCATGAGCATGAGACTGCAGTAGTGCTGTACTTAATGGGAGAGAATCAACAAAAGGGGGTCTACATTATCCATACAAGAGAGAGAGAGAGAGAGAGAGAGAGAGAGAGAGAGAGTGAGTGAGTGAGGCAATTTATTCGGAGAGAAGCACATGCCACACACACACACACACACACACATATAGTTAGGCATTTTATTTTCAAAAAAAAAAAACAATCTGGCTATCTGGTTCATCAAGTTAGTTTGGTCACAAATTAACTAACAGACATCCTACTCGCTGCGCCATCTTGCCATCCCACTCGTAAGTCCAGCCCATTTTGTCCGTCGCACATGAAGCCCAACTATGCGCTCCCGTCCCTCTCCTCTAATACCCTTTCGTTCCGCAATCTCGTCTGTACCCTCTTTCGTATTAAGGGAGTAACTAATTATTTTTAGGAGAGTATTTAAGATTCATTAAGACAGTGTCAAATATGTGTATGTAATTTGTAAAAAGAGAGTAATTAAAATTTTTAAGAGAGTATGCAAGATTCATTAAAGGAGTATCAATATGTTTTAATTTATTTTTTTTATGGAAGTACGTAATCTGTGTTAAGGGAGTAACTAATTATTTATAGGAGAGCATATAAAATTCATTAAGGGAGTGTCAAATATATTTTCAATTATCTTTAATTATAGAAGAACGTAATTTGTGAAAAGGAGTAACTAATATTTTTTAAGGAAGTATGTAAGTTTCATTAAGGGAGTATCAAATATGTTTTCATTTATCTTTAATTATGGAAGTACGTAATATGTGTTAAGGGAGTAACTAATTCTTTAAAGGAGTATCTAAGATTCATTAAGAGAGTGCCAAATATATTTTCAGTTATCAATTTACTTTAAAGGAGTATTTAAGTTGTCATACGAGAGTAATTATATTTACATAAGAGAGTAACTTATTTATTGTATTATAACATAAGAATATATATTTTTTTAACTAAAGAGAGTATCTATTTGACTTAAAGAGAGTATTTATTATAAATAAGGAGTATCAAATATAAGAAGTATCAAAAATATGTTTTCATATTTTTTTTATGGAAGTATGTAATCTGTATTAAGGGAGTAACTAATTATTTTTAGGAGAGTATGTAAAATTCATTAAGGGAGTGTCAAATATGTTTTCAATTATCTTTTATTATAGAAGAACGTAATTTGTGAAAATGAGTAACTAATATTTTTTAAGGAAGTATGTAAGTTTCATTAAAGGAGTATCAAATATGTTTTCATTTATCTTTAATTATGGAAGTACGTAATATGTGTTAAGGGAGTAACTAATTCTTTTTAAAGGAGTATCTAAGATTCATTAAGAGAGTGCCAAATATATTTTCATTTATCTTTAATTATGGAAGTACTTAATATGTGTTAAGGGAGTAACTAATTCTTTTAAAGGAGTATTTAACTCGTCATACGGGAATAATTATATTTACATAAGAGAGTACCTTATTTATTGTATTATAACATAGTAAAATATATTTTTAACTAAAGAGAGTATCTATTTGACTTAAAGAGAGTATTTATTATAAATTAAGAGATATATTAAATTAATATGTGTGATCGTATATGAAAAAGAAATAAAGAACGGGAAGATGAGAGGGAAGAAGGGATGGCAGTGAGGGAGAGGAATAGAGATCGGAAGGGAGAGAGCGACAGGGGCAGGAGGAGGGAAGGGAAGAGCTCAAGAGAAGAGATTCGGAAGGGAAGACAAAAGCAGGAGGAGAGCGTGTAGGCCCAAAATCAGACCCACTATGCGTAAAACCCAAGAGGATGACAGGGATGTCAAATTTCGAGGATGTCTTGTATCAGCTCTGGTTTTGTTAGACTGTCAGATTTATTTTTGGGCTGCGAAAGAAAAATGAACGATTTAATTGAACCAGCTTGGCCCGGTTTCCGGCCCAAAAGTGAGACGAGTTGATTAATTTGATTTTCGACGGCTATTATAACTGCCATCGCTAAATAAACCATCGCTGCTATATGTTACAAATGTTCAGTTTATAATAATCAAATGTGTTCAGTTTAATAATCACATGTGTTCAGTTAAATACGTCAACTAATGGACAGAATCGCGACAGGGTGCCGCGCGTGGATTAGAGAGGGTTGTGCCAAGGAGCAGGGGTAGAGTCAGAAAAAAAAATAATTTGAACTGAATCGGTTCATGACTCCTTCTAATTTTTTATGTGGTTTTTGTCTGATTCGTGATCCCTGCGCTTGCTTTTGTTTATAATAATTATATTTTCTGTTGCAACTAATTGAATATTTATATTTAAATAAAAAAAACGCAAAATGAACATAGTAAACATAGAGAATACTTATAAAACAATAAACAATTATCATACAAAGTGAACATTTGTATCTAATAAAGTGAACACTTATAATAACGAAATGAACAAAAAATAATGTGCGTGCTGGATGAGTAGAGGGGAGAGAACGCTGCTTGCTGATGCACGATGGTATCGATGACAAATTGAGTAATGGTGTTAATCAATTTTCGATTTTCGATCCAATCCAGTCGAGTCGATGATGTGGCTAATGGCTTCGGAGCGATCGAGAGTTTGGAGTCAGTTCAGTTCCATCGCTTCATCAATCATCACTTCCTTTCTCCTCCTCGTTCCTCTGATCTTTGATCTCTGATAGCTAGAGTTTTTCACCCTCCGTCACGGCGTCACCTCTCCAGTTGGGTTTGAGAATTGAGGGGAGGATGGAGAACGCAACAGGCAACAGGCCAACACCTGTGTCAAATGGGTTTGAGAATTGAGGGGAGGACGGTGCAGAAAAAGGTTCTAAGACGCTGAATTCTGTGGCTTCCGTCTTAACGGATTATGATCCGTTCTAAACAGATGGTGCGGAAAGGTTTTAAAAAGAGCTGAATTTCGTGACTGCGCTTATAACGGATTAAGTTACGTTCCAAAGGACGACGCAGAACTTTGTGACTTCCGTCTTAACGGATTATGAAGTGTTCTTAAACGGATGGTGCAGAAAAGTTTTTTTAAAAAACTGAATTCCGATCTAACTCCGTTCTAAACGGGTTAATATCCGTTCTAAACGGATGCTGCAGGAAGCTTTAAAAAACTGAATTACGTCTACGTGACTTTCGTGCTTAACGGATTTGCATCCGTTCTCTGATAGTGATCTCTGATAGCTAGGGACCTAGGGTTTTCCCTCCTCCGTCAGACCGTCACCTCTCCAGTTTGGTTTGAGAATTGAGGTGAGGATGGAGAACCAACAGGCAACAGGCCAACACCTGTCGATTGGGTCCCATTTCGCTTGTTCCTCTATTTCTCCCCCTTGCGTGTTCTCTTTGCGCCATAGCCACCGCTATTCTCCTGCTCCTGCCGCCTCCTGCCATTTGCCATCTGCCACTCCTCCATTTTCTGCTTCCCCTCATCAGTAGGCTTCGCAGGACCTGGTTTTTCTTTGCTACCAGTAACATGACCCAATTTCCCTCTGCCACCAGGCCAAACGTGACCGATTTTGCCCAAACATGTAATGTAATTCTTTTCATTGAGCAATTCTGAGGTCAGTATGTTGATTTCTTGGCTGGCTCATTTTGAGAAAGGTTTGTGATGCTTTGAAATTTGAATTCTGGAAGCTAGGTTTTGATTTAACAGATGCTCTCTCCCTTTTTTTATTGTTTTTTTTTCTGGATGGAATCAGAAAGGATTTTGGGGGTAAATTTCAAGCTGATAAGAACTGAAATTTGGGGAATTTTTTAATGGATTCTATGCTGCCTTTCTTTGGCTGAGAATTTGGTTTGATTTGCTGCCCAAGAGCTTAATGTTCTCATACCATGTTGCGATGCGATGAGGAAATATAAGAAAATATTTTCTTTATAATTTCTGAGCTTAATTTACAGGAGGCAAGCTGCTGCCTTATATACTTTGCTATAGAAAAAGTTGAAGATCAATTTCTGAAAAGAAATAGGGTCTCCTATGAGGAAATATAATCTGAGGATAACGGGGATTAAGAACGGGGCTTAATCCGTTAAGACGGAAGTCACAGAATTAGGCTTTCAATCTGTTTGGAACGGAAGTGAAAAATCTCGTTTCCGTTTAGAACAGGAGCATGATGAAAATAATAATGATTATGGGGCTAATTAGCCTCAGATTATATTTCCTCATAGGCTATATTTAGTAAAAAAGGAGACCCTATTTCCAGTGGCGGATCTAGAAAAAATATTTAGGTGGGGCTGAGTGCACTAATGAATTATTTGATCTAAAAGTTCCTCTTCTTCTGTTCTTCAGCCCCACCTTTGAGTGCTCCAATGGCAAAGACTGCTCTTGCACATAAGCTGGCATAACATATCCAACTTCGTCAGCGCTGGAAAGAAAAAATGAAAAATATAAGACCATATGGCCATACGGGACTCAAGGATGTAGGTGAATTTATAATAATTGGTTTTAGATATAATTATTTCTGCATATAGAGTCAACGAAGGACATTGGTACCATCAAAGGGAGCAGGTGTTAAATTCCTGTCCAACGCAAAAAAGTGCAGTTGCAGATTTCCTTTAACTTAGACAAATATTGCAAACAGATAACAATACTCCCTAGGAGTAAAATAAGTTCAATTGACCGGAGTCCTACACATATGATGAAAGTATACTAGCAGTATACTTAAACCAGACCAGACGGTCCACACCAATACCTTTTAAAATCAGGTAAGGTAGTAAGATATTAGAAATTGAGGAGTTGATCCATTACCTTGTACAGATCAGCCACACTTGTAATAGAATTGATGTTATTTATGGTAGTTCTGTTACTGCTATCACAACAGTTGGAAGAAGAAAAAGAGTATCTTACTGGCAATATGTTCTTATATAAAACAATGCTTTGGTATCAATAAAGGTAGATAGCAGCAGCATCATAGCATGTCAGTCTTATGCTTGTGTTCATTTAATGAGGTCTAATTCAGAAGAAGCTCTAAACGAGCTTTCAGCTGAAAAACAAAGCAAATTTGCACACCGTAATCATCTTTCAGTTCATTTTTGTGCTTCTCAACAAAATTGTTTTTATTTGGTTTAGATGGTTTAAATCATTTCTTGTATATATGGCTGAGGTTTTACGCTAGCTCGCCAAGCCTATCGCAAGCATGCGGGCTTGAACCCTGGACCTCTTAGAAGAGAGCCAAGTGCTCTTACCACCTGAGCTACTAGAAAAAGTTATTGATGATTAATCCGTTAAATGTAAAAAAGATGGAACTTGATGATTTTGCACCATCTGTTGAGAACGGGTCTCAATCCGTTTAGAATGGAAGTGAAAAATTGCTCATTATATTTAACATTATATTTAAGTGAACCGTTTGATTGCTCATTATATTTAACAAGATCAACGGTTTAGATTCAGCATTTGAATTTTAAAATTTATAAATATTGATAAAATATGAAATTGTTACAACTGTGGCAATCAAAAGTGGTGGCACTAGAACCTTGCTCTAAAAACAAAGACCAAGTGCGTAATTAGTGCACTTCTAAAATCACCAGATAACTTTTATATACTGGATCAAATTCGTAGATCAAAGTCAATTTTGTAGTAAAAATTCTCCAGTCATAGAGTTCAACTAAACTAAATTGTTTTAATCTAACCATGAAAATAAAACCACTTTGTTCCTTTAAGGTCAACTTGAGGAGTTCTCCAGTTCATTTTTGTGCTACTCAACTAAATTGTTTTCATTTGGCGCCACAGGATTAACATGCACATTTACAACATCTCTCTGTGCCAAATTCAAACATATACCGAAACAAAGCAAATAAAAAATAAATTGATAAAAAGGAACATGCAAGGGAACTTGTATACAAAGGTATTACTAAAAAGATTCATACGACAAACTCACACCAAGTAGTACCATGCTACATGCCAATCCCAAATCACTTTACCCGGGCCTTATGTGCCAGTAGTTACAGGACCAGGCTGTCAGGATCTCAGTTCATCATTGTTATTTATTTGATTCATTTTCTTAAGCAGTTCAGTCATATTGTCATACCCACACAGATAAAATTGTACAGATGGCTGCACAACTCCTCCAGACACAAAGGCGCACACAAGCACAAAGACATGCAGGTAGAGAGAGACGTTAGTCCACTTTTGCTGGACACAGTCATGGAGGAATCTGTTGTGCTCAGGGATGGAAGCACTGGCTAAAACAGTCTGTCGTTCTGTAGATGAAGAATATGAAGTGAGGAGCTTGCGAAGAAGTGATACTTGTCTCGTCGATCCAAATATATAATCAAACTGTATCAGGTACAAATAAAATAACCACTATATAGAAAATTATAACCACCCTTCTATTTTCAATTTCTCGTTGTTTTTTTCAATAGAATACATGAATCAAAGCTCCTCAATACAGGCAAGCATTAAGATTAAGAAAAGTTCGAAACAACTCAAATAACCCAAAATCCAAACCGATTTGGTATATCATATCAACCCTAAACATGACTGAAACCCATCTAGATTTAAAGGTAACCAGGTCAAACCAAAAATGAGAAAAAACTCAATCACATTTCTAAATGAATTTTTGCTCGGATAAAAACAGAGAAATTAATCCTATCAGAGCCAATCCAAAAGTACACAGCCAGATAGATCCGCACAAAAATGAGATCCAAACAATCCCAAATCTAGAACAACAGGTCAGTAATTTAAAACTAGTAGCACCGATATCTCCATGCTGTGACCTGATCAAGAACAAAATAATGTACCAGTAACAGGCTAATAGCTAGTATTTTAATAATACTGACCTCATTTATAACTAAAATAATTATAGATTGAAGCTTCAGAAGGTTCTGGTCAATCATTCGGCACAAGCTCTCTACGGTGGCTATTATTATATGTGGAGGCTCTACCTGACATTAATAACATAAAATGAACACATAATTAGATTAAGTACCTAGCATAGTAATCGCCAACATTCCACAAAGCAGCTCAATTACTCAAATACCTTTAACCAGCTCTTTTGCCTTGTCAGCATACCACCATCTAACAGAGTCATGATACGGCATTCCTTTTGTGATTTCTCAGCTGCCCCTTTAGGTTTTTTTTATAACATTCGAGCAACCTTCGTAACCTAATATTTTTACACAAAATGATTTCAGTCGATATTTTTTTTTGTTATGATTGGAAAGTTTCCAATTTGACTTCGATTTGACTCATATCATATCACAAATACACAGTATAATCGTCTCAAGGGAAAGTATGAGATGGTCATATCTAAGAGGTGCTTGATGAAATGAGAGATACCCTGTGGGCTTCCTGTTTACCTAGGTGCTCGATGAAATGCGAGAGCAGGTTTGAGATCTATTTATTTCATGCCAAATTAAAGGGATACACAATTCACTGTCTATATAAGAAGTGCTTGACTGAAAAGCTCAGGATCGGATCAAAGATGAGTAGAAAGACTTGCTATTTGATCATGGATGGAAGGTGTTTGCGGAAATGCCTAATTGATATATGACCAAGGTGCTTTCTCTGGTACATGGCCAAGGCAAAGCTCCCTGAGAATACTCGTTTGAGTAGATTTCTGGGCTACGCCATGAGTTCGACAAGAGAAACAATGCGTTCGACTCGGAGTCGGAGAAGAGAGAAGCGGCGGCGATGGCGGTGGTGGTGGAGAGAGGCGGAGAAGGCGCCGTGGTCTTGGTTTAGAACTAGAATTTCTCTTCTGAGGAGACGAGGTGAAGATAAGGAAACCACCGGGCGGCGAATGCCATTGTTGCGCTCTCGTTTGTTTCAGAGATGACAAAGCCGTTTGCGAGCGGATGCAAATCCGTTAAGCACGGAAAGTGAAGGGTGACATGTAATCATTAAATATTTTTGTTAAAAAGTGTTAGAATTATAAGAACAAAATCGACTGTGTTCATCTTGGACAAAACCAACTATCTTAAAATTTTTCTAAATTTTACCAATTTGATCAACTTTTATTTTTTTATTATAGATAATCAATAATTGAATACTAATAAAATTAAATACTACCTTACAAATAATTTAAATTACTTAGCAACAATGGATTTCTCATATTTACAATTCATATAAAATTTGATGAAAATTAATTTTAAAAAATAGTCAAATATTTTAAAAGTTATGCAATTCTATAGAATTTGTAAAATTTTAAAAAGATGAAAATTGCTAAAAATATCGAAAAAATTCAATATCAGTGGATCAACATAATTTTGTATGCATACATGTAAAATTTAATAAAAAAAAATCAATCTATGAATATATGCCAGCAATCCAACATTTAAAATACTATTATGAAAATTTACATAAACAAAAAAATTATATAAAATATTGCAAAAGTATAAAATCTAAAAGTTTCATATCATTAGATTCTTGAATAATTTTTTTATGATGTATAGAAATTTTATATATTAACATATTTTGGAAATGTTTGGAAATAATTAAAGTAGAATTATATTTTCTGAAATAATATAATTTTGTAATAATATTTAAAAATTTTGAAAATATCTAGAACTCTATATTTATTAAATTTTATATTTTTGTGATGAAAGATATAATTTTTTTTGCAGCCAATTGAATTAATAATTAAATGTCACAAAAATTAAACATACCAGATATTTTATATTGCACAAAATTATATGTTTATATTAAAAATAGCTCTATGGAATGAATACATTTTTCATAATTTTAAAAACATTCATATAAAAATTTATGCATAAATAAAGTCATAAATTCCTTTAAATAATTAAAAACCTATTGAAATTTTTAAAATTATGGGAATTCAATTTTATGAGATTGAAAAAATTATTTAAAATATTTTGAAGTCTATAATTATAAAAATTTCATGTCACTAAATTCTTCATATATCTTTGAGTAAGAACATAAATTTTCATAGCCTAATGATTTTTCCAAATACTTGAAACAATTAAAAAATATAACTATAATAGAAAAAAAAATTTATGAGATTAATAAAATTATTTAAAATATTTTCTAATTCTATAGTGAAAAAATTATATAATTAAATTCAAAATATTTTTGTGAGTTTGCATATAAATTTTTATCACCAAATGATTTTTTGAAGGGATCAAAACAATTTAAAATACAACTATATTTGATCTGAAATTTTAGAAATGGAGGCTCCAATTTCAGTTAAATGGAGATGATGGCATTTGGAGACATGATGATGATATTATCAATGTTACTGTAGAAAACACCCCTAGAATTGGACTATTTATAGATGATATAGTTAATTGTTTATATTAATGAAAATTATTATTATTTTTTTTATATTAATGTGTTAGAACAAGTAGAAAACGCGCAATAAGAGTTATATATAGGCAATTATTTAGGCAATTATATAGGCAATTATTTTGTGATAGAAGAACGAATTCAGAGTTATATATAGGCAATTATTTACCCATTTATAAAACACGCAATAACCATTCTAGCGCGTTTTATAAAGGTGTAAGAAGGGTCTGCCAAAATTTACTGCTTAAACACAGTATCACGCTCAACAGTACCGCTCAAACAAATTGGACTCCACCTTCAGAAATCTGAAAAAATTTAGAGAAGCTACGCAGAGAGAGAAATCGAGAAAACATAATGTCAACTAAACCACGTCATGTTTGTACCAGTGTGCTTCTCCAAGGAGATGGACGAATAACTAAACGAGATATTCTTCGACACGTCTACTTGCACTACCCTTCCGATAAATTTTACGTGAAGGTTTTTCAACGCGACGTTTTTGAAGTCAGAGGGCCGAAATATTGGACTGATGTAGCTAAGAGGGATGGAGGATACCATGTCCGACGTGGAGATGGAATCGTATGGTTGCGTTTGCAGCAGGCATGTCCTCCTGGTTTTGAAAATCATCCGTTAAATGGAAATGACATATATCATTTGGACTGATTATTAGGTTTTCTATAATTAGATGTTTTTATTATTATATATTTTATTATTATCTGTTTTGTTTTATGTTTTAGTATATGTGTATTAATTCGTGTAGTATATGTGTTGTAAGTTTTATTATCTATTTTGTTTTAGTTTTTGTTTTATCCATTTGCGGTTTTTTTTTTTGTGAAATTGAAAATATTAATATTAAGAGACTTAATATTTATTTAAATTATATTACACAATACAACTCAATGAACATTAAAATAAAAAACACAATACAAATTAAAAATTACAATTTATTAAAATTTTGAACCACACAATACAAAACAAAAAAATTACAAAATACATGATATTAAAATTTTGAACCACATAAAAAAAATTGTAGAAGATCCATTGCTAAGGGTGGGTCGAGATAAGAGCACCGCAACTTATAGACAAGAGTCGGGCGACTGATTGTCATATTGACTCCCTCTATTTCTGAGACTTGGATGAAGATGACTGCATGTATGCATATTCTCATCCAAGGATGTCGGCTGCGGAGTTATGGCTCGTAGAACCAGCCCAGCAAACCGCCCTCTACACGTAATAACAGATTCCACCGGAAAGTTTTTAATTTGTTGGTGGAATATTAATAGCCATAAGGATTGTGTGCGACTCTGTATCACTGAATAATTGTGCCGCATACAACCCTTATGGCTATTAATTTCGCACCAACTAATATTATTTTGCATTCTACCATCCAACTCTTCTCTCATTTTTCCTTTTTTTCTGCTCTTTTTCTTTTTTTTTGGTTTTGGACGACAGAAGGTGGAGGGTATTTATAGGAAAAGTTGGATCCTCTCGAACGTGTTTTATAAACGGGTAAGAAGCCTTCCTACCCGTTTTATAAACGCGTAAAGTCAGAAACTTGCGCCGCAATCACTGCACTCTTTGAACGCGTTTCATAAACGCGTAGGAAGCCTTCTTACGCGTTTATAAAACGCGTTCGAGAAGAAAGAGAGACGCGCGGTTTATAAACGCGTTAGAACTTTCTTCTTATTAAAAAAATATATTAATTCTTTGTATTAAAATTTTTTGTGTAAAAATTCCCATATAAAATAATTTCGGAAATTTAACCGTGTTTCTCTTTTTACATGCAAGAAGCACATGCTTTTTGTGGATGACCAATTGCTGAAATCAGGACATTTTGCGTAGCAATATTTCATCCAGTATTTTTTCCATTTTGGTCAAAGAGCAACAGAAAATAAATAGCAAAAAAATAGACAACAAAATAGGCTGTAACGAATATATAATGGATCTATTTAAGTTATTTTTGAAAGGAAAACGTTTCGTAAAGGGATCTTTACACTCGGTTTGGAATGATATCTGCAGAAATTGATAAACATATGGAGGAAAGAAATAGTGGCGATGTCTTATGTGGGAGGTAGAAAACAACATGAATAAAACAAAATTATAGTGATTAATTGTGTTTAGTGAAAAAAATGGCTCAAAAGAACAAAGTGTTTCACATCAAATGCATGATTTCTTCATCATTGTGAATTGAAATCCCAGTGTTGGATGTTGCGTCAAAGGCAATTTTATTTCTAAAAGAAATTAAAATTAGAAAAATATATATAAAATATTTGAAAAATCAATTATTTGGTAATTAGTTATGCTGAAGAAAATCACACAAATAGAAAGCTATCAAACAATAAAAAAATAAAAAAAATTTCTAAACTTATAAAATGCAAAAAAAATAATGGAATATACTTTGAAAGTCCAAAATAGAAATATTTGGTACCAATTTTTATATATATACTTTTCTGAGTATGTGCATAAAATTCAATGACAAAAATACATTTTTTAAAAGTCATAAAAAATTTTATGACCATTTAAACTACCTATATAAAATATCATGTGGTTTGAAGAAATTATTTAAATTATTTCATAAAGCTATAAGTATAAAATTTTATTCCACCGGAGTATGAAAATAAAATTTCATCGCAAAATAAATTGGTAAAGGGTCTCAAATAATTTAAAAATAATAGTTTAAAGTATATAAATAAATTTAATTTGAGTAAAAAAGTACCATAAATATTTCGAAATCCAAGAAATAAAAATTTCAGATCTATAATGAGAAAAATAGAGATGTTCGGAAATTATTTAGATTATTTTATAAGTCTATAATTAAAATATTTTATGCCTTCGAATTGTGCTCATATTTTTGTGAATATGCATATAAAATTTAATAGCTAAATAATTTCTTAGAAGGGCTTCAAATTATTTAAAAATAAAAAGTACTACAATGAAAGTGAGAAATTGGAGGCGTCCATTGCTAAACGAAATGGGCATGGAAACATTGATGTGGTGCTTGATGGTGTCCGGTTTTGGAATAACTCTTTAGTCCCACATGTTTATGCATCATTAAATGTGAGTTTGATATATAGAGTGGAGGCTGCTGTGTTACTTTAGGGGCTGTTTGGATTCAAGTGGGAATTTGGAAAATTTGAGAAATTTTCTATTGGCATAAATTTATTATAAATAATCTAAACTTTTCACAAAATTACAAATTTCCCAATAAATTTATGCCTAGAAATAAGAAATTTTCTAAATTTCTAAGCGATTCAAACGGTCCCGAAATTTCTTTTGAAGGTTGTTGGGTCGATAAAGTGGTTGTTGTGCGTGTGGAAGAAAGTTCGAATAAAAGTTCCAATCCCATTTAAATAACTAGTAGCAACCCCCGCACGTTGGTGGGGAAATTTTAATCCGTTCAAGCATTAACTAAAAGCTGAATTTCAATTTGCTATGCCAACGTGCAAAAAAGAAGTAAAACCCTTCTCAAAACTTGTTGCATCATCGTTAGGAAAAAGATGAACAAAAATGTGAAGATCTCTTCCTGTTTGTAAGAAAAATGTTTCTAATCTAAGATACATAAAGCATGAACATTAGTTTTCTTAAAATTAACTGCTGATACTAATTTAATCCAATGCCCATGAAATCAAAGAACACAGCCGCCTCTCTCTGATCAACTGATCCAATGGCCATGTAATCAATGAAAGTCACTGTTCCCTCTCCTCATAATTCTGGTGTACAAGGGCGGAACTAGGTGTTGCCCAAAGTGGGCCTGGCCCCTTCATCATCAATCTCTCCAAGACGAAACTCGGTATCTCTCTCATCTTCTTCCTACCTCTTCCTCTTTATGCCACACAGGTATCTCCTTCAATCCTGTTTCTCACCATTAACGCATCCTCAATCAAACAAAATTCCTCACTTCCGTTCTAAACGGACCATAAACCGTTCTGAACAGATGGTGCAGAAAAGGTTTTAAAAAGCTGAAAATTTTGGGACTTCAGTCTTAACGGATTCAGGTCCGTTCTCAACGGACGGTGCAGAAAGTTCTAAAAGGCTCAATCCTGTGGCTTCCGTCTTAATGGATTAAGGTCCGTTCTCAACTGATGGTGCAAAAAGGTTTTATTGAAAAGCTGAATTCAGTGACTTCCGTTCTAAAAGGATTAAGATTCGTTCTCAACGGATGTGCAGAAAGGTATTAGAAAACTGAAATCTGCGACTTCCGTCTTAACAGATTCGGATCCGTTCTAAACGGATGATGCAGAGAGGTTTTAAAAAACTGAACTTCCGTTCTAACGGATTGAGATCCGTTCTCAACTTATGGTGCAGAAATTTTTTTAACGGATTTGCATCCCTTCAACGGACCCACTGGAGTTTATTTTTCCGATCTAAACGAGTTGAGATACGTTCTCAACGGATGCTGCAGGAAGCTCTAAAAAACCGAATTCTGTGACTTCCGTGCTTAACGGATTTGCATTCGTCCTCAAATGGACCCACTGGAGTTTAATTCCGTTCTAAACGGGTTGATTTCCGTTCTCAACGGATGGTGCAGAAAGCTTTAAAAAACTGAATTCAGCGACTTCCGTGCTTAACGGATTTGCATCCGCTCGCAAACGGCTTTGTCATCTCTGAAAAAAACGAGAGCGCAACAATGGCATTCGCCGCCCGGTGGTTTCCTTATCTTCACCTCGTCTCCTCAGAAGAGAAATTCTAGTTCTAAACCAAGACCACGGCGCCTTCTCCGCCTCTCTCCACCACCACCGCCATCGTCGCCGCTTCTCTCTTCTCCGACTCCGAGTCGAACGCATAGTTTCTCTTGTCGAACTCATGGCGTAGCCCAGAAATCTACTCAAACGAGTATTCTCAGGGAGCTTTGCCTTGGCCATGTACCAGAGAAAGCACCTTGGTCATATATCAATTAGGCATTTCCGCAAACACCTTCCATCCATGATCAAATAGCAAGTCTTTCTATTCATCTTTGATCCGATCCTGAGCTTTTCAGTCAAGCACTTCTTATATAGACAGTGAATTGTGTACCCCTTTAATTTGGCATGAAATAAATAGATCTCAAACCTGCTCTCGCATTTCATCGAGCACATAGATAAACAGGAAGCCCACAGGGTATCTCTCATTTCATCAAGCACCTCTTAGATATGACCATCTCATACTTTCCCTTGAGACGATTATACTGGGTATTTGCGATATGATATGAGTCAAATCGAAGTCAAATTGGAAACTTTCCAATCATAACAAAAAAAATATCGACTGAAATCATTTTGTGTAAAAATATTAGGTTACGAAGGTTGCTCAAATGTTATCAAAAAAACCTAAAGGGGCAGCTGAGAAATCACAAAAGGAATGCCGTATCATGACTCTGTTAGATGGTGGTATGCTGACAAGGCAAAAGAGCTGGTTAAAGGTACTTTCTGTAATATTGGTCCAAGCATTCACATAGTTCTTCTCTTGTCCTTGTATATATTGCTATAAATATGCCATAAGGGGAGTGTTAATTATTCTTAGGCTAGCTGCAACTGAAATTTTTAAGCGAAACAGGAAAGGCAAATTTCTTCAGAGCACAAGACAGTGGCTCTCTTGACTGGATTGGTATCACTTGAGAGATATCAGGCACAACAAAACTGGTACCCTGGTAAGCCACTCATCATAGGCAAATGCAATACTGTAAAATAACCTTTTCCCAACTTGCTCGTTTAGCATCAGGTATAACAAAAGAGTAAAATTCTTTACTGGCTATGTTGTTTTCCTTGGATTTTACTAACTAGAAGGATTTACCATCCAGTATTAGCTTTACAATTTTTGAGGTTCATAAAGTATACTTCACATCTAAGACAAGAACAGAAGATTATCCTACAAATACTGAGCAATATATATTACCAGAAAGTCTCACCATGAAAAGCTCTCATCCATGGACTTATCTTAGTGAGTCCGAGCCTCACCTGGAGTAGAATGGAAGTGAAGTCATGAGAACAAATCTCTAGTTGGTGCAGCCACTGACCTTGTTTGTTCAGAGAATTTCCTTGCCCTTATTGGAGGAAACAGATGTGAAGAGGGTGACCTTTTGCCTGACCAGGCATCCCGCTGATATATAAAAAATATTACTTTTCAATTCCACTTTATATAATTGTTTAAGAATATAAGATACCCTTTTTTCATTCCGTTAGTATAACAGAAGTATTTAACCTCAATGAATTCAAATTAACTCAACTAGGAAACAACAAAAAGAAGATAGATGTGAATATTCAATGCAGTAGTCAATTATGTAAAAAGTTAAGTGTGAATTATGTACAAATTATCTCGGTAAGCACAAATCTTGTGAAAATTTGAATTTGTACGGCTGTTGTGCACTGGAATTATGCCATCCTTACGGTTGGTGAGTTAGAGGTGAAATTTCAACTGGCCAGTTGAATCATTCACTAAAGTATAATGATTCGGGCAGTTGGAATTTTGATAACAAGAGGGTGGGCTTTCTAAAATTGTATACAACATTCTTGTATCAGGGAATTCATCTCTGTAGAGCAGCAACTATTTGTTCAGTTTTTGGATCTTTAGAAAATTTTCATATTGTAAAAGTAACAATGGGAAATTGGTTATTCATGAGCTTATATCGAGTAACAGAAAAGCGTATTATACAGATCTGATGAGCATAACACATGATAGAGGTAGATTAAATAAAAAAACAAAAAAAAAGTTACATTAGGTAAAGACGTTTCCAAGTTGCACACCACCCAATCAGGTTTCGGTGAAAATTATCATGTTCATTCAGCAATTATGCTCCTCTCCAATTGTTCTGGAATTCATTTGAGATTCCCTATCAGATGTAGCCATGTAGGCCTTCAATTTCAGATTTACTATAGGTTTAATTTAGGAGAAGTTGGCGGTGTATTGGAGTGGAAACGAGATTTGGAATTTCCGTTCTAAACGGATTGAGATCCGTTGTTAACGGATTTAATATAGAAAGTTTTTGTTTTAAAAAAAAACTGAATTCTATGGCTTCCGTGCCTAACGGATTTGATCTGTTAGCAAACGGATCCCACTGGATTTTAATTCTGTTCTAAACGGATTGGGATCCGTTATCAACGGATGGTGCAGGGGGAAAAAATCTGATTTCTATGACTTTTGGGCTTAACGAATTTGCATCCGTTTGATAGTGGAGTACTTTTAAAAAACTGCTTTTTGTGACTTCCGTAATTATTAAGTGATGCCCTCATTCCACCGATGCCAAAAATCAGCACTGCATACGGCTTCTCTTCAATACACAAAATGGGGGCAATTAAGAAATGTAATTAGAGATCAGTGTTAGACTTGGGTTCTTGATTTTACCGTTATAGATACTGGATTGTATTAGCTAGCACTATTGTCTATATATATGCAAGGACGATCTGTACTCAATACAATCATTTTCATTACACTGTCATTCTATTTCTTCTTCCCTGTGTTACTTTACCAGTACAAGAAATAACATTATCTTTCACAAGCTCTTTGTTCTGCGGCCTGGAATCAGTACTTGGTCTTCAGAGCTCAGATGGTTTCTTCTCTGTTGCCTCAGTCTACAGAGCCCTCTCTTTTTTCTTCAGAAATTTAGGGTCCCACCCTCGCTGCTTTTCTTCGTTTTTTCTGCCATCCATATATCCAATCCAACAACATGTTGTCGACCCAACAACAACTTCTCTGAAGAAATTTTCATTTAGCTGATTATGCATGGAAGTGGAGTGCCACCTCTCCTTTACTTTCGAAGCCTCTCGACAGCAGGCTCCAAGATTATGAATTGTCTATCTATCCTCTTTGTAGTAAGCCGTCTCCTACACTCAAGCAATGTAAACAGTCTTTTGCATGTTGGACTAGTTCAGATCACTACATATGTTAAATCTACCATATTTTGGCATCATAGTTGGTCCTCCCAGATTCTAAAATTCACTTTCCATGATCTCTACCCAGTAGGATGGACTGCTAATCATTCTCTCATCTCTACAACTCTTTAACTCTTGTATTTACTATTTTACTACAACTTGCTCAAGATTGTTCTGCTCGGTAATACACTCCTTATCTCTGC
The DNA here is from genome assembly GCA_028095005.1 of Rhynchospora pubera. Taxonomy (NCBI): domain Eukaryota; kingdom Viridiplantae; phylum Streptophyta; class Magnoliopsida; order Poales; family Cyperaceae; genus Rhynchospora; species Rhynchospora pubera. Next base: position 286,325,073 of record CM051460.1, read on the forward strand.
TCCCAAGTGGTTCAGCCATACCTCAATCGTGGATAGCATCATATTGCTGGTCAGGTCAGAGATATTTTCGCCATCTCTTTCATCATAGTATATATGGAAGAAAAGATGTGCAAGAGTTTTCAGGAATCAAAAGAAATCCCCTACTGATCACTGAAATCCTTAAGAATGAAAAACTTTGAGACTTTTTTTTTTAATTTGATTGTGATCTTTTCTAATTTAGATTACATTTTTTAAGCTTTCATTATTTTACATTCTTTTTCTCCTCTATTTCTTTACTTTTGTGCTTTTAGCCACCGGCTGAATTGTTAATGCTTGACCTTCATTTTTCTTCAAAACAAAAATAAAGCGAAAGCCAGATCTGCCACTTCTTTCCTCAACGGATTTGAATGATACGTTCTTAAACGAATCCCACTGGAATGAGAATAGACAAAAATTAACAACAAGTCCCGTTTCCTTTTGAACATGAATTCGATCTCATAAGCGACCTTTTTAAATAAAAAAAAATTATTTCGGATGACTATGCACTACAGGTTATGCAATAAGGTCCCGCGCACACTTCAATAAAATGGGTGTAACTTTTAATCCGACCGTCGGATCGGGCCGAAATTTTGACAGGACATCTGTGAAAATTTTGGCCAAATCGTCAGCTCGGATTCACGATCTGAGCCTTCTTTCATGGAGTTTTGGGCCTTTCTTTGTTATTTTTAGCAGTTTTATGGTTATTTTGGAAATTTTATGTTTTCTCTCTTTCTATGATTTCTGTATTAGCTATTTAAGACAGCTGTCATGGTTTATGGAAGTTTAGTGCATTTTGAGAATTAAAACTTTATTAAAAGAAATCTGAGAATCTGTGTGATTTCCCAACCAAAAATCTCTCTTTTTCGTACTTTTCCATTGTCTTTCTGTATTGTTTGTGCATCAACAAGTTGGGTTGGGATTTGAAGGATAACATATCTGTATTACGTACACTTGTGGTGACCCGGTATTTCCTTCAATCATGTTTCTCACCACTAACACATCCGTGCAGAAAAGGCTTTAAAAAGCTGAATTCTGTGACTTCCGTTCTAAACTGATTAAGATCCGTTATCAACGGATGTTGTAGAAAAGGTTTTAAAAAGTTGAATTGTGTGACTTACATCTTAACGGATTTAGCTCCGTTCTCAACGGACGGTGCAGAAAGGCTCTAAAAAGGTGAATTCAGTGACTTCCGTCTTAACGGATCCAAATCCGTTATCAACGGATGGTGCAGAAAAGTTCTAAAAAACTGAATTCCGATCTAATTCCGTTATAAACAGGTTGAAATCCGTTCTCAACGGATGCTGCAGAAAGCTTTAAAAAACTGAATTACGTGACTTTCGTGCTTAACGGATTTGCATCCGTTCTCAAAAGAATGAACGTCAGAAAAGTGATCTCTGATAGCTAGTGTTTCCCCCCTCCGTCACCTCTCCAGTTGGGTTTGAGAATTGAGGTGAGGATGGTGAGCCCAACAGGCAACAGGCCAACACCTGTCGATTGGCCTCTATTTCTCCCCCCTTGCGTCTTCTCTTTGCGCCATTGCCACCATGCACGGCCGAGAAGGATGGACGTCAGGGCATGGCAGCTAGAGTCAAGGCCACTATGCTCCTGCTCCTGCCGCCTCTCTATCTCATGGTGCTCTGCCATCCGCCATCTGCCACTCCTCCATTTTCTGCTTCCCCTCATCAGTAGGCTTCACAGGAACTGGTTTTTCTTTGCTACCAGTAAAATGACCCAATTTCCCTCTGCCACTGAGCTCAAAGGTGACAGATTTTTCCGAAGTCATGTAATGTAATTCTTTTCATTGAGCAATTCTGAGGTCAGTATGTTGATTTCTTTTTTCAGAAAAGTTTGTGCTGCCATTTTTTGGGGAATTTTTGAATGGATTCTATGCTGCCTTTTTTTTTGGCTGAGAATTTGATTTGATTTGTTGCACAAGAGCTTAATGTTCTCATACCATGTTGTGTTGCGATGAGCAAATATAAGAAAATATTTTCTTTATAATTTCTGAGCTTAATTTACAAGAGGCAAGCTGCTGCCTTATATACATGCTGCTTTCTAAATTCAAATGCTTCCTAACGTAATACTTTTGCGATAGAAAAAGTTGAAGATCAATTTCTGAAAAGAAAAAAAAAATAGCCTATGCGGAAATATAATCTGAGGCTAATTAGCCCCATAATCATTCTTATTTTCATCACGCTTCCGTTCTAAAAGGAAACCAGATTTTTCACTTCCCTTCTAAATGGATTGAGATCCGTTCTCAACAGATGGTAACCGAATGGTTTTACAAAGCTGAATTCTGTGGATTCCGTCTTAACGGATTAAGATCCATTCTCAACGGATGGTACTGAAAGGTTTTAGAAAGCTGAATTCCGTTCTAACTGATTCAGATCCGTTCTCAACGGATGGTGCAGAAATATTTTTACGGATTTGCATCTGTTCTCACTGGAGTTTAATTTCGTCCTAAACGGATGCTGCAGAAAGATTTTACAAACTGAATTATGTGACTTCCGTGGTTAACGGATTTGTATCCGTTCTCAAACGGATCCCACTGGAATGGCATGAGAACAGCAAAATCATCAAATTCCGTTTTTTTTTACATTTAACGGATTAATCATCTATAAATTTTAGGCAGTTTGGAACGGAATCGGGTTGAGATTAACAAAAACCACCATTAATGGTGGCGTCCATCATTGGATAGAGGAGAAGGGGTGTGCGGAAGGCTGCCTGAGGTGGGTAGGGGCGAGAGAGATGCGTAGGAGGCTGGTAGAAGCAGTTTGGAGGAGGGTGGCACCGTGGCGCACCTAGTGGTTCCGCTTCTTTTTTTTTTCCCCACTGCTAGCTGTCTGTAGAAAGGGAGTCGGGAAATTAAGGATGGAGAAGAAAGGTCTAAACTAGACCTGTCCAGTTGTTAGTTATTTTTTTAATATAATTTAGACGGTTTTAGATTTTTCCGAAATGAAAAAATAATAATTAAAACAAAAACATGCTAACAAAGGCATTTAAATTATAAGTTTTTTTATTCAACGTTAGTAGTTGAGGTATATAAATTTTCTTAAAATTTATATACCTATTTAAGGCTTCACGTAAACAGCAACAACTAACATCAGACAAAAAGGTTTGTAATCCGAGTGATGTAATTACATCGCACACACGCATTCATTGTTCGTATTTGTTTCCTTTTTAATGGGAAATTTCGTCTGTTATTTTTAGTTGTTCAGTGAGTAGAAGAGGACAAAGAACATATAGCAGCTCAACAAAAAGATAACAAAAAGGACTCATTGTTTGCCTATCTTAATAGCCTCAAATAGTGGTTTGAATTTAGGAACCATATTTGATAATGGATTGTAGCAGATTTAGATTGCAATTTGAGCTTCCAGATTTTCTTGGAGTGGCAACAGCTAGAAGCATTGTGTGTTGCAAATTGTAAAGAAAGTTTCATTATTTTGTTATTAATCGCTGCCATTGTTGTCAAATAGTTGTAACAGAATGCAAATGCTAATGCTCCGACCTCCGTTTTCCCTCAAAGGATTGTGCTGGTACGGACATCTTTATCTCTTTTTTTTTCTATTTCAGTTCTAGGCGCACATTTTGAGGTGCGAAAGCTCAAGTGACTTCATTTTTGTTCTATCTTGCAGGTGTGAATATTGATCGAATGATCTGCTTTTTTTTTTTTTTTTGCCTTCAAAATCTACGAGTTTGTCCAGGTTATATTTTTTCAAGCTCCTTTTATTATTTCTTTTCCCTCAAAATCAAATGAATCTCTTCTTTAGATTTTTTTATTACCGTCATTAAAATTACATTTTTTTTTTCTAAACCAGGGATGCTGGTGAATGAATAGAGAACTGCCATTCCAGAAAAAAAAAATCGTTAATGGAAGAATCATTTCTGACACTACTCTATTTAGCTCAGTGTAGCACCCTATATAGATATAAATGTTTGTGCTCTCTTTTGGCCCGCAAAAAAATAAAATAAAATAAAAAATTGTGCCCTTTTTTCGTTGGTTTGTAATTTTGTATTCTCATGAATGCGTGTGTACCGATGTAATATATTACATCACTCGGATTACAAACCTTTTTGTCTGATGTTAGTTGTTGCTGTTTACGTGAAGCCTTAAATAGGTATATAACTATATATTTATTTTTGTAGATTTTTGTTAAATCTATTATAATATTATTAAAAGCTTGGAGCTATATATATTAGTTACATGCAGATGTTTCGATTCTTTTTTTATTGAGCGTGCATAAAATTGCTCTTTAAATATATTAAATAAACAAACGATGATGATGATAAGTAGAAGTAGAACACATAATGAAATTTAATAGAAAACATAAAAAATAAATAAATCGTGTAACGTGCAATATTTGCACTAGTTCATATTGTTGGTCAGGTCAGAGATATTTTCGCCATCTCTTTCTTCATGGTATATATGGACGATAACAAGGACGGACTCAAGAAGGGGCAAACCCAGACCCAGGCAGGTGCCTTGGCTTGTTTCTGAAAAACCGAAGGCCAGTATATGGTTTTTTCCAAAGGTGCTTGGGCTTGGAAAATTCGAGTGCCTGGGCCTCGCCACTTGGTCTTGGAACTTAGACATTACAAATACCACATTATAAATGCAGGAATTATAAGTGTCATCGGCAAATATACCATTCCAGCCAACGTTACTGTGTGTTACAAATGTTCAATTTAATAATAATAAGTGTTCAGTTTAATGTGTCGGAATCGCGCTAGAGTCGGAGTCACACATGGTCAAGAGGTGCGCTAGGAGTCAAGGGTAGAATCGGAAAAAAATTAATTTGAACCGGATTGGTTCATTTCCAATTCTAATTTTTACATGTATTTTTTGTCCGGTTCGTGACCCCTTCTCTTGGTTTTTTTTTCTTATAACAGTTGTATTTCTGTTGCAACTAACTAAACATTTATATTTAAATAAATGAACATTTATACTTATTAAACTGAACATTCGTACTTACTAAACTAAACATTTATACTTAACAAAATAAACATGTTTGCTCATAACATTTATATTTTCTGTTGCAACTAACTGAACAATTATACTCAATTAACTGAACATTTTTATTGACCAAACTGAACTTTTGGCAAAAAAAAAAATCAAAATGAACATATTTAGTCTAGCGAACACTTATAAAATAATGAACAATTCTACTACAAAGTGAACATTTGTACATATTAAAGTAAACACTTATAAAAACGAAATGAGCAAAAAATACGCTCTGGGTGAGTAGAGGGGATAGAGCGCTGCTCTGACTTTCGCTGAGGTACTGTGTAGTGCGATGGAGCGGAGTGGGATGGCACTAATCAATTTCCTTATAAATGTGTGCCCATACTTATTTTGCCTCATATATCAATAAGGGTGAAAACGGTAACTGTTTTAACTTTTAACCGTTATTTCGTCCAAAACGAAACAAAACGGTTAAAGATTTTGATTGCGTTTTAAAAACGAAACGATTTCGTCCATGTATTTTCGTGATTTCGATCATTTCGTACAAAATGAAACAGTTAACGAAATTGGTAGTCAATTTCGTATCCAAAACGAAACGGTTAACGAAACACCCTAATTTTGTTAGGGTTTTGGATGTTATGCAGCCATAGCCACTTTCACGAAAAGATGTGCAATAGTTTTCAGGAATCAAAGAGAAATGCCGTAGTGATTACTGAAATTCTTAAGAATGAAAAACTTTGAGACATTTTTTATTTTCTAATTTTATTGTGATAATTTCTAATTGGGTGTCATGTTCTAAACGGATTAAGATCCGTTGTCAACAAAAAACTGAATTCCGTGAATTTCCGTCTTAACGGACTATGATCCGTTCTCAACGGACGGTGTGTAGAAAGGTTTTAAACAGCTTTGTTCTCTGACTTCCGTCTTAACGGATTAATATCCGTTCTCACGGACGGTGCAGAAAGTTCTAAGACGCTGAATTCTGTGACGTCTGTCTTAACGAATTATGATCTGTTCTCAACGGATGGTGCGGAAAGGGTTTTAAAAAGCCGAATTTTGTGACTCCGTCATAAATGGATTAAGTTACGTTCTCAAAGGACGACGCAGAATTGGGACTTCCGTCTTAACGTATTATGATCCATTCTCAACGGATGCTGCAAAAAGCTTTAGAAAACTGAATTACGTGACTTTCATGCTTAACGGATTTGCATCGTTCTCAAACGAGTGAATGTCAGAAAAGTGATCTCTGACACTCTAATAGCTAGGGTTTCCCCCTTCGTCAGACCGTCACCTCTCCAGTTGGGTTTGGGAATGAGGTGAGGACGGAGAACCCAACAGGCAAGAGGCCAACACCTGTCAACTGGGTGCCCATTTCGCTTGGCTTGTTCCTCTATTTCTCCCCCTTGCGTCTTCTCTTTGCGCCATAGCCACCACAGCCGAGAAGGATGAGACGTCACGGCATCGTAGCTAGAGTCAAGGCCGCTATGCTCCTGCTCTTGCCGCCTCTCTATCTCATGTTGCTATGCGGAGAAGGATGGGACGGAAGTCGCAGAATTCAGCTTTTTACCTTTCTGCATCATCTGTTGAGAACGGATCTCAATCAACGGAAGTGAAAAAATCTCGTTTCCGTTTAGAACGGAAGTGAAAAAATGAAGATCAATTTCTAAAAAGAAATATGGTCTCCTTTTTTTCTAAAAAATAGCCTATAAGGAAATATAATCTGAGGCTAATCAGCCCCATAATCATTCTTATATTCATCACGCTTCCGTTCTAAAAGGAATCAAGATTTTTCACTTCCGTTCTCAACGGATGGTGCAGAAAGGTCAGCTGAATTCTTTGAATTCCGTCTTAACCGATCGAGATCCGCTCTCAAAGGATGGTGTCGAAAGGTTTTAGAAAGCTTAATTCTCTGACTTCGGTCTTAACGGATTATGATTTGTTCTCAACGGATGGTGCTGAAAGGCATTAGAAAGCTGAATTCCATTCTAACGGATTAGGATCCGTTCTCAACAATTGGTGCAGAAAGAAAGGTTTTAGAAAGTGGAATTCTGTGACTTTTGTCTTAACGGATAGAGATTCGTTCTCAATGGATGGTGCTGAATGGTTTTAGAAAGCTGAATTCTGTGGCTTCAGTCTTAACGGATTAAGATCCGTTCTCAACTGATGGTCAAAATTTTTTTAACGGATTTGCATCCGTTCTCAAACAGACCCACTGGAGTTTTAATTCCGTTCTAAACAGGTTGAGATCTGTTCTCACTGGAATGGAATGAGAACAGCAAAATCATCAAGTTCCGGTTTTTCTTTTTCTACTTCCTACTTCTATGGCTTCCCTACACATTAACTAAGCACAAATAATCATCGTCCACCAGAATTGTTTTTAACCATCTAAACCAAATAAAACAACTAAGTTGAGAAGCTCAAAAATGAACTAAGGAATTCCTCAAGTTGAGCTTAAAGGAACAAAGTGGTTTCATTTTTATGTTTCCATTAAAACAATTTAGTTTACTTGAATATTATGAACTGGCGAATTTTTACTACAAAATTGACTTGATTTACAAATTTGATCTGGTGATTTTAGAAGTCCACAAATCAAGCACTCGGTCTTTCTTTTTATGTATAGGGGCCCACAAGGGTGGTGCATGTGCCAAGATAAGCTTCTGAAACTTGTAAAAAGTGGCCCCATTGATATCGTTATTATTTGATGGTATTCGGACCGTACTTAGCACCTAAATTACATTCAAACCATTAGATTATTTGATAAAATGCTATGTTTTTCCAAGAAATGGCTCTGCCGTCGTGTCTCTTCTTATTTTCAGGGTTTTACTTGGTTTTGGTGGATTTACATGCTCTAGATGGTTTCCGGGACAAGAGGAATGCTAGACGACTCATTCCTAGCGCGAGAGATAATTTTCAGACTACAACTCGGACCAAGTTGAAATGTTGTTGCCTATAAAACTTAGGTTTTTGCATGAAAGTGTTGAACTTTGAGTTTTAGAAGTCCAAACTAAAACGAAACCTGATCCCTAAGATGTTTTTATACTATTTGAAAAACCAAAACAATCATTTAGATTTCTTAATTATTTTAATTCACAAAAACACCCAAAAATATTTATCTTAGTGCATGTTTATTTAATTAGTTTGTTTTACGATTAAATCCACTCCTTTTTAATTGTCTAGCTTCAGAAAAAGAACAAGTCCGGTATTCGTTAATCCGTCCTTCGGGTTCGACCCTCGAACTAAACTACAAACGATTAGTGAGACTAAACTACAAACGATTAGTGGGGTTAGGTCTAGGTATACAAATTTTATTTGGTACTAGGATTTAATTCCTTCATCACCCATATGTTTTCTTCTTTTGTCTTAACTTACTGAGAAGACGTGCTTTTGGCTATAGATGCGCTGCTGTTTCTGACTTTGTAGACTTGTAGATTTTTAGCTAGACTTTTAGCTAGACTTGTAGATTTTGATTGTTTGCTTGTTTCTGACTTTGTTTGTTGTCTTAGCTTTTGGTTTCTTCCTTTGGTCTTTTGTTTAGACCTGTTCAACAGGCTTGTATCGAACCTTTTTCTTTTCTAATATTGGGCCCCAGCTTTTGGGTGCTTTAGTTCAAAAAAAAAAAAAGATGCGCTGCTGTTGGAGTGTTCATATTAATTAGACCGCATGTGTTGTGAGGCTTGGGACAAAGAGGCTCTGATAGCAAGCAATACCTCTACTGATCAGTTTCTTTCAGAATGGAACTCTTATACGGGAGCTGATGCACGACTATGAACAATATCAAATTGGGGCATAACATTCAGATGTTCAATGAACGAAATGACATTGGGTCAGGCCCTTTATTCCTTTCTGGTCCTTTCCAATTAATAATATTAGTGATGTTCTTTGGACTTTGCTATGATAGGTGAAATGGAATGAATGACACCATAATCTTGCGACCAGAGAAGTATTTAATTATTATAGCAGCAAATACTGTGTATGCCAGCAGTAACAAATTTGGTGATTACTTTTACTTATATATCATTGTTTATGATATTGTTGTGAGTGATTATGTTCTGCAATGTGAGTTGATCCCCTTTTTGTTTGGTTTACAGCCCCAATGGATTTGTCTAGAGTCTAAATCCACTATCATGATGATTTTGCGACCAGATTCTCCTCATGAAAAGCAATTATATGAAGAGCCTAGCTGTTCTGGTTTCTTCTTAACTATAATGTTGTTTTTTTTACTTCAAATAATTCAAATGGTTTAAATATTTACTTTTGACTGACTAAAAGAAAAAATACTCTGCATTGTTGTAGGTAGTGGTGATAATGGAGATGGAGGAGGTAGTGTTGTCTGAAACTGGTGGTTCAAGTTCTTCTTTCACTGATTTGAAAACCATTTGTCGAGTGTGAGTGCTCTGCACTAAACCTCAAAATATATTTGGATTTTTTTTTCAATAAGGAATATCTAAGCCTTTTGTACTTTGACAATTATTCATGTCCCCTCCCAACATAAAAGAAATGTTTTGTTACACACCGAAACCTGTAGATCCAGCTTGTGATTCCCACTGGTACGATAGTCATTGGTCAATTCGAAGCTTTTTACTACATGATGGTTTGATTATCTGTCAAGTTCATAACCTAATAATGGTATGTTGCAGATGTCAGAAGCAGTTCTCTCAGTATACCTGTCCTAGATGCAACATTCATTATTGTTCCCTTCCCTGCTACAAAGTGAGTATTTTGTCTCCGTTCACGCATCCCAAGTTATAATATCACCTCTCTTATTTGTGGCTTTTTATGTGCAATTCTTGTCGTTATTTTACCTTTATGATAATTATTCAAAACTAATGCAGGTGATTTCACAGCAATATTTATTAGGAAAAATAGAAGGAACTGTCAGATTTTTTTTCCTTGTCTGCTATCAGGCTGAATAGTTTTTCTATTGTCTTTCTTTTTTGTGTTGGGCTTACTAGAAACAGGCACAGCCTTCGGTGCACTGAATCCTTCATGAGAGACTATGTGATGGATGAACTGCAACAAATGTAGCCTGATGAAGAAACAAAGAGGAAATGATGGATATTCTGAAAAGATTTCATTCTGAAGATGAAGATGAGGTATACTCTGACAATTAAGATGGTACTGAGCCTTTTGTAGTTCATTATTTTTGTTTATCTCCTTTTTTATGACTTGAGCTTGGAGTAGTTGGTTCCATAGGAAATGTAATTCGCTAAGATTATATTTTCACAATAGATGCATTTGCCAATATTAGCTTTTAATTACAAAAAAAAAAACAAAAGGAAAATTTTTACTCTTGGAAACTGTCAGCCTGGATACTGGTGCCAACCTTTATTTATATAAGTATTTAAAATCTGGTACATGTAATCTTTACAACAGAACCAACTGAAAAGTTGTAAAGTCAAGCAAAGGAGCACATGAACCTAACAAGTGACAACTGAACTTTTATTCAATTAGTATTAATGTTTCTTTTGAGCAAACCTAATTGAATACAAAAATTTTAAAGCCATTCAAAATTTTAGTAATTTTTACATAGTGGCACCTCTTTAAGAATACAAAAATTGCATATCAGATTTCTTGGCGTTACTTGAGCATGGCTTCTGTTCATAAGTTCATAACTGATTTGATCCGTTCTCAAAGGGATCCCACTGGATTTTAATTCCGTTTAGAACGGATTGGGATCCGTTCTCAACGGATGGTGCAGGAAATGTTAAAATATATAAAAAAAAAACTAAATTCTATGACTTTTGGGCTTAACGGATTTGCATCCGTTTGATAGTGGAGTTTAATTTCGTCCTGAACAGGATCTCATAAACAAGATTTGTTGCGAGTTGTGAGATTTTATTTTTGGGCTGCGTAAGAAAAATGGAGGGTTTAATTGAACCAGGTTGGCCCAGTTTCTGGCCCAAAAGTAAGGCGTGTTGAGTAATTCGGCCCAGTTTGCTGGGTCGATGAGGTGGCTTCGGAGCGATCGAGATTGGAGAGTTTGGAGTCGGTTGACGTTAAGTTCCGTCGCTTTATCAATGAATGTCATCAGTTGCCTTCGCCACGACGCCCTTCTTCATCAATCAATGACATCACGCAGACCAGTGCTCTGCAATTTTCTGCTTCCCCTCACAGGAACTGGTTTTTCTTTGCTACCAGTAACATGACCCAATTTCCCTCTGCCACAAGGGCAAAGGTGACAGATTTTTCCCAAGTCATGTAATGTAATTCTTTTCATTGAGCAATTCTGAGGTCAGTTTGTTGATTTCTTGCCTCATTTTCAGAAAGGTTTGTGCTGCTTTGAAATTTGAATTCTGAAAGATTTTGATTTAACAGATGCTCTCTCCCTCTTTTTTATTGTTTTTTTTTTTCTGGATGAAATATAATCTGAGGAGAACGGGGCTTAATCCGTTAAGACGGAAGTCACAGAATTAGGCTTTCTAAAACCTTTCTGCATCATTTGTTGAGAACGGATCTCAATCTGTTTAGAATGGAAGTGAAATATCTTTTTTAGTGAAAAAGTTGAAGATCGATTTCTAAAAAGAAATAGGGTCTCCTTTTTTACTAAAAATAGCCTATGAGGGAATATAATCTGAGGCTAATTAGCCCCATAATCATTATTATTTTCATCATGCTTCTGTTCTAGAAGGAAACAAGATTTTTCACTTCCGTTCTAAACGGATTGGGATCCGTTATCAACAGATGGTGCAGAAAGGTTAACTGAATTCTTTGAATTCCGTCTTAACGGATAGAGATCCGTTCTCAACGGATGGTGTCAAAAGTTTTTAGAATTCTTCTGTGACTTCTGTCTTAACGTATTATGATTTGTTCTCAACGGATAGTGCCGAAAGGTTTTAGAAAGCTGAATTCTGTTCAAACGGATTAAGATCTGTTCTCAACGGATGATTCAGAAAGAAAGGTTTTAGAAAGTGTAATTCTGTTACTTTTGTCTTAACGGATTGAGATCCGTTCTCAACAGATGGGGCCAGATGGTTTTAGAAAGCTGAATTCTGTGGCTTCCGTCTTAACGGATTAAGATCCGTTCTCAACAGATGGTACTTGAAGGTTTTAGAAAGCTGAATTCCGTTCTAACGGATTCATATCCGTTCTCAACGGATGATGCAGAAATTTTTTAACAGATTTGCATGTGTTCTCAAACGGACCCACTGGAGTTTAATTCCGTTCTAAACGGGTTGAGATCCGTTCTCAACGTATGCTGCAGAAAGCTTTTAAAAACTGAATTATGCGACTTCCGTGCTTAACGGATTTTCATCCGTTCTCAAACGGATCCCACTGGAATGGAATGAGAACAGCAAAATCATCAAGTTCCATTTTTTTTTTACATTTAACAGATTAATCATCAATAACTTTTCCTACTTCCTACTTCTATGGCTTCCCTACACATTAATTAAGCACAATCAAACAGTATCCACTATCCACGAGAATTGATTTAAACCATCTAAAACCAAATAAAAACAATTTTGTTGAGAAGCACAAAAATGAACTGAAAGATGATTATGGTGTGCAAATTTGCTTTGTTTTTCAACTGAAAGCTCGTTTAGAGCTTCTTCTGAATTAGACCTCATTAAATGAACACAAGCACAAGACTGACATGCTATGCTGCTGCTGCTATCTACCTTTATTGCTACCAAAGCATTGTTTTATAAGAACATGCTGTGTGCCAGTAAGATACTCTTTTTCTTCTTGCAACTGTGGTGACAGCAGTAACAAAACTACCTTAACCTGATTTCTATTGCAAGTGTGGCTGTTTTGTACAAGGTAATGGATCAACTCCTCAATTTCTAATATCTTACTACCTTACCTGATTTTAGAAGGTATTGGTGTGGACCGTCTGGTCTGGTTTAAGTATACTGCTAGTATACTTTCATCATATGTACTGTTATAGTTGAGATTAAAGTACCATTAGGGGATGCTAGATAGTGTATAAGACTCCGGTCAATTGAACTTATTTTACTTCTAGGGAGTATTGTAATCTGTTTGCAATATTTGTCTAAGTCAAAGGAAATCTGCAACTGCACTTTTTGCGTTGGACAGGCATTTAACACTTGCTCCCTTTGATGGTACCAATGTCCTTCATTGACTCTTTATGCAGAAATAATTATATCTAAAACCAATTATTTTAAATTCACCTACATCCTCCGAGTCCCGTATGGCCATATGGTCTTATATTTTTCATTTTTTCTTTCCAGGGCTGACGAAGTTGGATATGTTATGCCAGATGATGTGCAAGAGCAGTCTTTGCCAATTTTGCTGTCTGGACAAGACTGTGTGCTTCATGCACAGGTCATGCTCATGTAATTCATCACATTTAGAGCTTCTTCTGATTTAGACCTGATAAAATGAACACAAGCATAAGACTGACATGCTACGAGGCTGCTGCTATCTGCCTTTGTTGTTACCAAAGCATTGTTTTATAAGAACATATTGCCAGTAAGATACTCTTTTTCTTCTTCCAACAGTTGTGACAGCAGTAACAGAACTACCATAAATAACATCAATTCTATTACAAGTGTGGCTGTTCTGTACAAGGTAATGGATCAACTCCTCAATTTCTAATATCTGACTACCTTACCTGATTTTAAAATGTATTGGTTTGGACCATCTGATCTGGCTTAAGTATACTGCTAGTATACTTTCATCATATATACTGTTATAATTGAGATTGAAGTACTAATGTACCATTAGGGGATATTGCTATATAGTGTGTAAGACTCCAGTCAATTGAACTCATTTTACTCCTAGGGAGTATTGTTATTTGTTTGCAATATTTGTCCAAGTAAAAGGAAATCTACAACTGCACTTTTTGCAGCCAAAGATGTGCTTTGTGAGGAAGGGACCACGACAGGAATCTGCAAAGCTCTTAACAAGGTGACAGATATATCTGTGCTTTGAAAAGAATTGTCTTTTTTCAATTATTGGAAAGGATATATAGACAACCAACTTATTTTCTTCCTTGTTAAAAAAGAAGAAATAATCTCACAAAGATGCCGTTCTTTCCTCTTTTCTGTTGAAGGTTCAAAGGATCACACAAAGGTGAAAGGCGAGATATTGGAAGGTTTAGTCCTACGTGTTGTCAGCAATGAAAGCTCAGTGAAGATGAAGAAAGTGTTAAGAGAATTTCGATTCCATCTTTTATGGAGGTAATCACCCCTATATGTTCTTGCATTGGTACTTTCTGTAATATTGGTCCAAGCATTCACATAGTTCTTCTCTTGTCCTTGTATATATTGCTATAAATATGCCATAAGGAGAGTGTTAATTATTCTTAGGCCAGCTGCAACAGAAATTTTTAAGCGAAACAGGAAAGGCAAATTTCTTCAGAGCACAAGACAGTGGCTCTCTGGACTGGATTGGTATCACTTGAGAGATATCAGGCACAGCAAAACTGGTACCCTGGTAAGCCACTCATCATAGGCAAATGCAATACTGTAAAATAATCTTTTCCCAACTTGCTTGTTTAGCATCAGGTATAACAAAGAGTACAATTCTTTACTGGCTATGTTGTTTTCCTTGGATTTTACTAACCAGAAGGATTTACCATCCAGTATTAGCTTTACAATTTTTGAGGTTCATAAAGTATACTTCACATCTAACACAAGAACAGAAGATTATCCTTCAAAAACTGATTGTTCTAACTTTGCAATTGCATAGCAACATATATTACCAGAAAGTCTCACCATGAAAAGCTCTCATCCATGGACTTATCTTAGTGAGTCCGAGCCTCACCTGGAGTAGAATGGAAGTGAAGTCATGAGAACAAGGCTCTAGTTGTTGCAGCCACTGACCTTGTTTGTTCAGAGAACTTCCCTGCCCTTATTGGAGGAAACAGATGTGAAGAGGGTGACCTTTAGCCTGACCAGGCGTCCCGCTGATATATAAAAAAAATTACTTTTCAATTCCATTTTATATAATTGTTTAAGACTATAAGATACCCTTTTTCCATTCCGTTAGTATAACAGAAGTATTTAACCTCAATGAATTCAAATTAACTCAACTAGGAAACAAGAAAAAGAAGATAGATGTGAATATTCAATGCAGTAGTCAATTATGTAAAAAGTTAAGTGTGAATTATGTACAAATTATCTCGGTAAGCACAAATCTTGTGAAAATTTGAATTTGTACGGCTGTTGTGCACTGGAATTATGCCATCCTTACGGTTGGTGAGTTAGAGGTGAAATTTCAACTGGCCAGAATCATTCACTAAAGTATAATGATTCGGGCAGTTGAATTTTGATAACAAGAGGGTGGGCTTTCTAAAATTGTATACAACATTCTTGTATCAGGGAATTCATCTCTGTAGAGCAGCAACTATTTGTTCAGTTTTTGGATCTTTAGAAAATTTTCATATTGTAAAAGTAACAACGGGAAATTGGTTATTCATGAGCTTATATCGAGTAACAGAAAAGCGTATTATGCAGATCTGATGAGCATAACACATGATAGAGGTAGATTAAATAAAAAAAAAAACAAAAAGCAAAAAGTTACACTAGGTAAAGACGTTCCCAAGTTGCACTTGCACACCACCCAATCAGGTATCGGTGAAAATTATTATGTTCATTCAGCAATTATGCTCCTCTCCAATTGTTCTGGAATTCATTTGGGATTCCCTATCAAATGTAGCCATGTACGCCTTCAATTTCAGATTTACTGCAGGTTTAAATTAGGAGAAGATGGCGGTGTATTGGAGTGGAAACGAGATTTGACATTTCCGTTCTAAACGGATTGAGATCCGTTCGTAATGGACTTAATAAAAAAACTGAATTCTGTGGCTTCCGTGCCTAACGGATTTGATCTGTTCGCAAACGGATCCCACTGGATTTTAATTCCGTTCTAAACGGATTGGGATCCGTTCTAAACGGATTGGGATCCGTTCTCAATGGTGCAGGAAAAAAAAAAACTGAATTCTATGACTTTTGGGCTTAATGGATTTGCATGCGTTTGATAGTGAAGTATAATTCTGTTCGAAACATATTGAGATCTGTTCTCAACGAATGGTGTAGAGTTTTAGAAAACTGATTTTTGTGACTTCCGTAATTATTAAGTGACCAATGCCAAAAATCAGCAGTGCATACAGCTTCTCTTCAATACACAAGATGGGGACAATTAAGAAATGTAATTAGACATCAGTGTTAGACTTGGGTTCTTGATTTTACCGTTATAGATACTGGATTGTATTAGCTAGCACTATTGTCTATATATATGCAAGGACGATCTGTACTCAATACAATCATTTTCATTAATTACACTGTCATTCTATTTCTTCTTCCCTGTGTTACTTTACCAGTACAAGAAATAACATTATCTTTCACAAGCTCTTTGTTCTGCGGCCTGGAATCAGTACTTGGTCTTCAGAGCTCAGACGGTTTCTTCTCTGTAACTTCAGTCCCACCCTCGCTGCTTTTCTTTGTTTTTTCTGCCATCCATATATCCAACAACATGCTGTCGACCCAACAGCAACTTCTCTGAACAAATTTTCATTTAGCTGATTATGCGTGGAAGTGGAGTGCCACTTCTCCTTTACTTTCGAATCCTCTCGACAGGAGGCTCCATGATTATGAATTGTCTACCTACCCTCTTGGTAGTAAGCCGTCTCCTACACTCAAGCAATGTAAACTCGACAGCAGTCTTTTGCATGTTGGACTAGTTCAGATCACTACATATGTTAAATAACTTAAATAACGCGTTATATCGCCGAAATAACTGAAATAACGCGTTACGTTATTTTCTCAATTAAGACTGTAACGTTCATGCGGTTTGACACAGAATACCGCTATTTCTGTTATTTCGCCGTTATTTCGGAGAAATTTAGAAGCTTGACTTTACTACAACTCGCTCAAGATTGTTCTGCTCGGTAATACACTCCTTATCTCTGCTCCAAGTGGTTCAGCCATACCTCAATCGTGGATAGCATTCATATTGCTAGTCAGGCCAGAGATATTTTCGCCATCTCTTTCATCATAGTATATATGGAAGAAAAGATGTGCAAGAGTTTTCAAGAATCAAAAGAAATCCCTTACTGATCACTGAAATCCTTAAGAATGAAAAACTTTGAGACATTTTTTTTTAAAAATTGATTGTGATCTTTTCTAATTTAGATTACATTTTTTAAGCTTTCATTATTTTACATTCTTTTTCTCCTCTATTTCTTTACTTTTGTGCTTTTAGACACCGGCTGAATTGTTAATGCTTGACCTTCATTTGTCTTCAAAACAAAAATAAAGCGAAAGCCAGATATGCCACTTCTTTCCTCAACGGATTTGAATGATACGTTCTTAAACGAATCCCACTGGAATGAGAAAAGACAAAAATTAACAACAAGTCCCGTTTCCTTTTGAACATGAATTCAATCTCATAAGCGACCTTTTTAAATAAAAAAAAAATTATTTCGGATGACCACACTTCAACAAAATGTGTATAACTTTTAATCCGACCGTCAGATCAGACCGAAATTTTGACAGGAGATCCGTAACTCAAAGCCCGACCCAAAACCAGCGTTGCTTCATTTAGGCCAAATTGTCAACTCCGATTTGCGATCTGAGCCTTCTTTCATGGAGTTTTGGGCCATTCTTTGTTATTTTTAGCAGTTTTATGGTTATTTTGTAAATTTTATGTATTTTCTCTTTCTAGGATTTCAGTGATGAGCAAATATAAGAAAATATAAGAAAATTTTATGTATTTTTACCATGTTGCGTTGCGATGAGCAAGTATAAGAAAATATTTTCTTTATGCTGCTTTCTAAATTCAAATGTTTCCTAACGTAATACTTTGCTATAGAAAAAGTTGAAGATCAATTTCTGAAAAGAAATAGTGTCTCCTTTTTTTTCTAAAAATAGCCTATTCGGAAATAAAATCTGAAGATCCGTTCTCAACGGATGGTGCAGGAATTTTTTAACGGATTTGCATCTGTTCTCACTGGAGTTTAATTCCGTCCTAAACGGGATGAGATCCGTTCTCAACAGATGCTGCAGAAAGCTTTTACAAACTGAATTATGTGACTTCCGTGGTTAACGGATTTGCATCCGTTCTCAAACGGATCCCACTGGAATGGCATGAGAACAGCAAAAACATCATGAGAACAGCAAAAACATCAAGTTCCATTTTATTTTAAATTTAACGGATTAATCATCTATAAATTTTACTACTTCGTACTTCTATGGCTTCCCTATAAATTAACTAAGCACAAATAAACATCATCCACCAGAATTGTTTTGAACCATCTAAACCAAATAAAAACAATTTAGTTGAACACCACAACAATGAACTAGGGAATTCCTCAAGTTGGGCTTAAAGGAACAAAGTGTTTTCATTTTTATGTTTCGATTAAAACAATTTAGTTTACTTGAATATTATGAACTGGCGAATTTTTACTACAAAATTGACTTGATTTACAAATTTGATCTGGTGATTTTAGAAGTCCACAAATCAAGCACTCGGTCTTTCTTTTTATGTATAGGGGCCCACAAGGGTGGTGCATGTGCCAAGATAAGCTTCTGAAACTTGTAAAAAGTGGCCCCATTGATATCGTTATTATTTGATGGTATTCGGACCGTACTTAGCACCTAAATTACATTCAAACCATTAGATTATTTGATAAAATGCTATGTTTTTCCAAGAAATGGCTCTGCCGAAGTGTCTCTTCTTATTTTCAGGGTTTTACTTGGTTTTGGTGGATTTACATGCTCTAGATGGTTTCCGGCACAAGAGGAATGCTGGACGACTCATTCCTAGCCCGAGAGATAATTTTCAGACTACAACTCGGACCAAGTTGAAATGTTGTTGCCTATAAAACTTAGGTTTTTGCATGAAAGTGTTGAACTTTGAGTTTTAGAAGTCCAAACTAAAACGAAACCTGATCCCTAAGATGTTTTTATACTATTTGAAAAAACCAAAACAATCATTTAGATTTCTTAATTATTTTAATTCACAAAAATACCCAAAAATATTTATCTTAGTGCATGTTTATATAATTAGTTTGTTTTACAATTAAATTCACTCCTTTTTAATTGTCTAGCTTCAGAAAAAGAACAAGTCCGGTATTCGTTAATCCGTCCTTCGAGTTCGACCCTCGAACTAAACTACAAACGATTAGTGAGACTAAACTACAAACGATTAGTGAGGTTAGGTCTAGGTATACAAATTTTATTTGGTACTAGGATTTAATTCCTTCATCACCCATATGTTTTCTTCTTTTGTCTTAACTTACTGAGAAGACGTGCTTTTGGCTATAGATGCGCTGCTGTTTCTGACTTTGTAGACTTGTAGATTTTTAGCTAGACTTTTAGCTAGACTTGTAGATTTTGATTGTTTGCTTGTTTCTGACTTTGTTTGTTGTCTTAGCTTTTGGTTTCTTCCTTTGGTCTTTTGTTTAGACCTGTTCAACAGGCTTGTATCGAACCTTTTTCTTTTCTAATATTGGGCCCCAGCTTTTGGGTGCTTTAGTTCAAAAAAAAAAAAGATGCGCTGCTGTTGGAGTGTTCATATTAATTAGACCGCATGTGTTGTGAGGCTTGGGACAAAGAGGCTCTGATAGCAAGCAATACCTCTACTGATCAGTTTCTTTCAGAATGGAACTCTTATACGGGAGCTGATGCACGACTATGAACAATATCAAATTGGGTCATAACATTCAGATGTTCAATGAACGAAATGACATTGGGTCAGGCCCTTTATTCCTTTCTGGTCCTTTCCAATTAATAATATTAGTGATGTTCTTTGGACTTTGCTATGATAGGTGAAATGGAATGAATGACACCATAATCTTGCGACCAGAGAAGTATTTAATTATTATAGCAGCAAATACTGTGTATGCCAGCAGTAACAAATTTGGTGATTACTTTTACTTATATATCATTGTTTATGATATTGTTGTGAGTGATTATGTTCTGCAATGTGAGTTGATCCCCTTTTTGTTTGGTTTACAGCCCCAATGGATTTGTCTAGAGTCTAAATCCACTATCATGATGATTTTGCGACCAGATTCTCCTCATGAAAAGCAATTATATGAAGAGCCTAGCTGTTCTGGTTTCTTCTTAACTATAATGTTGTTTTTTTTACTTCAAATAATTCAAATGGTTTAAATATTTACTTTTGACTGACTAAAAGAAAAAATACTCTGCATTGTTGTAGGTAGTGGTGATAATGGAGATGGAGGAGGTAGTGTTGTCTGAAACTGGCGGTTCAAGTTCTTCTTTCACTGATTTGAAAACCATTTGTCGAGTGTGAGTGCTCTGCACTAAACCTCAAAATATATTTGGATTTTTTTTTCAATAAGGAATATCTAAGCCTTTTGTACTTTGACAATTATTCATGTCCCCTCCCAACATAAAAGAAATGTTTTGTTACACACCGAAACCTGTAGATCCAGCTTGTGATTCCCACTGGTACGATAGTCATTGGTCAATTCGAAGCTTTTTACTACATGATGGTTTGATTATCTGTCAAGTTCATAACCTAATAATGGTATGTTGCAGATGTCAGAAGCAGTTCTCTCAGTATACCTGTCCTAGATGCAACATTCATTATTGTTCCCTTCCCTGCTACAAAGTGAGTATTTTGTCTCCGTTCACGCATCCCAAGTTATAATATCACCTCTCTTATTTGTGGCTTTTTATGTGCAATTCTTGTCGTTATTTTACCTTTATGATAATTATTCAAAACTAATGCAGGTGATTTCACAGCAATATTTATTAGGAAAAATAGAAGGAACTGTCAGATTTTTTTTCCTTGTCTGCTATCAGGCTGAATAGTTTTTCTATTGTCTTTCTTTTTTTGTGTTGGGCTTACTAGAAACAGGCACAGCCTTCAGTGCACTGAATCCTTCATGAGAGACTATGTGATGAATGAACTGCAACAAATGTAGCCTGATGAAGAAACAAAGAGGAAATGATGGATATTCTGAAAAGATTTCATTCTGAAGATGAAGATGAGGTATACTCTGACAATTAAGATGGTACTGAGCCTTTTGTAGTTCATTATTTTTGTTTATCTCCTTTTTTATGACTTGAGCTTGGAGTACTTGGTTCCATAGGAAATGTAATTCGCTAAGATTATATTTTCACAATAGATGCATTTGCCAATATTAGCTTTTAATTACAAAAAAAAAACAAAAGGAAAATTTTTACTCTTGGAAACTGTCAGCCTGGATACTGGTGCCAACCTTTATTTATATAAGTATTTAAAATCTGGTACATGTAATCTTTACAACAGAACCAACTGAAAAGTTGTAAAGTCAAGCAAAGGAGCACATGAACCTAACAAGTGACAACTGAACTTTTATTCAATTAGTATTAATGTTTCTTTTGAGCAAACCTAATTGAATACAAAAATTTTAAAGCCATTTTCTTTGCTTGAAGTGTGGTCAAAAGAATAATCACCCCTCCATTTGCGCGAGAGAGAAAAATTTTGCGCGATACTAAAATTTTAAACCCCTCCATTTGCACGAGAGAGAAAAATAAAAACCATTTTAAATACAAAATTTTAGTAAACAAAAGAAGGTCAAGCATTAACCATTTTACTAAAACCCCTCCATTTGCGCGAGAGAGAAAAATAAAAACCTAGGCAAAGATGAAGAAAAGGAAATCGTGAGATAGAAGCTCCCAACCGGCTTTGATTTCTCTCTCGCACAAGAATTGAGGCGCAGCCTAGGAGAAGGAGGGTCTGACTTGTGGGGCCATTTTATAAAGTATTTGTTTTTACTTTATTTCCCTACGACCCCACCCTTATGTTTCTGAACTCTGAAGACCTAAATAACCTTTTAATAAGATTAACTTTATTGTGGACCCATGGTCAAAATAATGAATAAAAATTAAAATTAAATGAGAAATATTGAATACCGATTATATTCAGGATTAAATCTATTTTTAGCACGATAAACATCATTTAATTTCTATATGTTATTAAGCAATAAGAAATCCGATCAATAAATAAAATTTAATAAGCTTCAGACTTAGCACTAAATAATTATAGTAATTAAATTTATGAATAATTTTAATTATAAAATTATAGATTATATATAAAAATCACAGATTTAAAATTAAAATAATAAATGTCTTAATATAATAATAATAAATAATTAAATAATAATAATGATGACAATAATATAATAATTATTATTATTATAATAAATAAATAAATAATATTTTAATTTATAAAATTATGCAATATAATTTTATAAGTTATACAGATTATGCAATAATTATCAATATTCATAGACTACACCTAATGATACCTAGATGGTTGAAAGATTATAATGATATTATGTGTTACTATTTACTAAAGCTTTCTTTTTAATGAAAAGCTTCCCATATATGTTTAACTAATTATTTTACTTGATTTCAAGGGTAACTTAGTGTATCTTTGACGATTCGTTACGATACAGGATTCACGGTTCGATACTAAATCCATCGATACACGATACATTTTACGATTCTAAAAGTATGGATCACACAAAGGTGAAAGGCGAGATATTGGAAGGTTTAGTCCTACGTGTTGTCAGCAATGAAAGCTCAGTGAAGATGAAGAAAGTGTTAAGAGAATTTCGATTCCATCTTTTATGGAGGTAATCACCCCTATATGTTCTTGCATTGGTACTTTCTGTAATATTGGTCCAAGCATTCACATAGTTCTTCTCTTGTCCTTGTATATATTGCTATAAATATGCCATAAGGAGAGTGTTAATTATTCTTAGGCCAGCTGCAACAGAAATTTTTAAGCGAAACAGGAAAGGCAAATTTCTTCAGAGCACAAGACAGTGGCTCTCTGGACTGGATTGGTATCACTTGAGAGATATCAGGCACAGCAAAACTGGTACCCTGGTAAGCCACTCATCATAGGCAAATGCAATACTGTAAAATAATCTTTTCCCAACTTGCTTGTTTAGCATCAGGTATAACAAAGAGTACAATTCTTTACTGGCTATGTTGTTTTCCTTGGATTTTACTAACCAGAAGGATTTACCATCCAGTATTAGCTTTACAATTTTTGAGGTTCATAAAGTATACTTCACATCTAACACAAGAACAGAAGATTATCCTTCAAAAACTGATTGTTCTAACTTTGCAATTGCATAGCAACATATATTACCAGAAAGTCTCACCATGAAAAGCTCTCATCCATGGACTTATCTTAGTGAGTCCGAGCCTCACCTGGAGTAGAATGGAAGTGAAGTCATGAGAACAAGGCTCTAGTTGTTGCAGCCACTGACCTTGTTTGTTCAGAGAACTTCCCTGCCCTTATTGGAGGAAACAGATGTGAAGAGGGTGACCTTTAGCCTGACCAGGCGTCCCGCTGATATATAAAAAAAATTACTTTTCAATTCCATTTTATATAATTGTTTAAGACTATAAGATACCCTTTTTTCATTCCGTTAGTATAACAGAAGTATTTAACCTCAATGAATTCAAATTAACTCAACTAGGAAACAAGAAAAAGAAGATAGATGTGAATATTCAATGCAGTAGTCAATTATGTAAAAAGTTAAGTGTGAATTATGTACAAATTATCTCGGTAAGCACAAATCTTGTGAAAATTTGAATTTGTACGGCTGTTGTGCACTGGAATTATGCCATCCTTACGGTTGGTGAGTTAGAGGTGAAATTTCAACTGGCCAGAATCATTCACTAAAGTATAATGATTCAGGCAGTTGAATTTTGATAACAAGAGGGTGGGCTTTCTAAAATTGTATACAACATTCTTGTATCAGGGAATTCATCTCTGTAGAGCAGCAACTATTTGTTCAGTTTTTGGATCTTTAGAAAATTTTCATATTGTAAAAGTAACAACGGGAAATTGGTTATTCATGAGCTTATATCGAGTAACAGAAAAGCGTATTATGCAGATCTGATGAGCATAACACATGATAGAGGTAGATTAAATAAAAAAAAAACAAAAAGCAAAAAGTTACACTAGGTAAAGACGTTCCCAAGTTGCACTTGCACACCACCCAATCAGGTATCGGTGAAAATTATTATGTTCATTCAGCAATTATGCTCCTCTCCAATTGTTCTGGAATTCATTTGGGATTCCCTATCAAATGTAGCCATGTACGCCTTCAATTTCAGATTTACTGCAGGTTTAAATTAGGAGAAGATGGCGGTGTATTGGAGTGGAAACGAGATTTGACATTTCCGTTCTAAACGGATTGAGATCCGTTCGTAATGGACTTAATAAAAAAACTGAATTATGTGGCTTCCGTGCCTAACGGATTTGATCTGTTCGCAAACGGATCCCACTGGATTTTAATTCCGTTCTAAACGGATTGGGATCCGTTCTAAACGGATTGGGATCCGTTCTCAATGGTTCAGGAAAAAAAAAAAAAACTGAATTCTATGACTTTTGGGCTTAATGGATTTGCATGCGTTTGATAGTGAAGTATAATTCTGTTCGAAACATATTGAGATCTGTTCTCAACGGATGGTGTAGAGTTTTAGAAAACTGATTTTTGTGACTTCCGTAATTATTAAGTGACCAATGCCAAAAATCAGCAGTGCATATGGCTTCTCTTCAATACACAAGATGGGGACAATTAAGAAATGTAATTAGAGATCAGTGTTAGACTTGGGTTCTTGATTTTACCGTTATAGATACTGGATTGTATTAGCTAGCACTATTGTCTATATATATGCAAGGACGATCTGTACTCAATACAATCATTTTCATTACACTGTCATTCTATTTCTTCTTCCCTGTGTTACTTTACCAGTACAAGAAATAACATTATCTTTCACAAGCTCTTTGTTCTGCGGCCTGGAATCAGTACTTGGTCTTCAGAGCTCAGACGGTTTCTTCTCTGTAACTTCAGTCTACCTCTCTTTTTTCTTCGGAAATTTAGGGTCCCACCCTCGCTGCTTTTCTTTGTTTTTTCTGCCATCCATATATCCAACAACATGCTGTCGACCCAACAGCAACTTCTCTGAACAAATTTTCATTTAGCTGATTATGCGTGGAAGTGGAGTGCCACTTCTCCTTTACTTTCGAATCCTCTCGACAGCAGGCTCCAAGATTATGAATTGTCTATCTACCCTCTTGGTTAAGCCGTCTCCTACACTCAAGCAATGTAAACTCGACAGCAGTCTTTTGCATGTTGGACTAGTTCAGATTAGGGCTGTATATGAGCTGCGAGTCGGGGACAACTCAAACTAAACTCAGCTGTAACTCGAGTTGAGTTGAGCTGAGTTAGAAATACTTTCGAGTTTTGTAAGCTAGCTCAAACTCGAGCTAGCTCGTGGGCTCACGAGCTAGCTTGAAATAAACATATATCCTTAAAATTTTTATTTATTTAATTCATATGTTATTTTTGTATTAATTTTTTTTTACATATACAATATTGTAAACAATAAAATTGTTGTCTTTTATATACTTTTTATTGATTCGAAACAAAATATGTCTTAAAACTCACTCTATCATATGTAATATTATCTAAAATATAAATATAGAAGAAGAAATTATTTTTATTAATTTATAAATTTTTAGTACTCATAAATTATGTTAATAATATATATTTGAAATATAAATTTATTATGTCACGAGTCAGCTCACGAGTTACGAGCTGAGTTGACTTCAACTCAAACTCGACTCGTTAACCAACCGAGTTAGTTCAGCTCGAGTTCTTCCAACTCGAGTTCCGTTGGCTCAAGTTGCAACCGAGCTTTTCTGAGTCGAGTTCGAGTTAGCTCACGACTTACGAGTTTTTTGCTCACCCCTAGTTCAGATCACTACATATGTTAAATCTACCATATTTTGGCATCATAGTTGGTCCTCCCAGATTCTAAAATTCACTTTCCATGATCTCTACCTCAGTAGGATGGACTGCTAATCATTCTCTCATCTCTACAACTCTTTAACTCTTGTATTTACTACTTTACTACAACTCGCTCAAGATTGTTCTGCTCGGTAATACACTCCTTATCTCTGCTCCTAAGTGGTTCAGCTATATCTCAATTGTGGAGAGCATTCATATTGCTAGTCAGGCCAGAGATATTTTCGTCATCTCTTTCATCATAGTATATATGGAAGAAAAGATGTGCAAGAGTTTTCAAGAATCAAAAATTATCCCTTACTGATCACTGGAATCCTTAAGAATGAAAAACTTTGAGACATTTTTTTTTTTAAATTTGATTGTGATCTTTTCTAATTTAGATTACATTTTTTAAGCTTTCATTATTTTACATTCTTTTTCTCCTCTATTTCTTTACTTTTGTGCTTTTAGCCACCGGCTGAATTGTTAATGCTTGACCTTCATTTGTCTTCAAATCAAAAATAAAGCGAAAGCCAGATATGCCACTTCTTTCCTCAACGGATTTGAATGATACGTTCTTAAACGAATCCCACTGGAATGAGAAAAGACAAAAATTAACAACAAGTCCCGTTTCCTTTTGAACATGAATTCAATCTCATAAGCGACCTTTTTAAATAAAAAAAATTTTATTTCAGATGACCACACTTCAATAAAATGTGTGTAACTTTTAATCCGACCGTCAGATCGGGCCGAAATTTTGACAGGAGATCCGTGACTCAAAGCCTGACCCAAAACCAGCGTTGCTTCGTTTAGGCCAAATCGTCAGCTCCGAATTGCGATCAGAGCCTTCTTTCATGGAGTTTTGGGCCATTCTTTGTTATTTTGTAAATTTTATGTATTTTCTCTTTCTAGGGTTTCAGTGATGAGCAAATATAAGAAAATATAAGAAAATTTTATGTATTTTTACCATGTTACGTTGCGATGAGCAAATATAAGAAAATATTTTCTTTATGCTGCTTTCTAAATTCAAATGTTTCCTAACGTAATACTTTGCTATAGAAAAAGTTGAAGATCAATTTCTGAAAAGAAATAGCGTCTCCTTTTTTTCTAAAAATAGCCTATGCAGAAAAAAAATCTGAAGATCCGTTCTCAACGGATGGTGCAGGAATTTTTTAACGGATTTGCATCTATTCTCACTGGAGTTTAATTCCGTCCTAAACGGGTTGAGATCCGTTCTCAACAGATGCTGCAGAAAGCTTTTACAAACTGAATTATGTGACTTCCCTGGTTAACGGATTTGCATCCGTTGTCAAACGGATCCCACTGGAATGGCATGAGAACAGCAAAAACATCAAGTTCCTTTTTATTTTACATTTAACGGATTAATCATCTATAAATTTTACTACTTCGTACTTCTATGGCTTCCCTATAAATTAACTAAGCACAAATAAACATCATCCACCAGAATTGTTTTGAACCATCTAAACCAAATAAAAACAATTTAGATGAAAACCACAACAATGAACTAGGGAATTCCTCAAGTTGGGCTTAAAGGAACAAAGTGGTTTCATTTTTATGTTTGGATTAAAACAATTTAGTTTACTTGTATATTATGGACTGGCGAATTTTTACTACAAAATTGACTTGATTTACAAATTTGAGCTGGTGATTTTAGAAGTCCACTAATCAAGCACTCGGTCTTTCTTTTTATGTGTAGGGGGCCCACAAGGATGATGCATGTGCCGAGATAAGCTTCTCAAACTTGTAAAATGTTGCCCCATATGTTTTCTTCTTTTGTCTCAACTTATTGAGAAGACGTGCTTTAAGCTATATAGATGTACTGCTGTTGGAGTGTTCCTATTAAATAGACCGCATGTGTTGTGAGGCTTTGGACAAAGAGGCTCTGATAACGAAAAGCAATACCTCTACTGATCAGCTTCTTTCAGAATGGAACTCTAATACGGGAGCTGATGCGTGACTATGAACAATATCAAATTTGGTCATAGCATTCAGATGTTCAATGAACGAAATGACATTGGGTCAGGCCATTTATTTCTTTCTGCTCCTGTTGTAATAAATAATATTAGTGATGTTCTATGGACTTTGCTATGATAGGTCAAATGGAATGAATTACACAATATTCTTGCGACCAGAGAATTGTTTAATTATTATAGCAGCAAATACTGTGTATTCTTACGAAGGTCTAAAATTCTAATACTGGCATCCTATCTCTTGGATCCAATACATAAGAAGGGACAAAATGAGTACATTCAAGTCCCAAACAACTCTGTGATGCAATCAAATTTATTAGCTGAAACAAAATCCAATCCCATCTTCGTTTAACGACTTTGCACATTATACCATGAGCTATTAAAAGCTATATAAAACACTAAATTTTGTAACATATATTGGGTAATATCAATTTTAAAATATGACTGCCTGAATAAAACATAAAAGAAGATTGTCATAACTAACAACTCACTAAACGATATTTATGTTTAAAAAATAGTAATAAGTTAGTCCTAAGGTAAAAAAAAAAAAAAAAAAACAAAGAAATAAGTTATTGACCCCAAGCTCTAATTCACTGAACCCTAATTTTTTTTTTCAAAGGTAACGACTAAGGTTTATGAAGTCCCTGATAGCATCAAAAGACCAAATTGACCCAAGCTCAACCTACACTAAGGACAGATTGATGTAAGCGAGAGCCTTAATTTATAGCCTCTTTTACCGATTACTATAGATCAACATTAAAATCCTGAAGGAATTGTGCATTCAATCAGATGACATAAATAAGTTATTGGCAATTTGTCAATGCAGTTTGAAAAAATTAAAACAGTAAAGAAGTTTCACAATTTCATATCCCAAAATACCCATGAATGTCAAGGGAATCTCACCTCTCTGAAGAACTTCCAAGCAACATAAAATCGGTAAGAAAAACATTAGCACGGAAGTGATGAAAGATCATGCATTAATTGTGTAAAATGAAAATGAATCAGCATTAAAATTCTCAGCTGCAAATATTTGAAAATTTCTGGTTACTTCCACTAAGCTTCTCGGTACTACAAATACCTAAGCTTAAGCTTTAAAACCTAAAGAAATTAATTGAGTAGGCAGTATTGGACCTAGCTTTAAAGTTAAAAAAATAAAAAGTAAGGTTGATGGAGCTGACCTTTGCTTAGATTATGTTGTCACTCATTGCCAGCCAGGGAGGCATCTAGGACCTGACCTTTTCTGGTTGCCCTTCATCAGAAAAGAGCTTTAAAAAACTAAGATCATTTTTGAATGCACATCTTCCAGCATACTAATTTTGCCATGGCCTGATCAAACAATATTTTTTTATGTACTATGCATGGAGAGGTGCAATTATGGTTGTTTTGGCCTTATTATTTATATAATCAGTAAATGTTGGCTATCACTGAAGTGATGTTGTTTTGCTATGATAGGTTAACTTCGTCGTACAATAAGGGCAGTACAGATGTTAACACTCCAGTTTGCTAAATTACTTTTCTTTGTCAGAATGAGGGGCAGAGGAATTATCTTTTTTTTTGGCTCGTGCAAATTGCTTCCTTGTCAGGACCTCGTATAGCGTCTGATATAGCAGGCCGTGGTGTAGAAAGGGCCAATGGTGGTGCGGACTGTTCTGCCTGATCTTGCACTGGAAAGATTGATTTGGTGGTGTCCCTTTCCGGTATGAGAAATGCAGAATTTGGGCCTGCAGAAAATCAGAAGCGAAGCAAAAGTATTTATATTTGGGTGAGTCACTATACAATATATATATATATAGAGAAAACCTATGGTGCATACTAATGTACGGAAACTTCGGTGCATACTGATCCGAACTCTTGGATTTGCTTCAAAATTACCGATCCAAACCGTCCAATATGATCTTCCTATTATAATCTCCTTACCGACCAAATTTTACATTTTTTCGAAATTTTTAAGTATTTTTTTCAAATTTTAGAAAATCCCTAATCTAATTTTTTCTGAACCGTTCAAAAATGACAGTTTTTAAAAATCCGAAAAAAATACTTAAAAATATCGAAAAAATGTAAAATTTGGTCGGCAAGGAGATTTCAATAGAGAGATCATATTGGACGGTTTGGATCGGTCATTTTGAAACAGATCCAAGAGTTCGGATCAGTATGCACCGAAGCTTCCGTACATTAGTATGCACCATAGGTTTTCTCTATATATATATATATATATATATATATATATATATATATAGAGTTTAGCTACGGTGAGTCGCGACTCACGGACCCTCCGGTGAGTCGCGACCAAAACTCCTAGATCTAGATCAAAATAATCGATCCAAACCGTCCAATATGATCTCCCTATTGAAATCTCCGTGCAAACAAAATTTTTTATTTTTTCGAAATTTTTAAGTATTTTTTTCGGATTTTCAATAGGGAGATCATATTGGACGGTTTGGATCGGGTCATTTTGATCTAGATCTAGGAGCTTTGGTCGCGACTCACCGGAGGGTCCGTGAGTCGCAACTCACCGTAGCTAAACTCTATATATATATATATATATATACACACACATGCAGAGTGGCTTGTTCAACACATATTCAAAATACATAGTGGCATCAGTCAATGACTGTTCAAATTTGACTTGAACAACCAGTTAAGGTTAACAAGTTATGTCAGTCGAGTCGGTTGCCGAATGAAGGTGTGCGTCTTTCGGCTCTTTACCTGACCCCTTTCGTCTACCCATGCAAGTGTGGCGACTTGGGTTTTGTACCTTCCTTGGTAGACCTGCCACAAACAGATTCAATCAATTTACTAGTACAAACACTCAAGTTTGGTTTAAATTTCTGTTCCTATTTGCACTGTAACTATTGTGCCATGAAATGAGCATGCAAATATCAACCAAAATTCTAATTAAGACTGATTATTTTGAACATTTGTAATTTACTCCCGACATTTATAAAATATTGGCTGATACTAACCAATCTATTAGGTATTTGCGCTCACAGGTAATTAACCGTTCTCTTTTTTCACTAAGCCGTGGAGTAAAAAGAACAATTAGTGACAAAGCTTGGTGTAATTTGCCCGTATCATAAAAAAATATTCTGGGCATTAGTTTCCAGTGGGAGAAACATCCAATAACTAGCAAACTCGCACACTGAAGCTACCAATGAGATTTTTATCAGACTGAATCATAAAACAAAAAATATGCACCTTTTAGGGGCAAAGGGTTTTTCAAACAGGCCTTGCGCAAGCAACCATAGTCCGTCTTAGCTGCTTCAGTGCCTTCTCTTCCTCCATCTCGAGATAATATAGAAATTTTGACAGAAATAAGTTGTTAACAAAACAGAGAATATGTATATTGTAGACCAAACCCAAGTTAAAAATAAGAACGTACATATATAATTGCAAACACGAAAGTACATACCAGTTTGGCAGCCTCAGCCTCCTCTCTGAACCTTTTGTACATAACTTCTTTTTCCTTGATCTGAAAATTGGAAACAAAAATTCTTGTTAAACCATACTGCATAATTTGATGGATTCCTGATTGTTCAGACTTGAGATTTTTTCCCTATGGTAATTTCAATCGAAAACAGATTTCTGATCGTTCATCAAGGTTTTTCCTCGGTAATTTAAATTAACAACAGATTTTTTATTGTTTGTCAAGGCTTATCCTCGGTATTTTAAATTACTAATGGATTCCTGATTATCAACGTTTTTTTTTCAGTATTTTGAGCTTGACAGACTACTTGCCAAATAAGTTCTTCTGGACATTTCAGTGTGTCAGGTCACCAACTGTTCAATACAGACTTTATTGTTGCCAAATGTTCAGCACATACTTCATCAATGTTAATGATACACACCTTATTTTAGTACTTCGTCTTGTACTCTCCAATTTACAAGTACTTTCTTAAGTGAATATATAATAGAGAATTCATACCTTATTATCAAATTCTTGCCTTAAAATAGATTTTTGTTCTACGCTCCTGTCGGTGGTTTTCGTTCCTTTGCAGGAACTGGTAAAAGGGTCCCTTTTCAAAACACAAAAAGTAATATATCAGGAGTGCAAGTAAGAGTTCAGAAAAAGATGACAATGTTAAATAATAACAAGATAAAGCAAGCTGAACCTTACTCTGTGAGAACGGGTTGCGCCCTACAAATCCTCCGCTGAGCCTTTTCCCTCTCCATCCTTTCTTGCTCTTCCATCTCTTTTTGCATTTCTTCTTCATGTCTGACAAAACTCTCGAGTTAAAAACCCTCAGGCATGTAACAAGTCTCTGGCTCTGGTCTTGGGGGTACCTCGATGTTACACACACAATTACAAATCCGTATATATATATTTTGAATAACTGACTGGTCAAACTTTGAAGTAATTTTTTTTTCAAAGGTAATGACTAAGGTTTATGAAGTCCCCGATAGCATCAAAAGACCAAATTGACCCCAAGCTCTACCTAAACTAAGGACAGATTGATGTAAGCGAGAGCCTTAATTTATAGCCTCTTTTACCTATTCCTACAGATCAACATTAAAATCCTGAAGGAATTGTGCATTCAATCAGATGACATAATTAAGTTATTGGCAATTTGTCAATGCAGTTTGAAAAAATTAAAACAGTAAAGAAGTTTCACAATTTCATATCCTAAAATACCCATGAATGTCAAGGGAAGCTCACCTCTCTGAAGAACTTCCAAGCAACATGAAATCGGTAAGAAAAATATTAGCACGGAAGTGATGACAGATCATGCATTAATTGTGTAAAATGCAAATGAAACTGCATTAAAATTCTCAGCTGCAAATTTTTTAAAATTTCTGGTTACTTCTACTAAGCTTCTCGGTACTACAAATACCTAAGCTTAAGCTTTAAAACCTAAAGGAATTAATTGTGTAGGCTGTATTGGACCTAGCTTTAAAGTTAAAAAATAAAAAGTAAGGTTGATGGAGCTGACCTTTGCTTAGATTATGTTGTCACTCATAGCCAGCCATGGAGGCATCTAGGACCTGACCTTTTCTGGTTGGCCTTCATCAGAAAAGAGCTTTCTTTTGGCACTGATAATAACTGGATGATCTGTTCCATGCTGACCAGGTTGTTCGCTGCAGAGGAAGTGAGAAATTTCAATAAGATCATTTTTGAATGCACATCTTCCAGCATACTAATTTTTGCCATGGCCTGATCAAACAATATTTTTTTGCGTGGAGGAGAAGCACTCTAGTACCAATCTTCAAGAATAAAGGGGATGCTCAAAGCTGTACAAACTATAGAGGAATTAAGCTTATGAGTCATACAATGAAGCTTTGGGAGAGAGTGATAGAACATCGTTTGAGACGGATGACAAACGTTTCGAAAAACCAATTTGGTTTTATGCCTGGGAGGTCAACCATGGAGGCCATCTTCCTAATAAGGCAATTGATGGAGAGATATCGGGAGCGAAAGAAGGATCTACATATGGTTTTCATTGATTTGGAGAAAGCATACGACAAAGTGCCAAGGAAAGTTATGTGGTGGGCACTAGAAAAGAAGAAAGTCCCCACAAAGTATGTTACCCTCATCCAAGACATGTATGATGGTGCCGTTACTTGCATCAGGACATGTGATAGTGTAACTAGTGACTTTCCTATTAAAATAGGACTACATCAGGGATCAGCTTTGAGCCCGTATATTTTTGCCTTAGTGATGGATGAGATCACGAAGGATATACAGGGAGAGATTCCTTGGTGTATGCTCTTTGCGGACGATGTGGTGTTAGTCGATGAGAGTAGGACGGAGGTCGATAGGAAATTGGAATTGTGGAGACGAACTCTAGAGTCCAAAGGGTTTAGGCTTAGTAGAACTAAGACGGAGTATATGGGGTGTGAGTTTAGTGGGATACGACCAGTGGACGGAGATGTCTGTCTAGACGGGCAGGTAGTACCTACGAAAGATACTTTTCGATATTTAGGGTCGATGCTGCAGAGCGATGGCGAGATAGATGAAGATGTTAGTCACAGGATAAGAGCGGGGTGGGTGAAATGGCGACAAGCATCAGGCGTCCTATGCGATAAGAAAGTCCCGCAGAAGCTAAAAGGCAAGTTCTACAGGACAGCGATTAGACCTGCGATGTTGTATGGCGCAGAATGTTGGGCTACTAAAAGACGACATGTCCAGAAGATGAGTGTAGCTGAGATGCGTATGTTGAGGTGGATCTGCGGTCACACGAGGAAAGATCGGATTAGAAATGATGACATACGAGATATGGTTGGGGTCGCACCAATAGAGGAGAAGTTGATCCAACATCGTTTGAGATGGTTTGGACATATCCAACGCAGACCTCCAGAGGCACCGGTACGTATCGGAATTCTTAATCATTTCGAGAACACCCGGAGGGGGAGAGGGAGACCAAGATTGACATGGGAAGAAGCGGTGAAAAGAGACCTTAAAGAATGGAACGTCTCCAAGGAGTTGGCGATCGATAGGAGCGCTTGGAAGTTAGCAATTCATGTACCGGAGCCATGACGTAGGAACTTAGGGGTAGGAGCGATGCCATAGGTTTGTAGGTCCCTCTATTAGGTCACGGTCGAGGTCTAGGTTTCTACTATTACTATTATTATTAGAGGTATTATTATTAGTATGGCTAGTCTTACTATTAGTATTTTTTATTTATTTATTTATTTTTTTTC
Organism: Rhynchospora pubera; assembly: GCA_028095005.1. NCBI lineage: Eukaryota > Viridiplantae > Streptophyta > Magnoliopsida > Poales > Cyperaceae > Rhynchospora > Rhynchospora pubera. The sequence goes on from CM051460.1 coordinate 286,359,415, forward strand.
TCGATGTGTTCTTTTGTTGGGTTTCTTTCTAGCCTACCCCAACTTGTTTGGGACAAAAGGCTTAGTTGTTGTTGTTTGTTGTTATGAATGGAGAGGTGCAATTATGGTTCTTTTGGCCTTGTTATTTATATAATCAGTAAATGTTGGCTATCACTGAAGTGATGTTGTTTTGCTATGACAGGTTAACTTCGTCGTACAATAAGGGCAGTACAGATGTTAACACTCCAGTTTGCTAATTTACTTTTCTTTGTCAGAATGAGTGGCAGAGAAATTATCTTTTTTTTGGCTTGTGCAAATTGCTTCCTTGTCAGGACCTCGTATAGCGTCTGATATGGCGGGCCGTGGTGTAGAAAGGGCCAATGGTGGTGCAGATTGCTCTGCCTGATCTTGTACCGGCAAGATTGATTTGGTGGTGTCCCTTTTTCGGTATGAGAAACGCAGAATTTGGGCCTGCAGAAAATCAGAAGCGAAGCAAAAGTATTATTATTTGGGTGTGTAACAATACAAAATATATATATATATATATATATACACACACACACACACACACACACACACACACACACACACACACACACATGCAGAGTGGCTTGTTCAATACTAAGAAGGTAGAGAATATCTCACCTATGGACCGCTGCAGCCTTTTGGCTACTCCTGGCAGGTTCATTTGCTGGTGCCATAGTCGGCAGGGGCAGAACATATAAAGGTACTGGGTCTACATGCACAACAGTATCCATCTTGATTCCATGATACTTTGGTGATTCTTTCGGGAGAATAGCGAATTGATTTGCTTTCCCAATTACTGTTAGCAACTCCTGCGGTGCTTCATCCTTTGTTGTTTCCTGCACTTTGACCATGGCAGCTATATCTGCACCAATGAGTGTCCTGATGTTGCAATCTGCTAGAATACTTCCAGCATGCTTGGTAGCACCACTGATACCTATTCTTTAGATCAACAATATGTGTATGCAGTATTCTGCAAAGAAACATCACAGTTAATTATCCGTTAAAAACTTAAAATTAATGGATAGGCAAAGAACATGAGAGAAGTAGTCATTCTTCATCCTTTTCTTGATATATTGTTTTTAATCTAGGCAAGTAATGCATTCTTACGTAGTATGCATCGCGTGGTATAGTGAGGAATGCCAAAATCAACAATGCCCGTGGCTTGCGCTGGTCAATTTGCGCTGCCAGATTAGCTACCAGTGTCCCATCATATGGCGGGCCTTCAGTGTTCAGGAAAACCCACCAGTCTTCCATCATATGACGGGCCTTCAGTGTTCAGGAAAATCGGTGACAGATCCTGTGGCAAACTGGAAAATACGAACCTTTTATATAACTAAAATTACTGACTATTCTCAGCCTTTGGATGCACATATTATATGAAAGGGCATTGCATACCTTGCAAAAACTGTGTAATCTCTGAAATTGCTTTGTCAAAGGAGAATTTTGTGCCGCTAAATGCCTTCACACCATAGAGACCTGCAGAAGCATGAAGCATACATAACTGAACTAATTGACAGTAAAATAAAATATTTTTTTTGTTGTGAAAACACATTCAGAATATTAATTCGATTTGATGAGAGATAGCTGTGCTGTAGAATTGACACTGCCATGGATTGATCTGAACTGCACTAGTTATTCATCCTGTGTTTTTTTTTAGGGTTAGGTGGCAATCAAAACAATTCATCCTGTGAAGGTCCGATATAACAATAAGCTAATATCACTAATACAAAATCGACAAACGGTAACAAATAAACATAATATTTAGAGCATTACCATATATAAGTGACTTGCTCATTATATCATCTTGAAACAGGTTGAACAGCTTAGCCTGTACAGTTTAGTGTGACTGGAATTCATCTTAGCTAAATAAGTGAAAACAAACAACAATTACCGTGTAGAACATGTCTTCCCTTAGTGCACTTTATTCACCAGAAAGCTAAGCTCAGAAAGCAAATTACACACAGGTCTCGCCTCCACTTCCATATTGAAGTCCTGTATATTTCAAATAGAAAAATGTAAGCTATCTAAATTTTATTAGCAGCCGTAATTTTGGTAGAATTTCCCTTTTTGATAACTATATTCAATCAAATGCACACTTTTAACCAAATCTAAAGATTTAATATTGTGGGGCCACTCTGACAGGTGGCATAAGCCTAAATCAGGTTGGCATATATATATATATGCCTCTCAGTAAGAGTCCAACTGATATTCTTCATTGGCATATTGTCAGAAACTAAGACATGGAATCACTAATTTAAGTATTTATAACTTACAAAAAGAGAGGGAATCCCATCGTGCTTTTTTTAAGTGCCGTCCTGCACATGAGATGGATTTAGATGTGAATATAAAAGAACTCCACCAAAAAGAAAACCGCCAGTCAAACACCTGAAATGTCACCACCGAAGTTTGAATCTTAGCATAATGTAGCTAACTTTATTATGACGGTATTGAATACAGACAATATCTAAATTTCAATATGTATTGGGGTGAAAAGTTAGATACTGTACGATATGTCAACACCTATTGCACAACACAATATACAGAAAAATGAGGGAAAAAAATTAAAGGGCTAACTGTGCTCCAAGCGGTTCTCCTAATCCCTCGTGTCTATCTTTTTTCCTCTTTCCCCTTCCATACCAAATCCTGAAAATAAACAAAATTTGCCAACAATGAAAGAGAAACGACAGAAAGAAAAAGGAAAGAGAAAAGGCAATTTGTCAAATTTGCAGCGCAGGAGCTTGATCAGCAGAAGTTGAAACTATCATTCTCATTGATAGCTAGCCAAAGCCAAAAAAAACCTGAGAATAAAAGGAAAAAGGCAGAAAGAACCATACCTGAGAACAAAAGAAGAAGAGAAGCCATGGCCGTCAATTACGCTCTCTCTCTGTCCCCAATCGCTACAGTCCAACACAGACAACTACTTAGGGTTTCCTTCAGAAATCAAATCAGAGAGATGAAGAGAGGAAGGAGAAACAGAACAAACAGGCTTAGCACAACCAAAACAAACAGAACAATACAGTTCCACAACCAAACAAAGAAGCAGGAAAAAGAAAAAAATTGGTAGAAAGGCAAAAATACCTTGGCAAGCAGCAGAAACAGACCAGGCAGAACCGCAGACAACCTGAAAAACGATCAGAAAAGATAAACAAAGGCAAGGCAACAAAAGCAACAAAAATTCGCGGTGCTTCTAGGGTTTAGAAATTCGCCGTGCTTCTAGGGTTTAACCAAAATCAGAGGAAGAGAACAAACTTACTTACGAAATCAAAGGAGAGTGTGCTTCTAGGGTTAGAGTCGCTTCCTCTTTCTCTGTCGATCTGATCTCCGCTCTTCTAATCTCCTCTTGCGCCTCTTCCTTGGTAAAATCGAAGAATCGTGGCGCTGAGAAGTCGTGAGTCTCATCGATCTGCGCTGACCCAGACGCCTTGTCTCAATCTGTTGATCTTCTCTCACTTCGCCCTCTCTATTGCGCCAATGGTACAAGAAGGCGAAGGCGAAGGAGGGGGAAGTGGAGAAGAGTCGTAGCATCGATCGGTGCGCTAGCCACCACCGCCATGGCTCGGAGAACTAAGCTCGCGTCAGCCGCCTCTCCCCGCTCACTAGGGTTTTCTCTCTCTCTCGCTTTCTTTCTTTCTTTCTTTCTTTCTGACAAGCTTTCTTTCTTTCGGGTTTCCATCGGAAATGAAACTAATAAATGGTATGGTGTGTTGGTGTATTAATTGCTGGGTTAGTAGAGGAAACGGTGTGTTAAAACCACTAACGGTCGGATTACGAAACTACCGAGAAGGTTACTCTTAACACCGACCTGGGTTTTCTTGCGAAAAGCGCCGATTCTGTGCTCTATGAGATCTTCCGTGGATTTTTCTTGATTTGATTTGGTTAGAACGACGCGTCAAATGACCGCACTGGATCCGAACGTTGAATGAATGGGTCCCACTGGTCTAGATTTTTACTGCGGAAAAGTTAATTAATTGATTGAGTGGGAACTTGGATGTATCCATATTTATACGAAACAAATCCACTAGATTTGCTCTGCATTTTTCCGTTTTAATTAATTAATTGGACTATCTCCATTTTTCCGTTGTAAAAAGAACGCATTTTTTTATCTTTATTTGATGGACTTTCTAAATTCATTTATATACCATATTTTATTTACATACCTATAAAAATTATATACAACCCAATGACACAAAATTTTCGTTTTTTGACTTTCAGTTCTTTTTAATAATTTTCATATAGCATATTATTTTATTTATTTGCATTAAGAAATGCCATTCGCTTTTAAATTATTATCTTATTTATTTACATCTATGGCCAGAAATTTTCGGAAATCTAACAATTTTTTCCCACTTTTTTAGGCTTTCAAATAAAAAATATGAAAAATAAAATTTATCGTATATCCGCACTCATTACAAAAAGCATTTCATAACATTTTTCAGATATCCGCACTCATTACCAAAAGCATTTCATAACATTTTTCAAATAGGAATGAATCGCGTAACGTGCGAGATTAGAACTAGTTGTGATAGAGGGCCACGTAGACTTGAGTCGCCGCTATCTCTGTGTTCCTTTTACTTTGTGAATAAAATACATATGTGTGTGTGATTTATACATTGCTGGTTCGCAAATGCCTTTCATTTTGATCATTATGACAAAAAAAAACTTGTAAATTCCTTAGTTCTACTATTGTCGAGAAGCGCTAAATATTCATATCCAATACGATTTGAGCATCGAAATAACTTTGCCTTGCAGGTTTAGAATAAGATACGACGGTTATAAATTAATTGTATACATTAAATAAAACTATTACTACCATGAATCCTGTTACGCCCAACATTTTTAATTTTATTTTATTTTCAGTCTTTCAATTTACCTTTACTGACTAATAATTATTGATTGGCTGAATTCTATTTTGAGTGTTTTATTTTTGTTTATACTTACCAGGTTAAACTTTTAAATATAAATATGGTTATCAATATTTCCAAAAGTTTAGAAAAGTATGTATTTTACATAATTTCATTTTAATTGGAATGTTTGACGAGAAAACTATTTTGCCTCAGAAACCAAAAATGAAACTCATTTAGTCTAAGGGTGCGTTTGGATGAGAGAAGAAGAAGAGGAAGAAGGAAGATGGGAAGAAAAAAAATTATAAACAATCCAAATTCTTCACAAAGTTACACACTTCCCAATACTTTTTTCCACTTCTTCCCTTCTCCCCTTCTTCCTACACCTATCCAAACGCACCCTAAGACCGGTTTTTTAATTGTTGTTATAAACTTCCTTATATGGTCTTTGTATACATATTCTTTTATACAAGTGGATAACAAATAGGGTCTGTATGGATGTACGTTCTTGATTTTTATATTAATTTTTATTTATTAATGGGCAAATTCACATGAATTGCAAGAACATGGTATATTACTAATTGTGAGGATAATAGATGGGACCCAGGTTTTATTTGTATCTTAAGTTAAACTAGTGAATGCATCGCGCGAAGCGCGATGAATGTTGGATCTAAGTTGACGAATTAGAAATTTCAGCAAACCTGATTCGAGACCTGTTTTTTGACAATGTTTTGTTTAATGTTGGTGAGCCAAGACTGAAATTTTTAGATAATAATATAAATAACTCCACATGCTAAGTAATGAAAGGAATAGCATTGATACAACAGTTAATTTTGATGGATACTTGTTATTTTAGTCACAAACCTATTGTAAAAGGACCATAAAATCAGTCAAATAATAAAGTGTAATCAGTCATGGAAAGACTATATAACCGGTATATTAATAAAATTTCAAGAATTGTGGAATACTTGAATATCATTTTAACTGTAAGCATCATCAATGTAGTCTCCAAGCTGAGAATAGATTCACAAATTAAGGGATAAAAAAAAAAAAAGTTAGGTTGGGTCGCATATATATCACATCCATCTCATGTAATGGAGACATCCAAATGACTTACAGAGGGAAATTTATCTAGAGTTCCATCTATTATGATGGAATATGCCCACCTACATATATCAAAATAAAAATAGTCAGCTCCAATAAAACATAGTCGTAAAAATCCAAAGTAGCGTGTAGAGGAGTAAATTAATCAAATAAATCAAAGTTGATAAATATGCTAATATCTAAACATTGATATCTAATTTCAAATAAAATGATGCCACAGAAGAAGAAATTCATAAGAATTTTTTTTGTTGATACAATCTAAAAAGAAATCGTTTCCTAAAAGCATTGAAAACACAACTTTCAGTCAATATCTAACTAATTTTTTTTAAGAGAAATCCATGGAAGAGACAATGCCATCTTTATCGTGTTCTCTTCCCGCTCCAAATCAAGGCAGCAAGGACCTTGATCAAGTCAATTAGGGCTCAATTGCATTTTATGATATCAATTTCGATTCAGATAAGTCAATTGCATATTTCTTGCTTTTGATTAGGTCAATCGGGACTCAAATAGCATTAGCATTTTTTAATTAGGACTTAACTGCACTGTGCTATTTAGGTTAGACATAAGCATCCAGTATGTCATAGGCATATCCCCTCATTCATTTTTGTATAAATCATGTTTGCGGCCAACATGATTACCACATGTATTACTCATGAGGTAGCAGTCTGGCTTGTTTATGTATTGTTTGATGATTCGTAGATTCCCTAAGATCTCAACAAATCATTTATATGCACAGCAAATTTGACACATAGAAAGGAAAAATGAAATGACAAATAAGAAAAGAAAGAAATAAACTACTCTTTTTCAGGCTTAACGGGATGGCAAGCTGGTACTCATCCTTCTTCCTATTCAACCACTGCCATGTGCACCTACGTGGATAAAAGAAAAAAAAAAGTATGAGTTAGGAAAGATAACTATCAAGGATGATAGTTATCGATCAATGAGCCCTTGGAGCTGCCATTTTGTCGTTCTTTAAATAAAGCAGCAGTATATTTTTATGCTATTGCAATAATATAATAAATATTTGAGCTCATTTTGTTCTGGTCCAAAATCATGATGAATTGAGAACCAAGGTCGCAAATATATATTTATCTGAATTGTTCTTTCAGATAAGATTAATCACCTTCATTACTTGACCATGTTGTTAAGAAAAAAATTATTCTTATGAAACTTGATTTGAGTTCTCATTATTACTAATAGAGATACCTTCAAAATAAGCAACAACATTGTTATCACTAGTAAACAAAAGAGTTGGCTCCACAAACACAATTTTGGTCTATAAAGAGAAGAAAGAAAAGGTGTAACGGATTCACCGTGCCATATAAAAAAAAATTATTATTATATGAACTAACAAAAGAGTTGAGTCCACAGCGCACACAATTTTGTTTTGTAAAGAGAAGAAAGAAAAAGGTGTAACAGATTCACCATGGCATATAAAAAAAAACAATATTATTATATGAACTGGCAATGAGAAAAACAAAAGAATGAACATACATTATTTCAATCATTTAGCAGAATGAAGCCTATGAAGAAAAATTACAGTTAAAAATGTAACTGATAAATCTGAAGAATACTAAAGAAAAAAATTTTGCCATATTATAGAGTAAAAAAATTCATGCAGACTTCGAAGAACACATAAACAAACACATTTGTAAAGTTTTTAGCAAAAGATGTATGGTGTGAGATAAGCTAATACCCAAAAGTGTCCTAAATTAACCGCAAGCGTACGGTAAATCATTGGTACAATTGGGGTCGAATCCACAAGGACGGATACACAAGTACCGGACTTATAATTTCACAAAGTCTAGATCTAGTAATTTCAAAGGGTGAACTAGCAAACTAAATGCAAGAAACACTAAAAGTAAAGGCTAACAATTTGACTTAACAAGTACTAGAAGCAAAGGCTAACAACAAACAAGAAAGAAACAAGTTGTTTTTGTTGGTAATTTGATAGCAATTTGGTATAAAAATGTCCTAGGAGTTCAGTTTCAACCTTGGTTAGGCCATGAGTTGTCAATGCTTCTCACTCTCGCGACCAAACATTGACAAGTGCAGGCAAGATTATTCAGGTTTGTCTCCAAACCCTAGCACAAAGTTGTAATAAATTACATGGTGTGTCACTCCACCTACCACCTCAATGAGGCCGGCCTCTTTATGGGCCTAGATGGGTCACAAGCTCATCTCTATAGGTCCTCAATTCTATTAATTAAAGGCCACATTCAATTGCTATTTAATTGGACATTTAATTTACCAATAAATAAAAGCCCAATAAATCAAGTGTGTTGTTTATAAATAATTATTAACTTAATAATAATTATTTAGAGATTAGACAATGCATTAATTTATTTCTATATGATCCATTTGATTTAATTAATTATAACGGCCCATAACGTTATTTAATTAATTAATCAACTTATCATATTTTGCAATACTCACTGTTGCAAATAAATAAATAATGCATGTGTGGTTAAACACCTTATTATGTGTGACCCTTTGAGGATTTATGCTATGTTGGAAATGTAATTAAATCGTTATTTAATTCCAATAATCATAAGCGGTATCTAGTAACACGTTATGATTCCCAATTCGCATAAATAGTGTACTTCTACAGTATTTAAATCCTGCATAAGAGAATAAAAGTATATCTCTATTTTGATTCTTATGTCACACGATATCATCGTATAATCCAAGATAGGAATGTGTCATTCTTGCAGATTATACGTTTCTTGATCGAGAGTTGATCGCTTAGTTGCGCGCATACGATCCAACTCCATCAAGGGGCCCAAACTTATATCGTCACTCACTAAGTGAATTAATGTGGGACATGCGGTTTTCTTGATGATTAGCTTTTCCCTGCACAATTCAAGAGAACATAAATAAAGTCTGTATAGCAGCCCTTATCGGGAATCAGCGGTAGACAATATTTATTGAACCTATCCTCGTGTGGAAAAGATAAACATCTCAAACTTAGAACCAAAATCATAACAAAATAAAAAATGACACATAACACAATCCATATATTTATTTCGTTGGGTCAAGTCATGTAATATGTTCCATAACATATACATATGCAATTAAGTTGATAACTCTTTACCTATAATTAGTAGACCTTAATCATCACTTAACTTGCATACTAATCTTATATGATAATTGATGTTCCTTTGTTAATTATCAAGCTTATGGACCGTTTAGATTTATTATTGTCATTCTAAAGAATGATCCACAGATATCTACAATTCAGATCCTCAACCTGAATAATCTGTCAATAATAAACCTAGGAACAGATGATAAAACATCATCCATAACATAAACTAATATTTAAGTCATTAAATTATTGACTTCTAAGACATAACTCCAACAAATATGTATAAAAGTTTTACTTATATATATAAAGGTTCTAGTTAATATGTATAAAGGTTCTACTTATATATATATAAGTTATAGCTAATATGTATAAAGGTTCTACTTATATATATAAAGATTCTAGTTAATATGCATAAAAGTTCTACTTATATATATATAAAGGTTCTAACAAATCTTTTCACTAAAAAAAAATGAAGTTACGTGACCAGAGATGGGACCAAAGAAGGAGGAAGGAAGATAAGACCAGAGCGAAGAATATAGTGGGAAATACATGGGGTGAGGGGACCAGAGACATAAACAAGGATCAGCATTTATAAAGGGATGATGGAGACTAGAGACAAATGGATTAACGCGTTTTCTAAAAATAGAAATAAATTAAACGCGTTATTAAAGGATGATAGGAATGATGGATTTATGGGGATGATGGAAAGTAATTCCGAATTTCCTTGACCCTTTGAGAACCATGAAAACAAATTAAGCAAAGTTTTGTCTTTAAGTTTCTTATGAACGGAAGGTGTTTGCGGAAATGCCTGCTTTCCCGAAAGAGAGAGAGAGAGAGAGATATGGATCCATGTTGATGCAGAGGAGATGCGAGAATAGGTTGGTTGGTTTCTCTCTTCGATTTCCTCTTCGACTTTCTTTACTGGAGGTGACAGACAGCGGCAAAGTTACGTGGAGCATGGACCCACCTCAAAAAAAAATTTTCTTAGTAGTATATTTGTTTGTAATAAAAAAAATCACAAGAAGTTAGGGACCCATCTCAAAAATTTGAAGGACCGAGCTAGACATGTCGTGTTTAATTTGAATTGTATAACGACCCCTAAAAAATCGCATAGGAACCTAGGTAGTATTTGTTCCTAAATAATCGTCTTCTTCCTTCATCCCCAATTAATTTTATTAAGATAAAATTTAGAATATAATGGAATATTTAGATAAAAAATTATTTGTAGCGTATATATACTAGCGTGAATCTCGTGCATTGCTTGATTCGTCTATATAATATTTTGTGAAGTTTAGGACATAATAAACAAAAGCTACCACAGAAGATAAAAAATTCAATTCGGATATTATATAAATACTGCCAGTAAAAATCATAAATACTATTCTTGTCAAAAAAAATTTTGAGCACCACAAAAGATAAGAAATATTGTGGTTTGAATAGTGGCCAAATTCCTCTATATGTCTCATATCTTTATATATCTATAATATAAAAAAAGTGTTCAATAAGATTTCTAATGGACCTATTATGTAAAATTATGAAAAAAATAAAAATTCGTAGAAAATTGTTGTATTTTTATATTGTCTTGATTTTTGAATTATTATTTTGTATATTAAATATATTAATATATTATTTTAGAGTTTCTATTATTATTATAATATATATTTGATTTCTCATGAATTTTTTATATCACATCATTTAGAGTAGTTCTTTATTTAAAAAATATTATTATACTATGTCTATATTAAAAGTTACATCATATATATATTTTCAGCAAAAAAAAATTATGGACCACGAAATCCTAGTTTCGCCACTAGTGACAGAAACTAACAGAGTCAGAGACGGGAGGGAGAAGGGATCAATTAAGGAGGCAAGGAGACGAACGAGGCGAGCGAATCAAATTCAAGATTTCGTGTTTTTATTTTTATTAATCAATCTGGACCATTGGACGGAATCCAACGGCTCATATGAATCCAAGGGATCTGTCAACTGTCTGAAGACTCTAATTCTCTGAACGCAGGGTCAAACATTTTTCCTGCGTTCAGACTTCAGACTTCAGACGGGGGTTTGAAACTTTGAACGCAGGTCAAACTTTTTCTCTGCGTTCAACTTCAGCCGCCTTGTCGGTATCGGTCCATCCTATCGGATCGGATCGGCTTTCGGCCCATCGTAACCCATTTCTTCCGCCTACTCGCGTCTAGTAGTAGGACCCACGATTCATTGACTCATAGACGCCGAGTGCAGACGCTATTTTAACACTACATGTTTTTCCGAAAAATCACAAAATCTTGTGAGTTGTGGCTAGGGGTGAGCAAAAAACTCGTAACTCGTGAGTTACTCGAACTCGACTCGAAAAAAACTCGATGAAAACTCGAGTTAGAAGAACTCGAGTTATGCCAACTCGTTAATTTTACGAGCCGAGTTCGAGTTGGGCCCAACTCAACTCGGTACAACTCGAGTCGGAATATACAGGCTGCAAAAAATAAAATGTTATCATATTAATATACAACCCAACAATTTTTTTGGGTGGTGTGCAGCTTGGGAACTTTATCGCTTAATGTAATTTTTTTGTTTTGTTTTGTTTTGTTTTTTTATTTAATCTACTTCTATCAGGTGTCATGTTCATCTCATCAGCATAATAAGCTTGTTCATCTCATCAGCATAATAAGCTTTTCTGTTACTCGAATACTCGATATAAGCTCATGAATAACAAATTTCCCATTGTTGCTTTTCCTTTATGATTAAAATTTTCTCAAGATCCAAAAACTAAACAAATAGTTGCTGCTCTTTCCTGATACAAGAATGAGGTTGTATACAATTTTAGAAAGCCAACCCTCTTGTTATCAAAATTCAGCTGCCCAAATCATTATACTTTAGTGAATGATTCAACTGGCCAACTGAAATTTCACCCCTAGCTCACCAGCCGTAAGGATCACATTATTCCAGTGAACAACAGCCGTACAAATTCAAATTTTCACAAGATTTGTACTTGACGAGATAATTTTTTGTAAACTTAAAGATCAACACAGAGAGACACAATATTTAACGTGGTTCAGTACAATATGTACCTACGTCCACAACCCACACACACCACTCTTTTTATTTCTTTTCAATAATTCTGAGATATATTACAATGCAAGGAGAGAAGCCTATATATAGAACATATTTCTTTTACAACAATTTAAATGTTTCTTGCACACCAAGTCATTCATGACTTGCATGTTAAGTCAAACGTTCCTTGTGCTCCAAGTCTGATGTTTCTTCCTTTCCAAGTCAGATGTCACATTAGATCCAAGTCAAGGTCTTCTGTGACATCATATTCTAACACTCCCCCTCAAGTTGGCATGTAAATATCTTGCATGGCCAACTTGCAAACCACTTCCTGAAAAATGGTACATGATACCCCTTTGGTTAGTATATCTGTCAATTGTTCATCAATTCTCACGTGAGGAATGCTAATGACTTTATCTTCTAAATTCTGTCGAATAAAGTGCCTATCCACTTCAATATGCTTGGTCCTATCATGTTGCACCGGATTGTGAGATATTGCAATAGCTGCCTTGTTGTCACAGAACAGCTTCATCTCCCTATTATCATAGAGACCAAGATCCTTGAGTACTCTCTTTATCCACAGTAATTCTTGTAAACCTTTAGCAATTCCTCTGAACTATGCTTCTGCACTTGACAAAGCTACGGCCTTTTGTTTTTTGCTCCTCCAGGTAACCAAGTTACCTCCAACAAATGTGAAGTATCCAGACGTGGATTTCCTATCAGTCATATCTCCAGCCCAGTCAGAATCTGTATATCCCTCAACCTGAAGATGACCATTCCTCTTGAAGAAGATACCTCGTCCTGGGGATCCCTTGAGATACCTTAAAATCCACATTACAGCTTCCATATGTTGTTCACTGGGAGCATGCATAAATTGACTCACTACAGACACAGCATAAGCGATATCAGGCCTAGTATGTGACAAGTAAATGAGTCTCCCTACCAATCTCTGGTACTGATCCTTATTTGCAGGTGCCTGATCAGAAAATACACCCAACTTGGTGTTCTGTTTGGTTGGTGTGTCAACAGGTTTGCAGTTCAACATACCTGTTTCAGCAAGCAAGTCAAGCACATACTTCCTTTGAGACAAAGAAATACCTTCCTTATTGCGTGCAACTTCGATTCCAAGGAAATATTTCAACCCTCCTAGATTTTTCATTTCAAACTCTTTGGATAATTTTTCTTCCAAATCTCGGATTCCTTCAGAGTCATCACCTGTGATTATCATATCATCAACATAGATTATCAAGATAACAATTTTACCTTTATTCTTGAGGAAAAATAAAGTGTGGTCAGTATCACTCTGAGTGTATCCATATCCTCTCATAGCACAACAAAATCTTCCAAACCAAGCTCTAGGGGATTGTTTCAGACCATACAATGCTTTCTTCAATCTGCACACAAGAAATTGGTTGCTTGAGTGACTGTAAGAAAGCATTCTTCACATCAAATTGATGTAAGAAAGCATTTTTCAAATCAAATTGATGTAGAGGCCAGTCTCTATTTGCAGCAATCTTCATCAATGTCACCATGTAAAAAAGCATTCTTCACATCGAATTGATGTAGAGGCCAGTCTCTATTTGCAGCAATGGACAGTAAAATCCTCACAGTGTTCAGTTTTGCTACAGGAGAGAAAGTCTCCTGGTAGTCTACTCCATATGTTTGAGAATAGCCCTTTGCTACCAGTCTTGCCTTGTACCTGTCAATTTCTCCAGTGGGCCCATATTTGACTGTAAACACCCATTTGCAGCCTACTGCCTTTCTGTCTTTTGGCCTTGTCACCAATTCCCAAGTGTCATTTTTTTCCAGTGCATCCATCTCTGATTTCATTGCATCTACCCATTTCGGATCACTAAGAGCTTCATTTAGGCTGCAAGGGATATTAACTGATGCAAGAGTCCTGTCAAACTCTTTCACAGGTTCTGGCATATGAGACATATTCATGAAGTTTGCCATCGCATATCTGCCCCCACCATCCTCATCTGGTCGGTATCTCTTAGGTGGTCTGCCTCTGTTGGCCCTGAAAGGTAACTGATAACCAGGGTTAGTAGTAACAGGTTCAGAAATATTTACCTCTGACTCAGGAAATTGATCATGTGGTGAAGCAGGAGACTGTATCATTTCTTCATCTTCGCTTTCCAAATTCTTTTCTGATGGACCCGAATTTGTTAGTGGGTCCATTTCTGGGTTCAAATTCTCCTCTACATCCTCATTCGAACCAAAATGTAGGTGATTCTCTGGACAGAGAGCAGAATTCGGTTCGAAATTTTTCGGTTCAGGTGCCGAATTTCCTAGTTTAAGTCCAAGAGATCTTCATTCCTTTCTGTATCGAACCAGGACTCATTATCTATCACACTCTCCCCCTGAGAATGGGTCTGGTTCGGGCAAAAATATCCTTCATTTTCAACAAACGTCACATTTATGTAGTATAGATATTTTTTTTAGGTTGGATTCAAACACCTATAGCCCTTTTGATGTTGACCATAACCGATGAACACACATTTTTCAGCACAAGGGTCAAGTTTAGAACGTTGATGTTTCTGTACGTGAACATAGGCTATACAACCAAACACTTTAGGTGGGATATTGAGAACAGAAGGGATCACAGTATAGGTTGAGAGTTTCTGTAAAGGTGTTTGAAATTTCAGGAGTGCAGAAGGTAATCTATTCATCAAGTACACTGCTGAGGTGACTGCATGATCCCAATAAGAATTAGGAACATTATTTTCTATCATCATTGCCCTGGTCATTTCTAGAATTTGTCTATTCTTACGTTCTGCCCTACCATTTTGTTGAGGAGTTCCAACACAACTAGTTTCATGGATAATCCCATTGTCGTTAAAAAACTCTCGTAGTGTTTTGTTGACAAATTTCCTACCATTATCACTCCTGAAAACCTTGACATTTTTATCAAATTGAGTTTTAACCATTGTTATAAAGGATCTAATGGCAAGTGGTACATCAGTTTTTTGTTTCACCACATTAACCCAAGTCATTCTGATACAGTCATCAACAAATAAGACAAACCATCTATTTTCCACTAGAGAGTCAACCGGGGAGGGTCCCCAAACATCAGAGTGAATCAAATCAAAGGGAGCTTTATTATTATCATTATCCAAAATTTTAGCAAAATGATAATAATCAAACTTCTCATTCTCAAAACCAGAAAACAAACTAGGATAAAGTTTTCTTAGGTACCCAAATGATGGATGACCTAATCATCTGTGCCATATCCAAATAGAAGACTTCCTACTCAAGTTCAATCCAGCAGATAATGTGCTTGTCCAGCAGCCAAGTCTTCTAAATGATACAGTCCTCCTCTTCTAGTACCACGACCAAGAATTTTCTTCGTCAAGAGGTCCTGAAAAAGACAAAATCGAGGATACATGAGTACCGCACAATTATGTTCTTCACATAATTGTCCTACAGACAAAAGCTTGGATGAAAGAGAGGGAACCAAGAGTGTATTTGAAAGAGTTAAGGAAGATGAAAATTGGACTTCTCCAGCCCCTGTGACTGGATAGACCTCTCCATTTGCATTAACAATCTTGTTTCTTCTTGGAACAGATTCTCTTACCAAGTCTTCTCTACTGTATGTCATGTGATCAGTCGCCCCTGAATCAATAATCCAAGAGCAGTCAGTACCAGGTGTATTTAAAGCAAAAATTTTACCTTCATTTGTCTCGACAGAAGGCAAAACAAAGAGGTTTCCCTCAGATTTCGGACCAAAATTTTCAAAGTTTGGACCGAAATTCTCACGGCCAGGGCTTAAACCGGCCAGGTTCGCAGTTGGTAGGGTTCTTCCTTCAGTGGTCGTGGCTTCTGCCACGTGTGTCTTGATTTGCTTCTTCTTCTTATTCTCCTCCCACCAGTCCGGATATCCGATCAACTTGAAACATTGGTCCATAGAGTGTTTTGGATTTTTACAGTGGGTACATCCTCCAGGTGGAACTGGTTTTTTATTGTTTGGTTTTGAAGAATAGTTGGACTTCTGGAGGTTCAAGGTTTGGGTCTTTGCTAACATGGCCAAAGAGTTGTCCCCAACTTCACCCCCATTCAACATGACCATTTGTCGCCTTTCCTCCTTTCTCACCAAGGCAAACGCCTCTTCTACTGAAGGAAGTGGACTAATTTGAAGTACACTAGCCCTAATCTGGTCCAACTTATCATCTAAACCATCCAAAAAAGTCAGTTCCCTATCTTCTTGTACCAATTTCTGGTATTTTTCAATGTCATGTGGGCATTCCATAGGGTTTCGTCTACGAGTGTCTAATTCTTTCCATAATCCCTGGAGAGTACTGTAAAAATTCTGGACCAATTCACCATTCTGTTTGACTTTACTAATTTTCCTTTTGAGGTCCAAAATTTGAGACAAATCACTACCATCAAAGTATGAGGTATTAACAGCATCCCATACCTCTTTTGCAGTGGAGTAAGGCAAGAAGGTACCTATCAACGATGAGTCCATAGAATTGATCATGAAATCTTTCACCTGAGAGTCCATCACAGACCATCGCTTAGAAGCCTCCTCATCCGAGGGCTTTGGCCGAGTCGATCCATCAAGGTGACCCAATCTATCTCGCCCGTTGAGTTTCAACTTCAGCATCTGTGACCAAAGGTAGAAATTTGTCTCATCTAGCTTGATCGACATTGCGGAGGTGAACCCCTCTTGGCTTTGGGTGTTTGGTGGAGGTCTCGGTTGTGTAAGCAACTGGGACAAGGTATTGTTCAGGCTCTGGATAAGGGCCATGGCGTCTGGAGGATTAGGGTCAGGGATAGGTGTTTTGGAGTTGGAATCAGATGTAAAACTCATGATTTTGGTCAGGGAAAAATTTTGGTTCGAAATTTAGGGTTTGGTCGAGAAAAAAAGATCGATTGTGCAGTAATTCGCACAAAGTAGGGTCCGACTGTGCAGTAACTCACACGAGAACGGGAAAAAAAATAGCTGTGCAGTAACTCGCACAGGAATAAAAAAATTCACAGATCTTAGAACCTACCGCTCTGATACCATGTAAACATAAAGATCAACACAGAGAGACACAATATTTAACGTGGTTCAGTACAATGTGTACCTACGTCCACAACCCACACACCACTCTTTTTATTTCTTTTCAATAATTCTGAGATATATTACAATGCAAGGAGAGAAGTCTATATATAGAACATATTTCTTTTACAACAAGTTAAATGTTTCTTGCACACCAAGTCAGTCGTGACTTGCATATCAAGTCAAACGTTCCTTGTGCTCCAAGTCTGATGTTTCTTCCTTTCCAAGTCAGATGTCACATTAGATCCAAGTCAAGGTCTTGTGTGACGTCATATTCTAACATTTTTACATAATTCACACTTGATTTTTTTTACATAATTTACTACTCCGGGCAAAGGCTCAGACTCACTGAGATAAGTCCATGGATGAGTGCTTTTCATGGTGAGACTTTCTGGTACTATATGTTGCTATGCAAATGCAAAGTTAGAACAATCAGTTTTTGTAGGATAATCTTTTGTTTTTGTCTTAGATGTGAAGTATACTTTATGAACCTCAAAAATTGTAAAGCTAATACAGGTTGGTATATCCTTCCGGTTAGTAAAATCCAAGGAAAACGAAATGGCCAGTAAAGAATTATAAGCAAGTTGGGAAAAGGTTATTTTACAGTATAGCATTTGCCTATAATGAGTGGCTTACCAGTGCACCAGTTTTCTTGTGTGCGATATCTCTCAAGTGATACGGATCCAGTCGACAGAGCCACTGTCTTGTGCTCTGAAAAAATTTCCCTTTTCTGTTTCCCTTAATAATTTTTGTTGCAGCTGGTCTAAGAATAATTAACACTCTCTTTATGGCATATTTATAGCAATATATATAACGACAAGAGAAGAACTATGTGAATGCTTGCACTAAATAATATTACGGAAAGTACCAATGCAAGTACATATAGTGCCGATCACCTCCATTCAAAGGCGGGAGTCGAAATTTTCTTAACACTTTCTTCATCTTTACCGAGCTGTCATGGCAGAGTAGGACTAAATATCTCGCCTTGCACCTCTATGTGATCCTTTGAACCTTTAACAGAAAGATAGGAAAAATAAGGGCATCTCTGTGAGCTTATTTCTTCTTTTTAACAAGGAAGAAAATTGGCTGTCCATATATCCCTTCCCATAATAAGAAAAGGGCATTTCTTTACCAAGCACAGATGTATCTATCACATTATTAAGAGCTTTGCAGACTCTTGTCGTCGTCCCTTCCTCATAAAGCACTTCTTCGGCTGCAAAAAGTGCAGTTGTAGATTTCCTTTAAGCCCAAATATTACAAACAAATAACTAAATTGTTTTAATCTAAACATAAAAATGAAACCACTTTGTTCCTTTAAGCCCAACTTGAGAAATTCTCCAGATCATTTTTGTGCTTCTCAACTAAATTATTTTTATTTGGTTTAGATGGTTTAAAACAATTCTGCTGGATAATGTTTGTTTGTGCTTAGTTAATGTATAGGGAAACCATAGAAGTAGGAAGTAGAAAAATCGATGATTAATCTGTTAATGTAAAAAAAATATTTGAACTTGATGATTTTGCTTTTTCTCATTCCATTCTAGTGGGATCCGTTTGAGAACGAATGCAAATCCGTCAAGCACGGAAGTTACAGAATTCAGTTTTTTAAAGCTTTCTGCATCATCTGTTGAGAACGAACCTCAACCCGTTTAGAACGGAATTAAACTCCAGCGGGTCCATTTGAGAAAGGATGCTAATCCATTAAAAGATTGCTGCACCATCTGTTGAGAACGGATCTAAATCCATTAGAACGGGATTGAACTCAATCCAATGAGAACGGAATTCAGTTTTTACCTTTCTGCACCATCTGTTGAGAACGCATCCTAATACGTTAAGACGAAAGTCACAGAATTCAGCTTTTTAAAACCTTTCTGCACCGTCCGTTGAGAACTAATCTTAATCCGTTAAGACGGAAGTCACAAAATTCAGCTTTTTAAAACCTTTCCGCACAATTTGTTGAGAACAGATCTTAATATGTTAAGACGGAGTCACGGAATTCAGTTTCTTAAAACCATTCTGCACTGTTCTTTGAGAACGGATCATTACTGTTAGGACGGAAGTCACAGAATTCAGTTTTTTAATACCTTTTCAGCACCATCCGTTGAGAACGGACCTTAATCCGTTCTAAACCAACAGAAGCGCCAGATCCAGTTTGATGCAGGAACAGGATTGAAGGAGATACATGTGCGGCATAAAGAGGAAGAGGTAGGAAGAAGACAAGAGAGATACCAAGTGTCGTTTTGGGGAGATTGATGATTAACGAGTGCAGCTCAACTAGAACTAGTATTGATCTCTCTCAAGGTTTGATCTTCTGGAGAGATATCGGGTGTAGTTCTGGACTCGCCTTTCAAGCAACTTGTGGTGGAAGATTCTGGCAATCACTGGAATCTCAAGGGTCGATCAGCTACCAATGAAACAAAAGCAATTTGTGGAACAAGTGTATGGATAGGGATGGGGATATAGCGTGTGGATTTATGTTGCTGTTCCGTTTGCACATTGATACTTAATCAAGGTAATACATTAATTTATTGTGATTTTAATTATTGGGGATTCTGGAAATATTTGGATTAGGTGTACACTATTCTCAAAATGCATCTTCTAATGACATTCTTCTCAGATTAAGGAAAGCTGACATGATACTTTCAGAATTTTTCATTTATTGCTTCACTTTCATATATTGAACACACCATATCTTTTATTACTTGTGCTTTTCTATTTAAGCAAGATCTAAGTTTGAAATAAACCAGATGCATGACTATTCTAATTTTGCTTTCTTTTGTTTATACAGATCTTGAAAATAATGTTGATAACAAATAACAATGGGAGTTGGAATAATACTTCATTGTCAACTGGCAGCTGATATGAATTCTAGTGATCCCTTCCGTTCCTCTCACGGTCTCACTCTCACCCAGTGGCAGTGGTTGAGTGGTCCTTTTCAAAAGAAGGGGCTTAGATAAGACCAGGCTTTTCAAAAGCTCATTAAGGCCTGTATAGAAATGGGCTGGGCTGAATGAAAGAATTGCAAAGGATACTTGAAACATGACCAGTTAAACTCTTAAGATCATTAGTAACTGTATAAAAACTTTTTCTATTTCTTAAATTCTAAGATTCCATGCTTTGATGCATACCATATCGGACGACTTATATGATGTGATATTGTAGAATTGTGAAGACTCCACTTGAGTCTATTTTTTCCATGAAAAGGGGTCGAAATTTAAAGACTTACAATGCGCTTGATCTTGATTGGTGTCAAGTCAACTGAGAAAAGGACAACCACTAGGAAACATGATCCATTAAAATCACTCCATTAGTTTCTGAGAAAATATATACTTTTGATTTTATTGTTCATTGATATTATGTTTCACCGCTTTGCGTGTTATGTATCCTCAACTAAAGTTAGGAACTAATAAACTCATGATCCTAGTTTGCCGAATGAACCGTCAAAATCATCTGACATGCAACAAAAGATGTATCTAAATCAATATTCTATTGTAAAGGTTTTTTTTTTGCATGATAAAAAGTTCAAAAATAATATTGGGAAATTTCATTTTAGTTGCGGTCTTTTTCAATGGTTCTCAACATTTAATTTTATATAGATTAGAAATCCATTAAAAAAATCATTTTTTTTTCTTTTTACCTATAACACATCATGTGTGATCATCTTTTTTTTTTCCCTTTTTTGATGTCTTGGCGTATTAAAAGTTTATTCTTGTGGTTGTATTATTCGACATTCAATGCTTCCATTGGTCGCTTCATTATTGTGTGTGGTTCATCTCATTAAATGCAGAAAACAAAATAATTAGATCTCGTGTTCTTCTATAAAACTCTGTGCACATGTTTTGATATTGTATTCTGTTCAATAACTTTTATATTTTAAAAAATTCATTCTTCAGCCAGTGTATATTTCTATTTATTAAACAAAGCCTAAAAAACAGTCCTAACCACTTGTGTTCACACACTACGATCAATGATTCAAATTTTACCACTAGAAAATGCATCCGATGCTTTAAAAAATAGTGAGGTAATGCCACACACCTCCTAATTAAGTTTTTAAGTGCCATAATTGCTTTAAATTTTACAATTGGCCTTCTGAACTCTCATTTAGCGCAAAAATGACAAAATACACCTCAATTGAAGAATACAATAATTAATTCCAAAGTGTTATATTGATTTGAAAAAAATATATATTGTTTGTAAGTTGTAACAGAATGTTATCATATAAAATACGACACAAAACCTAACTAGTTATACATATATAGTATATTTATTTTGTCAAATTTTTTATATGAAATTGAAGTATTTAGAGTCTTTTAATTTAAGAAAATAAATCCATGTATATTTAATAATATTTTGATTATTTATCATTCAAAACTCAAAAGTCAATGGTGTAAAGATGGCAACCATTAAATTGAAGAAATAATTTTCAAAATTTAAGATTTGAAGAACTAATTGTTACAAGTGGAAATATAGGTGTGAACAAATAATTCTTAAAACATCCAAGTTTTTTTTTTAGGAATGTAAAAGAGAAAATACCATATAAACACGTAACATGAAGAGTTGAAATATTCATCTTGAACCTCGCAACATAATTAGAAACATATTTCTATGAAAACAAATATCCGAAAGCTAACATAATTTGCAAATTATTTTCTCAGAAACTACCTGAAAATTGTAGATGTGTTTGGCCGATTGGTTTGTTTTCTATCGACGCGACACAACATGCAACATTTGTTGCAGTCTCTACCGTCAGTCCGTCACACGACTGCAGAAAATGTGAGAGAATAGAACCCGTGTTGGATCCTCTGCGGCGACACAAATTGTTACATTCAGTAGGTAATGAGGTAGATTTTTGTTCTCTCTTTCTTTTCTTTCGTTTCAAATAGCTACCCCAATCGGATAAACTGCATTCATTAAATCCGAAAATGCAAATCTATAAACTCGCGACTTTTCACGAAATAATAGAAATAAAAATTATATTCATAAAATAAATTGTCAAAAAAAAACACATCAAGCAAACTTTTTATAAAAAAATTATTAATTTAAAACACCAAACATTGAGAAAATCTCTATCTACTTATATCTCCTCTTTAAGCTGCACTCCGGTAAAATTTTAGGAGGGAATGGGAGGGGAGATTAGGTGAGGCTGATTATACTAATTTCTTATGTCTCAATTTTGGAGTTACAAAATTAGTTATTTGGGATTAACTCTTTACTCTATTTGTATTCATCCGTCTCTCTTTAAAGTTGTGGAGCAAGGTAGAGTGTAGGAGTGATGCCCATAAGTTTGTAGGTCATATTATTAGATTCTGATTGAGGATGTAGGTTTTATTATTATTATTATTTACTTTTAAATATTATTTTATTTTGTTGATGATTTTTCTTGTTGTGTTTCTTTTCTAGTCTACCCTAATTTGTTTAGGACAAAAGACTTAGTTATTGTTGTTGAGCAAGATAGAGTGTAAAATTCACTTAATCTGTTTTTCTCTCCCCTCCAAAACTTGAAGCTGGAGCACAACCTTATTTACATAAAAATCATAACATTTTATAGCATAACTTCGAAATAAATGATATATGTGTTCCATAAATATAAAAATAAAAATTAATCCAACAAAATAAAATGTTCTATAAAATTACTTTAATTTTTTCTCTCCGAACAACTCGCACACGGTGTACTTGTTGTATGAATTGTTTATCTGCCATAGAAGACCTCGCATCTCCAACCTCGATATGTCGATTTGTTTAGCACTTTTTATTTTGGAGCTCTGCTAGACCGCTACGAGCCTACGAAGCTTGGACAGTGCCCTTAAGACAACGGAAGTACGGAACTGTAAAACTGTGAAAAAGTGAAAACATTATTACTGGTTGGAGTAAGATGCTAAGTTCCGAAATAAAAAAAAAAAAAAAGATGCTAATAAGTGCCAACTGCTGAGTGGATCACACACAAATGGTTGAGCTACTGATTACGCAATTACAAAATAAATACACTAATTTAGTAATTTGTAGTTGAGTTATCAATTTCTATCCTTTTCTAATTTTCTTCCTCTTTGATGTCGATGAAAAAGTTGACAGTGTGGTGTTGTCAGTATTATAACAAAAAGGTTTTGAAATGTCTATATTAATTCCATTAAATGACAGCATTTTAAATAGTAAGTTCATAGTTATGGACATTAAATTCATTTTAAAACTTGAAATAAATGAAGAAATACACATCGGGCTCAAGAAGATCTGTTTGCCTATTTGACGTGTCAATTTAGTTGAGTACAATTGTACAAATAAATTTATGGATAATTAAAAAATTTATTTCAATTATAATATATTTGGAAGGTTTGATGATTGTAAAATGTGACTTCAATTGATTAAAAAATACATTTCGAAATATTTTGTTGCATATTATTTGACGTATCAATTTCATTACACATAATATTTGACGTACTATCATTGTGATGATTTTGTTTCGGTTGATCCGCAAATACATTTTTTTAATGAGATCCACAAATTATTAGTGCCGTATTGCTTATAAATAGCAGCATTATTTAAATTTAAATTATATAGGTTCCGTTTGGATAGGTGTGGGAAGAAGGGAAGAAGTGAAAAGAAATATTGGAAAGTGTGTAACTTTGTGAAGAGTTTGGATTGTTTAATAATAAATTTTTTCTCTTCTTCTTTTATTTTCTTCTTCACACTCCAATCCAAACATAGGCATAATGATTTTAAATCTATGTACCATTAATACTAATGCAAATATGTCCATCACTTGCAGTTAATTTGACAGAAACCGGGACCAAAATTTTACTACTAATAATCAAAATCCTTTTCCAAATCTAAAAGGCGTGCTAGCTAACAAATTCATTAATCTATATCTCATTGATTCCGTTTGGATGAGCCCTAAAAATTAGGAAATAAGAGAATAAGAGAATAAATTTATTATAAACAATTCAAACTCTTCACAAAGTTACACACTTCCCAATACTTCTTCTCTTATTCTTCTTATTCTCACACCATTTAAACGAAATCCTTATTCCCACACCATTCAAACGGAGCCATTAATTTGACTTTTCAAGTAAAAAATTCTACTTGCAGCTTAACAAAGTCACCAAACTATTGTGAAGAAGAAAATGTAAAGTTAAGTACTTTTAGATCTCTGACTCGAAGACATGTCAGGTATTCTAGTGTTACGTAAGAGATTGATTATTGAACACCTGTTAAAGCTCATCCGACGCCATCCGTCATCGTGTTAAGCAGTTGGTACCAAACTTTTTAACGAAATTGGATACATGTCATATCAAGTGTCTTATTTAATTAATTAATCAATATATCTGCGTTCAAATTCGACATTTATTATGCATGCATCGCACCTGTATTCGTTTTAATAGTTTTGGATAAAATTACAGCTGACGATTTTGGATTTTTTTTCTTAATAATTCAAAATTATGCTTCCGGACTAATCCTATAAATATTTATTTAAGTGTTCTAAGCCACGCCGCCGCTTCAAAGGTCGATAGGAAGCGATAGACCGACTACTACGGTGGACGTCACCTCAGCATGGTTTGAAAATATATAATTTTTTTTTCTATGACCGTCATTTGGAACGTCAGTCAGCATTTTCTGCGCACTATTTTGTATTTTTTAGTATATCTTTTCCATACGATGTTTGATTGGGATGATTCAAATTGCGTTGGAAACTTAAAAAAGATGATTACAACTTTTATATTTTGAGTATCTTCCAATTAGAAAGTTATAATAATTGGGATGATTCAATTTAATACGACACACGTGTTCTATACAATACTACGATATATTTTCGATTATGCTTCATTTCGAATTGAAAGATTCTCAAAATACAAAAGTTGTAGATAAATTGGATATGCAATAGTTTGAAAACAATGAATAATTTAATGAAAAAATAATATATTGTTGAAGTTATGTCCTAGAATCCAATCATTTAATCAGAACTTGGTGTTTTTGGCCTGAAGTTCAAAGAATATTTCTCATATTTTTGAAATTATTAAAAATTTATTATTTTAAAAAATATGAGAAATATTCTTTGAACTTCAGGCCAAAAACACCAAGTTCTGATTCTTACCATAACAGACCCAACTTGCGAAAATGATTATTTACTCATCTTTTAACTAAAAATTGTAAACTTGAACTCTTTGAAAAGATCTTTAAAAGGTCTATCTCCAGTCCAAATTTGATAGACAAAACGAATTACGATGTGATAAAAAAATCCACTCGCACTACAAAAAAAGGTCAGAAATTTAAAAAACCAAACAAACTGACATCCTTTGATTGCGAGGCCAATAACACTCCGTATACTTACTTATTTTTCGAGTTCTTGTATTATCTTGAAAGTAGACTTCAAAACCTTTCCAATGACATAAACCTCTCGCTCGAAACAAATAGATCTTGAGTTATGCTTCGACAAAAGTCAGGCAATAAAATTCAGGATTCTATTTATGAACAAAACTTAGAATTTTCCCTAATTCTCCCTCTAAATCACAAAATTAGACACACAAATCGATACAATAAAGACCAAAAATCATAAAAAAGAGACTTAGGTATCAATTTGAACTAAAAAGGAATCTAACGATCCTAATGCCACTATCAGAAAATCGAGAGTATAAAATACCACAGTGAAAATCAATTTTCCAAGATCTCTTGTGATTTCTTTCATAGCATGACACGAACAAGTCTTTTCTCATCTTTAGGATCACCGTCTTCATGCTCTAGTGGAGAGCATATCACAAAATAGAGCAATTTAGACTACTCTCGACACTATTCAAAGCCACGGTACTAGGACTGCCGTATGCCAGCATCTCAAATAGGTTACGGTGTTTCACTCTCCATTAAGTGCTCCTACTGAATTCTCTCTCTTTTTATTCTCTATCTCTCTCTGGCCTGTAAAGAATGATATGACTCGCATCCTTACAAAAATGGATCAGATTAGGAAAAAATATAAAGGAATAGACAAAATACACCAAAAAGTGTGACCAGACCAAGCGGTCCGTTTGAAATTCAAACGATGCTCTAAAATTATTGAAATCACAACAATTATCTGCCCTTCCAAATTCCAACAGATTAAGGTATTTGAACATACCTACAATTTTCTAATTGAGGGGGGAAAAAACAGAAGTATGATTAATTTTTTAGTTATGAGATGAAAAATAATGGCGTGTCATCATTGCTTTTCGGGATAATAAATCTTCCACAAAGATCTATTTCCAAATTCCAATCACCTTCTTAAAAGTTCTCTTGATCCTTCCACGTAGAGATAGTTCGCCGAAATTATTTAATATAAAAATTCAGACACCAAAAAATTTAATACAAAGAATTATTTATTTTTTTTTAATAAGAAGAAAGTTCCAACGCGTTTATAAACCGCGCCTCTCTCTCTCCTCTCGAGCGCGTTTTATAAACGCGTTTTAAGGCTTCTAACGCGTTTATAAAACGCGCTAGAGTCTGCAGTGATTGCGGCGAAAGTTTCTGACTTTGCGCGTTATTTTCTGATTTTACGCGTTTATAAAACGCGTAAGAGGCCTTCTTACCGTTTTATAAAACGCGTTCGAGAGATCTAATTTCCATATAAATACCCAACCTTCTGTCGTCCAAAATCAAAAAAAAAAAACAGAAAAAAGATCAGAAAAGAAGAAAAAAATGAGAGGAAAAGAAGAGTTAGATGGTGGAATGCAAAATAATATTAGTTGGTGCGAAACTAATAGCCATAAGGGTTGTATGCGGCACACTTATTCATTGATACAGAGTCGCACACAATCCTTATGGCTATTAATATTCCACCAACTTTAAAATAAAAACTTTCCTGTGGAATCTGTTATTACGTGTAGAGGACGGTTTGTTGGGCTGGGTCTACGAGCCATAACACCGCAACCGACATCCTTGGATGAGAATCTGCATACATGCAGTCATCCTCATCCAAGTCTCAGAAAAAGAGGGGGTCAAGGTGACAATCAGTCGCCCGACTCTTCTCTATTAGTTGCGGTGATGTTTTCTCTTCCCACCCTTAGCAATGGATCTTCTACAATTTTTTTTTATGTGGTTCAAAATTTTAATATCATGTATTTTGTAATTTTTTTTGTTGTGTATTGTGTGGTTCAAAATTTTAATAAATTGTAATTTTTAATTTGTATTGTGTTTTTGATTATAATGTTCATTGAGTTGTAATGTCTAATATAATTTAAATAAATATTAAGTCTCTTAATATTAATATTTCGAATTTCACAAAATAAATGAAAAGGGATAAAATAAAAACTAAAATAAATTAGATAATAAAACTTACAACACATATAAAACACGAATTAATACATATACTAAAACATAAAAGAAAACATATAATAATAGAACACACAATAATAAAAACATCTAATTATAGAAAACCTAATAATCAGTCCAAATGATATATGTCATTTCCATTTAACGGGTGATTTTCAAATCCAGGAGGACATGCCTGTTGCAAACGCAACCAAACGATTCCATCTCCACGTCGGACATGGTATCCTCCATCCCTCTTAACTATATCAGTCCAATATTTCGGCCCTCTCACTTCAAAAACGTCGCGTTGAAAAACCTTCACGTAAAATTTGTCGGAAGGATAGTGCAAGTAGACGTGCCGAAGAATATCTCGTTTATTTATTCGTCCATCTCCTTGTAGAAGCACACCGGTACAAACATGACGTGGTTTAGTTGACATTATGTTTTCTCGGTTTCTCTTCTCTGCGTAACTTCTCTAAAGTTTTGGTTTTTGATTTCTGAATTTTCGACGTGAATTTGCGGAGGAGGAGGACTATAAATAAACTCAATCCTTATTACCCGTTTATAAAACGCGTAATAAGGGTTTGAGCGCGTTTTATAAACGCGTACGAAGGGCTAAGTTAATGGAATTCAATACTTTCGCAGGCTGTCAGTCTGTTTTACTGTCTTACCTGACTCCACCTTTTAGCGCGTTTATAAAACGCGTTCCAAGGCTTCCAACGCGTTTTATAAACGCGCTAAAAGGTGGAGTCCACTTCTTGAGCAGCGTGATACTGTGTTTGAGCAGCGTTTTAGACCCCTATTCTAGCGCGTTTTATAAACGGCTAAATAATTGCCTATATATATCTCAATTCGTTCTCCTATTTCGTATCACAAAATCACAAACAAAAGACACGTAAAATCAGAAATTTGAGAAATGGAGAAGGCTCAAAACAATAATAAGATGGGGGAGGAAACATCCAAGGTGGGAGAGGGAACATCTAATGTGGGAGCAAAAAGGACCCCATTTTACGGCCCTCTGAAGAGAAGGGCCGTCTCGGCTGTACGTCGTTTCCCTCCAGGATGTGGCAGGAGCCCTGATTTTAGTATGGGGGTTAAAATAGATGAGAGTTCTAGTGAGAATAAGGAGGAGGAGAAGAATAAAGAGGTTAAGGAAGTGGAGAAAAATTAGAGTTTAATTGTGCTAGAATTTATGTTATTGTATGAATTTATATTTTATCTATGTTTTAATTAATTATCTAAATTATTGTGTATGAATTTATGTTTTATCTATGTTTTAATATTTAGAACTAATTAATATAAAAATTAAAAAAAATATCCATTACAATAACTATCATTAATATGAAAACAACGATTTAAATTAATAACAATTTTCATTACAATAATTCTCATTAATATGAAAACAACGATTTTAAATTAATAACAATTTTCATTACAATAATTCTCATTAATATGAAAACAACGATTTGCGGAGACTCATGGACAGTTGCCCAATTCTGCGAGAGCCTTCGACAGTCGTCGAGTTCTTCCCTAATTGGGTCGGCAGAACTCTACCGCCCATTACCCATGATCGTAGGCAGCAGAGTGTTGGTCTACCTCAGATGATGATGAAGTTAGCGAGCTGTCCATCTGGGCCGACCTTCGTACATAATAACAGATTCCACTGGAAAGTCTCTTATTACAATTTTGCACTTATTAACATTGAGAGGTGAGAATGAGAGAGGTGAGAATGAGAGATGAGAATGATATTCAGAGGTGAGAATGAGAGATGCGAGAATTGGGCGTTTTATAAAAAGATAAAGCCTTTTAGCGCGTTTTATAAAAGAGTAAAAAGCCTTTTAGCGCGTTTTATAAAAGGGTAAAGCCTTTGAACGCGTTTTATAATAGGGTAAAGCCTTTTAACGCGTTTTATAAAAGGGTAAAGCCTTTTAGCGCGTTTTATAAAAGAGTAAAAAGCCTTTTAGCGCGTTTTATAAAAGGGTAAAGCCTTTGAACGCGTTTTATAATAGGGTAAAGCCTTTTAACGAGTTTTATAAAAGGGTACAAAGCCTTTTAGCGCGTTTTATAAAAGGGTACAAAACCTTTTAGCGCTACGAGCTAATTAACTGCTTCTCAACGCTAAATAGTTAATTGAATGCTGAGGGTCCCATTATACGAGTTAATTAACTGCTTCTCAAAGCCTTTTAGGATTACGCCTTTTTGTAGATAACAAGAATGCATGTCTGTCAATGCTCTTCTTGACGGATCGAATTAGAATGCATAAAATAATAATACATAAAATAATACTAAATTAAAACTAAAATTAGAATGCATAAAAATTATAATACAAAATAATAGTATATTCTCTTACAATACATTCCATTACAATATATAAAATTACGACAACCCTTAATCTTCAATTATTTCATTTTTTCTTCCTACCGAAAGACAGTATATTGCCAAATTTCCCCCCAAACAATCCTTTTCGTCCTCTCTCCCCTGATGTATTGCCTTGATCTGTTGGAAATCTAGCCGACTCACTTCTCATATTTCCAGATGCGACATCTCTTACCCGTGGATCAATACTTATAGAATTTCTCTGTGGTTGTACAGATCCTTGGTCCTCCCTATTATTGTTGCTTCGTGGATCAACATGCAATGACATTCGTCCTGGTTGAATGGGTGTTTGACGAGTCCGAACCGTACGTTCAGTACTCGCTGCCCTTGTTGGACTGTTGGCCCTTGTTGGTGGTCTACTGGTGTATCGACCGGATTGCAATGCGTCCATCGGATATGGGGGTTGAGGTGCTGCTAGTCGCGGTTGACTGGTTGAAGCTTCTCCTTGATTTTTCTTTTTGGTTTTTCTTGTGGAACCTCCACCTTTCCTTCCTTCCATCCTATCCATCCACATCTCTGCACGAATGATTTTGCGCCTTCCTCGATTGACCAAACTCTTGTCGGGGACAATTATCGGACCTGTATAAACTGGCCACTCTTCCTCATCTTTGTAACAATGAAACCGACCTGCTGACCAAATCATGTGCTGGTTTTGCATGCTATAGTGACCATCCACAAATTGATCTACATTGTAATTTGTCTCCCTGCAAACAGCAATGACATGTGCGCAAGGGATACCTGTCAATTGTGGTTTTTGGCACTCACATGTGGTTCGAGTGAAGGGCAATTGCACATCGGTTTGCTCCATGTCGGGTGGAATTTGAACTGTGTAATGGGAATAATCGTAGCCTACACCATCACGGTACTCCTCGCGAACTTTCACGCGAAATTCTCCAAGGTCCAATCTTAACACGAATGTGCTCATAAACTCCTCTGAGATTGCAACAAAAAGATAAAGTTAGTTCAAAATGGATTAAAATTAAATGAATGAATTGAATTCTTTTTCTTTAAGTACTTACGTGATTTTCCATCATGCTTGATCAATTTATTCTTTACTCCTTCCGGCCATCTTTCTCCTAAACTCAACCTTTGAAGTGCTTCTTGTGTTCGCTTGTTCATCCAGTTGGCACATTTATACCACGTGCCTTCTATAAGTGCTGTCACTGGTAATCTTCTCTCTATTCTAAACACATTATTCAGACTCTCCGATCCATTACTCGTCATTATACCCCACCGATGTCCCTTGTCAAAACTCTGAGCCCATTTATAAAGTTTTGGCCGCTCGTTGTTGTCATTCTCATTAATTTTACCCAAGCTTTTAAATTTCGGTTTTTTCGGTATGACGGTCCAGATACCCATGTTATTTCGGTGTTATTTCGATGTTATGACGGCGATATAACGGTGTAGTGTTTTTTTCAAAGTTTGACACACATCAATTCTATAACTATCAATTTATATGTTTATACATCTCCAATACTCCATACAAATAGCATACGGCCATACCAAATTCAATATACTGTAGTGTATCAATATTGAGTAGCAGTAGCAGCTTGTACCAATTTAACAATAGTTCAATATTGAATACACAATTTAACAATAGTAGCAATAACAGGTTGTTATTTCGCCGAAATAACTGAAATAACGCGTTATATCGCCGAAATAACTGAAATAACGCGTTACGTCATTTTCTCAATTAAGATTGTAACGTTCATGCGGTTTGACACAGAATACCGTTATTTCTGTTATTTCGCCGTTATTTCGCAGAAATTTAGAAGCTTGATTTTACCACAATTTCTTAGGTACTGATAAGCCCTCAGGTTGTTTTCCTTCAGTACTCCCCAATTCTCTCTAAAACGTCTAGGGTTTTTCTTGTTAGCAAGTCTACATTTGAAAAAGTTTTTCAAATCAGCATCTTGTGACCCGCCAGCCTCCTTCCATAAGTTCTCCGCAACATGCTGCATGCAGAACCGATGAATCGCTACTGCATGCGCACCTTGTGCCTTCCAACCGTAATCTACGGATGCAAATACCGCTTTTATTGCCTTATGACGGTCAGATATGACACAGTATCTAGTGTTCCGCCCTAAAACTTCCCATCTAACCCAAGACATAAACCATCCCCAAGTATCCTTATCTTCTTTCTCGCCCAATCCGAATGCAACCGGAATTAATCGATTTTCTGGATCATAACCACACACTGAGAACAATCTACCTTTGTATCGGCCCGATAAAAAACTAGCATCAATTGAGATAACAGGTCTGGCATATTTCATCGCTTCTATGCACGGACCAAAAGCCCAGGCTGCCATTTTGAAGACGCCAACGTTAGGATCGTTTGTAGGCCAAGAAACTATTGTGTATTTCGTTCCTGGGGTCGTCGCCTTCATTGCCTCTAGAAGGCGTGGAAGTTTATTGTAGGCCCCTTCCCAAGACCCAAACAATTGCTCCAACGCTCGCTCTCTCCCACGCCATAGTTTATTATAAGTCGGTTCAATACGTGGATATCTAGCCCTTATGAGGCTTCCTATATCCTGGACACTTTTTCCCAAATTTTTTTTCAATTCATCCCTAACGTGTTCGGCAATGAGACTAGCTGTAAGGTTTGCGTGACCTTTTTGGCCCGGGGGTCTCGAACAAATATGCTCATTTGGATTGGTAGAGATCTTCCAATTTGTATTATAACTCTCACGTCTACCATACAATCGCCACTTACAATTCGGTTTTTGCATGCAAACCATTACAATTTTTTGTGTATTGCTAGTTTCCGTTCGAACTTCTCGATTTGTTTTGCATGAAACATCACAGACAGCTAGAATTAGTTGTTTTTTGGAACCGAATCGTTTACCAACAGCAAGTTCGCCTTGTTGCCCTAAACTACGCTCCGGCATACCAGCATACTCAAACATGGAAATATCACATAATTCACTTACAGGATGGTGCAAGTCCGTCCTTCCTGAAACGTATGGCTGGTCGCAGTTTGCATAAAAAGGCACTTCTCTCTCGGAGAAGTCCTCCACATCGGTATATTCTTCTCCGGTAGGAAGGTCGGAGTAAGTCGCCGGACCCTCATCTTCATCACCATCGGCAACCTCGACTTCATCTCCTGATGTGTTATTGTCTTGCGTAGGAACGGACTGTTCGCCAGTGTATTGGTAAGGGGTGGATTGCTGGCCACACATAAGGTTTAAGGAAGTGTTTGGCTCACTGCTACCGGGCTCGTCAAGGGGTGTTAGGTTCAGATCTGGTCCCGTGCCATATACGGGGATGAAATCAACATGCAACTCAATAATCGGTAACCCTCTCGTCTCGAATGTCTCGTGGTAAAAAAGACGCCATTGATCTTCAGAATTTACAGGAAGAAATAGCGATTCATATCTCCCATTTACAATTTCGTTGTAACGACCATGGATATTCAAAGTGTACTGGGTTTCTAAAATCTGTAGCCTGCTGTATAATTCATTTCGAATTTCAGCAAATGTGGTATGCATATTACAACCGATGTGGAAGTAAGAAGCACCAAAAGTTGGACATTGGTTGACATATATTGTAATTGTAGACATTTTTGGATTTGATTGATAGGTTTTTAAATTGTAAGAGATAATCTGTTGTGGACGATTTCAATTCTGCGAGAATGTATAGTCTTATATAACTTCAAATAACGCGGTTATAAATTCACAAACTTATAGACAGAAATGACTAAAGTTCGCTCGAAATGACTAAAGTTTGATCGAAATGACAGAAGTTGGAATATTGCCCTCCCAGCGCGTTTTATAAACGGGTAAGAAGCCTTATTACGCGTTTTATAAACGCGTTAATTGCGTTTTAACTATTCCGAAATTTCACCCTTTTAGCGCGTTTTATAAACGCGTTTTAAGGCTTCTAACGCGTTTTATAAACGCGTTCGAGAGGAGAGAGAGAGGCGCGGTTTATAAACGCGTTGGAACTTTCTTCTTATTAAAAAAAAAATAAATAATTCTTTGTATTAAATTTTTTGGTGTCTGAATTTTTATATTAAATAATTTCGGGATAGTTCGCGTAAAAGAGTAGGTCGCTTTATTTGAGGAAGGATAGATAACTTTCAATTTTGTAGGGTTCTTTTTCTGTGTTGGGAAAAAGAAATTACAGCGCAAGTTTTTGTAGAAAACTTGTTATTATTAGAAAATGTGAAAATCAGACTCAATTGTCTATTTTGTCTTGCTAATAATAGAATATTAAATTTAAATTTACGTTCTATAATTTGTGTTAGTCGGACATTCAAAATTAGACATTTTGCATTCATTTATGAAACGAACACCGGTATTGACTTTTGCTTTATCGAGTTGTCTTACTTTTCTTTTTCTTTTTCAAAGTCTAATTTAGTAATTTTTCTTTGGCATTAAAAAATAATCCAATTTTGATGGTCGAAAAAAGAAGGAAATATATTTTGGTTAGTTTTTAAAATCCGCTTGTGCAAGATAAGCAACAAATTTTTATTTTATAACTAGAGACTAATGACAAAGTCCGTCGATTAACTAAATATAGAGATAATCAGAAGCATGAATTTTCGATGGATAAATATCTAAAATTTCTTTCTATATACATCAAACATAAAATAATGGATAAGGATACAACTATCTAACCAATTCTCCGCAAATTTAAGCACAAAAATAACAGAAACTTTGTATTTCTGTTCATTTGTTTGAAGATTTTAAAGTGCAACCCCAAAAAAAAAGTAACGGATTGCAATCTAGAAAATGTAACAATGCAGGCAACATTGGCACTATACATAATAAACGCCATTTAATTAAAACAACTTAGGATAAAATAATGAGACGCAATCAACCCTTTCCCTTTCCATCTAGACCATCCGATTGAATCGAACGGTTTAGGTACTAAAGGCAGCTGATGTGGACCTCACAAAGAAATGATAGGTCCAGATACCACCTAAAAAAATCGGTGTTTGAGATTATCTAGGAAAGGCATTACATACACAACACACAGTCACACAGATAAGAAATTATACCTCTTGTCCCAATGCATCAAATTTATTAATTAATAACAAAAATACTCTTTTTGGGAGGTTGCATCTATAAATAAAAAAAGAAATGGTTATGGTTATGGTTATGGTTATATCCATCCCATGATGACCCAATTTCCCAAACGGCTATAATAACGCGCTTTTTTGTACAGAGAAAAGAGACTCTTCTCCTCTTCTCTTCTCATAATTGGCCCAAAACCAAAACCAAAGAGAGAGAAATAAAAAAACAAAACAAAAAAAACTAAACAGAAAAGACAGTGTAAGGCCAGCAAAGCACACAAACAAGAGAGAGAGAGAGAGAGAGAGAGAGAGAAGAGAGGAGACGATTTTGAGAGATCACCGCCGTAAGATCACCTCTGGTGATCCGATCTCTCAAGTCGATTGGGGTTTGACGACGAGGGGGAGTTCCCCTTTTTCACAACTTTGGGGCGAGATTTGAGTCGAGTTCCTTTGGTGCGAAATTGGAGGGATTTCTCTTGTAAGATGCAAGATGCGGCGTATTGCACTTCCAAAAAGACGGATGGTTTATGCGAGGAGATGTGCGGAAGGGTAAGATTCTTGTATTTGTTTTCGTTTCAGATCTGAACTGACTTTTTTATTTTTTTTTCTCGGTAGAAGTTCAATTGGAATTTGTGGAAGTTTAGCGTTATTTGGGATTTTTGGTCTTGTAGGAAGGAATGGGTATGGTTTCTGCGAAATGGGTGCCATTTGTTTTCGTAATTGTAGCTTTAATTCGAAATATTTGAGTTCTTGGTCTTGTGGGAACGCCATTCGTTTTAAATTTTTGCTACCGATTTTGTAGACTGTTATTGGTTATTTGGTACCTTTCCAATGAACTCGTTAACCCTAGAAATTTATATATTTTTTTGTTATTGCGCCTAAAATATAGAGAGATCTGAATATGTTGTGACCCTGTGGAACCCTTCAAGTATTTGAATTTTAATTATAGATTATTTTAAAGGAGGATTGGAGGAACCACAAGTTTGAACAATCTGATTTTCTAATCTGAAAACAAAATATGTTGTTTATTTTGTTTTAATTTTTAGCTTATTCTGTCATTTCAAGTTTGTAAGACCAAGTGCTACCTTTCTCAAATTATGCATTCATTTTCTTTATGTTGTTGAACCATTTACTGTTCTTTCTGCTATTATCTGGCATATAAATTTTCAAAAACATAAACTGTTCAAACCTTGGTTGTATGTATGCAACTTATGTGGGTCAATTCATGATAAGCAACCGATTTTTTTTTACCTTTTTCAAATTAAACCGTAAGCTGGAAAAGATGGGTAATTTCCTGCTGAGAACCCGCCCTTTGAAATAGTCGCATCAAGCTGTGAAAAAAATGGCCTAATTGCCTCTAACTTGTTCATATATAAACATAAATGTAATTCTTGAGTCTGCAATTAGTCGCTTATTCTGGTTCATGTGGGTTCGTGTAGGGGTGAGGTGAAATGGGTTGGGTTAGGAAGACGGGCAAACTTGTCATCACTTGAAACTTTAAAATCTACAGCCAACCATAATTAGTTGGATCAATTAATTCAATATGGGTTTTTCTGGTGCAAATTAGGACCATTAAAAGACTGAAAAGCTTATAAACTTTGACAGGAACAATGAAAGGGGCTGAAAGGGTCTGAAAATTTGACTGGATGTTCCTTTTCTATCACATCTTTTTGAATATCTAATGATTGGGGTAAGTTGCAAATATGCAAAATATTGTGTATTGTTTGCAATACTGAAATTTTTATTGCAGTCTTCTCTGTTTGCTATTTCTTAAACTGTTTGCTTTTATAATTTGTAGTGAAAATAATTGGTGCTTTTGTTTTTTGTTTCTTATAAGTGTTCTAAGTTCTTGCTAAGGTAGCATCACATCAATTGTACAGCCACATTGTGACTATCCCTTTTCTGGTCCCAGTTTTAATCCTTTTTTCTCTATGATTGTGCCCACCTTTTATAGTATTCTTTTGGTGCTATTGTGGTCTTCATTGTATTCACTTATGAGTTAGCCATCTCCTCACTTGTTATTTTTTTTTTTTCCTTGTTATAGTTAAAAAAGGGTTCACGAGCTGCGATAAGCATCTCACGATTACGATGTGCCTTGCGGGACTTCGACATGAAGGCTCTTCTTCTCCTCTTCATCTGCATCCCCACCATAGTTTTTGTTATTTATGTTCATGGCCAAAAAATTACATACTTTATGCGACCCCTATGGGAATCCCCACCAAAACCCTTCAACATAATCCCACATTATTATAATCCTAATGTATCCATGGAAACCCTATGTTCCCTGCATGGGTGGACAATTCGTGAATCTCCAAGACAAGTTTTTGATGCAGTGCTATTTTCCAACGAACTTGATATGCTGGAAATCAGATGGAGGGAACTCAGCCCATACGTCTCAGAGTTCGTGCTGCTTGAGTCTAATTCTACATTCACTGGTCTGGTTAAGCCACTCTACTTTGCAAATGACAGGGCCCGGTTTGACTTTGTGGAGTCCAGATTGACTTATGGAACAGTTGGGGGAAGGTTTGTGAAAGGGGAGAATCCTTTTGTGGAGGAGTCGTACCAGCGAGTGGCATTGGACCAGCTTATTAAGATTGCTGGTATAACTGAGGATGATCTGTTGATCATGTCGGATGTGGACGAAATACCTAGTGGACATACGATTGACCTCTTGAGGTGGTGCAATGGGGTACCTGACCGCCTCCATCTTCAGCTGAAAAATTATTTGTACTCATTTGAGTTCCATTTGGATGATAAAAGTTGGCGGGCATCAGTGCACCTGTACCAGTCTGGTAAGACCCGGTACGCGCACTACAGACAGACTGATGTCCTCTTAGCAGATTCAGGTTGGCACTGTAGCTTCTGTTTCCGCTACATCAGCGACTTTGTTTTCAAGATGAAGGCGTACAGTCATGTGGACCGGATTCGGTTTCCATACTATCTGAACCGGCATCGGATTCAGGAAGTGATTTGCAAGGGTGCTGATTTGTTTGATATGTTGCCAGAGGAGTATACCTTTCAAGAAATAATCGCAAAAATGGGTCCTATTCCAAGTACCTTTTCTGCAGTGCACTTGCCAGCATTTTTGTTGGAGAATAGAGAGAGGTACAAGTATCTTTTGCCTGGGAATTGTAGGAGAGAGAGTGGCTAGGATTAGATTAGTTTTAGGTTTTGTATTTTTCTTTCTGTTGATTTTGGCCGGCTTCTAACTTGGATGCGGGAAAATGGAGACTTCCCTGCATTGTGGCTAGAGAGAGAAAATTGTGGGGGAAGCAAAGAGAGGAGAGAGGGAGAGATGTGCATAGTGTACCGAGAACTGGGGATTGGTTATTGTTTCCCATTTTGGTGCACTCGAAAGAGGTAAAATTTTTGTATAACACCAGTATGTATGTTTGGGAGAATGGTGAATTAGGCTACAAGATTTTACTTCTTTTATGGGAATTAGGGGTTTTTATTTTCACAAATTTTTTTGTTGGTTCTTTTCTTTGACCTTGAATGTGCATATCTTTTCAGACTTGGCTAGATGTTTTACTGACAGAAAAGAAATGTTATATTGCCAACTATTTCTCTCTCTTGTTATATCTTACGTGCGTATTATTGTTGTATAATGATAGCTATCATTATTCATATACTATCTTTGTGATGTTTTCCATTAATATTTGTATGTTTTAATATTGTAGTGTTCACTATCAATATTTGCAATATATTAAAAAAAAAAAAAAACTCTCAGTTAGAACCAAACAGTAGCAAACACTGGGAAAAACAGTAATGGGAAAACATGTAATTATAATAATGCAAAAGAATGCATTATGCTGAGACATAATTATCTTTTGGTGGAAAATTGATGGATATTTTTAACTTGCGTAGTATTCTCCAAAAATATGAGATATAATAAGGTCTAGTCAAATTATTTAATGTCCAGTCTGTTCTCCCATGTAAAGCTCCAGCCTAGACATAACATGGCGCCATGATATCTTCTATTGTGGAGCACATGACCTTATTATTTTCTCATTTAATTATTGGGAATTAATTGCTTTTGCGGAAATTTTCTCTGGACGCCCCCAAAATACTCCAAAAATATCAATAGGCCCTAAGAAGCATCATGAAGATTGTTCTAACCCTTATCTATTAATTCCAAAAAAAAAAGGAAAAAGAATATATATATATATATATATATAGAGAAAACCTATTGTGCATACTAATGTATTGAGGCTTCAATGCATACTAATTGAGATCATTGGATCTGCTTCAAGATCTGTGCAGATCAAGTCGCTTGATTAAAAAAATTAAGATGCGCCCTCTCCTTATTTTGCTCCGCTCCGCTCCTTCTCCATCGACTAATGGTTCTCTCCCTCACCAGAAAATTATTTTCTGGAAAGCTAATCTCTCTTGCCTCTCTCTTTTCCGACTCTAACTCCTCTTCATCTTCGACGAATGAAAATCTCTATGACTCCGATTCCGGCTTCAAGATCCGGGCCTCTCTTCGTCTCCGACGCCTCTCGCTTTCCTGGTCGCGCCTCTTTTAGTCTCCTTCACATTTCGACGCAACCGTACAGAAATTGTGCTGGTCTCGATTGAGAGCTTTGAGAGGTACACCTTTTCCCTCCATCTCCTTCCCTCTTTCACTCTCTCGTACAGAAATTTTGTTCTAGACCAGAACCAAAACCCTAGATTTGTCGTCCAGTATTCTGTCTCGGTTGAGCTGGTTTTGATTAACTATAATTTGGAACTGATTATGTATTTTTTTTTCCTATTCTATTGTTTGTTTGATTTGGTGATATTTGCGTAAAACTATAGTTTGTAGAAAACATTGCCGTCCCTGTTGAGGTTTGCTACTTTCTGTTCTTTGATAATAGAAAAAAATGAACTGAATAATGTACCTAGAACTATAGTTTGTAGCAATACAGTCCAAAAGGTCTCTACAGAAAATAAATTAATAGCAAATATGTGGTAAAGTATAGAAAAATAATACATGAATAATGCTAATTCGTCTGGTGTCTCATTTTATTTTATTTTTTTTTGCCTAGAATCTTATCTCTTTTATTTTCGTTTTTTCTCCAACACAGCGTCTCTCTTCAATTTCTCTATATTATAGATCCTAGCTCCTTCCCCACTTCAATTAAGCCACCATGCACGTGTTCAAGACCGAGCTAAGGAAATAACTAATGGACCTGTTAATCAGTTAAATAAACTCGAAAAGGCGAAGAAGGATCAGGCACGGAAGGAAAGAATTATCATTATGATCTTAATTAGTTTAGTTGTTTTTGTCTTTTTCTTATTGTTTGGTTAGAAGGTTTGTTTGACTTCTTGTATGGAAATAAAAATGCTCCGAAAGAAGTCAGTAGCTTCAATTTGGTAGAAGATATTGATTAGAATGAAGTTTCAATTTTCTGTATGCTCTAATGTAAGCTCCTAGTTGTAGGCTTGTTAATCTGTAGTTCTGTACCTAGTGTAATCTCTCTAGTGTATGCTCTATACTATACTATGAATGCTAAATGATAGTAGCTTGTTGTACTATGCATATACTGTACCCTGTTTACTTGATATGTACCTATAATCTCTCTAGTGTACCTGTTTATAATATGTATCTGCTTATGAATGCTAAATGAAAGTAGCTTGCTGTATCATGGCATGTACGTACCTGTAATCTCTCTAGAATGCTAAATGATATGTACCTGTAATCTCTCTAACATGTTTAATTGTTGTATCTATGTACCTGTAATCTCTCTACATTTATTAAATCAAGGTACATTTGTTAAATCTCTCTATCAGGTATTTCTTTTATAGGCCTGTAATCTCTCTATCATGTATTTTTTTATAGGCCTAATGATAAATATGTTATAAATAAAGAGTCAATAAATTCAAAGGAAATGGTACAACTAAAGATGCGTTTTCAGTTGGTTAATACAGGATACAACTAAAACGTGTTTTCAAAGACATACATGTCAGGTGTACTAAAGGCATGCAAGCAAGAGCATACATGTTCTCTCTGTGCCAGTTGTACCATAAAGCAAATAAGAAAATGAGGAAATTAAGCGCATACATGTCAGCTGAATGAATAATCCATAAAGCAAATAAGGAAATAAGAAAATTAATCCATACATGGCAGCCATTAATTCATACATCTATTTATCATTTGCTAGTTCTCTATACATGTCAGCTAACTAAAGACAAACATCTTTTACCATTTGCTAGTTCTCCACTGAAATCCTTAATCATCTTTACAAAATCAGTCCACTGAAATCATCTTTACAAAATCAGCCCACTGAAATCCTCTCCACTAGTCACTCTCTTCTCTACCATCTTCTTCTTCACTGAAATCCTCTCCACTATCATCTTCTTCTCCATTGAAATAGTCTCCATAAGATTCACTGCTGCCATCTCCATAACCCTTTTCCTTCCCTTTCAATTAAGTAATGAGCTGTCACAACACAAAAAAAAAAAAGATCTGCATAAATAGACAATTACCTTGGACATTTATTAGTAAGCATCTTAAACAACACATATCAACAATTATAGCAGTAAATAGATGGAATTGGCTCCAAAAACTATTTGTATGTTTATCCTTTCCATCCTTTATCACAAAAATGTCACTTTTGTTTTCAAACATACAGCATGCCACTCACTGACAATGAAATTAAGTTTACAAGTACCAATATCTTTATTCAAAAATCTTAATTGACAATCTTAATTCAAATTGATACAACTTCAGTTGATGGATATAGGATTAGTATTTAACAACTTTAATCAGCAATCACTTAATTTCTGTACTGGCCACAAATATCTTTGGTCCTCAAACTATAATCACTAAAATCACAGTACCGGATGCGTATACAATCAATGGTTACCATAGATTTTATTTGTTAGCTAAATTAGCTGTACATGACACACAATCAACAAGCTTTATCTTTTGATAGCGTAATTTGCGTTCAAATTTTATAATTCACGAACAGAAAATAGATATACAATTAGGCCAATTAGCAACCTACGTACTATTCTGTACATATTAGGCCAAATTCAATCCTCATAGAATATTGCTAAACCCGACTAGAGAGAAAAAGGGGGGGAGAGTGAGAGAAGGAGAGGGTTACCTGGAAACCTAAATTTGGTAGGGTTAGTCAGGGAGAGGAAGCGGGATTGCTTGATTTAGTAAGGAATATGACGGAGAATAAGAGAGGCGCGACTAGGAGAGCAAATGGAGTCGGTGTCGGGGACAAAGAGAGGTGTGACTAGGTTTTCATTTTTCAGAGATGAAGTAGGTTTTCGGAGGTGTGACTAGGTTTTCATTTTTCGGATGAACTAGGAGAGCAAATGGAGTTGGAGACGGAGAGAAGCGTGACTAAGTTTTCATTTTTCAGAGTCGAGGAATGAGAAACGGAGTGGAAGAGAGAGAGAGATCTAGGCTTTCATTTGTCGCGAGAGAGAAGTTCAGAGAAAAGGAAAGGAATTAATCGGAGGGAGCGGCCGAGCGGAGCAGAATAAGGAGAAGGGGACAAGTTAAGTTTTTAATCCAGCGATCACATCTGCACGGATCTTAAAACAGATCTAACGATCTAAATTAGTATGCATTGAAGTCTCAATACATTAGTATGCACAATAGGTTTTCTATATATATATAGAGAGAGAGAGAGAGAGAGAGAGAGAGAGAGAGGTGGGCTAAAGTGCCATAGATGGCAATGCCATAGACGTCTTTTTTGAGTCATTTTTTGAAGATCTGAAATTCAATCAGTTAATCTAAACCGTTCAAATTGATCACCATATTGAAATATCATTGAAGACCAAATTTTATATATATTTTTTTTTTGCTATTTATTTTGATATGTTCAAATTGGAGGGTCTGAAATACTCCAAATATAACGTTTTTTAAAAATATCATAATAAATAGCAGAAAAATTCGAAAATATGTAAAATTTGGTCTCCAAGGATATTTTAATATGGTGAATAATTTGAACGGTTCGAATTGAGCATTTGAATTTTGAATCTCGAAAAACGATTCTATGGCACGGGACCCTCTGTGCCATCTATGACACATTAGCCATTCTCTACATATATATATAAAATGTAGCCCCTACAGTCCTACAAGGCTACAAGTTCCTTCCGAACAATTTAGTCGGTGTGTTTGGCAGCGCACGCGAACAGCTTGTTCGCGAACAACGTCAGTTCGCGGGTACCAAACAAAGCACGAACAGGACGATCTGCAAACTACTCCCCCTGTTCCTTGTTTCTAGATTTTGGCGAACTACTAGGTGCGAACTAGTTGTTCGCGTGAGCTCTAGTTCGTCCCCTGTTCACGTCAAAACCAAACATACCACAAAAGAATAGAGACCAGCTTCAGGAGGCGAGATCCCGGGTTATTTATATTTTTAGGGATGCACATGATACAAATTATTACTATACCTTTTAAATATTGTTCAGGCGCACAAGCGTCTCATTTGAAGGAGACGATTTCAATATTTCATGGATTTCATGGCTTCTAATGAAACATTTTTTTTTCTTCCAAGGGGTATTGGAGAAAGATTCCAACAAATTTTTTTTTATGATAAAGTGACAACATGAACATGCTGTCACATTGTAATTTATCAACTGGGATAACCTGTTTCTTGTTGTAACAAAGAATATGTATATATAAATAGAGGATTGCTAAAATGCTATGTATAGCACGGATGCCCTTCGTGCTACGGATTCGTTCTTGCATTTCATGCTTCAAACAACGGATCCAAACCGTTCATTATCTTCTTCATATTGAAATCTCATTAGAAACCAAATTTTACATTTTTTTGAATTTTTTTACTATTTTTCTCATATTTTTTAAAATACTTAATCTAATAAATTCTGGACCCTTCAATAACAGTGATTTTAAAAAATCTGAGAAAAATAGTAAAAAAGTTTTAAAAAATGTAAAATTTGATTTCTAATGAGATTTCAATATGTAGAAGATAATGAACGGTTTGGATCGGTTGTTTGAAGCATGAAATGCAATAACGAATCCGTAGCACGAAGTGCATCCGTACTATGCATAGTATTTTAGCAATCCTCTATATAAATATATATATACATACAGTCCTATTT
Organism: Rhynchospora pubera; assembly: GCA_028095005.1. Taxonomy (NCBI): domain Eukaryota; kingdom Viridiplantae; phylum Streptophyta; class Magnoliopsida; order Poales; family Cyperaceae; genus Rhynchospora; species Rhynchospora pubera. The sequence continues at coordinate 286,403,271 of CM051460.1, forward strand.
TACGTTTTCATTCATTAAAAAAATACTCGGTACTCACAAGATGCTAAATTTTAAACTTGCTAACTAAATGTTTTTTTCCCGGAACACATATTTAAAAGACATCCACCAAGAGGATGCATTATTCATATTTCTTTAGTTTTTATGTAATTATGTGCCTTGCTATTTAAAATTGTATATATTTTTTTATTCCTTTTACTTTGTTATCAGAAACTTAAGCACTAGCTTCAATTTTTTATGCTGAATGTATGTACGATATTTCATCAATTTTTACTAGTATTGTCGAGAGCTGTGACCTGCTAATTTTGATAGCAACAACTACTTTTATGGTCTGCATGATCTTTTGCCTGGTCACACGCTACCAGTGGAATTTCTTTTTTCATATAGGATATCATGAATACAAAAGAGCAATTGAGACATGTACTACATTTTGTTAAAAAAAAAAAAAAAGAAGAGTTCGACAATTATGCAAACATTCAACTTCATCAAGTATTGATGAATGTTACCGATAATGGGAGCAAATGCATGTAGTTTGTAAGATAAATCATTATATAAATTTGAAACAGCAAGCTTCCAAATGTGGATAAGTCCACCAATATCTTATTGGTAGTAATTTGGATGGAAATGAAAGTTGGGTTTGAACAGTATTCCAGTTTTATAGGAAACATCTAAACACGGTTATGACTTCAATTTCGGAAATAGGGTGATTTCATAAACTTTCATATATAGGGATATACTGTCGGTTATTAAAATACAATGTCCAATTATTTAGGAACTTCAATAAAATTAACTGGAATAGTACATTCATGAATTCTTGTTAGGCACCCAATTGGGGTTTAGTTTCATTGAAACCAAAAGACTGGTACAACTAAAACCAGGTCTGCTAAAAAAAAAAAAAAAAGGAAGAACTATGTAAAGCAAGAAAATTACGCAAGCACACCAAAGCAAAACCCAATCACTAGTATTCTTATCAATCTCGTCAGCAAGTCAAATGTGCAAAGAGGTCCCTCAGAAAGTCAAAATTTTCTTTCATAGAAGTTCATCAGTTCCTCTGAACGCTACCATCTTCTCTAATAGTGTCAAATCTTCAGTGGGTATCAAAAACCAATTTCTGCGAAGCTACCAGAATACACTAAGATCACATTCATCAGAAAAAGAAAGACTAAATCTGATAAGGACCATAGAATTAGCAAATTTGTGAAAAGAAGTGGCTAGGAGGGAGAATATTGCACACCCAATAGTCCAATACATCTAAAGATGTAAAGAGTACACATTGCGTGAGGAATCTTGAGATGGTAATGGAAACAACTTTTTAAAAGTGAATGTCAGCAACATCAGAAATTTGGAATATTTGCAAAATGACACCATATACGCCTAAGAGGTGCTTGAAGCCTTGAATGCAATATATCCCAAGAAACATGAAGTCGCAAATTTGCTGAGGCACCCAACAAAAGGGTGATTTAAGAAAGACGCCCAGGAGTATAAGCCAGTTCAAGAGATTCCGAAAATGTACTTGCAACGGCTAAGCCCTATAGCGTTAGCAGTTTCAGATTGGTTTTTAAACAGTGAAATCTGTCATCTGACATCAGAAGTATAGATGAATTGATACAAGCATTGTTGTTTAAATTTGTGAGATAAGCATATGGGATGGTCAAGATCTGGAGTTAGACCCATCTGCACCTCCAATTACCAGTCCTTGAATGAGCAGAATTAACCATAATTGCCTAATTGGAGTTCAGAAGAGGAAGAAATGCATGGGTAGTTTAGTCTATAAACTTATCATAAACATTAATTAATTTTTTTATTTATAGCTAAAAGGACAAAACAGACTTCCAAGTTCCAACATGCAGCAGCAATTATGTACTACACTGGCAAGAAGGCATTTGATGCGCTTAAGAATTTCAAAAGAAGCTCAAGGAGTTATGAATTGCTCAGGTGACTGGCAGAATCGGATGGTTATAAACTTTTCAAGGAAAATGAAAATACCGAGCAAATATTTTGTTTTCCATGAGAAATTTGAATAGTCTAGAAAAATTAATCAAAGAAAGTAAAATTCTTGCCACCATGATAAATGCAGCAGATGCACTCATTATTTGGAATATACCCTCCGTGCCTCTTTTGTCTACAAAAGCAGCCCTTTGAACAAAGAAACACAAACCAACAAGCTAACAGGAAAAAAATTTCCCATCCTTCAAATAAAAATGTCCAATGAAAACAGAACCCAACATGACAAGATTAAATCAATCAGGTTTCAACATGAGAAACTTCCAATGCCGGAAATTTCCTACAAATCTACATACCAAGGACCGGAATTTCCTGACCAACACTCACTGTTCAAGAAAAATTGTGTCCAAGCGACCAGATAGGTCACTACCCCCATGCAAAATGAAGAAAAGAACACCACTCCTAATACCATAAAGCCGGGGGCTAAAAAGAAAAAGGATGTTGACAGAGAGGTGTCAGAGTACATTAAACGCCGTTACCACAATTTGGAGCTTCAAAAGCTTCTTTCTATGAAGACTGCTGCCTAATAAAACATGTTAACAAAGCAGGTTGTACTTTATTTGATATGCTGAAAGTCACTGCCAGAGACATTCTTAGAGATACAATGAAAGAGCAAAGAAACTGAACTTAAGTTTAATGAAAAAGTTTTATAAAAAGATTTCTATATTTATAATATTTAGAAAACATTAAGCTGGGTTGTATTGAATATGATGAGGGATGAACGTATGTCTTATTTAAATAACCTAAAGTCACTAGGCTTGAGTATGGCAATTGCAATGGACAAAATTTCATGATTTAGTAACAGTTTAGCACTGAACTTGTTTACCAAAAATAAGTGATTGAAAGGATGTTTGGATAGATAACTGCAAATTAAGTTTTCTTTGTTTATGGATCAAGTACCCATTGACTAGTGAAGCAGATTATCTGAAAATTTGAAACCAAGCAGTATAGAGATGATAATGGTACTTAGTCCTAAGAAAATAGGGAAACAGTCCTATACAAATTTATGGATACCATGCTAGACTTGTTTGGGCTTCAATCAAGTTGGGTAACCAAGCTGGTCTGAAATATAAGTGGCTGCTGCTTTTGTAATTCAGACAATAGAATTCAAATACAATGAAACCATAAGCAAAGTTTATTATCAGTTTCTTTACCAGTATCTAGTTCAGTTTGATTTTGCGTTTTACCCACCATTATCACATCTGGATCTGGTGCTTCCGTTTTTGGAAACGATATTTTTTCACTTCCATTCTAAACGGATTGAGATCCGTTCTCAATGTTATTATATTCCCAGATCCTCTCCCGTTTTGTTTATGTATGTCATGCCCCACGAAAACATGCTCCAAATTTTCTACTTGAGGCCACCGATATGGAATCTCCAGTCTGGTAAACTTGAGGCAATGTTACCGACATACCGACACCAGTCTGCACCATCCGTTGAGAACTGATCTCAACCCGTTTAGAACGGAAATAAACTCCAGTGGGTCTGTTTGAGAACGGATGCAAATCCGTAAAAAAATTCCTGCACTGTTCCGTTGAGAACTGATATCAATCTGTTAGAACGGAATAGAACTTAATCCGTTGAGAACGGAGTTCAGTTTTTATAAAGCCTTTCTGAGCCACCGTTGAGAACGGATCTTAAATCCGTTAAGACGAAAGTCAAGGTATTTAGTTTTTTAAAACCTTTCTTTCTGCAGCATCCGTTGAGGACGGATCCTAATCCGTTAAGCGGAATTCACAGAATTCAGCTTAGAACCTTTCTTTCTGCACCATCCGTTGAGAACGGATCCTAATCCGTTAAGACGGAAGTCACAGAATTCCGCTTACTAAAACCTTTCTTTCTGCACCACCCGTTGAGGACGGATCCTAATCCGTTAAGCGGAATTCACAGAATTCAGCTTTCTAAAACCTTTCTTTCTGCACCATCCGTTGAGAACGGACCTTAATCCGTTAGGACGGAAGTCACAGAATTCACAGAATTCCGCTTACTAAAACCTTTCTTTCTGCAGCATCCGTTGAGGACGGATCTTAATCCTTTAAGACGGAAGTCCCATAATTCAGCTTTTCAGAAACTTTCTGCACCATCCGTTCAGAACGGATCTCAATCCGTTAAGACGGAAGTCCCAGAATTCAGCTTTACAGAAACTTTCTGCACCTCCGTTGAGAATGGATTTCAATCCGTTAAGACGGAAGTCACAGAATTCAGCTTTTTAGGAAGAAGACGAGAGAGATGCCGAGTGCTTCCTGGGGAGATCGATGATTAACGGATGCAGCTCAACTAGAACTTAACATTGAATATTGATGTCTCTCTTAATGTTTTGATCTTCTGGAGAGATACCGGGTATCGTTGTGGACTCGCCTTTCAAGCAACTAGTGGTGGAAGATTCTGGCGATCACTGGAATCTCAAGGGTTGATCAGTTACCAATGAAACAAAAGCAATTTGTGGAAAAAATGTACGGATTGGGATGGGGATATACTAGGTCCCCTGCAAGGTAGAAGAATATTGGGTGCCGCTTTAGAAACAGCAATTTTTGTCTGTGGATTTATGTTTCTGCTTCGTTTACAACTTTACATATTGATACCTCGTTAAGTAATACATTAATTTATTTTTATTTTAATTATTATGGATTCTGGAAACATTTGGATTAGGTGTACACTATTCGCAAAATGTATCTTCTAATGACATTCTTCTCAGATTAAAGAAAGTTGACATGATACTTTCAGAATTTTCATTTATTGAATCATTATCATTTATTACTAGTGTTTTTCTATTTAAGCAAGATCTAATTTGAAATAAACCAGATGCATAACTATTCTAATTTTGCTTCCTTTTATTTATACAGATAGTGAAAATAATGTTCATAACAATGGGAGTTGGAATAATACTTCAATGTCAACTGGCACACAAAATGGTACCAGTTCAAATAATATGCCTCACGGGAGAGATACCAGTTGTTGTTATGGGGAGATGCATCAAGTGCAGCTCACCTTCGGGCAACTTGGGTGTTTCTGCTAATAATCTTGTGCAGCTGATTAATTGATTATTTTGGGATTTTGAGATAACTATTCACAGTCAACTGGTACAGACAATGGTACCAGTTCCAATACTTTCCCTCAAGCGACAGCATAAGAGTTGCACCAGCAGGGTGGAACCCTCCATTGTTCTGGACCTCAACAATTCTTGAATTAAAAATTCAAAGATTGCATTCCCTATATTTGTCATCTCGTCTCCACGTTGACAGAAAATGTGCTGTTTGATCCTCAGTTCCTCACTTAGTCACCTGGTCAGTTTGTCTGGCACATAAACTTCACAGTCTTCACCAATTTGACCGATGAACTAGCATCTGGTTATGTGCCTTCTATCTGCCATATCAGGTAGGACTTGAGGGTTAATTGACCTAACCAAATTTCCAGTACCCTCAATGCAAAAATTTGTCTTATTTGTGCTTATAAAAGGGGTGACTGTGTCCTTCAAGTGACAGTTCATAAACTTGGCATAAGAAAAAAATAGGGATTTAAAATATCCTGACATCTAGCATTCAATAGACAATTACTAATAACTCACCAGGTGGTTCCTGCTTACTAGAGTATATGTTAATATTCATAATGCCCTTGATGTGCTTTAGAATTACAGATTTGTAGAATAAGAACAATTAATTAACAGTAAAAGCTAGCTCAGAAAATATTTTTCTTTTGGAGACAGGCAGGAGGATGGTTAGATCTTCTTTTCTTTTCCAAGGAAAAAGACAAAATTGAGAATATTTCGTACTGCTTACAGGAAATTTAGATGCTCCAAAACAGTTAGGTCAAGAAAAGAATAATAAAGCTTGCAAGATTCTTGTCACAATTATAAAAGCATAATATTCATATCTTATCATTTTGGAACATATTCACCCCCATCACTCTTCCCTCCTTTTCCCACTATATAAATAGGAGTACGTACAAAGAGCCACAAACTCAAAAGCCCAAGGAACAAAAGAAATTATACCAAACTTCACCTCCAAAAAAAATCCTCACAACTAGCCATGGCCTACAGAACTCATCGGCCCCGAGTCAAATTCGAAGATAACACATATTTTGTACAGGAAACTTCCTACAAATCAACCTACCAAGGGCCAAGATTTCCAAATCTACAATCGATGTTCAAGTACAACAGTACCCAAAACAATGCTACAGCTAAAGAGACCCCGCAGGTTATTGAACCTGTGCATACAGAAGACAAGACCTATAACCCTACTCCCAGGGAGACGGTAAGTAAAAACCAAGAGGATGTCAACTCAGAGGCAGCAGAGTTCATCAAGCGTCGCCACCACAGCTTGGAGCTCCAAAAGCTATTATCCATGAAGGCTGCTTCCTAATGAACTACTAGCCTAGCATGTCCTTTGTCTTTTTTTATAGATCAAAATCACTTGTAAATCAACACTGTTAGATCACATAAACAGTGAGGGTGATTCTAAGTGACTTTTTGGTCTATAAATTAAGTTTTAGACCATGCCAGACCAATATTATCTTTTGAAAATGCTATGCTTGTAAGAATAATGGTTGTGAACTTGTAATAAATAATGTTCCGTCTTATAGATAAGCAAGAGAAGTTTCTTTCTATTGAAGGTTGCTACATCTGAAATGTGTTTTTCTTTTCTAAGCCATTTATTACTGTGATTAAATAAACATGCAACAATCAGTGTACCAGATCAGGAAAATAAGACAACTATATGTAGAAAGAACACAAGCTAAGAAAGAAACTGTTCAGTAAAAGGTACTATCAACCCTACACCAAGCTCATTTAAGTTCAATAAAGTAAGAATAACAGCACTGATTCAGATGATTTTTATAAAGTAAAGAAGCAACAATTGAAACTTCAACTAAGCTAAACACATTTCTACAACAAGTCAATTAGCCTACATATACCATCATACAGTATTAAAAAATAATTTAAAGTCCTGTTCATTTAAGTACCTAAATATACATTTAAAGAGCATAAGATGAGTACCAGAATTAATCTGTATCTAGCAATAAGAAAATAAAATTCTCTCTCTCTGTGCCGGCACATATGACATCGACATTTGGACAACAAATTCTGATCTTCGGCATGTCTCCCATCCACGAAGAAACACTTGAACAACTCCAGGTACACATTCGATGCTGCATTTTTGTTTCCTCGAAAAATCTCTAGCAACTCATTTTTGCATTCTTTAGGGTCCCAAATATTGCTAGGTGCCAACCAAAGGGCTGTCATGGGAGGAGGGAAACTGTGTCTCTTCATCAATTCCAACAGCTGAACAGCCTCATCTATCATTTAGCCTCAACAACTCTTGAAAATAAAAATGTAAATATTGCCTGTCTTAAACATCCTGACAGAAAAAAGGCGGGCCTAACCTCACCAAGATATCCAACAAACCAGCATCTCGCTTGTTTTCACTCTTACCATCTCGCTTGTTTTATCAAACTCACCACATGCACAATGCCCTTTCATCAAGACACTCCAATTTTTAAAGCCAGGAGTGCAACCTCTTTCGGACATTTCACCGAGCACACTGCAAGCATCCTCCAATCTCCCGACTTTGCACAGCCAATGCATCAACTGGCTAAAAGTTATGTTATGATTAGCATCATATACAGATTTGGAGAAAGAATCACACCGTTAGAAAGTACAAGTCTAATGGTGATTCTTTCTCCATTGAGAAATCCAAATATGGCACAGGACTTCAAGTGATTTGCCTAAAATTTGTTTGCTTGTGACTTGTAGTAGAGTACTTATCCAGAGCCCAGGGTTCATCCGCCAAAATCTCTGAAGGAAGGATTCCTGGGTGAGTGGCCATTTGTGATTGGGATTTGGGAAGGCCAAGTTTGCACGGTGTTCTCCTCTCTGTACAGTGTGGAAAAGGGAATTTGGATAAATTAATTTACTTATTATATTTTAGAATTTGAGTTTTAAGTTTAAGTTTAATTTATTGTTTGTTTTAATATTAGCATGATTCTTCTGTTAGATTTGCTTGCTTAATGTTTTTTATGTTTTGTACTTGCTAATTTATCGTATTTAGTTAATGATAAAGAAAAATATCAATCCAGTCTCAGGATTTGCAGTGTTATCACTTAAATAATATTTTTCCCCACTCAATTATTTTTGTATATATTGTTGTAGTTACAATGAGAATTCCATTGTTGATTCTTTAGTTATAAAATTCAATTTTTTTTTAGTATGTGATAACTCCATTGACACTGACAAAAACTTGATTATTTATTTTTTTAGTTACTTTAATGATTCCTACTCAAAAATATATTGACTGCTTATCATACACCCTTCATATTCCAACGCGCATCGGTATTTCCATCGTTCATTCAAGTAAATATGGTTGGGTGTTTGTGCACTTGATAGAAAGAATTGGTCCAATAACTCTTGACTGACTGAACAGTATCCGATCTAATTAATACCCAAAAGCGAAATGAACCAAACCACGCTGACAAATTTGATAGTGAGAGAGCATATGCAAAGAGGAATAATACAAAAGCATATTGAAACCAACAATGTTTTTGTCTTCTTCAAGTACAAACTTGACCCAATACCAAATTGATTTCAACGCGCATCGGCAAAGAGGTTTGACAATGGAAAGGAGCACCAAATGTTTGCAATTAGACCAAAGAAATTTACTGACAATATCAATCAGCATAATTCACCATATTACGAAATACCTGATAATCAAAACAATAAATACTTTTTTCAGAAACAACTGTCTGCTTTGAGCCTCAAAATACCAAATGCATTTAATAAGGAAACAGAAAAAATAATAATAATAATAATAACCAACTGCTATTGGATTAAATGAAAACATTCGTTAAAACTCATTTCCCTCTTGCTCAAAATCAAACTACAAAATTCAACAGGTACAAGTATTTGCTTGAATATTAATACTGCAGTAAAAGAAAAACTGTTTCGTTAAATCAAGTAATATTACCAAAAAAAAAACGTTCATGCTTCACGTCACAAACAAAACAATAATGTAGATGTGCTTAGAGCCTAAGTGCCATTTAAAAACCAACCTAAGCCACATTCTCAGCCCTCCTGGTACCAAACAAGTTTGCTATATCTCTATCATTGCGTATATGATAGGGACACCTGAATAGCAAATCTTGAGCCTCACCATACCTCCCTTCCTCAAAGAAGCATTTGAACAACTCCAGGTACACATTTGGAGCTGGGTTTCTATTTTTAGATAGCTCTTTTAGAAGCTGCTTCGCATCCTCCACTGTCCCAAATTTTGCTATGTGCACACCAAATGGCTCCCAGAAAGGAGGGAAATTGTTGCTCTTCATTGATTTGATTAGACCCAGTGCTTCTTCTATCATTTGAGCCCTCAATAACTCAACAATTAAATGCTTACAACTTGCTTGCCAAGGCTTCACTCCTGTTTTCTCGACCATCTCAACAAACAAAGCATGGGCCGCACCCTGCCTGTTTGACTGGCACATAGCTTTAACAAGTATGTCCAACAAAGCACCATCAGGCAGGACACCTCTCTCGGCCATGTCAGCTAAATACTCGAGGGCTTTGTCGACCTCCCCACACATGCAATGCCCCTGGATCAACACGGTCCAGGTCTTCAAATCGGGGGTGCAACCAGTCTTGGCAATTTCATCGAGCACCTTGCGGGCATCGTCCAATCTCTTAGCCTTGCATAATCCGAATACCAACTGGCTATAGGTTATGTTATCAGGTTCATATCCATCAATTTTCATTTTTTCAACTATCTCCTCTGCCTCTTTGAACTGGCCATTACTGGTCAATGATCTGTGAATACCATCATATATGGGTTTGGTGAGAGCATACCCATGAGACTCGTACTTTCCAACAACCCGGTAAACCAAATCCAGATCTGGCATAGGACTTAGAGCAATTTGTCTCAGTAAAATCCCACAATCTTGTTGTGCTGGCTTGTAAGGCCCGTCCATCATGAGTTCGTATAATTCTACTGCATCTTTCATCAACCCTCTTTTCTGGAATTGGCGTACAACTTTGACATAGGTGTCAATATCCACATCAAAGCCTTTTTCTTTCATCTGCCCAACAAAGTCCCAGAATTTCTCCAACGAATCATCCCGACCCAAAACCCGAGCCATAGCATTGTAGCTAGCAGATCCATGTTCATACCCAGTTCCCCTATCCTTGACCCAATTGAAAAATGCAAGAGCTTTTAATGGGCTTTTGCGTAGTTCTCTAAGTACCAATAGCACCATATCCTCCGACAAAGTAAATTTAGTATTCTCTAATTCCTTACCGAAATCTTCGCAAGATAGAACAGCATTCGCAATCGATGTCACCGAATCATTTGCAGAAGCATCCTTGTTCAATTTGTTGTAGTACAAACTGAAATTCGAGCATTCGTCCGATAACTTTTCTTTCTTAAACTTTCCAAGGATGGTTTGGTAAGTGCCTTGATCAATCGAGTGGCCACTGGATTCCATGGATTTGAGGAGGTCCCAAAAGTGGGGAAGAGATTCTCTGCAACCCAAGATGCGAAGCATGAGATTGTACACGGACGAACATGGGGAGAAACCAGAGTGTTGAGTACTGAGAGAATCGAAGAAAGAGAGCGCATTTAATGGCGATTTCTGGAGCTTTTTGAGTGTGTAAAGAACGGATTCTTGGGTTGGTGCGGATTGCGAAGTTAAAGATGAAGAAGAGAAGAGACGAGAGAGGAGGTGGCGGAGTGGTGGAGTGGAGGAACGAAGCATGGTTTTGGTTTCTTCTAGGGTTTAGGGTTTAGAAGAGAGAGAGAAAGAAAGTACCGAGCTTGAGGCCTTCAGACTTTCAGAGCTACAACAAAAGTGTTGCTGGATGAAAGATCGTTCGCCTTGTTCGAACGAATCTGAACCGTCCATTTCCATTAGCAGATCTGAATAGATAGCGCCGGCGCCGCGACCTAAACAGTAAACAGTTCATCATTGTTATAGTATCATCTAGTCAGATCCATCCGATAAAACAAGAATGTTTATCCTTGCCAAATTTTGTATTATATATATTTCATCGGTAGTTCGGTACAATGGGCTAACCATTTTATATGGATATATAATCTTTTTAAAGAAAATCTCTCTCTCAATATTATTGTGTTATGATTAATTTGAACAAAAAATAATTATTTCAACTTTATGAACTATTATAATTGATTTGAGCGTAAGCAGAATTCAAATAGAACCCAAAAATTTAGTGCATAACAGAACAATTTTTTTTTTTTTTTGGGATGTTAATTCGGGTACTATATGTACTGAAGTTGTATAATTTCCGAAAACTGATATGTCCGAAAATTTTTAAAATAATATTAAATTGGATTCCGATCTTAGCTACGGAATTCCAGATTCCGATCTTGTGATACTATTTTGAAAAATATTATTATATTGATATTATTTTTAATATATTATATTAATTTAATATTATTTTTTTTTTCCGGCTGATATGCAATATAACAAAATTTCAGAAGATGTATTTTTGTGGGCTATAATTGATAAGATAGATCCTGATTCCTTGAGCCCATGCAGATCCTAATTTAAGGAAACTCAATGGGCTGTTTATGGGCCTTACTTTAAAGAAAATAAAGTGATCTACATCAGAGAGTTTTGGGAACTCAATACAACTATACAAGCTCCATAATCAAACAGAAATTATAAGTGTCATCGGCAAATATACCATTCCAACCATCGCTACTATTTGTTACAAATGTTCAGTTTAATAATAAGAAGTGTTTAGTTTAATGCGTCAGAATCGCGCTAGAGTCAGAGTCGCGCGTGGTCAAGAGGTGCGCTAGGAGGCAGGGGTAGAATCGGAAAAAATTTAATTTGAACCGGATCGGTTCATTTCCAATTCTAATTTTTACATGTATTTTTTTTCCGGTTCGTGACCCCTTCGCTTGGTTTTTTTTCTTATAACAGTTGTATTTCTGTTGCAACTAACTGAACATTTATACTTATTAAACTGAACATTCGTACTTATTAAACTGAACATTCGTACTTACTAAACTAAAAGTTTATACTTAATAAAATAAACATGTTTGCTCATAACATTTATATTTTCTGTTGCAACTAATTGAACAGTTCTACTCAATTAACTGAACATTTGTATTGACCAAACTGAACTTTTGGCAAAAAAAAAAAATCAAAATGAACATATTTGGTCTAGCGAACACTTATAAAATAATGAACAATTCTACTACAAAGTGAACATTTGTACATATTAAAGTGAACGCTTATAATAACTAACTGAACAAAAAATACGCGTTGGATGAGTAGAGGGGTCAGAGCGCTAGTTGATGAGGCGCTGTGCAGCGCGATGGCTCGGATGGCACAAAGTGCGATGGCACTAATCAATTTCCATAATCAAATGCGCTAATTATTAGCACATATTTTTGTTCAATCAGTGCCCCCCGGAGACTACTGTCTGTAAGAAAATTATAAAATAAGATACACAATATTTTTCCTAAAAAAACAACGAAGAAAAAGAAACATAGATTTTCAAGACTTGATTTGATCCATGACTGAATGGTAATCTCTAAATTAAAGGATAGTTAATTATTGGATTTTCATCTGAAACAGAGAGAGCATTGATTAGAATAATAAATATATTGAAAACTTTGCCACCTGAAATTCTTTTACGTAATTTTATTTATTAAATTATATTTTGTATGTTGATCTGTTGATTTTTATTTTTATTAAAGCATAAATATTTTTCAACTTTTAATTTGTTCACACATTAGGTCTAATGATATGTTTCCTAGCACTAATTAATTGTTTCTTCTACATATAAAATCTAATTGATTTGTTTAATATTTATCGAAAAGCAGCAATGGCACCAGAGACGTGGAAATGTTGATCAAGATCAACTCCCTATTCCATTTAATTGCACCATCGTATAATGACTTGTATAATTTCCACATTGACTTAATCCCATTTCCTTCCAATTCCAATAAGACACATGGCACATCACAGGCATAGCAACGCTTGCAGTGGTACCTAAATTTGCTCGTATTTGTATGATTAAACAGAAACAGAATCTAGCAGTTGAGATCCATGAGACCTATTTTGGTGGTTCTTCTACGGCGCGTGAAATCATGGCAACCTCAGGCTAACTTTTTAATCCAAGTTAGCGTGAACAAACATTGTTCGCGAACAATGTTTGTTCCCGCGCACCAAATGCTGCACGAACAACCAAGAACAGCGAACTTGATGCTAATTCGTAATTCGTCGATTTTTTAGAATTGCAAACTGGGGAGCGAACAGGCCTGTTCGTAGTTCGTCCCTTGTTCGCACGCCTTTCCAAACAGACTTCGCATCCTCTGGATGGCCATCTAGTTGATGGTTTCGATTTCAGCCGTCTGATTTAATTTCAATGGCTATAGATGCCCCGTGCATGATACCAGAATTGATAGGCCCGAAAAACTCTAACCGTTGAGATTAAATCAGACGGCTCGGATCGAAAGACGTCCACTAGATTGTTCTATTCAACCATCCAGAGGATACCCTTCCTTCCAAACACGCCAATGTATGAATTATACAACACGCCGTTCATTCTCTTTTTTAGATCTATAAACATACTTCAGATAACTGATTGAGATAACAAAATCTATGCATGTCAACTTGCTTTCTTCTAATGCTTAATTATATTGCATTATTGGTGCTGACGTAATACTATTCAGTTCATAACGTGTACTATTTATCCAACAAAAATTACTTTCAAATTCTTTTTTTTTTTTTTAGAAAAGCTAATATGCAATATTTGGGTCTTTTTATATATTGTTAAAATTTATGATGCTTTTGTTCGTAAGGACATATATCTTTTTGGTGTGTTTGGATGAGCCATGAATAAGGAATAAGAATAAGGAATTTCGGTATGCGTGCTTATTCAAATTCTTTATTCTTATACCATAGTTTTGTTAGTATAAAAATAAGGACCCAAATTTTTTATTCTTGTGTTATTTGAATTGCACAAGAATAAAAATAAGCACGCATACCGAAATTTCTTATTCTTATTTCTTATTCAAGGTTTATCCAAACATACTAATGAATTGGTGCAATACACGATGAAGAAAATGTCAGGACTCAGGACAAGTATGTACCATACACTTTAGAGCTCAATTATATGAGAACATTGAAATACATCTCTCATCGGATGCTGTGAATAAAGAGGAGTTTCAAGTTTTAGTATAATAAATTTATTTGAAGGTCATTTTTTCTTATTACCAATGATATAATAAATTATAAATCATTGATATGTTATTGTCTCATTTATTTCCAAACTTTAGCACTATTCCAAAGTATAGGATGTACAAGACATACATTAGTAGCCCTCTCTTATTTTATTTTATTTTATTTTATTTTTTAAAGCAGGATGAATTTCATATATTAACAATTCAAATTGGCATTCCGCAGCTGCCATAGAAGATAAAAATGAGCTCAATTTGTCTTGACCTTTGTTGTTGACGAGGAGCTGACTCACACTTGTGTTCTTTCCATCCATTCCATAGATTTTCTTTACCAACTTTTCTAAAGTAAACCAATAAACTAAAAATAAATAAATTACTAGTGGCTCGGGACGTGGCACCTAGAAATTGGTTGCATTAATTAATGATTGCAAGCGCTTAAAAAATTGGCTTGAACTAATTTTAATTATATCAAAGCTAGGAATAGTTAAACTAAAAATATTGTTTTAGACGAAAGTAGCTTTTGGCGATTAGGTATTTGCATTACCCCGCATTTTGAGTGATTACCAGAAAGACTGTGGGTCAGTTTACTGAATCATGAACAAATAAAATCAAATCTCATTTTGAGTGATTGCCACAAAGACAAAAGTAGCTTGGTTTAGATTCTTTTATTAATACACCATTAAACAGGTTGAAGTCCTTAATTTTCTCCTTTTCATCGATAGGTTTCTCTTTTTCAATAAACGTCTGTTGTTACTAAAATGACAAAACTGAAAGGAACTTTGTTAAGAAAAAAAAAGTCCCATTTCGAAGAATAAATACACGGAGGGTCCAAAAAAATGTCACTTTTTTTTATTTTGGTCTGTAAATTTTCAAAGATACCATTTTAAAATTTGAATATAAAAGTGTTTGAAAATACCATTTCAAAGCAGTCAAACTTCTGGATTAGATTGAGCAAAAAAGTGAGAGAGCACACCACGAATAATGAATAATTAATAAAAGGTAAGACTTGAGTACTATTACACCACTAAGCAATTGTTAGGTGAAGAAAAAGAACGCAAGTGAAGTTGCCTTTCATGGAAACAATGATTCAGATTATGTTTAAAGGCACCGTTTGGATGCGTTGAGAAGAAGGTAGGAAGAAGGAAGAAGGAAAGAAATAAATTATAAACAATCCAAACTCTTCACAAAGTTACACACTTCCCAATATTTCTTCCCTTCTTCCCTTCTTCCCACACCTATCCAAACGGAGCCAAAGAGATGAATATACTCTTGATAAGTTGTACGCTTTCGGATTGGTGCTTTTACAATGAGTAGGAAAAGGATTGTTATATATTATAATCTTGAAATTCAAGTAAATGATCAATTAATGCCATTTAATTTAATATATACATATCGAGCAAGGCTAAAGTTCAATGCATTGGACGAAGGAGGTCCTTCAAATTTACTTGTTCTTGACTTTAGAGTCTCAAACGACCAATCCAAACCATTCAATGTGATCTTTATATTAAAATTAAGTATGAATTATTTTAAACATTTCATAATTATTTATATCGATGTTTTTTCTATTTTTTTTAAAAAAGTATAAAATTTTAGAAAAAATATAAAATTCGGTTTCATGTTAAATTCAAATTTAAAGATCAAATTGAGCGGATTGGATTGTTTGTTTGAGATCCAAATTCAAGAACGAATGTATTGGACGGGCTTCTTCTATCTAATGCATTGGACTTTAACCTTGCTAATGCATATCTGTATACTTGAAAAAATTTATGGAAACAAAGTTTGTTTTATATTTTACTATTTTTTTAGACAGAGAATTAATATCGATTGCGAAAAAGTTTAAGCCGTCTGATAAAATAATTCTCTTCCAACCGAACAACCTACAAGTACGTTAAAAATATAAATACTGGTTTTAAAATTTTGTGATACTTGTTATACGTAGATAAAATTATTTGTCCCGTTTGGATGGGGTTGGAATAAGAGGGAATTGTAAATTTTCGGAATTTCATATGCCAAATTTGTTATAAATAATCTAAACTCTTCACAAAGTTACACACTTCCCAATTATTTATGCCTAGAATTACAAATTTTCCAAATTCCTACAAAATCCAAACGGCTCCATTAAAACTTAAAAAGATTTAGACCAAAACTATATAGTAACAGCACTTGTATAGCCTTTACCTAATTCTAGTCTGTCTGTTGACACACTAGATTCTCTGTTACATCATTTTTTAGGTCCAAACAATACTGTTACGTAATAAAATTTTAGGACCTATATCTTTACTACTTATAAAAGCACCAGTTCAAAGGTCTATCCAAATTTGAGTCCAAAGGTGCAAACAATTGTTTACCCAATGCAATATAGACCATAGATTGATTATGATCTAATCAGATCAGCGGTCTGGATTGAATAACGAGTTAAAAAGTTTAAACCTTTCGTATAGGCCTGTTAACTTTCGCTGTCGAGCGAAATTGCGCTGATCCAAACAACCGTAGCACGGTAGTTCGAGCCTCCGTATTTTGTTTTTTTTTTGCTGGCACTATTCCTCTCCATCTACGAAAAGTTTTGCTCTCCTCTAAATTTCGCAAAAATGGAAAGAGCCGCCCCGTCTCTCTCATTCGCTAGAACTGCGGCAACTGCCTCCTCATATCCTCATCCGCAAACCGTCCCAGCCAAACACTAACCCTAACCCCAGACTCCTACGATCCCTCACGCTCTTCCTTTCTCTCACCTTCCTCACCTCTTCTCTCTCCCCATCTCCATCACCATCTCCATCTCCTTCTCCTCTCGAAGCTCCTCCGCCTCATCTCCTCTCGAAGCACACCTCGGCTTCTTCTCGAAGCAACCCCGATCAGAACCTCCGATAAGAGATGCGGTAATTTGACCTCTCTAAGCACCAGTCTCGAAAGAGACAGACCAAACCGTCGATGCGGTAATTAGAAGGATTTGGAAGCTCCAATTTTTCCATTGCCTTGATTCTAGCATCAATTGTATGCTATTTTCTTTTCCCTCCTCTTTCCTTGTTTGCTCTTAATTTTTTTTTTTCTTTTGGCCAAGAGTTTTTAATTTTAATTTATGTATTCATTATAGGTAATGTACGATGCTTTTGGCATTAGGCTACATGCTGAGAAGCAAGCAGAGGTATTGTGATTAAAGATCTATTTAGATTTATGAAGATTATAGAAATAATAAATTAGTGCATACTAAATATAGAAATTGCCTCTTTTCTAGGTATTGAACCAAATTGTGTATGAGCTTCCAGAAGAACACCCCTTGTTTGATAGTAAGCCTTTGCGGGAACTCCTCGGTCACACTGTACCTCGGGTATGCTCACACCAGTATTTACTGTACTGGTCTTTTGTACCAGTACAGTGTTGGACAACCTTTTTTTGATGCAATTTTCATTTCCTTTTGGCTTGCACTTTACCATGTTCAGATTAATAAAATCAGACATTTACTTGAAATTGGTCCAACACTGATCGGCGTAGATTATCTATCATATCATTTTTAAATACGAAATTTAACATAAAATTTGTGTGGCATGGTCATTTATCTCATTTAATGATTTAAATTTTAACCAATTCTAATTATATATTTGTATTTTACATGTCAGGTTATTGCCGGTGGCTTCCTTGGGTAATTACAGCTGTTTGTGTTTGCTTAATCAACCATATTTCTGGTAGAACATTTGACTTTTAAAATTAGGTCACAATGACAATTTAGTTATTTTCAGTTATTTCAACCCAGTTCTAGATTAGAGCAAAGTTGATGTTTCCTTATCTTTGGTTTTATTATATGCTTGCAAAAGGGAGATGTTTTAGTACCAACATCTAAATATCTTGTAAATCGCATAATATTGTGGGTCTCGAACTAAACTTTCTACACATATATTATTTATTTTATGAATTATGTACAACTTTCATATATATAAGGCATGCAGAATAAGGAGCCAATGATTAATATCTGTAGATGACACCTGAACCAAAGTTCTAACCAGCCATGGAAGTACCCAAGAACATGTCTATCATAACCTACTCCATGGTTTAGTTCTTAGCTTCTGTACAAGTATGATCACTTGTTATTGTTTATATAATCTTCCATTTGATTTGGTCAGTGCTCCTAAATCCCTGTATAGGTATTAGACACTGAAAGAGGAGCGCAATGTTGCAGAGATCTATCTCGGTTCGTGTTGAATTTTCTCGATTAAATATGTCTTTTTCGAACTTTAATTTTGATGATTACTTGTTTAATTATAAATCTGATTGTTTCTCTTTTTTTATGTTAGGGGACTAATATGTGATAAGACGACGAAGTTGCAGTCAAACTTGAAAGTTATATCATTTGTATACTCTCGCTGCTATTTTGTAGGGAAAAATGCATGATTTTTATCCCGATTTGCATTAGTTTTGTCGCTTTGTTTGATAGTTTGTATATGAAACAAAAAACTGAGATTCTGTGATATCTGACTGAATGTAGCAACTTCATTAATCATATTGCTTATGTTATTTTTGATTGGATTTTTCTCTACTGATTTGAAACTTCACTGGTCTTTAATTATATTGCCTTGATTAATTATCAGGTAGATCCTGAAAAGAAAGGTCCGGAAACTACCTCGAATCCACACCAGGTCTGGATTCCTTAATGAGTCTGCTACCTGAACCTTTATTGGTGTTAGGCTGAGATGAAGTGTCCACTGTGTCAAAGGAAACAAAGCTGTCTTTTCTGCTGTCGAGCTTGAGGTTGACTTTTCTCCTTCATTCTGTGACTTTTCTCATCCTTAAACTGAACCATTTTTAAAAATCGAGTTATCTAATTCAGATTTTGGATTATGAACCTGTGAAGGCATGCTCCTGCAATGGAAATTAGAGATTCTATCCAGGCACAGATCAGAAATTTCACCATCTGACGATTTTAATTGGTAACAGTATCTCTTATCTGGTTTTTTCTTTCCTTCTGGTCTTGATTTTTGGTATCTCCAAAATAACATCTCGTTCCATTGAGATGCACAATTTCTTCTTTTTTTCATACTGAAGCAGTAAGTCATATTCTCTTCATATTCTCGGGAGGCGATCCACTCTACTTACAGAATTTTTTATTTTAATCTAATGAATTATTACAAAAGAGAGAGAATTATTACATTTGTCTAAAGGACCCTAATATAACTGTTATTTCTAATTTGTTTCTCATTATACAGATCTTCGCTTGAGGAGCACGTGGCACCAATTTCCGTTGTATGCCCTGGCTTAGCATGTAATACCTTTACGTTTCTCTCTCCTTGTTAATTTATTCTTTCATTCGTTTATCAGTACAGGTAGGCTAAACATATATTTATAGCAATGCGGTGAAATAAGGATGTGCCTGTGGTGTTTATCAACATGTACAGTTGTGACAAAATACACGCTTTAAAATTTTTTGGTGTAGCCTGGCAGCAACTTTAAAATTATGTAATATAGGAGATTTTTGTAATATTAAACACTTGTATTTAAGGATCCAACAGAAGGTGGGAATAAGTGGAAGTCAATGACTGAAGAAGTGAGTTTTACTCTATTACCTTATTTAATTAAAGTAAAGCTTTTGCATAGTTGTGACAAAATAAAATTTACAGAAGTACTACTTTTTTGGTGCTAAACAGGAAAAAGAAGCCATATTGAAAAGGTAGCGAAACTGAAAGCAAAATATGAGAAGGCAGTGGAGGAAGATAACAAATGCAGAAAATGGAGGGGAGGATGCTAATGAGGAGCAAAATGAAGTTTTAATGACATGAGATTTAATTTGCTAGCACTAATGAGAAATTACAATATCTTCAATAACTAAAACATTGAATCTGCATTGTGATGTGAGTTATCATAATACTCGACACTGCTACACTGGTTAAAAATTTTATAGTGCAACGTGTTCTTGAAACAGAAATTGGAAAAATTTTGTCTAAATTGAGATGGAATTGATCCCCGTAGTTAGGCATAATCATGATTTGGGATATGGTTAGAAATAATATGGTGAATAATAGCTAGAAACCAGCCATGTGTAACCTAATTAGGTCCTGGTGACCTTGAGTTTAATCAGGGGATGGTTTACTTGGTCGATTGAGGTCATGTGATACCAATTAGTGATGAGACTTGTTTGTACCAGCAACTTGGTTGCTGTGTTGGGGTGCTATTTCTTTCTCGACGAGAAACATTCTTGAAATTGTAATTTATGAGACTTGTTAGGCTATCATTGATGCTATTTGTGTCTAATTTTAATTTGACAAGGAGATGGGCTTGTTCTCCTGGGTATGGATGGTGGGAAGGGCATAGGGTTTACCAAACGGTACGGTCCGGTCCAAACCTTCACGGTCCACGGGTTATCACGGGCCACTGGTTCACAGGTTAAAACGGGACGGGTTAGCACTGTCCATCTCTCAAACCTTGACCCAAACCCTTGATAGACCCGACCCTAGGTGAACTGGACGGGTAAATGCGGGCCGGGCCGGTCTAGGCCGGTCCAAAAGCGGTTTTTTTCCAGATTTTTTATTTTTTTTCTCTTTTATTGTTTTCATCTCAAAAATTTGTAAAATAAAATATAAATTCGTTAAAATATATATTAGATTAGATTTATAGATCAAATAATTAAGTATAATTTTGTAGTCAATTTTAATTTTTTTATTTTAAATTTGATTTGTAATTTTTCAATGTTTTTTTTTATTGTCAATGGTTTGCATAATTGCATGACAAAAGATTGTAAAATATAAATTATAAAAAGTAGTTAAAATATATTATGTCTAATAAAATTAATAATAAAATAATTTTGTAGTCTATTTTAAATTTATTTTATTCTAAAAACTTGATATGTAATTTTTTAAATAATTGACCCGTTTTGGACGTTACATTTTTTGGACACGTGTCGAAGCTCCATTGGAGCTGGGCAAAAAAAAATAACCGTTGATTCATTAACTCTGTCTCTCAGTCTCTCTCCGCGTGGTGACCATTCAAAAAAAAAAAAACTCTCTCCGCGTGACTGAGTACTGATTGCAGTCAGCTTTTTAGCGCAAAAAAAAAATGACGCGTGTCGACTGTGGACTGGGCGCGGAAACCAGAGAATAGGGACGGGTTTAGGTTTAAATGGGTCGACGCGGGTCGCGGGTTGGTTTTTTTTCTGAAATTGTTAGGTTTAAACGGGTTTAGACGGGTTTTCACGGGTTTAAGGTCCGGTCCAGGCCGGTCGACGGGTAAGAACGGGGCGGGTTTAGGACGGATCTGTACTAAAATGTTGACTCAAACCCGTGATAAACCCGACCTAGACCACCCTCTCGGTCCATCACGGTTTTTGGCACGGTCTGGGTCAGGTCGGGAAACGGGGCGGGTTTATCCCGGGTCGGGTCTGACCCGTCGGGTTTGTGGTAAACACTGGGGCATAATTTAGGGCTCCTAAGGGGAGGTGAGATTATTCTTATTTTAATATTAATAAGGTCACGTGATTCTTTTATTATTTCTGATTTATATGTAATTTGAGATGATATTGATTATTAATTACAACATTATGGATGCGTTTGGATCGTTGGAAGAAAGAAGAAGAAGAAGGAAGAAGAAGAAAAAAAATTATAAACAATCCAAACTCTTCACAAAGTTACACACTTCCCAATACTTCTTCCCTTCTTCCCTTCTTCCCACACCTATCCAAACGCACCCTATATTTGAAGCTTCTATCATCTCAATTGCAAATGAACACAAGTTTCCTGTAAACATAAAATTTCTAGAGTGCCCATGCAAGTAAAAGAAATGAATGTATCAATCTATTGTCAGATGCTCAGTTTTTAACATTTTTGAATTATATCAAATAAAAATTGTCCGCACATTGAGCGGGCACTGCTGCTAGTACAAACAAATAAAGATATGAGACAACGTGAATTTGTACAAACTTTTTAACACAGCGACGCAAACCAATTAGTCAAATCAAATGCATAGTACCAATAGTTAACCCCCTTTTTTGTAATTGACAATTCATAATTGGTATCGTCTCATCGCAACAACTCGGAACTCAGAAGTAATTAGAGATGGGTGCTTTTGTAATGCAACAACTCTTATTTCGAATTCTGCTTCATGGAAAGGTTTTATAGTATCTGATTTATTCACAAAATTAATATATATTAGAGATTTCCAATTTCCGGCGGAACTTAACTACAATTATTACTATTTAGTAGTTCCAGAATTATTTTATGAAAAAGACAAGTTGAAGACGAAGAAAAGCACGGCTAATTTAAAAATTAAGTATTTGGATTATGTTTGTTTATATTTGATAAATAGAAGGAGAAAAACTTGCTGTCGAAGGAAGAGCCGAGTGGTCCCCGAGATTTATTTAATATATTCAAGAGAAGTTTATTTCGAATTTGTCATCTATATGCGTCACGGGACAATATAATATTTGAATTTCCCCTTTTCGTATTTTCTTATAGTCGAACGTATTGCCGTACAATTACCATTGGTTGAACTAATCTGTAAGAATCATTTTGTTTAAACAATACTATCCAAAGTTACTTAGCATTCTCTCGGACGACAACTTTTTTTTTTATAATAGAGTCTAGCTACTTTTTTTTTTTAAAAAAAAAAAAAGAAACATAGTCCATCTAGCTACTTTTCTGAACTAGTCAACTTGGTTCAAAATTGCTCCTTTCCACTCGTTGGAGATAACTAGCGATACATTTTGGAGTATTTGAATCATTCATCTAGCTTAGTTTAATTTCGGAAACAAGCAAAATTTGCAGTGAATGAGTAAAATAAGAATTAGTGATGTATTTAAGTTGTTGAATTTGACATAATTTTTTCATTTATATTTTAAGGCACTTCCGATAAAATCTATCCGAAAAATATGATTAAAAATCTATGTTTGTAGATAGACTTGCGTTTTGTTGGGGTGTGTTTGGATGCAACGGAATAAGTCGTGAATAGGGTATAAGAATAAGGAATTTCGATTTGTGTGCTTATCATTATTCCTTATTCTTATATCATGATTTTGTTAGTATAGGAATAAGACCCCAAATTCCTTATTCTTACGCCGTTTATTAGTATATTCTTATACCATAATTTTGTTAGTACCGAAATTTCTTATTCCTATTCCCTATTCCCGGCCTATCCAAACACACCCTGAACGTATTTTATCTTTTTGTTTCCTCTTCTTTGAACATGAATTAATATTTTTTTTAGAATCAGCTCTTAATCTAGTGACAAATATCAACCCTTATATTGCAGGTTCAAAATCCAACTAGAATCTTATGCGACATTTAATTTAAAAATAAATTGGAGACTTGACCCATCTTATCTTAAAAAAAAATCATAATAAACATCCAAATCAAATGAATTTCTCTTGATTTGAACTTGAGAAAACAGTCGATTTTAAAATGGCGACGACAAAAGAATCTTTTTAGATCCCGTATGGAATCCGCCGTGCATGCTTTTTAAGTTCAATTACTCTATAAAATTGTTTCTATGTTGTTTCATGAAACAAGTTAATGTTGTCCTCATATGACCCACCGCACCCTCTCACCATAAAGAGGCTCTGAAGGATTCCTTCTTGTCATGAAGTGAAAAATGTTACATCATTGAATGCGGTTCCTTTTTAAATGCGTGGCGTGAACATGTAAAATTGTAATTTAATGCTACGTCTGTATTAAATTCTCCCCGGTGTACGAGAAAATCGTTTTCAATCAACAGATGAAATTTTGATCACTTTGAGTAAAGTTAACATAATATAATAAAAACTCTCAAAGAGTTTGTGTGGTCAGTCTTAAACGCTATCATACCATTTTCAAACAACGAATTCAATTCATTAACCTTAATTATTTTGATGTATTTATATTTTAAAAGTTTTAATTTTCTCGAATCATTTCGCATATGATTATTGATCAATATGTGGTAATTAAAAGTAAACACGCTAAAATAATTTACTTTTTTAGCAGTTTGATTATATACAAAATTAAATCGCGAAATTTAAATGTAGAACGTAAAGATTTGTTTCATCAAGAATATCAAGTTCATATTGAAAATTTCTCAGAGGCGAATTTTATTTTATTTTTTTTCGAAATTTTCAACTATTTTTTAATTTTTTAAAACTAATTAGATTGAGAATTTTCTAAAATTTAAAAAATAGTAAAAAATTAAAAAATATATATATAATTTGATCTCTAGGGAGATTTAATCATGGAAAACAAATTGAGCAATTCTTGACTGTTGTAATCTTGAATTGAG
Source organism: Rhynchospora pubera (assembly GCA_028095005.1). Lineage (NCBI taxonomy): Eukaryota > Viridiplantae > Streptophyta > Magnoliopsida > Poales > Cyperaceae > Rhynchospora > Rhynchospora pubera. Next base: position 286,427,679 of record CM051460.1, read on the forward strand.
ATTCGATCACAAACACAAAACACACTTGACTCTAGCATCAGACTTTAGATTTTACATATGTGTGTTTTTTTTCCCATTCATTTTACCGAACGAAATAGCTATATTGATCGATTTTATTTTAAACGGCTTATGTGTGTTGCGACTTGCGACTTTAGGACGAGGAATACAGGGGCATTTGAATGATTTTTTGTCCAAGAAATAACATTGAGCTAGTTCACTCATGCAATTGAACAGAACGTCATCCATGACTGTGTTAAAGCAGTGCTTTTTGCACTTTTTTAAAATTAAAAAAACAGATTATATTAATAGATAATTTTCAAAACCACTATTTAAAATATGCATTTTGAATGCTTCTCATTCAGAAAGAGAACATCTCTAGATATTGTTCTTTACCAATAATAATTTGGCGCCAATACATGATTTTTCTTATATTGCACTACTTATAATGGGTGATTTAGGTTTATGCCACTAGAAAAAATTGAAATTAGAGATTTACCATCATTAATTGACAAATTATTTTCATGCCATCGCTAAATGATAAAATTAGATTTATGCCATTGATCAATTAATATGACCTTTATGCCCTTTCAAATATGCCACGATTATATATTAAAATTAGAAATATGCCACTATAAAATACGGCAAGAAATGAATAATTTTATTACTAGATGGCATAATATCAATATTTTTTTCATTTTGAAAAATATGTTCAGTCATAAAAGATCTCCCTGTGAGAACCTCTTGTGCGGAAGAAGCAATAGGCTTTTAAAAATTTATGGAGGTACGATTCAAATTAGTGGCCCCGTGAGAGAAGAATTTGTTTTAAATCAAGTTTTGAGATTTTTAAATTTCATGGGAAGGGACATGGTGTTAGAGAGAGAGAGAGAGAGAAAAAAAAGGAAAGTAAATAAATGCAATCCTGAAAATTTTGTGCGGCTTTATATTTTTCTCTTTTCCTTCCATATTTGTGATGCCCTTTTTTATAAAAGGGCAATTTGGACATTTTAAAAATATAGCAAGCTTTTGGTGGCATATTTCTAATTTTATCCATATTTTTAAAAAAATGGCATAAAACTAATTATAGTCATTTTATAGTGGCATAAAACTAATTAGCAATTTAAGAATGTTATTTTACAAATTGACAATATTCACAGTGGCATATATCTAATTATTTCATTTATAATTCATGATATTTGAAAATACGCAAATTTCCTAAAGTGCTTCCTAGTATGTACCACAAACTTGACATAGAAAAACTTTTTTTTTTTTTTTAGAAAGCTTGACAGAGACTGTCAAGAGAGCAAAGAAACCGAAAAAGAAAAAAATAGAAAACTAATCCTAAAAAGAAAAAACCCCTACTGCACCCTACTAGCAGAAAACTAAGTACAGTGTTTATGAAAAATGCTCCCCTCTATCAATATCCAATCCGCAATGGCTTCTTTCGATCTGTGTACTCCTCTGAAAATCCTGTTGTTGCGCTCCAGCCATAAGGTGTGTAAAGATGTTGCCAACACGGTAGTCAAGAACTGATTCCCTTTCAGTTTGTCAAAAGACATTTGTACCGAATCCCTGACAGAACCCGAAGGTGTAACTGGGACATAGCAAAACTTGGCATAGCAAGTCAGCGGTACTATCATGATTGTTGAATCTGAAGTCGGAGAGTTTTGAAAATGTATTATGCTAAGCTACATAGTCTTGATAATGTGCCTACATAATAATGACCATTCACATCAATTGTCAATTGTCATTACTACGTGTTGAGATTTATTTAATTATTATAGTTAGACATTCCGCAGAGATAAAAGTCAATTTGTCAATTCTTTTTCATCAAATACTCAATAATGATTAGAATCTGTAATCACAATTAGGGGTGTCAACGGCGTCATTTTTGACGTTATGCCGTTTCGTTTATATTAAATGGAACGGTTTGTGGCATGAAATTTTATATCGTTTTCTAAACAAAACGGTATGTGGCACAGTTGGTTATACCGTTTAGACCGTTTCAATCCCATTTCAAACCGTTTTATGTGTAATTTCTAAAGTGGAACGGTTGATGGCACATAAATCTGTTTCGTTTAATAAACAAAACGGTAAATGGCATACCGATTTCGTACCGTTTTTAAGTGGCACGATAACGGTAGGGGGCGAAACCGTGGTCGTTAACCACGTTAGGCACCCCTAATCACAATAACGACACTAGAAACATACTCCATTAATGAATGAATAAACTATAATATTATTTGGAAAAGGCACATAAATACTTGTCGATAGGTCAATGTCAATTTTGTGGGACACTTCTTGGAGTGCAATAGTAACATTATTTATACAATTAGAGACGCACAGCTTTGTTTTGTCCACTTCTAACGCCTTTTAATTCGTCCTTTCTTTTTTTGGTTCTTTTCTAAAACATATATACATTATTATACGTGTCTAAAGTGTCTGTCTCTATCAAAAACCACCTTTTAGTTTGGAGGTGTTAAGGGAATATTTTTCTTTCTAAACATGATTAAACAAATATTGTAATATGCCGACTGTTCTAATTATATGTTGCTTGCTTTATGTAATCATATGTGTTACGTCTATTTCCTATTTAATTTCTGTTCTTACTTGTTAGTCAATTTGTTCTAATTTTTTTTAAATATTTACTCAAGTTGTCAGATAATTTATTAAATGAATTAAGGAAATAAGTAATTAAATATTTCCAAGTTGTGACTTGTGAGACGATAGTGTGCGCATAATAGCACAATTCATTGCATCGTATCAGCCACATAAAATCCGGTCGATTGTGAATGGGAAGCTTGCGGTGCACGGATTTAGGGAAGTTAAAAAAAGACCAGGTCCATCCAGTACTTTTCATTATAAAGAGAATTGGAGTCTGGTGCCTTTTCCCTCATAATAAAAGGCAAATTATTACACACTGAAAACCACTCAGCACTCTCTCTCTCTCTCTCTCTCTCTCTCTCTCTACCAAAGTACCAATCTCTGTTTCTTAGCACAGAGGGAAATTAATGGAGGTTGAGGCTTGGAGCAACAGAGACCATCTTGGGATGTACCAGCCTTACCAAAATCATATTCAATCAGGTTGCTTTCTTCATAATATAGTTAATTAATGCCTTAATGTGAAATTTAATTGGATTGTTTAGGTAAATTAGTGTTTCTTCTCTGTAATGGTACCGTTTTCTCCATTACCAAACCATTCTTTGTTAACTTTCAATACAATTTAATCAATTTCTGACACTATTATCTGTTTTGCTTTGTAGTGATATATATTTCCCTTTTTACCCTTTTTAGCTGTAGGATTCTATCTATTGTTAAGGATTTAGGATAATTTCTTGTTCTAACATCCACTTTTCGTTTTGTTCTGAAAAGGAATTTACTTTTTGAGTTAAAAATAACACATTTTTTGAGTGTTTAGTTAAGATCAAACGAATTTACTTTCTTTTTTCTAAATTCTTTCGCTCAATTTCCTCCTTTATTTCTCTGGTTTCTCTTGTTATTTTCTAAATTATTTGGCCCCAAGGGCGAAGCTACATGTAATAAGGTGGGTCCATGGACCCACCTCAAAAATTTTTTTTATTTGATATTACATTTATTTTTAATTAAAAAAAATCTACAAAAAGTTAGGGACCCATCTCAAAAATTTGAAGGACCCAGCTGGACATGTCGTGTTTGATTTGAATTGCATAACAACACTTAAAAAATCTCATAGGGACCCAGGTAGCATTTGTTCCTAACTAATCGTCTTTCTTCTCTCCTACCCAATGAATCTTATTAAGATAAAACTTAGAATAGAATGAAACATTTGGATGAAAAGTTATTTGTAGCATATACATACTAGCGTGAATCTCGCGCATTACGTGATTCATCTATATAATATTTTATGAACTTTAAGACATTATAAATAAAAACTACTACAATAGATAAAAATGCAACTCGGATATTATATAAAAACTACCACAACAAATTAGAAAAATAAGTGCTCAATGAGATTTTTAAAGAGTTTATTATGCAAATTATGAAAAAAAAAATTGATAGAAAATTGTTGTACTTTTTTGTCTTGAATTTTTTATTATTATCTTGTATATTAAATATGTTATTTTAAATTTTCTATTGTTATTATAATATATATTTGATTTTTCATGACTTTTTATCTAACATTATTTTAGAGTTGTTTATTTAAGAATTATTATTATACTATGTCTATATTAGACGTTACATCATATGTATATTTTCAGCAAAAAAAATTTATGGACCCTGCTGACACGGAATCCTAGCTTCGCCACTGTTTGGCCCTATCTACACCAAGCATAGACTTAGTTTGTATTGACCTTTTCTTTTAGTTGTCAATCAGGATTTCATTTTGTAAAATTTGTTTGTCAAGTGGGTTTTCTTTTTGTTCTACACCTTAGTTCTTATATTTATTAACAACTATAATATGAAATAGTCCTCTCTTTTTCTCGTATTTGCGCATGGCTTTGTATTTATCAATGTTAAACATAATGCATCTCTTTGCTTCTATTTTTCTATAGCTTATTTCTAGCTGTTTTCTTTTTGTCCCCAATGGATCACAAATGAAGAGTGGGAAAACTAAATATGAGCTGAGATTCCTTTTGAACTCCAAAATCTAAGCAAAATTATGTTTCCTCTTTACCAAATAATAACCTTAAAAAAATTGTGTGTAACTTAAACAAAATTGTTTATTTTTCTCCCACTGTCTTAAAATGGGTAAGTTTTTCCTAAACTTTCCTTCCAAAATTCCTATTATCTTTTGTTGATTCATGAAACGATTTGAGAAAGGGTGTGGCAGGAGCAAGTTCATGCCTTTATTATGTAACTAGGTCTGCAATAGGTAATGGAGGATATTTATTTAGCTCATGCTTATAGGGGTTTTTTTTTTTTGGATTTTCTTATGCCTTTTGATGAGCGGAGTGAAGATTCTTTATTGTTTCATCTATCCTTATTTTGTTCACTGTATCTTGTTTTTGAAACTTCTCCCTAGTCCCTTTTCTATTTCCTCTGATGTATTAGTCAACTCTAGGTAAGCTTGAATCACAAGCTTAACCTTTCTTTTTTAATTTACTTTGAGGTATTGTCTATTTTCCTTTAATGCTTTGTTTATCGTTTAGTAATTTTTTTTCCCTTTTTGATCTTTCTGTTTGACTTTGTAATTATTTTTTTGATAGTTAGTTCTTATTGGTACCCTTTTATCAAATGTTTTGATGTGATGTTTTCTTCCCTAGTCAAGAAAACTATTGTACATGACCCTGTATATAGCTTGAGAGACATATATGATGTTGAAGAACAGAACATTTTGCTTGTATTCACTAGAAAAGGATAAAATTTTGAGTGACTGGTATCACCTTATATGTGTCTTTAATTAATTAATCAATCATTATTTCATCAAGTATCTAAATTTAAGCCATCTTTTCCGTTTGCATTTTGTTACAGGAGAAGAAGATATGTGGGAGTATTTCCCATGCCCCTTTTGCTACATAGAAGTGGAGGTACCATTTTTATGCAGCCACCTTCAAGAGGAGCATTGTTTTGACTTAAAAAATGCGGCAAGTCCACCTTTTTGCATTCATTTACATTATTTTACTTTTTATGGTCAGAGGTGGTCTCTCTCTTATCAATCTTCCTTAGTACCTTTACTTAAAATCTGAGGATTGGACATGTTGATAACAGTACTATACTGGTTTGGCATGTACCAACAGTTGCAATGCTGCCAGTTATGTTAGGACTCCACATCCAGTGAAGTAATTCATTAGAGTGGGCGACATATAACTATATAAGCGGTTCTGCACGAATCTTAAGCTATCTTCCCTCTATAAAGCTGCCTGCGGTTCTCATCAGACTGTCCAGATCGTGTGAGCGAACCGATTTACACCATGAATTAGTGTAGAGGATACGAACTTGTTATGTTAGTACTGAAGATGAAAAAAAATAAGGATGAGTTTTCATTCTATTGTTCTCTTGCTGGCTTCTTATGGATGTTTAACTTTCTGGATCGATGTGTACTGATAGGAGAGTCTGTGATAATTGTTTTCTTTTTTCCCCCCTTAATTAACTGTCTTTACTCACATAAGCCAACCTAAGCTGTTCGCTCAGTTTTTTTCCACCTTGCTTTCACAACTTATCCTAACTTTCTGTTTATTCTGTTTAAATTTAGGTTTGCCCGATGTGTGCGGACAATCCAGGGAAGGATATGATTTCTCATTTCACAATGCAGCACTCCCACCTATTAAAGGTGTTTTCTCAAACAAGCAAATCATAGTTCTATTGATTTATTTTACTTTAATTTTGTTCTTATTGTGAAGAATATGTGGGTAGTGGTTGGAACTTTTGAGGTACCCTTGGTGCACTGAGATTGATGGTTGGATCAGACCAGTCATAAACCTTTGCACAAAAACTGTTTAAATTGGAACCAATAATTTCAATGCTTTAAAATTCATAGTTCTATCTCAAACTTGAGGATAAATATTCATTTCTGACTCTTTGTTTATAATATGTTGGAATTTTAGTTTGTTCATTTCCAAGTTTTTAGCTAATTTGTAACTTGATTCTTACAATTATTTCTGGGAATCTGGCAGAGAAGAATATCACATAGATCAAGCTTATGGAATCAGAACACATCTACAGTACATGAAGTTGATTCTTTTCATGAAACAGCATCTAACCAAGGCACAATTTTTGGAGCTGAACCATCCCCTGATCCGCTACTCTCACAGTTCATCTGCACTGTTGCTCCATCAAAAGCTGATTTGGAAAAAGTAAACAACACCAGCAAATTTACATCAGCATCCTCTAATGAGAAGAGGTACCAAATTGCTTAATCAGAGTCTACTTGAGTCTATTTTATAGCTTAGTTAATGGTCAGCTGTCAACAATCAATATATAACCAAGCATCTCCAAAAATGGTTTACTAGTGAGTATAACCTTTTGTGGACAAGTTTTGAGAATTTAGTTAGGTACAGCCTTTTTGTGGACAATTTGATTGTGGAAATAAAAGTTTGAGAATTTAGTTGAGTTTTATAAGGGAGTTCCGAATGCAAACAAAAATTGGAAAGTTTCAAGCTAGATAATTCACTTTCTAAGGATCTTGATCTAGTTGTTAAAGCTCAGTGTGAACATAAATTACAATCAAATCGTTCGCATCAGGGTGTATGTGCTCCATTTCTCCATAAAACATATCCAAAATTGGCATCATAATTTACATTAGAACCTTTATACAAGTAATTGATGAATTTTGGTATAACATAACTTTAATCTGTTCTGTGTTTTTTTTTTTTTTTTTTTTTTTTTTTTTCTTTTGGTGTTGTTAGGTTGGTTACTCAGGCAGTTGAAGCTTTGGGGGAAGAAGATTTCGAAGAGAGGTTACAGAGAATCAAATTTATCAAAGAGATGCTCATTTCGACCATATTCTAAGGTCTATGGTTATGCCATGGAGCGCCTGAATTTATAGCCTTGTAGTATCTGAGGCTGCAGTAGTAAAGAAAGGAATAGGAAAGAGAGCTGTTTTGGTTATTTGTATAGTCCCTCTTATTGTGTTCTATTGTTAGGTAATTTATATGTAATGCATAGAATTTGGCATATGATGATTGTTCTTTTTTTGTTTTCCTACCCCCCTTCCGTTTCTCTATGTTGTTCTCAGGCATCTGAAAGGCCACCACGAAATTATGATGTCACACTTATAATGAAATTGCTCTGATACGAAGAAAAGAGTTAGATTTAGAACAACATAAGAACGCATGGTTGTAAGCCACAGTAACGTGATTCCACTTGGATTCAATTTGATAAAGAGCGATTGTACAGTGGTCCGTCCGAGTCTCTTTACGGAAATCAAGATTTCGATGAAATAGGTTGTGAAATATTTTGAGGAGAACAAACAAACAGCATTGCAGTAACACTTCATTTTTTTACCATTTCCGAATGACGGTCGGTGTTTCTCTAATAACCGTGTAACGATTTTTTTGATAATTTAAGCATCACGTTTTCTACTGCGTTATTTCCAAGCTTCCAGCACGATTTAACCATTAGCATTTCCAAACTGTCTGAGAATGTGAATGCTACTTAATTTGAATTCCTAGAAGCCGAAAAGAAATAAATAGGGATACTCAGTGGGCCTAGATTGGTGTTTCAATGATTTCTCAAATCTGTCAGGGTTTATTTACTTTACTATATTTTCTCACGTCAATTTATGTAAATCCGTTCTTAATTTCTCATTCCTAGCTCAAGGAATAGTTCAAAGAGGGCTAAACCATGACAGATCCGATGTATACATTAGTAGCAAAAGCTACTTTCTAAGGGTGCGTTTGGATAGGTGTGGGAAGAAAGGAAGAAGGGAAGAAGTGGGAAGAAGTATTGGGAAGTGTGTAACTTTGTGAAGAGTTTGGATTGTTTATAATTTGTTTTCTTCCCATCTTCCTTCTTCCTCTTCTTCTTCTCTCATCCAAACGCACCCTAAGATGCCACTTCAAAGGTAGCTACTGTAACTAACATCCCCAGCCTCTCTGATGACTAACCACAGAAAAAAAAGTAACAAACACACATAAAGGTTTCACAAGCATGAAGACTCTTATAATAAAAGAAACAAAAATCAGACTGAATAACGGTTCTTCGGTTGTTTCTCCAGCTTTGCGTCCTCCTGTCAAAATAGAAAGCCTTCATTGGTCAGGAAAGGAAGAATTTCACATGCAACACAACAGCATGTTTATATCACCCACTTATTCAAATAAGAAACAAACTGTAATAGAAAAGGTTAGAGGAAACCGTAAACAGTTTTGCTATAACAGACTTTTTCCATGTTATGCATAGATGCTTTACCCCACTTGCTACCGTAAACAGTTATGCTATAACAGACTTTTTCCATGTTATGCAGAGATGCTTTACCCCACTTACTGTTTTTGTTGGTATATATCACAAATTGTGCATTTGCGATACTTGTGCAAGGTCATCTCAAGGTTTTGCAAAGAAGAGAATAAAAATTGAATTTCTTATTAAGTACATACATGGACTAAGAATCCAATTTGTTCCTTGTAATCAACAATCTCCTTCCATTGTCTTCCGATGCTTATCTAGAAAAGACACCAAAAAATAAAAATATTACTAATGACCCGGTAATTAATAAATCAAAATGCTATCAAAACTCTTGGACTTTGGGTGACGTACAAATTAAATTGGACGAAATAACAACACCAAGATCATAATCATTTTTTGGTTTTTGGTCAGAATTAGATAACTGAGTGCAGCTATCTGTATCTCCTGTCGCCACAAGGCTCAATCACAATACCAAAGATTAATCATACAAGGAAGACGGTACAACTCAATACCCAGAAAAAGATGAGCAAAACAAAATCACTACTGAGATACCCTATATACAGTGTCAGTTGACAAGCTCTGATACAGGGCATGGTGCTTAAATGTGCTTAATTGATACCTGAGCAGCTTCATTGCTGGCATTTTTGGTCCAGATGGCTACTCTCTCCTGCTTGCCACGCACACTGAGAACGGCCCCACATATCTCATCTCCATACTCAAATTGTTCACCAATCATCGCCAACAACTAGTCAATGAAACAAATGAACAAACCTCAATCTAAGCTGAAGGTCACAAAAATCAAACCTGATTGTTCAAAACAAGGAAACTTTAAATGACTCCAGAACAGACTTTCGCTGAACCCAACATAACCCAGAACTAATACGACCCAACCTAGACAAACCCCATTTTTCCTACTAAAATTTTCTCACTCCATTCATCTGAAAACATTCATGACTAGTATTGTTTTATATACAGATAGAAGGGCACATACAGTGTAGAGCCAAAGCTGGTCAGATTTTAGTCGGGAGCAGTTGATGGTCCATTTTCCACCATTGGCACAGATGGGGTCTTCCCACTTGGGCTCTATCTTGTTTTTAAAGCAGTGCAGATCTGCACCCACAGCCAACTTGCTCGGGTTGTTTATGTTGTTGAACAGGCTGCAGACACAGGATTGCAATTAGAGATCAGATCATCATTTGTAATAATACACTGGGGCATAATTGAAAGGAATTCAAGCTTTGTACTATGTAATTGTCAGTATAATTCATTGAAATTAACATCCATTGTCAGTATAAATCACGATAATATAGCAATGAATCTGATATAAAAGATGAGAGCTAAAACAAATCTATAGGAAAATCACAAATTACAACCAGCTGAAGTTCAAGAGGCAGAAGCCTAACATCCATACAATTAGCTCAAATCTAAGATAATAAATCATGGCAGGTCTAAGATCAACGTAAGGAAAAATATAGTGACAAAATCATACCCCCAGAAATCCTCGACAGTGGAGAAAGTATAGATGGGTCGAATGGAGCTTCCCCACGCGGCACTCTTGGATTTGGCCGATGGATTATCGAACCAGAGAGTCCATGAGTGCTCGAGCGGGTGCAACGCCGGCTCCAGTCCGGCGCCGACCGACGCCGAGTCACCTCCTTCGATCTCTCCTTCCTCGAGCTCGCCTTCTTCCAAGGCTGAGTCGGTGATGGTGCTCCTCGCCTCTTCGTCTTGGTTGGAAAGGATCGATTCCTCAGTCGTCATGGCGGATCTAGGATTAGGGTTTTTGTTAAGGTTTGTGTTGTGTTCTGTTTTGTAGGAGGAACCAATTGAGAGATTGAGGGAGAGGAAGATTTGTATATTAGTCCTTTTATTTTTGGATATTAATTGGTATGGTGATTGTGTTTGTGCAATGCAATTGTGCATATGCGTTCCCTTATCTTATCTCCTTTGCGGATTCGGATCGCCCGCCGCGCTGGAACCCGAATCGAAGGACATTTTTGTTCCAAGATTCGCGTCAACTTTATTTAGATTGTACACAAACACAACGGTTCTGGGCTTCTGGGCTTCTGGGCTTCTGGCCTTCCGTGTCCGTGCAGCAGAAAGATCCCCTTTGCTTTGGATAACAGATTACGGTTACGGATAGATCATGATTCATGAAAGAAGAGAACGGCTAAAAATAAATAAATAAATAGAAATAACAGGATTGATGGATATTTTTAAAATAATAATTTATAATTATAATTTCTTAAGCATATTGTTTTCCTTGGAATTGAGGTGCAAATGTGCAATGACTAGATCAACTAAATAAGAAAATATAAATATTTTTCCTTTCCTATCCTTCCCATCTCAACGTTCTCTTCATCGCTCTTTTTCTTTCACTTGATGTGATTCACACAGAATATAAATAAACGCTTAGCCATCTATCTGGATTTATTTTCTTACCCATATATTGTTGCTGGAACCCTTTTCTACACGATGTCAATTTAATTTAAGGATGCGCACAATATGTTATTTTTGAAGAGGAATTGCCTGTAAAGTTAAATCATTCAACTCAATTTCAAATACAAATGATTACTGTTTGATTATCTTTGTTTTGAAAATATTTCTCGGATTTTGAGGGACTGCTTTTATTTAAAGACCATGACAGTCTCAAACAAGAAGCCAACATTCCAAACTTCACTAATATATAGACATTAAAGCTCCATATCCTCTAAAACCATATTTATGTGGGTATTCCAAATTTCCAAATTAACTAAAAAGGAACAGTAGACTGGTGGTGATTCAACAATATTTAAGGTAGATGACAACTATTGCATGGAAAAAGCAACCAACACATCAGATTCACAATTCAGATCCAATATATATTACAAAGACAGATCGATATATCTCCAAAGTTTACTATCTCAGGGAAATTGAAAGAACAAATCAATTACCCTTCATACTATTATATAAACTGTCGTCTTACATGAAGAACCACTCAAACACCTTTTTGGGTTACTTTGCTGTTTGCTCATGATAACTCAAATGTAGTACTGAGACACAGCTTTTCCTATGATCGGTGGAAAATAAGAGACCCAATTAGAACTGCTAGGCCTGTTATTGCAATAGTGAATATAAGATGCTTGTGTGGTGGTCCATTGTTCCGAGGCCTTCTTGGTGGGGGTCTTTCGTCTCTTGCACCAATTCCCCTATCCCATCAAAGACAAAGAAATCATATAGTTGTCTAACGTCGAATAAAAATAAGCCATTAAACAGATTAAATAAATGATAAGGGGCTTCTCAAGATACTAAAACCATCATCTTTTTAATAATATAGGATAATGTCTTCTGTAACCCTCCGTAAAGAAATGTCAAATATCCCCCTACCAATGTGATTTCACCCTTGAAATTCTGAAAACTATACAATATACTCCCAATTTTTTCAGAAGACTTCCAATTTGCTCCTTAATTTTCCTCTCCACATAAAATAGAGAATAAAGGATGAGTTAAGACAGGGTGGTGCTGAAAATATTTAAGCTTTGTAGGATTATGATGATCTATAGTTTAGTGTAAGACCATGATAATTGTGTAGACTCTAATGCCTAATATAAAAGAATAATTTATGTACAAAAAGAGCAGTGGAAACAAAGCGACCAACAAGTTCAAGACTAAGAGGCTATAGATGTAAAACAATCCTCTGAGATTTTGAGTCCTTTTTTCCCCCCTAACTTGTGACTCTTTAGTCAAGAAACAAGGAAAATAACCAAATCAAACTGAAGTACCTGCAAAGAAAGAAAGGAAAACACAAAGTTATAAATTACCTTGATGCCCCTAAAGGACCAGTTGAATTCACACGAGACGGCACATCTTGAATGGAGCATTGGTGGTTATCAGCTAGTTCACGAAGCCTGACATATTTGCGGCATGTGCCACAATAATCAGTACGGTTTCCACATACATCCTAGATTTGAAAAACAAAGCTCAGTTCTTTTGACATTCTTAGGTCTATTATCAAACTTTCTGATAGGTTGACAAATAGCTTTTCTAGGGGTACTATTCCAGACTCCGGGTCCAAAAATCAGATGCCAAAGCACATTCCTTCCCATTATATTGAATGAATTAAATGTTCAACATGTGGTCAGTAAAAGTACATTCCAAAGAACAACAGTGCATATTTGGTACAAGAACAAATGTTCCTTTCCATTATATTGGAAAATATAATATTCAAGTCATTGCTTGGAGTTACTATGTACAGAACACAATAAGCCCTTCGAAACAATTTAATCTAAATTCCAAAAAAAGTTCATGCAGGGGTTCAGTAAAAGGTCCTAAATTGAGATAAGGCAACATGAGAAAGGGTTTCCAATATATATATTTATATAGGGGAAAATTTTATGTTTACACCCACCACGAAGAGTCAAAACTGGAACCAGCAACAAAATCCATGCCTCTCCCAGATAACGGAAACATCACTTATAATCATATTTTAAATATTTTTTTTAATCAATTCCTGAAATATCTTCTCTTTCTCTCTTTCTCATTCATTCATTTAGAGTGGAATTGCAGAGAATAGTTTTTTATGTGCAGAACATTTATAGTTTTGAGGCTCTCCACAGTGCATGTGAAGTAGTACTAAATTAAACACATTTAACCCTAAACTCATTATTTATTAAAGGCATCAATTTGAAAAAAAAAAAAATGCTCCTGCAAAAGATTTGATGAGATACCTCATGTTCAATGATATCAAGTGCCGGTAAGGGTAGCTCACAATATTTGCAGGTGACCATTCTTTTTGGGCAGTTATCACTTTTGTGCAGAGACCATGCTTCTCTTTCTACTGTCTCAGAGCAAAGGGAACAAGTGACCTATAAAATAATAATGAAACAATCATCCTCCATATTTTGCAGATAGCATCTGTCATTTATTTTGCTTGTGCTGATGTCACCTTTGTTATGCCTCATTCCATTTGTAACTATATACTGTTTCGATGCAAGACAATCCATTGATCCAGATGAGGTATCATCAAGCAAAAGGGAAAAATATATATACAGGAAATACAATAATATTGTCCCAGAGCAGGCTGCCTGAGTACTTCAGTAATGTTCTTTTACAAGTGAGCACTCAATATATTTTTGTTGGAAAATCTGATAAACATTTGTCTGGAAACTTTTACAAAATAACATACTGGTGCATGTGTTTCATTGTAATGATCTCCAACGAGCTTTCTTGGTACCATCTCTCCACAGTGCACACATTTTTCAAGGTTGCGAGAGCAGTGTGCAAAATGCAGATCGAAATTTGAGCTTGGTATGTCCCTTTGGCTTTAGTTTCAACCCCAGAAAAAGGTTTAAAAAAAAAACAATTTATTGTCAGACTAATGAAAAAGAACAGTTCATCCAAACAAAGAATGGACATATAAAGAATTTTAAATGAAATAAAATAAGCAGCGCTAAAAGCATCAAAACAAAATAAGTTTTGATCCTTTTACCGACAAATAATAACACAATGTATATCCAAAAAATATAGGCTCCACATGAAAAATTAACACTGGATGTATCTGAAATGAACAATGCTAGAGACATCAAACTGCAAAACCATGTTTCATCCAATCTAACATCTAAGAGGCAATTAAAGCAAAACAAATGCTAAAAAGAATGAAATAGCTTGCATATTTACCATTAACATGCTGGTAGAAACATAAATACATTGCCGATATGAGCGACATGCCGACATGTATTAATAGTTTCAGTCTTCTATACTGGATAATATGCAAATAGTTCTTTTTTTAATGATAGGAATGCCTCGAGATGATTTAAGTAGTTAGACAGAATACTGAATAGTGTGTGCCCACTGCCAGAATTTTTCATTATACATCACAGACCATTGGACAATGAAATACTCTGTAAGTCCTGTTGGCCACATCTACTATTTTTTAACAATTATCTAATATTCATGAAGAGAGAAATAGTGAAATGGAACAGTGGTCTTGTCTTTTGTCTTTCAAAATTGGGAAGAAATCTGCAAAATTCAGTTAAAGAAGAACAGGTCTCAAAAATATCTTATTTTCTTATGAGTCCACTTCAGACTCCCAAAGGGTTTGAAAAGCCTTAGTGAAGTGTTTTGAAAAGCAAGAGCATATTTCCAGTCGAACGAGGGCAAATACATATATTACAGCACTTGATGGGTAAATCTATATAGCTATAAGATGCTGCAGAAGCAAAATGGGAACATATAATGCAAAAGGTCTTCAAAATGACCAACATTTCACTTTAATTACCTACATGGTCACAATGCATGGATTTATGCAACATATTAGTGGTTAATTGGAGATAACACATAAACAGAAAGGCAGGATTGAGTTAAGAAGCAAAACCATCTATTTAATTCATATTTGTTGCTTTTTAAATGTTGCTAAATGGAAGGCTGGGGAACTAAAAAGACCCTTAGTAGCTTCTGGATCAGTTTAGGTTTAGTAGAGAGAAAAGTGCAGTGTACTCAAAACATTGCAATGTTAATGGCAATTTGAGCAACAGTTGGACTTGAACTGTTAGTTGAAAAAAAACATGCAGAGCATCTAATATAAGAACATATGAGGTGATTTGCAAAATTAAATTGTTGCCTTGCTAATTTTATCCACATTTCATTAAAACTGACAAGATTCACCTTCTAAGCATAGAATGGTCCAATTACAATCATTTTAAATTTAAAATACGAAAAAATAGGTGATGTGTAAAGATCAGTTATGCTAAATATAAGTTGATAAGATAAATGACAGTTATAGGTAGGATATAAAAATTAGCTAAAGATTTTTGTGCGTGTGGTTTTATTTTCGCAGTGAATCAGTAATACTAATCTCCAACATTCATTAGAAAGGGGTTTATTTCAGACAATTGCCATTAAAAAAGTTCAATTAAAGAAAACTTCTCAGCATTGATAAGAAAAATGCTTTTTGGATGGTATAATTTGAGAATTTTTGACATTCTAATCAGCAGGTATATTATCTCAGTATTCATATGAAATATATTGAATATTGCAAACTAAGCTTTGATATTATCTCCTAATCAACCAAAAACGCGTAAAATATTCCTCTGAAAGAAACCCGAATTCCAGATCATCACAAATTTAACCAGTTGAGCAACAAATTCGTGATTTTCTCAGATAATTAAACAGATCAGAACAATTTACATTAATCCACAACAAATCCAAACAGCTAAACAACAATCGAGAGAAAATCGACAAGGAATTCGAGCAATTACCAGTGCGCGCACGTGGAGGTGAGCTGCTCCGAAGTTGACGCCATGGAAACACGATCGCTGAGAGAAAGAGCTAAGCGAAGGCGATAGAGCGAGAGAGAGAGAGAAGAATAGATAGAGAGGTATTGAATAAGGAAAATATAATGAGAAAATGGAGTTTCTTTTTAGATTTTTCTATTTTTTTGTTCTTCCCCTTTGACATAGACAAGGTCTATATTTTGTTCTTCCCCTTTGGTTTTCGTAGGAAAGAAATTAGAAAATTTTAACATAGACAAGGTCTAAGAGATTTTATCTGACTGACAAGTAGGACCTGTTGATATTGGAGAGTTTAACCCAACATGCAGTCGGTACTGGTTCACCGAATTTTGAACAGACCAGGTGTAAGGCTTTCCTATGGGGTAGTTGGCTAGACATGGTGGCTCATAATTGTTTGAAATTAATTATTTGTACAGTCAGATGCTCTTTAATTGAAAAAAGAAAGGACTAGTTTTTCTAATAATATATTTTTAAATAAATTTAAATAAAATTAAATTTTACATACAATTTAAAGTTTATGCAATTTATGTCTTGTTTGTTGATGCATAAACAAAAAATATTATTTAAATTGGTTGAATAATTCGCACTTTGTTAACATTAATTAAAGTATCTATCAAATCTTATTAATATTGATAGATAAATATATTCATATTTATAATATTGAATTTTAAATTTAAACTTTTATAGTTTTATGATTACTAAGTTAACTATTTAATTTCCCTAAATAATAATTCCATTAAAAAACATTTATTTTTTCTTTCCAAAAAACTGCGTCCATCTCCCATTTACATTTTGATGAACCAGAAACGACAAGGGTCGGGCGAAAGAGGGAGGTGAATTTTTATTCGTGGCAATATTCCGGATTTAATTTGTTTCCGAAAATCATTGATATGTTCTGTCGATATCCTTATTTTATTGATTTAGTTGTTTACTTGAACCAACGAAAGAATTGTCATGTGACTAGGTTAGCTGACAACAAATTAATTCAAGTAGGTATTAAGCTCGCCAAAAAAGTTTTATGAAGTTAATTACAAGAATCGCCTGATTTTGACTTCAAAAAAAAATATAAATAAAAAATTACAAGTATTGATATTTCAAGTTTGTGAATCCGGTGATTTGGATTGGATCCATTCCACCAATCAAGTGGTTTTTGGTTTGAATAACGAAGATGACATTTATTTTCAAACTTCTTAATAATAAATTGTTGGTTTCTAAAAATTCAACCTTAAAGGAAAAAAAGATATTTCGAGTTTGTGACATTTCAAAATTTTCTTTGTTAAATCGTTTTGCCTAAGATTTAGATAGGAAAGGAGCTTGAAGGACCAAATATCATATTGAAAATTTTCATCCAAAAAGATCGTTCAAAATTTCTTATTCTCGACGAATAATGACTTAAGTATCAACGGACCAAATTCAACTTAAGTTGAATAGGTTTTCAAATTTCATGACAAATAACAAATTTGAGATGAAAATCTATGTTCTGTTTTATTTCTTCTCCTTCCAACAATATACAATAGAGAGATACAATAAAAAGGAAACAAATCAAAACACAATTTTAGAAAACTATCCTAAACAATATTCTGAAAATCCAATCAAATCTAATTCTAAATATCATGTACTTGACATATTTGCATAGATGACATATACACACAAATATATATCGGCACACTCCCCCTCAAGTTGGAGCATGAAGATCTCGTATGCCCAACTTGCTGAGTAGATAATGAAATTGCCGCTTGCCAAGAGCTTTTGTGAAGATGTCTCCCAATTGCTCTGTAGTTCGTACATGTGAAGTAATGATGTGTCCAGCACGAATAATATCTCTCACATAATGACAATCCACCTCGATGTGTTTGGTACGCTCATGAAAAACTGGATTAGATGCAATGTGAATAGCAGCTTGACTATCACAAAATAATTTCATGGGTTGTGTATGTGAGACACCAAGAAATTGAAGAAGAGACTTGAGCCATGTCAACTCACAAGCAGTGGTTGCCATTGAGCGATATTCTGCTTCAGTCGAGGATCGAGAGACAGTGTGTTGCTTTTTGGTTTTCCAAGAGATAGGAGATCGTCCCAACATCACAAAGTATCCGGTTAATGAGCGTCTAGTCAATGGACAACTCGCCCAATCCGAGTCACAGTAGGCATACAATCGAAGGTCACTATCAGCACGAAGCACAACTCCTTGCCCTGGATTGCCTTTCAAATACCGCAAGACTCTAATAGCG
The DNA here is from genome assembly GCA_028095005.1 of Rhynchospora pubera. Taxonomy (NCBI): domain Eukaryota; kingdom Viridiplantae; phylum Streptophyta; class Magnoliopsida; order Poales; family Cyperaceae; genus Rhynchospora; species Rhynchospora pubera. The sequence goes on from CM051460.1 coordinate 286,445,995, forward strand.
GCATCATAATGTGCTTGGAGGGGAGCTTGCATAAACTGAGCCAATACATGCACCGAATAACACAACTCAGGCCTTGTGATTGTTAAGTAGATTAGGCGTCCTACAATTCTCCTATACCGCTCAGGTTCATCCAAAAGTGGACCCGTTGCTGTCAACAATTGATGGTTTTGTTCAATAGGAAAAGCTGTAGGTTTAGCACCAAGCAACCCACTTTCAGCCAAAATATCAAGTGTATATTTGCGCTGGCATAAGAACAGACCCTCTGACCCACGTGTTATCTCTATGCCAAGAAAATATTTAAGAGCTCCAAGGTCCTTCATGTGAAAGGTACTACTCAAGTACTGTTTAAACCTTTTGAGAGCTTCTGAATTATTCCCAGCAATAACCAAATCATCGACATACACAAGAATGGCCAGAAAAACATCACCTTTGGCGTAGGAAAACAACGAATAATCAGCTTTTGACTGAACAAATCCATAGGATTGCAAGGCTGCACTCAACTTAGAAAACCACATTCGCGGAGCTTGACGCAATCCATAAAGAGATTTCCTTAATCGGCACACCTTGCCAGGTTGAGAAGAATTGAATCCTGGCGGTAGACGCATATAGACCTCTTCATTCAAATCACCATGCAAAAATGCATTATGTACATCCATTTGATGCAACTCCCATCCTTTTGCAATAGCCACAGCCAAGAAGGTTCTCACACTAACCATCTTCGCAACTGGAGCAAAAGTTTCAGTATAATCAATTCCCTCTACTTGGCGGTTACCAAGAACGACCAGCCGTGCCTTGTACCGTTCAATGCTCCCATCTGAGTGATACTTGATACGATACACCCACTTGCATCCAATTGCAGTCTTCGTTGGAGGCAAATCTTCTATAGTCCATGTCTCATTACGCTCCAGTGCATCTATTTCTGACTGCATCGCATTTCTCCAATTGGCATCTTTTACGGCTTCCCCAAAATGATGTGGTTCTCTTCCTGCTGTAACTGCAGCTAGAAAAATCCTATGTGCCACAGAAAATTTGTTATAATTCAAATATTGAGCTATTGGATAGAGACTACCTGAGGAGTCGATTATTGTGGGGTGAGCTTTAGATGGGTCACAAAATGCTGTATAACATATGTAATCTTGAAGATGAGCCGGAGGCTTGCGAGATCGTTGACCACGACCAATCAGGTCTGATGCAGGTGCACTATGTCCAGGTACATCTTGACCTGATGCACCTGCACTCAGTTCGGGCACATTCTGACCCGATGTACTTGCACTCAGTTCGGGCACATTTTGACCCGATGCACCTGCACTGGATTCGGGTGCATTCTCCCCCGATGCACCTACACTGTAACCGGGCGCACTCTCCCCCGATTCACCTACATCATGACTGGGTGCACTGTCACCTGATGCACCTGCACCATAATCGGGTGCACTCTCACTCGATGCACTCGCACTAAGTCCGGGTGCACTCTCACCTAATGCACTCGCACTAGGTCCGGGTGCACTCTCACCCGATGTATCTGCATTCTGATCTGTTGTGTCTGTATAGTTATGTTCACTTATCAATGTAGGTAAACCATGTCTTGGTTTACTCCCCCTTACTTGTTTAAAAGGAAACTCATTTTCACAAAACACTACATCACGTGTAACAACAAATTCTTTTGTCTCCAAATCATAAACATGCCAGCCTTTCTTTCCAAAAGGATATCCCACAAACACGCATCTTCTACTTCTACTATCAAATTTATTGGATACTCCAGACTTGTGAGTATAACACAAGCAACCAAATGTGCGAACTGCAGCATAAGATGGTGGTTTTCCAAACAACATTTCATAAGGAGTTTTATTTTGTAGCAATGGAGTGGGTGTTCTATTAATGAGGAATGCAGCTGTGAGGATGCACTCACCCCAAAATTCAAGTGGAAGGTTCGATTGAAACCTCAATGCTCTTGCTACATTAAGAATGTGTCTATGTTTTCTTTCAACTCTTCCATTCTGTTGTGGGGTTCTTACACACGAAGTTTGGTGCAAAATTCCATTTTCAGCATAAAACTTTGACACGAGTCCAGATTTGAACTCGGCCCCATTATCACTCCTAACACATTTAACATGTCTACAAAATTGAGTTTGTACCATTTTACAAAATGACTGAATCAAGCTAGCAACTTCACTCTTTTCGGCTATCAGATATACCCACACAGCACGAGTGAAATCATCAACAATAGTAAGAAAATAGTGTGCACCGCAATGAGAGGTAACACTATAAGGACCCCAAATATCACAATGTATCATTTCAAAAGGTTCATCTGATTTATTTGAACTCACCGGGAAAGGTATTCTACTTTGTTTGGAGCGCATGCAAATGTCACACACACCATTTGTCATATCAACACCACCTTCAACACCAGGAAAAAGACAAGTTATCTTATTAGAAGGATGACCCATTCGTTGATGCCACAAATCATAGGTTGTCTCCTTTCTTGTATGAAAAACTTGACTCGGTCCTAATGGACGATAATAGTAGACCCCATCTCTTAGCTCACCCACTCCAATCGGCATCCTCAAATTGCGGTCCTGAATGACACATAGCTCATTAGTGAATATAACAAAATAATCATTATCTGATACAAGTTTACTAAGTGATATGAGATTGCAGTTCAATGTGGGCACATATAAAACTTTTCTAAGAGTGAGTTTTCCTTGTAGAACTACTTGTCCCTCATGTTTAGCCACGGTTTGAGTCCCGTTCGGAAGTCCAACTGATGAAGGTACAATATCATAAACGCCTTGTAGGCATTCATAATCTCCAGTCATATGATGAGATGCACCACTGTCCAATATCCATTTCAGAGATGCAACTGCATTGTGAGATGCACCTTTATTGGAATTGGCTAGGATAGCCATGATTTGCTGCATCTGGACGTCAGAGAGTCCAGGTATGAGGACTTTTGACTCTTGCTTCTTGTCTGGTCCATCGGGTGCATTGTAGGGGGCACCAGCATTCGCACAGTGCACCTGCACTGGGTGCACCTGCACTCTATTGTCGACTCTACTTGGCTTCTTGCCACTAGATGCACCTAAGTGCACCCGCATTGAACACGCCTGCACTCTGGCTGCACCTCGCTCCTCATCCTTGGAAACTAGTTGCACCTTTTTGTTCACCGATCGCTTCAGGTGTTCCGATAGCACATGCTGCGCCTTGGCAGCAATATCACACCTAGTACCAAATTTCGAAGCCGGTGCCATGGCCATTGGAATAATGGTCTTCTTCACTGCGAACTTCTTCTCCACAGCTGTAATTAGAAATGAGGAGCCGTCGCTCTCGACATCCTCGAGCAAATCAAATCGGTTTAAGGTTGTCACCATGGTGATTAAACCTGGCTCTGATACCATGACAAATAACAAATTTGAGATGAAAATCTATGTTCTGTTTTATTTCTTCTCCTTCCAACAATATACAATAGAGAGATACAATAAAAAGGAAACAAATCAAAATACAATTTTAGAAAACTATCCTAAACAATATTCTGAAAATTCAATCAAATCTAATTCTAAATATCATGTACTTGACATATTTGCATAGATTACATATACACACAAATATATATCGGCACATTTCAACTGAAAAAAAAAATATATAAAAAGGATAAAACATTAGAAAAATAGGAAATGGATGTTGGAACCAAAAAAAAAATGGAGTACACTTACAATCAGAGGTCAAATTAATTTTTAACGACTTAAATTAAACCAGTTCAGATTTATAACCAAAGTTTAGTTTAGCCACCAGTAAATTTTATTTAATTTCTATTATAAAAAAATACTATGTCATAAGTCCGATTTCTTCTAGGATAATCTGTGGCGCCGGCATGTAGTGAATGCGCCCGCGGGTCTATATAATGAAGACATTACATAATTTGACATCTTGTTTAAATAATTTACTGTTTTGCAAACAGAAGTGCATTTAGAAATAATATCACAAATTTTTGAAAATATATAGCATCCAAATCATGAGACTCCGAGACTTTATTTTTTGAACTTTATATCATTGAAAAATGAAAGAAATTAAGCCCAAGATGGTTAATGAACAGATGCTAGTCTCCTTTGCATCTTTTAGCACCATTAATGCCAAAAATAAAACAAAACAAAACAGCTCTACCTGCCTTGTCCAAAAAAAAAAAAAAAAAAAAACAAAACAAAACAGCACATGTACATTATTTGCTTAAGATAAAACAGTCGTCATTAGTCTTAAACATAATTTCACATATCAGCATGACAAATTTGACATTTTTTTTTCCTACATATACATTAACTATTTACATCACCACATCTATATTTCTAACTTGCACGCATCTTAGTTCAACCAACCTATACAACCTCTCCTCTCCTCTTGGCACCATAAGTAACAAATTTTAAATAATACCTTTCATTAATTAATTAACACCAGCTCTAGGTTCTTTAATAAACTTGAACCACTGGCTGTCATTGGCAACCTCCCTGTCGACTGTCGTTCCGCCTCCATTGCACGGGTTTGTAATCACTGTACCATCGCCATCGACATCCAAGCAAACCTTAGTACCATCCTCCAACACGGTCGAAAAGTACGACTTACCATAAGACGATGAAACCTCCCAAGCTGAGTCAGATGGCATGCAGATGATGCTGAGTCTCACTGGCTGGTGGGGCCCTACTGGCTGGAGACAATAGTATGTCCCTGCGACAGTCAGGAAATTTTGTGGGGTATAGTTCCACGAGTCTGATTCGTCGCATGCGCCCAGTGTAAGTGGCCTATCCATGTGGCGCACCACGCAGAGTCCCGTTGCTGGGTGGAAGATCTTGGTACGTGCCCGTGTGAGGGAGAGAAGCTTGCCTTCATCTATAATTTTGATGATTTGAAATTATTATTTTTTAATTTTTATTCAGTTTTTCTCAATACTGTCTGATACATCTCAATCGTAATTAAATAGTTGATTGAATCAGGCACATATGGAACAGTGGAAAACTTAGGCTTTGATCAAAATGTTTTTACGCTGGGACTTCATTTCATTTGAATTGATTTCGCAGGATTTCATTAGATCTAATTATATAGAAATTCTAACCAAATGACATCAAATCCATTCATTTTGACAAAAAAATTTCTAATGAAATGAAATCCCAACTTAAAAAAACAAGATTTTGATCAGGGTGTTAGTATTCCTCGTGTAGTGATGTGCCAGTTTTGAGGAGTATAATAAACAATGAACAAAAGCTTTATAAGTACAAAGAACTTCTGTTAAGAAATCAAATTAAGAATACTGTTATTAATCACAATAATATCTAAAGATGATTTCCGAAAGAATTTGATCTGGTTGAATAGCTATTTAATTAGGCATGGCCTTGTGCTTTTTTCTTTTTCTTTTTCTTTTTATGAAAGAAAGGCATGGCCTTGTGCTTCTATTTTCTAAGGTGAATATCCACATGGACCGAGAGATGCTACATCATGTTTAAGCAATTAAGCAAACTAGTTTGGAGAAAATTAATTAGTACAGAAGGAAATGATTTGATTCTGAGCAATCATGGGTTTTTTTTTAATTCTTTTGTGACTTTAATGTTCAATTAATTAGAATTCGTGTGCTTAATTAAAGGCATACGTGTGGAATAAAAAGAAGTTAAAAGAGGAATGAAGAGGTAAAAAAACCTTTACCTTGGTAGAATTGATGCCCTATTGCAGCTTTTGGTAAGAAGCAATTTGAAACTAGAAATAGAGATGCAAGGAGAGAGAAGGCGAGCTCCATCTTTGTGCAAGAGTACTGGATAACTGAGAGGGAGAGGTGATCTATTTTTGGCTATGACTTAAAAGAGGGAGAAAGAGAGAGCGACTTCTACAAGAAAAGAAGAAATAAAGAGACAAAGTTATGTAATGGGGTGACTTTGGTGGACGGTGGTAATTAGAAAATTTTTAAAAAATGAAGTTTAGTGGCATCCCAATCCTTATTTGAGTGTGATTGTCTATGCTTTGTGCCGATTCTACATGATGTGGCGTTTACTGATGTGTGGACCCTACTTCTTATGCAAGTCTTTTGAGTTTTGACAAAGGGTCCCCCGAAAATTGTAAATGTGTCCTTGTAAGTTTTAAAATTTTATAATAATCCTTTCAAAATTTCATCGAATTCATGATATTAGCTTTTCTTAAAATTCTTAGCCCTCTTATTCCGAAACCCTGACTCAATTCCAGGTTAAGGCTTAACTAATTTTTTTGTGAGAAATAAGACTTAACTACTCAAATTATGAAGGTTTATGCAAACCAACACCTGGTTTGAATGTCTTTCGAAGCACCTTTATAACACCAAACTATTCATTTTTATAAAATGTACTTTCAAAATTTTAAATTTGTTTATCTTTTGTCATGTATAGTTGTTTAATTCCAATAAAAGATTTTAATGTAGATTTGAGGACCTTACGCTCCTCCAAATATATGTGATTCAAAGTAGAAGTATTTGAAATTTTGAACCAATTCCAATTTTGATGAATATCAAAACTGATCAAATCTTCACAAATATATGTTTGGAATGAGAATCTGTTGGCTATGGTTGGACAATCATTTCTAACAGTACAGGGGATATGTTTGGAATGGCCGAATGAAGAGGAAGTCCCTACTCATGGAAACGGTATGTTATCACATAAAAGTCGGTCGAATATATCTGAAAGGATTGAGTCCATAAATATTATTAGTTATCTGGTCCAATTAAATTATTTTCTCTCCTAACGAGGTGTTTTGTATTTTTCTTTTATTTCTTTCATTTCATTAAGGTCTAAATTATTAAAAATGAAATAAGTAATGCACCATGGGAGCTTCGTTACTTAAAGCTTCAAATTTTGTTTCTTGTATTGTATTTCACTTTTAATGATCCAACTGAGAGTAATTCTACTCTCGGCTAACTAATTTGTTCATGCATGCGGCCCAGCGGCTAGTGTCCATTTAGCGATTGCTTGCACGTTCATCAATTGACTAATACCCAATTCCATCACTTCACTCAAATAAATAAAGATGAGAAAATAAATAAAGATGAGAAAGGTGAGCACGCGAGACCAAAATAATTTTCCATATATATTTAAAGACATATTTTTGGTGTGGACTAGAATGTTCAACCGAATTTGAGCGTTGATTAATTATAACAGTTAAAAATTTTAAACGAACGATCTGAATTTCGATTTTTAATCCAGTGCTGCAGAATTTGCATATTTAAAATAAGAACCATATGCATTTAAAATAATTGTATGTATATATGTTTGTCGTAATCAGATGGCACAGGGAAAAAAATAGTTTAATGTAATTTAAGTGTAAAAAATTGTGCTTATTGTTTTCTTTGTCTTATTCAATTGCTCCTCGTATATATATATATATATAGTTTAATTTATATATATGTTTGTCGTAATCAGATGGCACAGGAAAAAAAATAGTTTAGTTTAATTTAAGTGTCAAAAATTGTGCTTATTGTTATCTTTGTCTTATTCAATTGCTCCTCGTATATATATATATATATATATATATATAGATAGGCTAAATTGTGCTTCAGCATATAGAGGGTCTATATGCTAGAGTGTTTAAACCGTCGGATCTGAAATCCAACGATCTAGATTCAGGCGCTGGAGGAGCAAAACTGAATTCGTCTCTCCGTTAAATTTTAAAATTTTCCGTTTTCCGTCTCTGTTTAATCTTTATAGGAATTCTACGCCCTTTTTTTTTTGAAGTAGAGGAATTCTACGCCCTGGGTTTAAACAAAGGAGAATGGATTCATTCCAGCTATTGGGAACACCCGTTAACGGGTGCGAACCCGTTAAGACTACCAGCCATTTCTAGCCACCGCAAGGCATGGGAGCAGTTTATACGGCTTCGTGGAAGGATGGAGAAGTCGGTTAGCACGTTGATTTTGCTTGCGTCTCTTTGGTTTGGTGGGGACACGAAGGTTTGGTTGGGATTGGTCTGGTATAAAGACTTAAAGAGGTGAATAATTGGAACGAGAAGCATGTTCAGATTGGCTATTCACATTTTAAATTAACCTTTTTTCAAACTAATTATGACCTTCATAATATACATGACGTGTTTGAAGTAAATTTCACAATTTGAGCAAAAGAGAAGATTTCATTCAACCACAAAATTTTTAGACCTCGCCAAAATGCACACAAGCACTTACAGAAATTTAACCATTTGTGACCCCTTGAGAAGCACAAACTAGTAATGAACTTTCAGAAATTTTAATAGAGAAACTCAATCCATTCGACTTAAACAATAAAAATAGATCCAAAATTAACAGAGCAACAACGTTTGTACTTGTACAGTGTGTATAGTCAATTCATAGGTGGTACCAAAGACTAATTCTTTTTCAATTCTTATACCTACTTATCCAGTGGTACCTACAGTGGTATGCTTGATATGAAATTGTCTTTTGGCTAATGGAGATGCAACACTGCAAAGAAATTAAAACCAACAGTGGCTGGTACCAAGCTGAAACAAAATCAGATTTTAATCCATGCAAGCATTGATTTTAACAGATGTATCAAAATCAGATAATAACAAGTAATCATACAGGGAAAAAATGCAAAACAAAATCAGATCTAAATTATAATCATACAGGGAATAAACCTTTCTATATCCATTCTATACTAAAATGTAACCATGCTATACCAAAATATAACCTTTCTATACCAAAATGTAACCATCCTATACTCTAAATTATAACAATTCTATAACCATGATATCTCAACTTGACAAGTCCTCATATTCACCATCAACTTCTTCTTCTTCTTCTTCTTCTTCTTCTCTCTTTTTGCTTTTTCTATCTTTCTTCATCTGAAAATAAAAATCAATCTACAGATTTAACAGTCCATTGTACTAAAAGGAAGGCCATGACATGAAATGAAATTTAATAAGTGGAACTTTTATACCGGACAAGTTCTACTGTTATGCCCTCCTTTCGTACTGCCACATATGCCACATTTTCATGGTTTCTTTGGCTCTGATGGTGGTTTAAACCTTTTAGGTAATATCTGTTGTATGCTAATTTGTTTACTTTACTAATTTGTTAATTGAACCCATAAAACAATTTTGTTTATTGGAAAAACAACTAAAAATTATTTTCATTATTAGATACTAAGCTTGTAATTTTCAATTTTTAACAAGGGCCCAAATACATTTGCACAAACTAATTTCTCTACATTTGAAAACTGTCTAAATTGAAGACCTATGCTCTCAAGTGTTTAAATCGCTGAATTTAATCATATAAATTACTTAATTGAGGCATGGACAACACAAAAGTAATCAAGGAACGATAATATGAAGATACAAGATAAATAAAAAAGTACAAGTCCAAAATTTAATTTAGGGTCTATAAAATATGAGATAAAATTGTGCGTGTCCATTTTGTATATATCACCTTCCTTCTTAATTGTTATATAAGAAGTGATCCTATTTTGTTTTATTCTCTCCAACCACAAGTCTGAGGCAATATTTGTCTAATTAATTTATATGCAAAAATGGAGAAAGAAAGTGGATGCTAAATTGAATTCCGTGTTTCTACTTCTTGGCTTGCCTTTCAATTACGGTGCTTACTTTTTTTTTCCTTGGCGTCGTCTTCACATGGAATGGAAAAGGCCGACGGGCTTCTTCAGTGCTTCGCGTGTCTGATTGCGCTTGTGACAGAGACGAAGCGAGAGGGAGGGGTGCGTCACCAGCGGTTCTCGATTTCACCTCTAAGCAGCTCCATCAAATCTAGGGTTTGGCTAGGTTTTTCTTTCGGAGGAGAGAAGGAAAAGAGAGATGATGTGTACCGTGAGAACAAGAGAGGAGGCTTTCTCCTCGCGTTGGGTTGAAGAGGAAAGAAACGGAAAAATTAAGAAAAGTAACGGAGAGGCAGAGTCTAAAATCGCTAAATCAGCGATAAAATCTATACCATCAATTTATCGATCCGACGGTTTAAACACTCTAGCATATAGACTCTCTATATGCTGAAGCACAATTTAGCCTATATATAGAGAGAGAGAGAGAGAGAGAGAGAGAGTTTAGCTACGGTGAGTCGCGACTCACGGACCCTCCGGTGAGTCGCGATCAAAACTCCTAGATCTAGATCAAAATGACCGATTCAAACCGTCCAATATGATCTATCTATTGAAATCTCCATGTAGACCAAATTTTTCATTTTTTCGAAATTTTTAAGTATTTTTTCGGATTTTTAAAAACTGATATTTTTGAATGGTTCAGAACCAATTAGATTAACGATTTTCTAAAATTTCAAAAAAATACTTAAAAATTTCGAAAAAATGAAAAATTTGATCTACATGGAGATTTCAATAGGAAGATCATATTGGACGGTTTGAATCGGTCATTTTGATCTAGATCTAGGAGTTTTGGTCGTGACTCACCGTAGCTAATATAGTATATAGTAACCAGAAAGTTACCAAACAACAAGTTTGTGGAGAAGTCAGGAAAAAAGAAAAACTATCACCTGATAGTCTGCCCTTCTTCCCTCTTTTTACTACTATATAGTATATACTGTTACAAAATTACCGTACCGCATTTATTTTACCTAATAAGCACAAATTTTGAAACTTGAAGTGAATTAAACTTTTTTTACGTGTCTTCGAGTTACTCCTTATATAACAACTAATTACTCTTTAGTCTTTATATAACACAAGAGGACCCTGAATTATACAGTGCAAAATCCTTGCGGGTTGCAGCGAATTCCAAATCAATTAAAATTAATATCAATATAATAAGTTTAATATAAATAGTATCGCTTGATCGGAATCCTGGATTCCGATCTAAGCTTTGATCGGATTCTGGGATTCCGATCTAAGATTAGATCGGAATCCAGGATTCCGATCTAAACTGTACTATATATAGCGCCTGGTTTCGATCTAACAGAATGCTTCGCACTCTCGCTCTGGACATCCTTTCCGCGCGAGCACAGTAAGTTTTTTTTATTTATTTAATTAATTATTTATTTAGTTTATTAGTTTTTAATTTAGTTAATTAAATAAAAAAATAGAGAAAATATTGAAAAAATATTTAAAAAATCTGAAAAAATGAGGAAAAAAAATTTAAATTTATATGTAATTTATTAATTATATTGGATTTTTTTTGTCTTTTTATTTGTTTATTCACTACTTAATTAATTAGAAAAATAGATAATAAATTGTAAAATTATTTTAAAAATACGGGAAAATAAGAAAAAATCATATGAAAATTTATGTGTAATTTATTTATTTATTTTTATTTTTTTTGCTTTTAATAATTAAGATTTTGATAATTAAATATGGAAAAAATTAGAAAAATGATAATAATTGATGGTATTAATTAAAAATGTAGGAAAAAAATTATTTAGAAGAGAGTCAATTCCTTTCTACTCCAGGTTAGCTTTTTTATATTGTTATTTTATTATTGTTTGAATAGAAATGTTTGTGAATTGCTTGTAGATTGATTGATTGATTGTAAAATTGTGAAATACAATGATTGTAAAATTGTGAAATGCTTGTGAAATGCAATGTTTGAATTATTGATTCATTGATACTTGTGAAATGGTTTGTGAAATGCAATTATTGTAAAATTTGAATGATTTATTCAAATTGGGATGGGTTGGGTTCAAATTGGAATGAAATTGGGTTGGGTTGGGTTCAAATTGGGTTGAAATTGGGTTGTAATTGGGTTCAGATTTTTTGGAAAACTCTCCCGGTACAGGGGAGATGCTGCCGAAATTTTTATAGATTTTATACTTTATTAAATTTTAATTGCATTAACAGTCGAAATGCCACCGCGAAGAAGAATACCAGAGGATCCACGTCGATCCACGAGGCGTCGAGGAGATCCTGGCGCATCTACATCAGGAGGAGATCCTGGCGCATCTACATCAGGAGGAGATCCTGGCGCTTCTTCATCTGCCCCGTTCCTCCTCCTGCTGATCAGCTTCTGCATCTCAGTCAGTCTGAGCTTCGAGGCGTACGAGTAAGCTTTTTTTTTATTTATATAGTTAATTCATTTTTATATATATATATATATATTAATAGTATATATAGGAAATAATTTATTATTTAAATTATTTAGGGTATAGGGTTTAGGGTTTAAGAAAATAATAATTTTTTTTTATTTATGTAGTTAATTTTTGTATATAGTTAATAGTATATATAGTAAATAATATATTTTTTAACTTATTTAGGCGTGGACGCTCGAAATGCATAAGGCCAAAATGATACGAACCGAGGAGGTGGACCAGCGTCTTGTGACATTGGGCCTTATTCATTTCGTTGAGTTAGGTCACATGCCATTGGATCGTTCCATGATACAGGGTCTAGCCATGTTCTGGAGGCCCGAGACCCACACGTTCCACTTTCCCCGCGTAGGTGAGATGACCGTTACTCTTGAGGTATTATTTTTTCCAAGTTTTGTTGGTAGCTATTTATTTATTTATTGTTTTTTTTTGTTGTTTAATAAAAAAATGTAAATAAAATTTGCAGGATGTCGCCTTCATTTTTGGCTTGCCTACGACTGGACGACCGGTGACCGGTCGTACTGATTACGACGATGTGCAGAAGCTAGCCGACTTTGCATTGCCACGGGACACTCCTATGGAGGATGTTCTAGATTGCTTCAGAGAGAGGGCGACTGATCGACGTGCTGGGAGCTAACAAACGTTTTAAAATTTAATTAAAATTTTGAGATATGTTGCAATATATATATATATATATATATATATATGTGTGTGTGTGTGTGTGTGTGTGTAATGTTTATGTAATGCAGGAAACTTCACGCAGTACAGTTTGGGAAACTGCGTGATATGTGGGCACAGGGACCTGGGTCAGAGGACGCAGATAGGATCGATAGATACACACGGGCCCTGGTGTTGGAGTTGATGGGTTGCGAGATGTTTCCAGATACCACAGGAGATTCTGTTCCTTGTTTTTATCTGGAGTTACTTCGGGTTAGTAATGGTAAATATTAAGAACATCTCTTACATTAGTACTAACTTGGATAACTTAGTTTAAAATGTGGAGCAACTAACGAAAAATATTTTTTCTTATTTGCAGGATGTTCATGCATCGGATTCAGTGAGATATAACTGGGGTGCGGCCACACTTGCTATATTATACCGCGGCCTGGACTTGGTAGTCCAGGGAAATGGCGCTCAGAAGGTTCCTGCTCCGTGGCTACTGCTTCAGTTGTGGTCGTACACCCGGTTATTGCTTTGTCGCCCGTCCGTTACGAAAAGTTTCCAAGGTTGGGGGAAGCCGTCAGTTGAGAGATGTCCGCCGTATGGGAGGTATAATATTTTCTTAAATAAACTAAATGAAATATTGTAATATAACATCAATTTGTTTGTTTAAAAATTATAATCAAGAATTTTGGTAAACAAATTTGATAGGTAATAATTAATTAGTTAAAATTAATCCAAATTCGTTATTTTAAATTAGTTAGTTAAACAATTAACATTAGTCATAATTGTAAACAAATTAAAATTAAATTAGTCATAATTGTAAACAAATTAAATTACGTAATTTAAAATTAATTACTTAGTTTAACAATTGAAATCATGATAATTGTAATGATTTGGCAGGCAATGGACGACACGGCTTAGGTCGAAAAAGGTGAAAGTTCCCGTTCGCAGCGGTATTGAGTACGCTCGAGACGTACTAATGAAGATGGAGAATGCACACGTGGTGTGGCGGCCATACGAGGATGTGCTCAGATAGGTGGTCATGCCTCCTTATGCCCGCTACGAGCAGAGGTACTACCGGCTCCGCGTTCCATGCATCCATTTCTGGGTCGTGGCGTGACACTATGCCGATCGGGTGATGCATCAGTTCATGCTGTTCCAGACTGTTCCGCCTCCTCTTCCTACGGTACGTTATTCTTTTCACCTTCGTGATTTAAATTGAAATATTTATAATACGTGCATTAAATATGACCTAAAAAAACAGGCTTGGAGGAGGATGGAGGCTTTGTTACAGTACCGGCACAACACATTTCGTCAGAGGGATTTGCAGGACCTTTTCTCAGTAGAGGTCGCGATGTGGGCCGACACGACGCAGGTCGAGGTGGCAGAGGCGCGGCCATGGAGTGACGATATTTTGCTCGCGGACGAGACCCCCGTCAGCCGCCAGGTCCTCCGTATATTTGGTCCCCTAGTGAGGGGAGGTGGATCCCCCGTACTGGACATATTTAGGATTTAGTTGTATTTTATATTTTATTTACTTATGTATGACTTATATATTTATGAGTTCTATATTTATGACTTCTATATTTATTTGTATTTTATAATAACTAAAAACTTTAGGACCAATCACAACGAGTACGAAACACCTAAGTACGATAAACGCTTTGAAAAATATGAAGTTTGGCGCAATCACACCTAAGTACGAAACACGTAACTATAAACCGTTGGATTCGAAAAGTTTGGCGCTAGAAAAATATGAAATACGCTCTGAAAAATTATATCAAAAATACTGAGCTATTAATTGGCGGATCTATTTTCCTAAACTTAAATTTCAAAATTTTTAGGCGTACCATTTGTTCAAAACAAAAATGACAAAGGACCAAGATAGTCACACTTTGAACTGAAAAAACAGCTATGGATTCGAAAAGTTTGGCGCTAGAAAAATATGAAATACGCTCTGAAAAATTGTATAAAAAATACTAATCTATTAATTGGCGGACCTATTTTTCTAAACTTAAATTTCAAAATTTTTAGGCCTACCATTTGTTCAAAACAAAAATGACAAAGGACCAAGATAGTCACACTTTGAACTGAAAAAACAGCTCTGGATTCGAAAAGTTTGGTGCTAGAAAAATATGAAATACGCTCTGAAAAATTCTAACAAAAATACTGAGCTGTTAATTGGCGGACCTATTTTCCTAAATTTAAATTTCAAAATTTTTAGGCCTACCATTTGTTCAAAACAAAAATGACAAAGGATCAAGTTAGTCACACTTTGGACTGAAAAAACAGCTCTGGATTCGAAAAGTTTGGCGCTAGAAAAATATGAAATACGCTCTGAATAATTCTAACAAAAATACTGAGCTGTTAATTGGCGGACCTATTTTCCTAAACTTAAATTTCAAAATTTTTAGGCCTACCATTTGTTCAAAACAAAAATGACAAAGGACCAAGATAGTCACACTTTGAACTGAAAAAACAGCTCTGGATTCGAAAAGTTTGGCGCTAGAAAAATATGAAATACGCTCTGAAAAATTCTAACAAAAATACTGAGCTGTTAATTGGCGTTGGGCACCTGTACTTCGAACTCTCCACGTTCAATATCAATGGTTACCACAGTCATCAGCGCTGTAAATATTAAAATATATAAAAAAACATGTAAATATAAATGAAGGTTAATTTTTAGTAAAGTATACAACGGTAATCCTTACCCGCTTTAAGAGTATGCTTCATAACTTTTAATTGCACCTCTTTTGGCCACCGTTCTCCATCTGCCTGTCTTCCCAATGCTATTTGCTTCCTTTCATTAAACCACTGCACAGTCTTGTACCAAGTGCCTTCTACGAGTCCAACAACTGGGAGTCTTCTCTCAACCTTGTACCGGCTATTTAGACTTTCAGATCCGTTACTAGTCATAAGACCCCAACGTGCACCAGTGTCAAAAGTTTGTGCCCACCTCTCTGGTCTCATTCGCTCATTGGTATCTGTCTTGTTTTCTTTACCACACTTCTTAAGATAATCAATAACTTCAGGGTTTGTCACTCGGAGTTCATCCCACATTTTCATGAATGGCCGTTTCTTTTTCTTGTTAGCCAACTTATTTCTAAATTTGTGTGGTATACCTTTGTCTTTACCAGAAACCTTGTACACATTTTCACATAAATGTTGCATACAATACCGATGTACGGCCAATGCAGGCTCCGCACTTTCTTGCCATCCGTACTGTGGTCTTTTAAACATGTTCCTTATTCCCCAATGACGGTCTGAGTCAATACAAAATTTTTTTGGTCCCACCACTTGTTCCCTTAGAAATTTCATGAACCAACCCCAGCAAGTTTCATCCTCCGTTCTCACTAAAGCAAATGCTAACGGAACAAGCCGTTGCTCAGGATCGTAACCGCAAGCCGCTAATAATTTACCCTTATAGCGACCTGATAAGAAAGAGGCATCAATGCTAATCACGGGCCTAATATACGGAACCGTCGCGATACAAGGCCCGAATGCCCATGCTGCTGCTTCGAACATAGCTATGTTCGGATCATCTACGCTTTTAAACAACCACTTTATCTGCGTGCCGGGTGTCGTCCTCTGTATAGCCAATAAAAGACTTGGTAGTTTGTTGTACGAATCTTCCCATGAACCAAAAAGATGTTCGATTACTCTTTCTCACCCCCGCCAAATCTTGTTATAAATGGGCACCACATTCGGGTATTCTTTCTCCAATAGAGATTTAACGTCGGGTAAGGAAATACCGACATCTCTCTTTACTGCATTTGTAATACAGTTGGCAATAACCTCAGCCGTTAAATTATCATGTGTGAAGTCTCCGACCCTCCTCACGCATGTATGCTCGTGTTCATTCGTTATTATCTTCCAAAATTTGCCTTCTCTCTCTGTACGGGCATACATACGCCACTTACAACCATATTCCTTACAGTTCAATATTAATTTTTTCGGAGAACTAGCAGTGGTTTTATGTTGTACATTTAAACGTAATGAGTATTTTTGACACTCTCCTATGAGTTGCTCTTTCGAGAAAAAAAATTGTCCCTTCTGCTAATGGCCCTGATCCATGAGGTTGAGACGGTTGAGGTACGGAATTTCTATACTCAGAAATATCTAGAAATTGCTCTACGGGATGGTATGTTTCGGTCCTTCCTGTAAGGTAATACTGGTGATTGGGGTTCACGTTTGATTGGGGTCCACCATTGATTCCCTCTGACTCAAATAAGTCAACTTCTTCATCACTAAAGTCCTCACCTGTTGCATAGTCTGACTGAAAACCGGGACCTCGGTCGTATAAATCATCGAGTCGACGTGTTTCTTCTTCGTTTTCTTCGTTTACTTGAACGACATCTTCTTCTTCTTGTGGCCGGCCGTGCCTACTACTACTACTACCACCATGTTCTTGCCTACTACTACCACCATGTTTCCAAGTGCCTTGACCGGTGTAAGATTCGTAGTATGTACCTTCTTCTTCCTGAAGTGTACTATCACGAGGATCTATACTGTTAGGGTCCCAAGGATCCCAATCTAATGTAATGGTTTCATTCTCTTCTTCTTGATTGGTTGCATTTGGTTGTTGGTGTTCTTCTTCCTCATAATTTTGTTGTTCATTATAATTATAATTATAATAACCACCTAATTATAATAAAAAAAATGTGTTATAATCACATACAAAAATTGTAGTTAAATAATAACGTAGTTAATATGATTTTGTTGTTCATAGTTATTATTATTCTATAGTTAATATGATTTTAATATGATTTTAATATGATTTTAATTATTATTCTATAATTATTATTTTCATAGTTAATATTAATATAAATATATATATTTAAGCACATAATTCTATTATTCAAAATTAAATGTCACATAATTAAATTCAAAATTGAATTTACCTTGTGCCGGAAGTAAATCGACATGCATTTCTAGACCATCAAGTCGCCTTGCCTCAAAGCACTCGTGTTGAACGTATTGCCATTCATTTTGAGAGTTGACCGGCAAAATAATTTGTTGAAACCTTCCGTCCATAATTACGTTGAAACGCGAAACAATTCTCAAATTGAACTCACCTTGATAAATTCCCAATGAGGACAAAATTATTTGTTTAATAGATTCATAATCAGTTTGTGGAAAAACATCAAAACGAAAATTATTTGCTGGATTAAAGGGAGATTGATTGACAAAAACACTAATTGAATACATTTCTATATGACTAAGAATTAATTGGAAAAGATAGATGATATTAAGATTGTGATAACGACCAACTATTTATAGTGATAAGATCGGAATTTGAGATTCCGATATTAGCAAACAGATTTAAAACTTCACGTCAATTCCCAATCAAATCAAATAATTTGCTGCTGTTGGGCGAACTTATTGCTTAGATCGGAATCCAGGAATCCTATCTAAACTTAGATCGGAATCCAGGATTCCGATCTAAGCATGTCAGGAATCCACCGCCCAATCAAATCAGTTTTTGGTCTTTTTCCCTTTTACTGTTATTTATTTTATTAAATTAATAATATTTATTATAAATATTTTAATTATATTAATTAATAAATTAAAATTTAAATATATATATTATATTTTTTGTAATTAAAATTGATTTTAATTTTATCATATTCATTAATTAAAATAATTCATTACCTAAAATAAATCATTTTTTTCAAATATAATTACTTACATTAAATTAGTTAAATTAAATTAAATTAAATTAAATTATTCCATCCTTTTCAAATATAATTACTTAAATTAAATTACTTAAATGAAATTAAATTAAATTAGTTAAATTAAATTAAATTATTACATATTCAATAGCTACATATTTAAATTAAATTAAATTAAAATAAATTAGATCGGAATCCAGAATTCCGATCTTAGCATTTGTCAGAGGAATCCACGCACAATCAAATCAATACTTTTTCTTTTTCTTTTTACTGTTTACAATTTAAGTAAATTAATAATTATATTTTAATTAAAATTGTAAAATTAAATTAATAATTTATATTGTTTTGTAAATGAAATTAAATTAAATTAATTACTTCAAATAACTAAATAAGATTTTATTACATTAAATTAAGTCAAATTATTAAATAATTTTATTTAATTAAGTCAAATTACATTAAATTAAGTCAAATTAAGTCAAATTAAATTCATGCAACTGATAAAGTCTGGAAAAGGACTGCAAAAGGACATGCGTGCTCTGATAAAAGGTCAAAAGTATACTGATGCCTACCTAAGGACTGCAAAAGGACAGGCGTGCTCTGATAAAAGCTCAAAAGTATACTGATGCCTACCTAAGCACTGCAAAAAGGACAAACGTATTCTGATAAAGTCTGAAAAGCATACTGATGCCTACCTAAGCTATGCAAAATGATAAACGTATTCTGATAAAGTCTGAAAAGATATCACATTATATTTATTAATTTTAAATAATTGCAAGTCTAAACTGATCTATAAAATTATTCTTCCTCAGCAAAAATATGTCACACCCACTCAATCCTTCTTTCTTCAACATTCACTACCATGGAGAAAGGAAATACCTCCAACAGTGAAGTGCGGGAATGGCCATCTACTCGACATGAGTACTTGCCAAATTACAAACATTCCCCTGCCAATCCAAATGAGATCGAAAAAGGAGATTATCATGCGATATGTAATAAATGTTACCGCAAAGTCGACTATAATATCCATTCGCAATATGGTGGCGAGTGGCCATTATACACCCACTATCAGTGGCACATTCATGGGGGCCCAGAAAGAGACCGCAGGGAGAGATTGCGATATTACCTTACTAAACCTGAGTCGAGCAACTCTGAACTCTATAAAAAGTACTACACAGAACCTGAACCGATGCCGGAACTCAAACCGTGGAAACCAGATCCTACACCCATGATTGTTTACGAAAGCATATACGATTTTCGTGGAGACCACACAGTGAGCTGTACAAAGTGTGGTCAGGTTTTCAATTTCAAAGATACCATTTTGCGTGACCACTACGATGAACACAAAAAACAAGAAGAGAGGGATGAAATTGTAAAGAGATTCAGAGTGAAAGAACAATGGTTCGAAAGGAGAAGAATGGAAGAAAAGGCCGCCGAAGAGAGCCGGAGGTTGCAACAAGAAAAAATTGGAAAAAAAATTAAGGAGAGCCTAATAAAGATCAAGAAGAGAGATGAACAACACAAAATTGCAGTAGCTAGAATGACTGAGATTGAGCAACAAGAAGCCGAGGCAGCTTTCTGGAACGAAGCCGCTCAATTCGCAGACAACCCGGCTGCGAATAATCAACAAGAACATGATGAGGCTTTTTGGAACGAAGCAGCTCAACTCGCTGGAAACCACGGTGCCAGTAATGAACAACAACCTGATGCCGCTTTCTGGAACGAGGCCGCTCAATTCGCCGACAACCATGGTGCCAGTAATCAACAAGAAATGAATGCGGAAGAAGATCAACCCTGGTGGGATGAAATTCTGCAACATGTAGATGATCAAGATCTCTAAGTTTATTTATTACTTTGTTTTTAAGTACCAAACTAAATTCAGTGTGTTCATTTATATTATGGTTTTTTATGTACATTTTTCCTTTTTTATTATTTTAGTGTGCTAAATTATATTATGATTTTCATGTATTTTTCCCTTTCTTTTATTTTAGTGTGCTAATCTATATTATGATTACAAAATTCAATTCTTCTTCTAATGGTGAACATATACATAAAACAAAGTGAACATATAAACGATCTAAGTGAACACATACAAACAAATAAGTTCTATAAAAATAAGTTAGTAAGTGTTCACTTAGATCGTCTATATGTTAAGCTTATTTACGGTATATGTTCACTTTGTATTTACCGATGGCTGGGATGGTATATTTGCCGATGATGACACTTATAATTCCTGTATTTTTATATTATGAATTAAATGAAATAAATCTAATATTTAATTATAAGTTTATATTATAATTATTGCCATAAATAAATTATTACATAAAGTATTATGTACTTATTATGTACAACATTTAACATAATTGAAAATTTTTAATATTAAAAAATAAAACCATCCATATAAAATATTATTCATAATATAGAATTATATTATATTAACATTCTTCAAAATATCAAAAATCCGGTTCTAAACAAACGACAAAAATTTTATAATATATTAATTTAATATTAAAATTTTATATATTTAATTAATGTTTATAATAGAAGTAAAATAAAATATATTAATTTAATATTTTATCTTCAAAATATATTACTAAAATTTCATAATATATTAATTTAATATTAAAATTTTATATATTTAATTAATTTTTATAATAGAAGTACAATAAAACCATGAAAAACGACAAAATTTCCTGTTACAGCACT